>CM070545.1:73695868-74285868 GCA_036346405.1 Phyllostachys edulis
GCATTGAGCAGCGGGGTGCAGTGACGATACGTCGTGCAAATCCGACCTGGATCAACCTTGCCGACGACGGATCCTTCGTGTGGCGTCCTCCCATCTTCACCGGTGCCGATGCGCTAGGAGTAGCGGCCCTGCTTGAGGTAGCGGACGATAGGGAACTGGGGACCGACCTTGACGGAGTGGGAGTAGACGGGCTTCTTCGGGCCGCCGCTCCACCCCTGGGGATCCTTCGGTCGAGGCGGACACATGACCCTGGGGTTCCTTCGGTCAAGGTGGAAGGACGCTTCGGCTTGAGGGGAAGGAGGCGGCCATGGGGAAAAGACTGTCTGGTGCGCTGGCTTTGACTGGGCAAGAGGAGGGGATGAAGCTTGGTGTTGCTGCTTGAAGAAAAACACTGATATCTAAAAGATGAAAACGAGATTGGGTGCCGCCCCCGAGAGAGATTGCTCCTCCTAGGGGCGGCTGTAGTGGAAGAAGATGGAGGCTAGTGTTTGGATCTAGGCTCTGGTACCATGTTAAATTTTGGGGAGAAGAGAGGAATAGGGGCTAAAAAATTAGTTCTATTGCAAGAGCCCAAAGGGCAATATATAGTGTACAAGAGAGAAACCCTAGACTACAATACAATTCCATAACTACCCCTAACACTTACATGACTATTACACTTCTACCACACATTACACTACTACCCTTAACAAAATTAACAGGCAACAAATGGTAGACCATGTCATGGGCGTAGGCCCTGGGTCCAGCTAGCACTCCAAGAGTCACAGCACACATGCCTATTTAATTAGAGTTCAGTCAATCACGATATATTAGAGATTGAGTTAGAGATAAGATTATTACTTAGGGCCAAGTAAGCCATCCCTATGAAAGAGACACCATGTATCTATCATCAGGGAAGTAATGAACAATGAAGAGTATTTCCCAAGTCCCTAATCCTAGCTCTGCTCACTCCCTAGACCGGCTACTTTAGATTCGTTTCTCTCTCCAATTGGTGCCCTTCTTCATCTAGCATCGTTCTACCTCAAGTCGTCATCGTCCGACCTCCCTCCGACGGTGTTTATCCCCTCGTCATGATATAGGATCGTGACCAAGGAAAAAATTCCCGGCCGGTTTTCCCGGGTTTTGCAAATTCAAATTCTAAATTTCAAATTATGAATGGTTTTTAATCAAATTCGAGTGAATTTCATCCGGGTTTTTACCGAGAAAACCGCTAACCGGCCGGTTACCATTCCCGAGCAGCAACCGGGAAACTGCACTGCTCCGGTTATGTATTCCTTGATCGTGACAACTTGGTATCAGAGCAGTCGATCCCTTCCCACGACTTCTGCTACCAAGGCTATAGCTTCCAATCAGACCATAAGCCCTATCGCTGAGCCGTTGGCCATGATAAAGGCTAACGCCAACAAGATGGTCATTAGTACCAACAACAATGACAAAAAGATGGCGACCATATTCCTCGACATTCATGCCACTTTAGAGAAGATGATTGCGGATCAGAAAGAGAAGACACAACAAGAAGCGGCAGCGGCGTTGCTCCCCGTAGTCGCGACGTCGCGTCAGGAGGCAGCGTGGCGCCGCCTCCAGCAACCGCAGCGACGCTTCAAGAGCCGTCGACGGCGCTATTTCCAGCAGCCGTGGCGATGCAACAGGAGAACGAGGAGTCAGTGACGCGCACCAAGGTGCAGCGGCGGCGACACATCACGCAGCGGAGGCAACGATCCTTCCCGCGCGTGTGGATGTGCGTGCATACAGTCTATTGGGTGTGCCGCATGAACACAGTGTGCATGGCGTGTACGTGTGTGCAAGCTATACATGGATACCTGTTTGCGTGGGAACCAGGAGGAGCGTGGGAGGTGTGCTTGGATGGAAAGAAGAGGGCGCAGGAAGGAAGTCCTGCATGCGTTGGGTTCCATGTAAGGAAATCGGATTAATCCAACCTGGGTGGATATGATTTTTGAGCCAATTCCGAATCAAGGAAAGGACTCCTATTTTGACGCTACCAAATCAAAAGGAATCCGAGCTCTTGCATAGAAACCGATCTGGTGCGGAGTTCGTTTCCTGCATGGCCATGAGAGATAAGGTTCTTGGAGATTTTCTAGGAGGAAAAGTAGCAGGAAATCTTCTTGTTTTTGTCATGCGTGCTACTCGACTAGGGTCGGCACGTCCAAGACCAAAGCCGCACACCCTCCTTTCCTTGCGCGACCTTGGATGGGGGCCACCTGCAGCCTAAGATGGAAGGATGATGCGTCAAAACAAGTTGGTTTCTAATTTATTTATAGTCCAAAATAAAGAAATCAGCCGAGATGTAAAAGGGTTTATTTCTCTCCAGTGTTGTGTTTTGTTTATTTGCACCCAAGTGTGCATGTCGGGTCGGGCGTCGTGTCCTATCATCAACGAAGGTCGAAGGGTCTCCTGGGACTGCAACCATGGCCACCACCTAGCAGCTCGAGGACGAGTTGCACGTCCAGGAGGGGTGTAATGTCATGGGCGTAGACCCTGGGCCCAGCCGGCACTTCAGGAGTCACAACGTAGCACATGTATATTTAATTAGAGTTGAGCCGATCACAATCTGTTAGAGATTGAGTTAGAGATAAGATTGCTTAAGAGCTAAGATTATTACTTAGGGGCCAAGTAAGCCATCCCAATAAAAGGGACACCATGTATCTATTATCAGGGAAGTAATGAACAATGAAGAGTATTTCCCAAGTCCCTAATCACTCTGTTCTCTCCCTAGACCGACTACTTTAGATCCGTTTCTCTCCCCCCAATCGGTGCCCTCCATCTAGCATCGTTCTACCTTAAGTCGTCACCGTCCGACCTCCATCTGACGATGTTTATCCACCGTCATGATCTAGGATCGTGACAAACCAGGTCAATAAAGCTTTGCATGTTTGTAATGTATACTAAGTATTTTTTGGAGTTTTTAGAAAATACCATGGTTTCCCCAAAATACCATAGTATCAAAAACTTTAAGTTGTTTGGATACAACAAACTATGTGGTTTTATAAACCGTGGTATGTCCAATACCACGTTTTTTTGGAGTTTTCAAAAACCCAGTCAAGATCTCTCTTTTTTTTAAACAGGGCTCATGCCACCGGAGTCTCCTGTCCCCCATCGCTGCATTGCATCAATATTTTCTCGTCCAATCTCTTTATCGCATTATTATGGTCAATCCAACTACCACCCATATATAAACAAGCACCAATTAAAGCAAATCTTCTCTTTATTTCTGCTTCAAAATTCTCAACCATTGGAAGTTGGAACTGTGGGTCTATCTGTACATGTAATTAACTAATATACAAAGATCATCCCTTTGCAGTAGCTTTAACGTATGTACATATAACAGGGTTTATACTTGCTATCTTCATTTTGATACTTTTAAGAGTAAATTTCAGAAAACCCCAGGTCTTTTGGCTTGTGCCACATAACCCTTGCAAGATGTATGTTCCTTTAAGGCGTTCTTCATATCTCTAACATAGCCTTGCTTAGATTCGACCATCGATTTATAAAAATAATAGTTTCTAGATGTAGATACAACCAAAATGCATGTTTGATGAGTAGCTCCCATACATGTAAACAACTTGTTTAAATTTTCATAACTGCTGACTACTTGGGCTAATAACTATTGGTTAAGTAAAATACTGTATTGAAAAACTTCAATTGCCACACATCATGGTTTTTCTCAAAACTGAAAAAACTGTAGCATTTCATCCCTATTGCTTCGAAAACTGTGGTTTTGAAAAACTGGAACATCCAAACAGGCCCCAAGTTTTGAGAAACTGAACAGGTTGCGTCATAGCATGACACAGTGGCCTACAAACGTAAGCACTCAAGCATAGATTGTTACATGAAACATTAAGTAGCTAGACAAGTCAGCCATATGTAGTGTTAGCTTGGGGAATTAATCCTAAATAAAATCATGCTTTTTAGACAAAATAAAATCATGGTTTGATCAGACACAGAATACAATATGATCTTTCAAGATAATGTACGAACTTCAAATGTAAATGGATGCAAATCAAGCTACCTCACTCCGCATCGGATCATTCTCAGGTAAGTGGCAGATGCACATAGTTAAAACATTAGTTGCAGCGTCAAGGTCCCAACTGTGTAGGTACCTGGAAATGTTCATAACTTCATATGCACTCAGTAATTCAACACGCACACCTGAAGAATAAAAGTAATGGGAGCATGGTATGCACTCAAATTATACATGTATCAAGAATACTAAAACTGAAAGAATGTCTAAGCTATGCAAAATCAAAAGGCTTATCGCAGTAATAAAAGGTTGGAACTAAAATATCTTGGCATACTTCAGAGCAAGCTGAGCTGCAAGTTTTTTATCTCTCAGCCTCAGGCAATACTGCCAAGTATTACTCCCAAAATTGCCAGATCCAAATGTGTGGAATGGTCCTGTGCCTGAACTTCTTTCTTCCCTTTGTTCAATGAGCAATTGAAGCAGTTTATCAGACGCTCCATTGCGCAAACAGCGATCGGATACAGCAAGAGCATCAGTTAGTTTTCCTTCATTAATTAGCCTGCAGAGACAAAGTAAATCCAATCATCACATACAAATTATCATGGACAGACTTTTTACATTGTGCTGAAAGTCTTGGATGGTAGAGAAAATGGTTGGTAATTGTTCTTCAAATGCCAATATATTAACACCTATGAAGAAACTGCATGCTACCGAGATCAGCCCACAAACGTTAAAATAATCATGACTCCTTTTTTATATAAGGTGCATCTTGTTGTCAGCTGTCATGGGCCAGGGCTACTGTTCACGCATGAACAGTACTACAGTACTGTGGCACCACGCACTATTCATGTCGGGCCCCGTGGGTGCATTATTAGTTGGGTTTACTTCCCTAGAGATAAGTTTCTATAGAAATAGAGATTGTTTCTTAAATGTTAAGTCAGGTCGTCTCTATAAAACAGATAGTATGTATCCATTATCAAGCAAGCATGAAAGATAAATTAATCTAGTCTCCCTCCCAAGGTTCTCTCATCTCAGTCTATAGTCTAATCTCTCATCCCACCAAGCCAACGCCGTCCGGCCTTCTTTCTGGCGGTGTTTACCCCGTAATGATCTAAGATAACAGATCAGATCATCAGATCTGCCACCGAGTTATTGGCTATGATAAAGGCTAACGTCAACAAGATAGCCATGAGTACCACCGACAACGACAAGAAGATGACGGCCATCTTCCTTGACATGCATGCCACTTTAGAGAAGATGATTACATCAGCGGTGACCTCCAGCATTGCAGCAAAAAAAAGTGCCATCCGTGAAGACAGATGGGCATATACCCTTATAGGTGGAACATCAGAGCAATGCAAGGATGATTTCTATGCAGCTGCAAATAGGCTGATGTGAAAGCGGCGGGAAACTCTCATAATATGTAGAGCAGAAGGCACGGCAGAGATAAGTCGCAAAATTCTGTTACCTCTCAACGGCTTTCTCATATGTTCCTTCATTCTCCCAGTCAAATGAAATAAAAGCCGTTGGCTCTAGTCTAGCATCATCATGTTTAGGGGATTCTAGTGAATTTGATGCAGCTTTCCCGCTAATGACAATATCTTCAAGCTCTGATTCAGCATCACTGTCAGGTTCACGGGCTCGCTTCATAGAAAATTTTCCTTTGGATTGATACAAGGAGACTTCATTTTCAGTTTTAGCTGCCACGGCAGACTCAGATACTCGATGAAGGTTAGACTGCATCTGTATCCACCGGTTCAAGGTTGGGTATCTGCAAACAACTTAGATAATTAAAAAAATGAAGTTGATTGGCACATGATGGTTTAAAATGACTAATCATTACCTCTCTGATTGCTCAAGAGCAAACTCGTAGAATGACCTCTCGATTTCAGGGGCTTGTGTTGCATCTTTCAAATAAGTAACAGATGATTCATTGTCACTAGATAGTAAGCCACTTCCAAAAACACATGCCAAAACTGCTCTCACTGATGATAACTGGGCCAAATGCTTCACTAAATTTAACTGAAGAGGATAGAGGGGCTCCTGATGAGAAGACAACGATGAATCATGTGCACTCCATCCTTGAGCAGGAGGAAGGGACTTTGGAACAGTGCATGATGTTGATCTGTTTTCAGAATTGATATTACAAAGGGTAGGTAAAACAGGAATGCAAGCCCATCCTTGTCCTGTTCGTGGAGGATAAACAGGTGGCACACAAGCCGATATGATTTCATGCACAAAATCGACACCCATTGTGTCAGCCACCTTTGCAGCTGCATCAGTGCTTCCACGCTCAAAAACTAGACGAGTTAAAAGCTGCATGCCGAAATACACATTATACAAGTCCTCAGTACTTGAGCCATATTCAAATTATGATAACAGAAATAAGGAAGCTACTTAGTGATGTTGAGAATGAATGAATGATACGAAAAGAGGTAATAAATTGGCTTTACACAGATTTTTCCATTCCCGGATTCACACTAAAATAATGATACAAGTACACTAAACAACAATTACCCTTTGTTTCTAAACAGGGTTCACTTCATACACGAAAATGCAGATGTACTTCATGTCTTCACCAATATATCCTCGCTTATGTGCTATGTATCAGTTCCTAATCTTTTTCCCTCTTTTCTTTTGAGGTAAAATTTTAAAGGGTGTTGAACTACACTATTATACACCATGATAATTGATAGGTATTGCACTTTGATGCATAAAAGTCCAGGTCAGACATGAAATAATAGCATTAAGCAGAGCTGGCCATTGTCATGTTTGACTAAAATGTGATTTAAACATTTAACCACATAAACTCATAGCAGAAAATCCAGGGTATTATAATAACTAATATCTATTTATTATTAATAGTTTATAAAATAAATATGGTGAAATTTGAGGTTCCACACTCACTCTGAGGCAAAAGAAATATCAAAATAACAGAAAACATATTCACTTATTCATCCATTTGAACATGGACCACCAAAACAGCTCATATGAGTGTGTATTGTAATAGGGTAATTGAATCAAATAGACCTCTAGGTTGAGTGAATTTCCTGAACTACTGGTTTATTATTAGGCAATTGTAAATATTGGTGATATAACCAGCACTCTATATAATCCAATTAGAAGTACTAAATGTCATTCTAAAGGAGAATTTGCTAAGGGCTGTCATTTCAAAATTTCAATACAAGTAAGAAAAAAGTCAAAAACATCAAAAGAAAAATGGTACAGATTTGAACTAACATGAGAACAAGATCTGCAAAGGCGCTTACATCTTTTGGCCATTCATAGACTAATGAGAAGTAGTTGAAATCATGAGTCGTGTCAGTTCCATCAACTATGTCACCAATGGTTGCAATATATATTATGAAGCTTGATAAATATGTTGATGGTTTGGTAGATACAGGACCCAGGTATTTGTTTGTAGAACCTTTGAGTTCTGGACTGTTTTCGAGAACAGTTGAAGGTGATGGGTCAGTTCTAGATGCTTGTTTCAGAATTCTAAGTCCATGACCAAGGACTACACCTTTTTCAGAGCTCAAAACATCTTTCTTATCTAACTTGATACCTTCTTTCGAATAAGTACTATCAGAATCCTCATCAACAATAGCTCTTGCAACATTGTGAAGCTTACCTGATAGAGAAATGTTCAGAAGTGCCACCAGAAAAATAAAGCAACAGAGATTTACTATTCAACTGAACAAACTAAATGTTACCATTCAAGAACTGCCGCTTTCCTTTGAAAGCATCATCAATCATCTGGGGCAGAAGCCCAAGAGGACGTTGCTTTTGCCCAACTCTGCTAGATTCAGCTGACGAAGAGCCACTCATCTCGGTAAAAACTACTTGAAGATATGGATGACCTTCCTAGATGAGACCAAAAGTTATGTCATTCTTGGTATTAAAAAGAAAACTACAAGGTTGTTTTGCTTTGTTAAACATGGAACGGTAGGAATATCACACATATCTTTGCTTTGGTGCGATCACCAAAATAAAAGCCACAAAACATAATTGATTTATGTTGTTTTATAAATAAACAAGGTAAGAAGTCCCACGAAATGATCCATGTGATTGTGATGAACATTAGTTCATCAGGGTAACTACCGTACTAAGGAGGGCCGGGACGGGACGGCTGAAGGGGAGGGATCTTAGGAGAAGGAGGAGACCATAGGCTGGGATGGTGAACTTTAGATGAGAGAGACTAATTCATAATTCTTCTTGCTTAATTGATAATGGATACATGCTAATCCTTTTATAGGGATGACTTAACTTGGCCCCTACGACTCAAACTCTATCTCTAACAATCCAATCTAATCTAACTCTTAAGGATAGCTTCCTAATCAAAACTGAAATAAACTAATACCACTCCGATTCCAAATGTAAGTCATTTTAGAATCTGTGTCGGTCAAACATTTTTAGGTTTGACCATCAATATGTAAAGGAATACAAAGATTGACAACACAAAATTGGTATTACTAGGTCATCATGAAATATACTTTCATAATGTATAATTATTTTTATTTGAAACAACATTTTTTTATAGAAATTGATGGTCAAAATGTCACCTTGGAGACCATGCCAACAACTTATATTTGGAATCAGAGAGTAGATATTATTGCTGCTGCCCCATGAACAATAATTCCTGCACGCGGCAGTGATGATCACAAACAAAATAAAATCTTACCAGATCCAAGATGTCACGCAGATGCTGAAGGATGCGCTTTATCACTGATATGATAGCAACTTCTTGAATCTGATCCCAATAAGTTGAACCCATTTTTGGGGAGCTTCCTGGAAATATCTCAGACAACAAACTTGTAGCCTGTACAAGAGAAAAGAATGTTAACTTATAAACGGTATGCCATGTTAAGAGTGCTAAGAGTTTTGTATATTCTCTCCCTCTCTTAGTCCATGCTGAGATACTTGAGGGGAACTGCATCCAGACGTCTGTTCTATGCCGGTTCGAGTTAGCTCCAGCTTCACGCATAGACTAACTCCACTTGGGCGAGTGATCCTGCTGATCGCCGATCTATCACTAGCTATTGTATCTCTCTTGGCACTTCGCTTATTGCCTGGAAATCCAAGAAGCATATTGCGGTGTCACGCTCTAATGCATAGGCTGAGTTTCGAGCTCTTGCCGCTACCACCTCATAGATCATTTGACTTCCATGGTTCTTGATTAATCTAGGTGTCCATTGTGACAATCCTACACCTCTCTTTTGTAACAATACAAGTGTCATTCAGATTGCTAGTGATCCAGTCAAGCATAAGCTGACAAAGCACATTGATGTTGATGCATCCCTCACACGATTTCATTGTTAGCAGTCGACCATCGCCCTCAAGTAGGGAAAAAAATCCCGGATGGTTCTGCGTGAATCGGATTTCGATGGCGGCAGGGTGAACGATGTAAATAGGAAAATTTCAATTTCAAATTTGAATTTTTAACTGCATAATGCGCTTCCTAGGTTGGTTAAGGCCTATTTTGTGCTAAATTACGTATTGTATGAGCTAAATATGCTTCAATTATTGTTATTGGCCGGTTTACACTTCATATAAGCTAAATATGTTAGATTACATATTGTATGAGCTAAATATGCTAGATTATGTATTGTATGAGCTAAATGTGCACTTCATTAAACACTTTCTAATACAAAATTCGTCAATTCAAGATTCCGGCCAGTTTTTTTGATTTTCGGACAGTAACTAGTCCGGTTACCAGTTTTCAAAAAAACCAGTTCAAAATTCAGTTTCTGAAAAACGTCCGAGCTTTTGCCGGGATTTGTCCCTGTAATGGTTTTTGGATCCTTGCCCTCAAGTATGTTCCCTCAGAGCTTCAAGTTGCAGATTTTTTCACTAAAGCTCAGAATTAAGAACATCATCGGCTTCATCTACTCAAACTCAGTGCATCAGATCCTCCTGATCCACCTTAAGTGTTGTATATTCTCTCCCTCTCTTAGCCCATGTGGCTCATGAGCTCTTCTCTATATAAACTCTCCTATTAATGAATAAAATGCACAGTTGTGAATAGCAAAACTCTAGCCTCATCTTTCTAACATGCCAAAAGCAATAAAGTTAAAAAATGCCTAACACACTAAGTATTTATGTTTCAACTAAAACAACTGTATTGAATGCATGGCACAATAGGCTCCATTGCTAATAAATTACATGGTTCGCAATCTAGTGACATGCCATGCATAGGATTTAAACTCACATAACCTTAGATCAATGAGGCAAGACATTAGATATAATATTTCAGATGATAAATATCATGCAATAACCAAATGCAGAAGCCTGAAAAGGGGAGGATTCATGTCACATTTAATGGCACAGAACTTTCATAACATGGAGAGGACTGAAGTCTTTCGATAAACTGGATATTAGTTATGGCGGTACAAGACTCCAAGAGCATCAGGATATTTTCCACATGCCAATTTTTAGGGTTGCTCAAGTATATCAAAATATCATGAACATTGGTTCATAAAGGGGTAAACAACGCCACGAAGAAGGCCGGGCGGCGTCGGCTTGGTGAGATGAGAGATTAGACTATAGACTGGGATAATAGAACCTTGGGAGGGAGACTAGATTAATTCATCTTTCTTGCTTCCTTGATAATTGATACATGCTATCCCTTTTATAGGGACAACCCGACTTGACCCTTAAGAAACAATCTCTATTTCTAAGAAAACTTATCTCTATTAGATGGAATACATCTCTAAGAAAGTAAACCCAACTAACAAGAAAACTAACTATTCTTATCTCTATTTCCAACCACTAATGCACCCGTGGCCGGCGTGAACAGTGCGAGCTGCTACAGTACATGCGTGATGTTCACACGCGTGAACAGTGCCCGCCCGTGACACAAAACAATAAGAGTTTTTTTTAGATGAAAACAATAAGAGTTGATGAAACTGGAAAGAATTAACTTGACAGATTGAAATGTCTCCCTTATAAAAAATGTGAAGGAACTTATATTAGAATGTGTGAAAATTGTCTCATATATGCCTATAATAGGGGATGACACCATGCATCAGTGAGACCTTTCAGATTACATAATACGGAGTAAGTTTTCCTTAGTGACACAAAGAAAAAGATGGGGAAGCATGGCAAACTTTTGAATCACCAAGTCGAAAGCAAAAAATAGTATTTGTAGTAAATCCACCACTCCAATATAAGACTATACCAGTAGGGAGTAAGGAACATATACACAGAGAAGAAGATATTGTTCTATCCACAAGAGTATGAAGATGTAGAAATGTCCAATCGTCAATGCTTACCTCATCAAGAAGAAATCGACACATATCTCCTGATCTGGCAGAAGTTGCAGCAACATCAATGCAAAGCAGAATCTGAAAGTTCAGTCAGATTCTTTTCAGGTCAAATACTAAGAATCCCTATCACCAACAGCATTTGATGCAGACCATAATAAAAAAAATCCTCACCGTGGTTAGAGGACCAAGCTGAGCACGAAATGACAAAATATCCAAGTCTTGTGGGGCATTTGTGTTGTCTGTGGCACGATTTACAGCATCCTCAACCTGGAAAAGTCAAAAGTATTTGCTAATCTTCAGCCTTCAGGCGACATAAGACAAGGAAATAACAAACAATTAAGTTTGATACAAAGTCACAATATTTGCTATAACATTGATCACCATTTAGCTGTTTTGCAGAAAGCAAAAAATTAGGTGGAGGTGCTGCATAGAACCCTTTCCCTTTGCTCATGCCACAATTAAGCATTCACCAAAGGGAGATTGATGACAGATCATAATATTGCATATCTGCCACTCCAAAATTTGCAAATTATGAGTTGATATTGCAAAACGGTTTACTATGTGTACTCCCTCCGGTCAAAGAAAAAGTGATGTCCTAGAATGTGTGCAGTCAAGACATTTAGATTGGTCATATGAAAATGACATGAGCACTTGAGTAGGTTTGTCTCCAAAGATACTTCAATAATATTATAATTTTATTAGGTTTTACAAATATATTACAATAGAAATTAGTGGTCAAATTTGCATTTTGGAGATTCCGGTCAAAGAAAAAATGAGGTCCTGGAATGCGTGCAGTCAAACCACTTAGATTGGCATATGAAAATGCTGAGTACTTGAGTAGTTTTGTCTGAATAGATACTTTCATAACATTATAATTTTATTAGTTTTACAAATCTATTACAATAGATATTAGTGGTCAAATTTGCATTTTAGAGGCCGTGTCGATGTCCAAATGTCACTTTTTTGTGACTAGAAGTGATATATGGCACTCCAAAATCCTAAACTTCTGTCAGTTTGGACCACTTCTCCCTTCCACACACACACACAGAGGGAAACATAAGCGCAGAATACGATGTGCTACATGTGCATGGAGAAAAGGGAATCAACCAACTTAAATTTCTAAACCAACAAAAAAACAAAAAAAAATGACGAGTAAGCATACCAATGCTCTTCTGTATGCACCAGCTACCCATTCAGCTAGCTCAAGGGAAGCTTTATCCTCAGCAGGCAAAGAAAATCGCTGTACAGCTTCTTCTCCTATATCATAATTTGCCCTTTGCATGCATCTGTCAATAATTTTCAATCATGAAAAACATATCACACAACCATGCGCCATAATGCATTGATATACGTCAGAGCAAGCGGGAGAGAGAGAGCAAGCACAGAACTAAGAAACGAGATAAAAGATGTCAAATGTTGAAATCTCATACAAGTTCAAAAAATAAAGTTTTAAAAGAAAGTATAAATAATGGATCAAGAATAAAAGGCTATAAAAGGTGTGAATATTTAGAAGAATTCAAAAATAAAAACAAGAGAAAACTTCGTAAATTCGGGTGAGGAATTTTTATACATTTCCGATATTTTCTTGTAATGGACTAATATTTATTTTAGATTACTCCATAATCTTGCTATTCTTGCCGTATTGATAGGGGCACATCTCAGTAGCCTTGTCCCCTGGAGTGTAAGCTACTTCCAAGATTCAAGCCCATGGTGCAGGGCTTCAGATGGTCAAACATGCTAAATGTTAAATTGGGCATGTGTACAGAGCAGTTCTACATGCAGTAGAATCATTTCAGATGAGACTACACAAGTTCAAAACATTGTCATATTTACTGCTATGCCACCATCAATTGTGCAGATAGGAAATGACCATGACATGGCTATTATTATAAATATATCTTCTTGAGAATAACCTCAACTGACATACATTATCAAGCATGGATGTGATGTGGGAAGCATGACCACACCATCACTAAATATTATTTTGGAACAGTAAAATGTTAGGACAGGACCACGGAGAATAACCAGGGATATTTAGCTTCATGTGACCTCAATACAGTAAATAATGGTGTAAGATAATATGTATAGATACTTCTAGCAAAAAAACAACAACAGAACAACCTAAAAATTATACTGGGTAACTAATGCACATAAAGCTCGCATCAAAACCTGATCTTTGGGGCGCATAAACTGAAAGAAAAAAAAAAGACAGCAAAAGTACCAATGTACAGCCTAAAAAACTCACACGTTCAATAATTTTGAAGGAGCAGCACGTAAAAGAACTAATGCCTCCTTCCAGCTCCATTGTCGTTCAGACAGAGGTGGAAGGCGCTGTAGAACAGATAGACGCCAATCCAAGTCTTCAATGGAATGTTTGGCATGTTTGAGTCTCCATTCTAATGCTTGTCTACCAGCAGGTGACAGACCGGTACTTGACTGATGATCCATATCAGGGCCTTTTAATAGGATATTATGACGAAGAATGTCAAGTAGAAGCCCAACGAAAGATATCACCATGTTCTTCCCATCAGATTCAATATTATTATCACAGCACTCATGAGTAACAGAACACTCGGAAGGGGCTGCTTGCGACAGCTTGATACTGTCATCCATATGTAACAATGATAATACAATGCTGACCATGAAAATCTGTAAAGCAAGGTAGCAAAATGAAGCTTAACTGCTTAAGGAATCCATTGAATATTTGTAAGATGTGTTTAAAATGCTCAATGCAAGCTAGAAACAGATGAATGTGAAAATAGTGACATTGTAGTTTATTCAACTGTGGTTAAATGATAAATCAACTTGCATTCATATTTCATCCTCTAAAAGGCAAAATGAGCAACGTTTTTTTAAAGATTTTACAGGTGAAGTATTAACAACATTGATGACACAAAGGTCCACTCAAATAAGATAGGCCATGAATTTTATTGTGGCTATAAGCATATAACTTTAAAACCATTGGTGCACCTAGCAATCCATCTACACCATTGCATTCTTGGTGATGAGCTCTACAAAGCAAGATTTCCGAATTTAATTTTTCTGGATATTCGAATCCAAAGAATAGGTTATCTCACGAATACAAATTCATATCCAAGCAAAACTATCCAAATCAGACCAGATAGCAAAACCCCTATCCAAATCCGGCCAAACTCGGATCCGGCATTGGATCAATCGGAATCCGATTGCACCCCTAGATTCAGGTAACAACAATATTAATTTTAAACAAAATAGCACCTCAATCAGGGCATACACAGTTTCATAAAAATCAATGATCTTGTGCTAGACTGCCCATTACTTTGCCATCACTTAAAATTGTGTCTTAGTTTTGTCAAGTGCAATCCTATACATTGTAAGACATAGTGCAGAAGAGCCAACCTTTCGTGGAGTACTTTTGATAGCCTCCATAAAATTTTGCATCTCCCTCAAATATGACAAAGCTATATGATAATGGTGATCATTCCCATCATCTGCACACTTTTCCATCTCTCCTAGAGCAAGGGCAACTGACTGAAGAGCATATCGCATGTGCATCAGCTCGATGTCATGCATCCTGTCATAGGTACAAGAAGGCCACATGAAACAAACTACTTATGAGAAAAATGATGTCAATTCATAGGTGAACATTACAGCAAATTAAACCAAGCTTGTTTCCTTTTTTGGCATAGTAATATTAATAGAACTCCTAACATGGCTTAGGGAATTAGCAAGGTGAGCAAAAGGCAGCTCAGAAATTACTCAGTTCAGAGACTAAAGATGGGAAGATGTTATGGCCCAATATCCAAGCGAGGTATTAGGGAATTAGCAAGGTGAGCAAAAGGCAGCTCAGAAATTACTCAGTTCAGAGACTAAATATGGGAAGATGTTATGAGCGAGGTACTGTGGCGCGGCGGCAGCGACTCTTACCTTTGGTGGCCAAGTTTAGGGATGTTCTTTAGTTATTTTCGTATCCTTTAGATTGGATTGTTAAGATCATTTATTTCCTATATTAGATATGTGTTTCTTAGGAGTCAAATCATCCCTATAAAAGGGACAGCATTGTATCAATTATGGTTAAGCAATGACTAAACAAAGTTCTTCATCTCTCCCCTTATTTTTCAACTAAGCCTCAGAGCCTCTCTACCTCGCCAGGGGAGAGCCTTGCCGGTGGTTAGATGAGGGCAAATGCCCTACCCTCGATACTCAGACCCATACCCAACCAAAGCCCACAACAGAAGATCTTTATGCAGCAGGAAGCATTAAGCATAAAAGTAAGAATAGAATACTGATAATGTAAACAAATAAGAGAAAAAAACACAACATAGCGGTTAACAAATGCCATAACAGAGATGGTTACGAACCTCTTCCAAGCTGCAGTTGTTGAAGAAAGTGGCTGCATACCAACAAGCTCAATTGCATCTTGAAACTTTATTCCTGGGACCACGTCAAATAGCACCTGTATTAAAGTTATTAAAAAAAAGAAGTTCAGAAGAATATCGAGCTATCGACTGGAAACCCAAAGGTTGCTTTTGCGCCCAACATGGGGAAGAAACATATGAGAGAATTGTACAATATGCAGAAGTGTCATAAACATGTGGGCACATGCATGTATGGTACAGAAACGAAAACAGAAAATAAGATATAAGAGAGAATATAACTCACTCTCATGGGAGTCTGAACAGCTAACCGCTCAAGTATCAAGTTCTCAACAAACGGATCTAATATGTCTGCATTGTTAACATCTGAATCTTGCTCTTGTTGGGAAAACAACAATGAATTCCTCAAATTCCATGGGCGGCCAGAATTCACACTGGAAACGAAACATGCAAGATCCAGATGAAAGCACAAAAGATCACACAAGTACTCCTCGCAGGATGTCTGCCAATAGAAGCTGTCACAATCCTTCACATATTTTTTCTGCACACTACCACAGAAACAAAAGAAAATTCAGGAGCAAAAGAAGTACCTCATCTGTCTGCCTACGGTAATGCGAGTATTCTTGTAGTCGCAGAGCTTGGGATTTGCTTGTCCAGAACAACTGCATTAGCTTTCTCCGCAGTGCTGTCTTACCCTTCAGAATATCCCACCCCAACACAGCAACCAATGGTTGGAGAAGGGGGAACAACGAAACAACCTGCAGAAAGCCACTTGCTAGAAGATATTAATGAGGAAAATGACTAGCAAAATTTGTTCTTCAATGCTCATAGCAGACCCCTCATAAAAAATAAATAAATGTCAGTATCCCATAGAAAAATGACATACATTAACAGCTTCTTGAAGCTGTTCCCTCTTAATTGCAGATAGAGCAGTTTCCATGACAACTTCAAGGACATGTTTTCCAGAAAGTCGACAATAATGGCACAGATCTTTCTTGCACGATGTTATAGCTGCATTCGTCATGGTTCTCTCATCCAAGTCAGCATCCCTCTCCAACGATAATGTTTCCAGAAACTTTTTGAAAGGAAGGGGCATCCAATTAGCATCAGAGACACCATGATCTTCAATTTCTTCAGAAAGAATGTCATCCAGAATGAGCTAGAAACAATACCAAAGAAAAGCAATTAGCACCATCCAAAAATAAGTCTGCAAAAATGCATTTCAAAAAGAAAGATAGTGGTGATATGTTAGGTACAGTGGAGAAGGAATTGGTTGGGGTTCATGAGGAACCTGGGATTTCAAGGAAGGAACAAATGTATCTATAGGCCACTTCCATCTAATGTTATGCCTAAAGCTCAAAGAAAAATTGTTACAAAGGAATAAGCACTCAGATTCTGGAGTAATAGATGATCGGTGGCCTAAAATTTCTGTACACTAAAAGGGTAAGTCAAATTTCCCTTAGAGAAAAGAAAAAAAACGGGAATGGTAATATAACATGAAGGTTGTAGGTTATCAACCAAGGAAAGGATGTTAACAAAAGAAGCATGCCAGTAGAAATGATATAGAGAACTTTGTAATTACCTGAATCGGTTGAACAAGCTGGGGACTGCTAGACTGAAGAGCTGCTAGATACATTTTAATTATTCTATCATGCGACCCAAGCCATGTTCCACCATACTTCGATGCTTTTGCCCAACCCTTTCTGACAAGCTCTCCTAGGACAACCCTGTAATAAGAAATCGTAATCAAAATATATTGAATGTATTTAGATCTATCACCCAACTGAGACCAATGTACATAATATATTATTAGTTGATCAATTGAAAATGTATAATCTGAAACCACAAACATGAATATGATGATGCTACATCAAAATCTGGAATTAGTTCCAGAACTTTGCTCTGTATAACACCTAGTGGTTACCAGTTTACAACATACTACAAAATTATGTCATCAACATACTACAAAATTATGTCATCTCACTATGTAGATTTCTATACATCATGCCCATTGAAATGTTATGATAGCAACAAAACAAGCAGTTGTAAGACTTGTTACATGCAATACAAACATAGGTTGCAAACAGAGTAGAAGGGCTGGTGCCCAGTGGGAGTATAGGAACCCCACTGAAATCTTGTGAAAAGCCCCTCGAGTTACAGTGTGATTTCATACATATAACTCCAAAATAACTATCTGAAAACATAAAGTAGGGACACAGTTCAATTTTTTTTATGCTAATTACCCTGCTGGTAAACAAATTTTACATATTTGCCATCACTGCAACTATGTTTGTTCCTGTCATTTGCATGCAAATGTTGAGATGTGCACCAAGAGACAAGTATTCCTAAAAAAGATACACTAACTAGCTTGATGTTTTCATCAAGATATTGCTATGGAATGGAACCAACTGAAGAACATCCTTGACACACACATGGACCTTAACTGAAACCATTATTGAACTTATTGTTCCATGCAACTGTTAATATATTAACAAAAGGGCATTCATACTGTAAACACAGATTGTAACTCAAACTACCACTGACCCTATTATTTCCACACATGTGCTGAGATGTCCATTACATTCTCAGCTCGGAACTCTAGCTAATATATGTTCCTATCAGATGCTGAGATGTTCCTTGGCAAATGTCGATTCAATTCATATTTATATTTTAACTAAAGATGCTGCAATAGATCTTACTTGTACTCATCCTCCTCCACGCCATGATCAAGGCAAAGGAACCGGAGATGCCCAGTAGCACCCTCGAGATCACCAGCCGCGACAAGTGCCTTCACCTCATCCAAGTGAGCGAGCTGCACGCTACGCCGCAGCCACAGGAGCACGTCCGCCCCGAAACCCCCGTCCAATCCAATCTGCCTCGAGACGCCCGAACACAGCGCGTCAAACAGCTCGGCGTTGTCGAGGAACATCCCCCACAGCCCCCTCAGATCCTCCTCGGAGACCGCAACCTCCTCGACACCGACCCCCGCCTCCCCTCCGCCCTCGACCTCGCGCTTCAGCCTCGCCACCCCCAAATCCAGCAGCTTTGCGAGCGTCCCCCGTGCCACGGCGCCAGTGGAGGGATCGTCGGCGATGGGCTGGAGGAGGATGAGGAACTCGGCCTTGAGGCGGAGCGCCTCAGGGTTGGGGGTACAGGGGAGCGCGACGAGCTCGAGCACGGCGAGCCAGGCGAGGTGGGAGGGGGAGGGGCAGGCGGGGGCGCGGACCAGAGCACGCCGGGGACGCGGCCGCCCGAGGCGACGACCGCGCGGAGCAAGTCCGCGGAGAGGCCGGGGTCGGCGCGGCGGCGGAGGCTGAGGAGCGCCGCGCGCAGGGGCTCGAACTGCGCGAGGAAGAGGTGGTTCGCGGCCACGCGGGCGAGGAGCGCGGCCTCCCGCTCCGACGCCGTCATGGCGAATATGGGGGGTGGTCAGGGGCTCGGAATCACGAGACGGTGGTGAGCATGGTGGCGAGCGCGGCCGTGCGGGAGTTGGATCGCGGTGTCGGGGAGTGGAGAGCTCAGTTTTGCAAAGGGTTTGTTTGTGTCCAAGAGGCCAAACTGAACGAAAATGATCGGTTCACTATTTTATTATATATATAATAATATATATAATTTTTAACCAATTTGGTACTAAATAATAATGTATTCGGTAACTTTTAGCACTAATAATTCAACATAACCAATGACATGTACAATGATAAAGGAATAGTGATCAAAATGCTTACCAAGATAAAGAAACTCACTTGTAATATTGGTTAATTGTAGAAAAGTGAAGCAACTAATGGAGAAATCATGAACAAAAGATAGTCGGCATTGGCAAAATACATCATCCGACCTAAATGATCTATAAAAAAAGAACAGAATGAATTAAAATTATAAAGTAAAAAAATAGAATGATCGAATGAAAGTAAATACATTACATTTTAGTATTTACGTTCTTTCAAGTTCATGAAACAATGAACCACGGCGTCATTGGTTAAGGTCACTCAATTCACCAAAATCAAAATTAATGGGATAAAGTTTAGCAATGCTCATAAAATTATCCAAATTGAAATCATGAAATGAGTCTCTTGGACTCAAAGCAGCCGACCAAACAAGCAAATTAGATGTTGTCTCGTTGAAGTGACTATACAGCTCTTGAAGTTGTCAATTAAGAACATCACTAAAACAATCCACTTCATAGTAATACTTGTTGGTAATTCTTGTTCTTGTTGCAGTCCCTAAACAAGAAACAACAAAAGCAATATGCTCTATCTTTGGACTCGCTATATTCAAGCTAACTACCAAACTCATCAAACCATTTAGGATTAAACCTTCTGTTTTTATCCCTAAGGTGTGTTTATGGAAAATCATAAGTACGAGGTTGACAAGACCCATTATCTAAGTACTTTCTTCTCACCATATCTTTTTGATTAGGGTGGTAGTCATCTATCATTTTTCTTTTGCCTGGATCAAATTGAATTTCTTCTTCCCAATTGATAACTTCTGTAGGTGAATTCCTAGCATTAGTAGAGCTATCGAGTGCTTTTCTCTTCAGAAACTTTTCCATAAATTTGCCTGTCATTTTCCAATTATTTGAAACCTCAATTAGATGTTGTTAATTACTCAATTGCCATGTTCAACAACAAGAATAATAAATTACAAGCATCAAACATACGTGTGGATAGATGCTTTTACTTACTTGACATTGGTTGAGCACAATAGACACTGCACACGGGTCACGATCATATGCAATTTTTGCCTATGATCACGGGTCACGATCCAATTTGAAACTCTACATTTCAAGTTTATAAGTTATAACCCTAACATTTGATGAAGAAAACAACAATCATCATTCATCAAGTTGAAAATCTACCTAACTCATCTTTCCAAATTCCAATTCCTTGGCTGGTGAACGTTGTTTCATTGCCTCTCCACAACTAATCTCGTGTGTGTCAGTGTGTGTATATATCAATATATGCACAACTACAGAACTACCAGTACACTCAGTTCCTAGTACCATATAAATATATAATCTATTAATCTAGTGCCTACTGCCTAGTGCGTACACCATATATGCATCATGATTGGATATTTGGATGGAGCTACAAGCCTACAACAGGATACAGGAAGAAGCCACGAGATTAAGATTACCACTTGACCAAAAGAAGCTCCGGACCTCCGGTGACTGACAAGGTCTCCGGGTCAGGCGGGACGGCGTCCAGGGCGGCAGGGTTATAGGCGACTGAACCATCTAAGGCGAGACAGAGAGGCGACTGTTCGTGTTCTGTTCTCAGTTCTCACCTAGTCACCTCTACAGGCAGCAGCGTTGGGCCTGCTAGGCCGGCTAGCGCCGTAGCGTGCCTGTAGCGTGCGCTGCATGTGCAGCGAATGGCGCGTGGGCCGCGGACGTCCGCGCGTGGTGCGCGTGGGCCGGAAGTCCCGGGTGCACAGTTATTTTGCTTGGGATGCACACATGATACTAAAAGTTAATCTCTACTAGTTGTTTTTGGACCCGGTGTCATGTGACACCGGGTAGGCCTATTGGGCTCCGCCCCTGCTTGTGTCATGCGGTCTAGGGAGGAGCAGGAGGAAGAAGGCGAGGCGAGCGACGCAAACAGAAGGGTCTGGAGATGGGTGGACTTTTCTCTCCTTTTGTTTTATTTTTCCAGGGATACCAGATCAATGTACGAAATATATGGGATGCGCGCTGATGTGGTGATGAATACAAGGAGCGCTCGTGTGATTGGAGTTTTTTTTCTCTAAAATAGAGCTTTTGCTGTGTGAAATAACAAAACTAGCCTCCGCACATTAAAATAAAAAAGATAACTTGTCTGTGCTCGAGAGGACCAAATGTAACATCCTAAAATTTGGGTTTTCAAAAATCTTTTTGTGTGTTTTAGATCTTTGAATAATTTCACCCATCTTCATTGAATTAATAAAGCTTAATTATGAATTTTCAAATTTTAAAATATTTAATTTGACTAATATAAACATCAATTAAAAGAAAAACAGTGTTGGTTGGGTTCCTTGTGTTCTAAGGAATCTTTATGTATTTTCTTGAATTTTTCTGAGTTCATTTACTTTTTATTTTGCCTCTTTTGAATTTAAGCCTTTTTCTAAATTCTGAAATCATTTCTTAATTCTTTTTCCTTCTTGGGCCGAATTGGTTTGGCCCACTCATATTTCTCTCTCTTTCGCTTTACCCTGGCCCATCCACGCTTAGCCCGGCCCGCATCCCCACCTACAACCCGCTCCCACCTGCCAGTGCGTGCGCCCGCGCCGCTCTAGCCGTGCACACTCCGGACTCCGCCTCCACGCTGCCACTCGGCATCCGTATCGCACACGATTCCCCAGGTTATAAAAGCCGCCAACCCGCACCTCCGCTTTGCCTTCTTCCGCCGCCTCCGTGCCCTAGCTTTCCCCCGCCCAGGATGTCGACAATCGCCTCCGCTCCAGTCGTCTTCTCCATCGCCGATGGCACGCCCCGCATCGTTGTTCTCTGCCATCTTCACTCCTCGAGGCGTCCCACCTGTGTCACCGCGACTACCTTGCTCTGCTCCACCGGTTGTGCTCATCTACTGGAACTCTCGCACCTACTATCGCCAGCACCACTTCTTTCTTCTCCACCTCTGGCCATGTTCGCCACCCCGAAACCTCCTCGTCGCGTTCATCATTACTCCGGTGAGTTCCTCCTAATTCCTTCCGCGTCACCTTTTGTCCCATCCCCTAATCTATCTTTCCCCCCTTTTAGTGTCGAGATTTGTTCACCGAGAGCGAAGATCCCTTCCTTCTCTTTCTTCTCCGGCCATCGTCCTTCATCGCCCGTTTCTCGTCCCTCCGATGAGTTTCAGTCAACACCATCTACTCCGTTGGGTTCGACGTTTTACGCCATGCTTCCCTTCCCTTATCGGAACGTCACCGTGGTGCCCTCGCCGAAATTTTTGGCACAAATGGCACGTTTGCGATGCGTTATTACAGAAGTAGCGTCAGTCGCAACGAAATAGCAAATCTGAAGTCTCGTTCGTATGGTCACCGGCCAGACGTGATGTCTACGCAACACATCGCCCGGACGCCCCTCCACGTCCCTCGTCCGCCCGGTCACGGGCCAGACCCCTCCACCATCCCCTCATTGGGGGGACGATGTGTAATTAACACCCGCAAAAGATCGGTGAGCAGGGTTTAGGTTTAGGGTTTAGGTTTAGGTTTAGGGTTTTTGTTTGGGTTTAGGGTTTAGGTTTATGGTTTGCAGTTCAGGTTTAGGGTTTAGACTTTTCAGATCGACTTGACAACTATGACCGTCTCGCTAGCTTTTCAGAACGAAAAGACATGACTCTACAAAGAAAGACGTGACAAAACTCTGCCTTACCAGCTTTTCAGACCGATAGGACAGCACTCTACAAAGTAAGACATGAATTTTCTCTGCAACGAAAGACGTGACAACACTCGCCTCGCTTGACTTTTGAGGATCAAAAGACGAGAAGACGCAAAGTAAGACATGACTTCTCTCTGCAAAGAAAGACGTGACAACACTCTGTCTCGCCAGCTTTTCAGACCGAAAAGACAGCATTCTGCAAAGCAAGACATGACTTCTCTCTACAAAGTAAGACATGATCTGTGAGGTGGAAGAGATATAGGAGAGAACACTGCACAACCAAACCATGTGGCCTATAAAAGGGGTTGGAAGAGATCTGGGAGAGAACACTACACAACCAAACCTAACACTACAACACCAAAGCTTCCTCTCCACGCCTCACAGGCTACTACACTAGAGCTTCATTCACCACGCTGGGATGGACGACAGGCAGAGGCAATGGGACGAGATCTGTGAACAAGCAAGGGCTGCTAGGGCCCAGGAAGAGCGAGCAAGGGCTGCTGCGGCCCGGGTCGAACAAGAGACGTGTGCCTATCTGGCATCTCTTCGTAATGAAGCCCCCTGCAGCAGTAACCCCATCCCGAACGTTCCAACCGAGCGTTTGCTGTAACACCCGCCAGAGGGGGAGACACCGTCCCTCTGTTGGTGCAGGGACCCATGCAAGTTCTTCAAGTCCAAGCACCGGATTAGCCTGGGTATGCGTTATTGAGGTTGCACGAACTACTCTAGTGACTATCCCGACCGACGTTGAGACACGCGCAGCTATCGGCAGCCGTTAAGGACCAGTTACAATGTGTTCCCGTACTATTTATCATTCAAAGTACACACTAACAACATCTCTCGTCTACCTGTAGTCCCTGGATCCGCTATGTGGCTACCGCAAGTGGATTGACCACGAGATCCACCCACATGACCAGTGGTTTCTCGACTTCGACGAGTGGAATGACAAAAAAGACCACGAGACCTGGGAGGAGCGACGCCGCAACAACGAGCAAAACAAGCGCATACGTCGGGAGACGCAAGCTCATCTCGAGGCGTGCAGGTGCAGGGAGTGCAAGGCTCGCGAGAGGGAGCGCGAGAGGAAGAGGAAAATGGCGGCCAAAGCCAAAAAGGCCTGCGAGGAGTTCAACGCTGAGCTAGCAAGGAAGGGAAAATGGCTCGATCCACGTAGTAGGTCCGACCATTCCGTACTAGTTCCCGAAAAGTCTAATTTATTTCTATTCCAAAAAGGCGCATGTGTATCGTAGGAGTACTTCGGTTTGTTGCATCATGCATGATGTTGTTTCTTATACACGTAACCAAACCCTGTGCGCCATGTTATTCCAAGCTTTATTATGAAGTCTATTTTAATTCGCAACTTTAAATCTCGTTGTCTTTTCGCATTCAATTCTTCGCGTAGCAAGGCATCCAACAACATGAAAAAAACGAGCTCTGGAAGTTTACGGTTTGGTGTACGACCACAAAGTTATGAAGAGCACCACTTATCATTCCACTAGGATTTCTACGCATCTTTCATCAGTGGTACTATCTAGCATATGTGCATAATTGCGCCTCATGTTGTACCACACAGTCCACATATTATTTATTTTTCCAGGATGCATTATGTATCACTTCTCGGACATGCCCTGAAAATATTGTGAAGTGTCAAAAGTTTTCAAAGCACAAAAAGATTACCGGTCTATATATGTATTTACTCTCAGTTAAAAAGATAGTGTTATATTTTGTTACGTACAGAGGTCTTTATTTTCAGGTTGTCGATTCTTAAATGTAACATGTACATGGTGTTATGCATCACTATACCTTCAATCGTTATTGATTTTTCAAAAGGAAATCCCTTTGTTATCATCTTATCACAGGTTCCAGATCTATAAACCCAAATGGAATAATTGTCATGATTTACAAACAAATCGGAAGTGACATAACACTATTGTTACACCGTTATACATGGCGTGACACAGAGTGTTCGTTCGGACCGCCGGAACTTCTACTCGCCTCTGTCATGCCACGCAAGCTCTACGCTGGCGTGGCGCGCGGCCGAGGGCTTGCGTGGTATGTTTTGTCACGCAGCTACGGGTGGCGTAACAGAGTTGTTTTGTCACGTCACGGGAGGTGGTGTGACTAAAGGGGTCAGAATTAGAAATATAAAATATAATTTAAAAAGGATTATATAATAAAAAAAATTCCCCAAAATTTTGCTCGAATTTGATTGCTCTGACTTGCGTCGCCGGATCGATGTACAGGGGAAGAACGCGCTGCTCGAGAGCCCGATGGGGACGGGGAAAACGCTGTGCCTCCTCTGCGTCGCGCTCGCGTGGCGCCGCACTTTTCAAGAGTTTCTGCGCGGAGGGGGCGGCGGCGGCGGGAGCCAGCAGCTGCCGTACGGGAGCTAGCCGTCTGGGAGCCAGCAGTCGGGGGATTCCGGGACGCAGTCATTGCGGTACCCCGTCATCATCTACGCCTCCCGGACGCACAGCCAGCTCCGGCGGGTCATCAAGGAGCTCAAGGCCACCAGTTACAGGTCAACCCCGATAGCTGGGAAATCACACATCCGTCAGTCTTTTGTTCTTATCGGAGTGCTAATTGTGTCGAAATCTATGCTGTTAAGTAGTTTCTCACGAATGTCTTGTCGTGGAGGTCTGGAGTTGTCTCCTAGAGCTGCAGCTATAGTTTGAATGATCTCATAGCCTGTTTATTGTTCATGATTGATTTTTGATGTGTAACATTTCACAGGCCCAAAATGGCAGTGCTGGGCTCTCGTGAGCAGATGTGCATCCATGATGATGCGAGCAAACTCCGTGGAAGAGCACAGAACAATGCTTGCCACTGCCTCTGCAAGAAACGCTGGTGCCGTCATCACAACCTTGTCGCTGGTAACTGCAATAGCATTCTTCCTTGCTAGACACGTCCTTAAAATTGGCTATGTACATAAAAATAAACAGCAATGATAAATCCATGCATGCCCACATGCACCCATGTATTCTGAACCCCTTTGATTGATACAAGGTGTGTTGCTGTAAATGCCACAATCTATAACTTGATGCATGTAAATTGCCCAAGGCAGATGTTATGCTCTTTTTTGTTATGCTGGCTGGATATTTCTGTGCTATCTCCCCATCCTCCCTTGTCCACCTTAGGTACTTTGTTGTAGTCTTTATTTTTATTAAAAAAATAATCTTTTGTCGATTAACCAAATGTTGCAAATGAATGACATTTCCTGTAGAATACATGAGAAACAACACTGAGCTTGGGAGTGAGCCTTTTGACATTGAACTATTGAAGACTTGGTTAATATAGGGAGAACCAAGGGCCCGTAAGTTTTATATTTCATTCGTCCTAACTTGCAGACCACACAGATACAACAGCAGACATGCCTATAGATTTTTCTGGCCCACAATTGCTATTTTTATTATCACTGTAGGTGCTCATACTACATCTCCCGGGAACTTTCCAAGTCGGTTGATATTTTGTTTGCCCCTTACAACTATCTTATTGATCCGGGAAATCGGCGTTCCTTAACTGGCATACCATGGGACAATGCAGTACTTATATTTGATGAATCACACAACCTGGTAGGGAAATATGCATGCTCCGCTCCTTCCTTCTATCTACAATTGTTTGAAT
This sequence comes from Phyllostachys edulis, assembly GCA_036346405.1. Classification (NCBI taxonomy): domain Eukaryota; kingdom Viridiplantae; phylum Streptophyta; class Magnoliopsida; order Poales; family Poaceae; genus Phyllostachys; species Phyllostachys edulis. The sequence continues at coordinate 73,722,443 of CM070545.1, forward strand.
ATCTGTTTATTTTAGTAATCAAACTCTCTTGATGCTTTAACCTTGAAGTTTGAAGAGCTCAACTGCTGGAAATATCTCTAATTTGTTTTGAATTTACAATAACTTTTTTGTATGCAGGAGAGTATATGCGCAGATGCTGCCTCTTTTGACTTGCTTCCCAATAACCTCACTTCTTGCATTGCGGAAGCTCAAGAATGCATCAAATTGTGTTCAGTAAAGAGGTCCATTGAAAATTCTGCTGATAAACAATTTGATCCTGAAAATTATGCTATCCTCAAAGGTAAACCAAAATTCTTGCAGCAGTGAATCAACTCACATCCATATAGCCAAATACACTTTTTTTGTTCTTATGTAGAAAGTATTTACCTTTCACTTTGACAATTTTGTAAGTGAGCTTTCCTCACGGTAATAGTGGAACTTTTTTCCAGCTCTTTTAATGGCACTTGAAAAAAAATAGTGAGCAGGTAATTGAATCCAAGGAGCTGGGCTACACGAAACCTGGGAGTTACATCTACGAGTTCCTCTCCGAACTGAATATTATGTCTGAAACATCCAAAAAACTAATTGAGACAATTGATAGTGCTTCTCTACTACTTGAGGAAGGTAATTGCTTTTTCTGAGACCCTTCTTTCCATTCAAACACACTTCATTTTTTTGATGGATTACAGGATTAGTCACATCAAACTATTCAACCTTTTGAAGCCTCCAATGTTTTATCCATCTTGAACCTCACGTGATTAGCAAGCTATTTCAATAATTTTTTTTTTTCTGAAGCACTAGCCTTTTTAATTAAGAGAGCTTCCTGACATTGCGCATGGCTTATAGGTTTGTGTGGCAAAACTATCAATCTCAGATGTTGTATTGCCTCCGAGCCTCCGACCTTATATAAAGGTATGTTTGTTGATTTTATCCTGCAATGCTCTTTGATGGTATATCTATTATACTTATATTTTTCCTGCAGTGCTACTCAAAGTATGGGGAAGTGGTCCAAAGGTTGACCGGATTTTTGCAGATCCTTTAAAGCTGAAAGTGACATATTGTGATGGTAAGGATCATGTTTTGAATCTTGAGATGAAACTCTTTATCTTCTATCTATTTTTTATAGGCAAAATTTGATATATGCCACCAAAAAACATGGCGTTTTGAGATATGCCACTCAGAATATTGAATTTGGATATGTCACTCTAAATCTCGTTAGCTTTGATATATACCACTCTAGGACACTTTTGCCCCTAGCTTGTTTCTTCCTTGCTCTTCATGTTAACGTGAAGCTCCATCCCATCTCCATCTCCCTTCTGTCACTATAGAGGGATGCGTAAAAATCCACAAATCCATCACTTCTCTGTAGCCTTCATCTGCTCTCTCTCTCCTCTGCTCACGGAACAGTAGGATGAGCAATTTGGGGTTTCGGGGAGGGAGTGGTTGAATGGGGAAGGACACGACCACGACAGCGAGGCCATCGGTGACTTGAGCAGGAGGCAGATGGGCTTGTCCGCGGGTGTGGAGCACGGGAGCATGTCGCCGATGCGGAGGCTGGAGAAGGTGTGCACGTTTGAGGATGCGCCGGCGGCAAGGAGGTGCGTGGTGGCAAGCGACGAGGCAGCTTTGGGCTCTAGGCTAGGGCGTCAGCACCGCGCGCGTCGTGATGGCCGCCACGCTCTAGTCAGAGGTATTTCGGGAGAGAAGAAAAGGGGAGGAAGAAGAAAGCTAGAGGCAAAAGTGTCTTAGAGTGGTATATATCAAAGCCAACAAGATTTAGAGTGGCATATATCCAAATTCAAGATTCTGAGTGGCATATATCAAAACGTTGTGTTTCTTAGTGACATATATCAAAATTTGCCTTTTTTATATGCCAAATGGATCTGCTGAAATATTTTAATTGATTGTTATTTCGACCCTCGTCTGCTTTGCTTCTTGATGGTTTGAAGCTTGCTGTGAGTATGGGTTTTGTTGGTTTGATTGTTGGCTGGTGCATTTTTTATATGCTTTCATATTAATTCACCCATTTGCAGTTCTCTAACTAATCATCAGTGATGTTAATTTCTGGAATTATTTCCTCTAAAACACATCAGTAAGATTCTATAGCAGTTAATTACCCTGTCAAACTTTAGCTAGCAGTCCACATAAATTAGTAGCAGTGTCATCAATTCATTGGTCATAGGCGTAAGGACGTAATTTAATTAGATATTTATAAGTCGTATAGGGTTCCAAGTAAATAAAGTTGAGCTAGAAGGTGTTGAATACACAAACTTGAGTGTTATGGCGACTAATAAAAAAAGGGGAGATATCTAGTGTAAAAGAACAATTTGGTACAGCAATGCAATTTTTTTTGGTTTGGACACTATGTTAACATGAAAAATTCCAAAACCAAAAATATAGATTCACTTATCAAATTACTCTACCTATGTATAAAATTTTATGCTCAACTTCATTCTATGTTGAGAGTAACAAGAAAGAGAAAATTATGACAAATGATAAATCAGAAGAAAAAGACAAATGTAAATATTCACAGCAAACTTATCTTTCTTGTTTCCACATTTTGAGTTTGAAGATGAAAATTTAAGGGTGCTCCAACACACCATAGGCTGCATCTAGCATTTTTATTCAAATTTTGTCATGTTTGTTAGAGCCTGCAAGAGAGGAGGAGATGGAATACAGTGGCCTGCAGCAAAAGAAACATGTCAAAGATGCTACTGCTTCAAGGTTTGCTAATACATTGGAGTTGACACTGATTAGACCCATGAGGTTGTTGGAATGTTTGGATAAAGGATTCCTATCTCTATCTCTAACATATCTCTAACAACGTTGATGTAGTGTCCAAACAAAAGTTTTTGCTTGGTTGCACCAAATTGTGGTTTTGAACTAGATATCTCCCCTCCACAAAATTAAATTATAGGCTTGCACAAAATCAATTAGTTTATGAGCTTATATGCCTTTTTTTTCCAGCCACGCTTTGCAGATTCTACCTTTATATTTAATTTAAAATTTAAAATATCACCTGTCGTTCCACATGATGTGCAAATTGTTGAGAATGAGTTTGACATTTAAATACATTTTAGCCATTGGAAAATATTGGAACGCAGTTCACTTCAAACTTATCTCTGGCTGTACAAGTCAGAATTGAACCTGTGACTATCAAAATTAGAAGAAAGAATAATATTTGTAACTTTGTATTAAATTTCACTCAAATTGTGTGTACATATTCTAGTTTCTGATGTTCTGTATGTTTGGATGAACTCATAAGTACTAAGTCATGCATTGTACTGGTGCTGTAAAATGAGCACCTTCTTGCTTAGTAAGATAAGAAATTTTCAAGTTTTTTTGTATGGTACCGCAAAAGTTTCTTACAGCCTGCTTTTATTTGTATTTATAGAATATGGGTGTCAAGGTCCAGCCGTACAATGCCAATGCTGCTCTTAAAATATCTGTTTAACCTGTCTGTTGAATGTTGATTACATTTAGTGGTCTGCAACATGAGTTGCGTAGTCTGAACCAATTTTTATGTACAATACAACTATGCAAAAGGGCAGCCAGACATTTCTTGCAGCCCTGGTTTATTTGCTGTGAACTGCTGTGTTTAATTACTACACTGTTCGTGCTGATCTCCTATTCTCTTGATTATATTCATTTATCAGCTACTTATTGCGAAAATGTTGTTACATGCAGATAGTATAGCACCGCTTGCAAACAAGTGTATACCTCAGGAGATTCTATCTGATTCGGCATATATCCGTTGCATCATGTAGATGATGAATATTTGTTTAATACCTCTGGTACTTATATATAGTATTATATCTTCTGCTAGGCTGCCACTGCAGTAAATGAGCACCTGGGAACTACATTATCAGTAAATGCAACCACTAGAAGAAGTAACTATATTAAGTTCACCCAGATCACTCCCGCCAATCGCTCTACCCTTTCAATGAAACATGGCTGTTCATCTACTTCACAGCTCTTATCCTCAGGAGACCAACTGTCTCAGGATGCTCAGGTTGTTGGTTGGACTGCTGATATGGCAATACATGGGCATCTAGCGCAACATACCTTCAAGTCTTTGGGGCTTAAAAAAGCTAAAATAACGGACAGATCCAAAGAGGCTGTTGGATTTGATAATGTCTCTTCAAAATTGCAACATAATGTTGAGTCAAGAGCTTTGGCCGTATAGGTGAACGATCTACACCTCCATCAAAGAAAAGTTCTATTGAACAAGCATGTGAAAAGAATGAGGCTATTCGGGAAAAATTTGGAGGCCAGGAATCTAACGCAGGGCCAGCCTTCTTGAAGCTGGTATGCTGCTTGCCCCCTATAAGTTAATTTTGTCTTTTGCTTTGCAGAATAAGTGCTATCTTGTTAGTATGTTCATCTTTGCGCTTTGTGTATGAGATGATAGTAATCCTTCAATTTTGGATATTTTTACTAGGCTCGAGAAAAGCTTAGTACTGCAGAGTACAAAGAGTTTGTTGAATTTATTAAGGCCTTAAAATTGAAAACCATGCACATCAAAAACTTACTAGAGGCAATAGCGAAACTTTTTTCACCTCTAAGGCGACTTCTACTTCTTGAAGGGTAAAATTACATTTGTTGTCATTACATTTTGGATACGAGCAACTTGTTCGAAGATATACTGTGGCTAATACATAATGACATAATCTGTTGCATGTTAGAATAGGAATTTTTTTTTGTATTTCCTTATATGTGTATGACATATTCCCCTTTGTACTCCCTATATATACTGCCCATTGGGTCTCATAAATATACACACAATATTCATAACATGGTATCAGGGCTAGGGCACTAACCTAGCTCCTTCCGCTGCCATCCCACTGCTACAGTATTGAACCTCAAGTCAAAGAGAAGAAAACCCTACAGTACATATACTACAGTAAACATGGGTCAGGAGGATCGGAAATATTGAGTTTGGAGAGATGGAAGCGATGTTGCTCTCGGGTTTGAGCTTTTGTGAAGAAATCAGCGACTTGAATCTCAGAAGGCACATACTGAAGAGCAATAGTCTTCTGTTGACAATGATAACGTGTGAAAGATGCATCCACACCAATGTGCTTAGTCAGCTCATGCTTCACTGGATCAGTAGCAATCTGTATAGCACTAGTGTTGTCACACAGAAGAGATGCAGGAGTACCACATGACACACCAAGATCAGCTAAAAGCCAACGAAGCCAAACAATCTCTGAAGTAGTAGTGGCCAACGCTCGAAGCTCAGCCTCAGCACTAGATCGTGAAACTGCAGTCTGTTTCTTGGACTTCCAGGCAATAAGCGAAGACCCAAGAAATATGCAATAGCCAGAGACAGATCGTCTATCAATAGGATCACTCGCCCAAGTCGAGTCAGAGTAAGCATGAAGTTGAAGGCGACTCGATTGAGAATAAAAAGACAACGATCAACGGTCCTCGTAGATAGCGCAACACACGTAGTAGGTGAGCATAGTGAGCAGGCGTGGGAGCGTAAACAAACATGGTGAGCACATGAGCAGAATGAGCAATATCGGGGCGTGTCCTTTGCAAGATAGACAAGACTCCCAACAACATGAGCGATAACGAGAGGGTCTTCAAGCAAAGTGCCATCGATGGGGACGAAGTGAAGATGAAGCTCCATAGGAGTAGCAATTTGCTCGATTGTTAGTGAGACGAGCGAGCAAGCAAATCTTGAATATATTTCTTTGAGATAGATAGTAGCCATCGGTGTCTTGAGTAAACTCAATCCCGAGAAAATAACGTAGAGGACCCGTCCGACATCATAAAGCGCTCGCTAAGGCGATGCTTAACAAAAGTAATGTACTCCTTGTCATCTCCGATGTCGACATGTCATCAACGAGAGTAAAAGCATAAATGCGACCACGTGGAGAGGTATGAATAAACAATGCGGGATGATGATTACTCGGGGAGAAACCAGTGACTAACACAAGCGAAGGCCCGAACCGCTCAAACCAAGCACGAGGAGCCTGTTTGAGGCCATAAAGAGTACAACGAAGGCGACAAACATGACCAATAGGAGCCACAACACCACAGGGTGGGGTCATATAAACTTCCTCGTGCGGTCACCATGAAGAAAAGCATTCTTCACATCCATCGAGAGATAGTCCAGAAGCGAGCAGCGACCCGGCAACAAGAGTGTGGCTGTTACCATATGAGCAACGAGGGCAAATGTCTCGTCATAATCACGACCATGTGCTGCTGAAAACCACGAGCAACTAGACGAGCCTTGTACCTCTCAACAGAACCATCAGATTTGGTCTTAACTTTAAAAACCCACTTGCAAGTAATAGGAGCGGCATGAGCGGTAAAGGAACAAGATCCCACGTACTAATGCGATCCAGCGACCAACTCTCACCATAGCTAAGCGCCACTCGGGATGAACAACGACTTCACGATAAGTGTGAGGCTCGAGCACTGCAAAGATGAGAAAGAAAACCATATCTGTCAGGAGTAGCAATAGTAGTACGATCACGAAGCTCATACCGAGATGACGGTGCTGGTGGAGGATCATCAGGAAGAGTATCATCAGCACTAGCCATGCCATCAGAGGAGGAAATAGTAGAAGGCTGAGTATCAGGAGGGGCCCTAGACCGACGAGTATAGTGAAGAGGAAACGGTGATCTGACTGAGGATGAAGAAGAGGACTCCATAGAAAGAGGTGTATCGGATGAAACAATAGGTGGAAGGTAAAGAAAGAGAGACTCGGCGGGAGAGGAGGACCGAGTGGTGGAAGAGTAAAAGTAGGGACGATCCTCAACAAAAGTAACATCACGAGAAATCGATACGTCGGCGGAGGGGTCATAATGACAATAGCCCTTATGCTCAAGACTATATCCAAGAAAAACACACTCAACGGTAGTATTAACTTGAGTGCGCTCACGGCGGAAGCAAAACATAGCAGTACAACCAAAACCCAAAGATGGTCATCTGGTGGGGAGTAGAAAGCGAGCTCTCGGGACACTTTCACGAAGGCGAGAAGATGGTCGCATATTAATGAGATAGACAGGCGTAGAAACCGCATCGACCCAAAAATGTCGTGGAACATGAGATGCAAGTAAAAATACGAAAGCGATCTCAATAAGATGGCGATATTCGTTCGACAACAGATTACGAGCATGGGCACCAGACAGAAAGGCGAGGAAGGGTTCCTCGGCGGAGAGAAATTGACGAAAAGCATCGACAAGTACTCCACTGAATCAAAGCGAAAAATCTGAATAGGCGTGGAAAAGCGGGTGTGAACCATACGAGCAAAAAGGCGATAAATGGACAAGAGTTGAGAACGATGTTTCATAAAATAAACCCAAGTATATCGAGAATAGTCATCAATGAAGATTACATAATAGATATGACCACCTTTGGAAGCAAAAGGAGCGGGACCCCAAACATCGGAATGAACTAACTCAAAAGGATGACTAGACCGAGATGTCTTGGTAGGATATGGAAGTTGCATTTGTTTACCAAGCTTGCAACCTTTACAATCATAACTAGTGTCAACAATGACACGACCTAGGACACCTGACGAGCTAATGTAGAAAGAGCGAGAGCCACATAAATGACCAAGCCGATGATGCCACCGAGGAAAACTAACAGATCTTGACGCAAGAGCGAGAAGATGCATGGCGGATGAAGATGGAAGACTCAGACGATCAAGGAAGTAGAGACCACGAGAATCTCTAAGGCGATGGCGGTACCAACAAGAACTCTGTCAAGCGATCCTGCACATAGCAAATAGAGTCATCAAACCCAACAAAGTAGTTCATATCGACAAGTCGACCAATGGACCTAAGATTCATAGAAAATTTGAGGTACAAAAGACACATCGAGAACGATAAAATGAGAAGTAGAGAGTGCCACGATGAGTGGTGAACATGAGGTACCATCACCGTCTGTACATAGGAACCATCCATAACAGTCGACATGATGCAAGCGAGACTTATCCGATGTCATATGAAAAAAGCTCGAGTCCAAAACCCATGGAAGACTAGTACGACACGGAAGAAGAGGCTACAACAAGGTGGCGGACCACTGGGAGGGCATTAGATGAAGACCATTGTTGGACTTGAGTCTGAAGAACTCAATTTGGGGTTGAGTTGACCGAATGGCAAAAGCAGAATCCCAACAGCCAGGAGGCGGTGGCAACAACCACACCACAGCGGCACGACGAGATCTGGTCGCGACTCTGGATGAAGTCGGTAGCACCTCTGAACAGGATGACCGGGCTTCTTGCGGTGAGGGCATAAAACACGGTTGGTTGTATCATCGAAGCTGAGCAGCCGAGAAACCTCTGACGAGTCTTTGCAAAACGGTGAGGTGGTGGTAATCCGAAGACAGAGAGCGAAGTCGAGTCTCCTCGGCAATCAACGCGACAAGGGCCTCTCCATGGTTGGAAGAACAAGACGCATGATGGTTGAGCTCGAATAGACTCAAACTCTAGGCGAAGACGCATAACAAAGGTGAACATCAAATTCAGCGCATCATGACCCGCCTTGCTCGCATGACCCGGTACATCCAAAGCCGCGGGAAGGTGGAACCATGGAGGTCACCGTCGTGAAATGCGAGTGAAAGAAGCGTAGTACTCCTCGATAGACATGTCCTGGCGGCGTAGATCATAAAGAGTCGTAGAAGAGAAAATTGACGCGCCAAGACCGAGTGCGCTCATAACGTTCTTGAAGATACTCCCACATCTTGCGAGAACTTGGAAGATCAATGAAATCCATCTGATTGAAATCTCGGACTATGACATAAGATACCCATAACACGATCATCGACGCCGCCATGCAAAGTGACCCTCGCCGCATCGGTCTTCTCGGTTGGAGGCTCATTGTAATATATGAGAGAAGACCAATAGACCAAAGAAGCATGCGAGCAGATGGCGACCGCTCACGATAATTTTGTCCATCGACTTGATATCTCGAGGCGGAAGAGCACCTCCCATACTAAGAGAATGAGGAAAAGCAAAAATATTATCACCATTACACCGCTCTGCAACCAAAAACCCGAGGCAAGTCTGAGAAGCGATGTCTTCTACAAACCGAAACAAAGCGATCTTGGTATCAACAAGCCTAGCAGAGCGAAGTCACTATATCGATGGCGAACGGTACCAACGATCGACATCGATGAGCAATCGGGGATATCGGTGAGCCTCAAGCATGGCGACGGAAAGATGGCGCAAGGACCTCAAGCGCGGCGAGCAAGGGCCTCGGCGCGGCGGCAAGGTCCTCAAGCATGCAAGAACGGCGGGGAAGAAGCCTCTAGGCGTGGCGGCGGAACCTCCTTGAGGCGAGACGCGGCCGAGGCAGACGGAGCCTCAGCGCGGCGACACGAGCCGCTGCCGAGGCAGAGGGCCAGGGCCTCGGAAGTAGCAGAGAAGCCTTGGCCGGGCCGAGGAGAAGCAGGACCTCAGGGCCAGTGGCAGCAGCGGGACCTCCAGCGCCAAGAAAATGTTGGAGGAAAGGTGGGCAGCCAAGAAGAGTCGTGGCGGGGAGGTGGAGATAGCGGCGGTGGAGTGGAGGTTTAGGACATGCGCATGGCCAGTATTACTCGGCGAGGACACTGGCCGAAGGCGGCGCCTGCCGCTCGATACCATGCTCAAGATGTTGAACCTCAAGTCAAGAGAAGAAAACCCTACAGTACATATACTACAGTAAACCCTAGAGCTAATGGGCTTATGGGCCTTATACACATGGGCCATATACACATATACATAACACCCACCACCGCTACTGCCGTCGTTGAAGCCGTCGGAGGCCACTGCTGTGACGTCGCCCAAGGACGCTGACGCATTGGCCGCCGCATCCGACGCCTCCGCTTCGTCACCGTCGCGCTCAGGGAGATCCAGCGGCGCCACAATCGGCCCGACCATTGGCGAGTGAAAGCCCACCGCTTGCTTGCCGCTTGCGCTGTGCTTGTCGGGCCGTTCCGGTTCGATCGTCGCCGCCGCCCCTGCCGCTGCTCACGATTGGATCGAGCGGAGGTGTCGTCTGTTTCGAATAGAAACCGATTTCAGTTTCTATAAAAACAGAGGCTTTCCAAAAAAAACCCTGAAGAAAACAAAACGTTGATCTAACCGCCGCGCCGTCCAACGCCGTCTACCGATGGCTTCCGTTCCATCATCTGTGATCCCATTCTCGGGAACAAAGCTTCATGGGACGAGCTACATGTTGTGGTCTTCACTCATGGAGATCACGCTTGATGGCCTCCGCTTCTGGGGACATGTCACTGGTGTTCGACCTTGTCCGCCGTCGACCTTGTCCGCCGTCGCCGGTTAGCGTTCTCCTAGACAACCTACTTCTGCACCTACTGCAGAAGATGAGGTCGCCAAGAAGGAGGCAGAGGCCACTGCTGCTGTTGACGTTGCTGATGAGGCCTTTCAGTATGCGATAGACGCTTTTGAGCGCTGGTGTACCGATGAGGCCCGTGTTCGAGTCATCCTGGTGGTTAGCGTCGACGACTCCATCTAGACAGACATTGCCGGTCTGCATTCCACTCGTCAGATCTGGGAGTACTTACGCGAGCGATACCAGCAGAGCAGCGATGCTCAGTTCTTTTCGCTTAAGCGTGAGTTGGAGACGCTTCACCAGGAGGACTCTGTCGACGACTTCTTTCGAGCCCTGACTAGTTCCTGGCGCCAGCTGGACGAGCTGGGTTCTCCGTTCTGTCAGGAGTGTCATAAGGTGCAGAAGGCGGACCATGACTGCCTTCGCCTTTATAACTTTGTCTGCCGTCTTCACCTAGAGTTTGAGCCTGTCAGGGCTCAGCTGCACATATCTAAAGGCATATTTCACTCTGTTCTTGCTATGTCATATTTTTATTAAACGATAGTTGCAGTGCTCATTATCATCTATGTCTAACTATTTGTCAACAGAATATTCTTATCATTCTTGAGGTGCATGTCATATTTTTTGAAAGGTGATATGTTGCTTCTGACTTCTGAGGAAAAGAAATGGACATTACAAAACTCAACATTAAGCTTGTTTAGTGTATGAGCAAAAGATTTAGTGACCTTTCAAATATAATTTTGTGTTTGGCAAACTGGCAATAACTTTAGACCTTCTATATTTTTTTGTTACACTCCATAAGCTCTAGATGTCATCATGTCAATTTTCAACATAGTTTTGCATCCTTGATATACATGGCTTCATGCCGACATGAATAAGTTTTATTCTCCCCTTTGGGTTTTATTTTTATGAAATTTTGGCTATTTCGGATACGTGAGCATTAATTCTATAATTAGTTAGAAGAGATAAGTTAGGATATCCCTTCAGGATATGGTAGGTTCCTAGATAAGTCCCTTCAGGACACTTAGCAATTTAGGAAGATGATTCGTATTCGGGAAGGATTGTGTTAGAGTTCGTATTAGCTTAGACAGGTCCTGCATCCACTATATAACGATGTATGTACTCTCTTTTGCAAGGAAGTAAGAAATCAGAAAACCCAACTTCCCTATCCCTGGCCTTTGTCGCGCTGTAGCCGACTAATATACCCTCCGATACAATCCCTCCACTAATATTCCCGTTCGTGACAACTTGGTATCAAAGACTTCCACTGCTACGTCAATCATGTCAGAAGGCGACAATTCCGATTCGATCAAGAAGAAGTTGGATGCACTGGTACAACAGATGGAAACTGATCGAATGAAGCTCTACGACAAGATCGACAACCTTGCTGACATGATCCACGATATTGATCTTCAATAGCGCGCGCACCACTTGGTCATCACCCGGTTGAAGCAAGGGCGCACGGTGCCGCCTGGCAACGTTGACCACGAAACCGTCACCGACACGCGTCTCCGAGCGGCCGAGGGTGCCTTGCCAAACCAGTGCCGGCTTCCACACGGCTCGCCGACCGCATCGGGCGTCGACATGCGGACTGCCGATAGGGATGCACCCATCTTTCCACGGCCAACGACTGATAGACACCATGTAGGTCGCGGAGGTGTCCCTCGCTTCCACAAGCTCAATTTCCCTCGTTTGACTGTCAGGAGGACCATCTACTGTGGCTAAACCGTTGTGGTGAACAATTCTTCCAGGGCCAGAACACCATGGAGGAAGACAAGGTCTGGTTGGCCACGTTCCACATGACCGGTTCGGCTCAATTGTGGTACCATCGCTTGGAGCGCGACACAGGGACACTGTCCTGGTGTCGCTTCGTCGAGTTGGTTAATACCCGGTTCGGCCCACCCTTGCGTAGCAACTCCTTAGGTGAGCTCATCGCCTTACACAAGCAGGGTACCGTCCACGAGTTCTACCGGTTCTTAGCTCTTTCGTGCCGCACTGATCCGCTGACGAAACGTCAACAAATACAACTGTTTACGGCTGGCCTAGGTCAGCCTCTTCTGACTGATGTCGAATTGCACGCGCCTCAGTCATTGGAGTCCGCGATGAGCCTGGCGCGCGCATATGAGTGTCGTACGCAAGTGGCTACCCCGACCGTTCCCCCACAACGACCATGGCATGCGAGCGGGTTGACTGGCGGGTCCATCCCGATCCGACCGCTCGGCTTGGGCGCCACTGTAGCCGGTTCGACCGGCGGGGCTTCTTTGGTTAGACTGCCCGAGGACACCTTCCACACCCAGGGCCCTGCCCAAGCAGTTGTGCTGCACCGTCGTTGACGCCGTCCGAGATGGAACGTCGCCGTGCACAAGGTCTTTGCTATCAGTGCGATGAGAAGTATTTCGTGGGCCACCGCTGTAAGCGCCTTTTCATCATCGAGATTCATCCGGACTTCGGCGACGACGACGACCAGGAAGATCCCTCGGACACCAATATTGAGTCGGAGATTTTCTTGGCCGCCCTCACGGGCATTCAGGCCCGCTCCGGCCAGACTATGCGCTTGTTGGTGGTAATCGGCACCGCTACATTGGTCGTCCTCCTCGACTCCGACTCCACGCATAACTTCATCGCCGACCATGTGGTGCATGTCGCCGGCGTGCACATGCATCCTCAGTCGGGTCTCAGTGTTATCGTTGCCAACAATGATCGCGTCACCAGCCTCGGCCTTTGTTGTGCCTTGCCCATCCGCATCGGACAAGAAGATTTAACGTTGGACTGCTATGCCATGCCTTTGGAAGGATTTGATGCGGTCTTGGGAGTTCAATGGCTCGGTACGCTCGGACCGATCACTTGGGACTTCTCCCACGTGACCATGGCCTTTGTTCGTGACAGGCGCAAGGTGATTTGGCATGGCCTTCCAGTGGAGCCTCGGCCGGCCTGTTTGCTTGCTTGTACCGGTACCAACTTAATGGATGATCTACTTGAGGAATTCAGCAGCCTCTTTGCCGAGCCACATGGTTTGCCGCCAGTCAGGGACCGCTATCATCGCATCCACCTGAAGCGCGGGATTGATGCCATTGCCGTTCGGCCCTATCGCTACACCCAATTGCAGAAAGACGAGCTCGAAAAACAGTGTGCGGAGATGCTTCAGCAAGAGACTATTCGCCACAGTACGTCGGCTTTCTCTTCCCCAGTGTTACTCGTCAAAAAGACTGACGGATCTTGGCGCTTTTGTGTTGACTACCGTGCTCTCAATGGCCGTACCATCAAGGACAAATTTCCGATTCCAGTTGTGGAGGAATTGCTTGATGACTTTTATTTTCTTTACAATTGGAAGTATGCCATTTAGTTAACAAAAGTTTGCTGTTTGATATGTCAAGCAAGAAAGAGTAGGATAATATATTTATTTACACTTTCTTATTAAACCTGGAATAGCATGAGCATCAGTTACGATGTTTAGATTATTTGTTTCACAGTAATGGCTACGCTTTAAAAATGTTTGGAGAATAAACTAGCTAGCAGCCTAGCATTCTTTTTTTAATCTCCTACTTGGTCCTCAACCCTCTATATTTGAAACGGTCGCTTTCATTGATTAGCTTCATTAGTATGGTAAAATTATTCGAGTGTCTGACCACCTTTTGCATCTGCGTGCAGATGAAGTTCTCGAAACTTAAGGGGTGAAATCAAGTGTGTGCTTCCTGTTTCATATCTGTACCCTCGAGCAGCAAGCTCAAAGTGTTCCACTGAGTTCATGCAATTGTGTGGGATTATGGGAGCCACCAAAGAAGCAGCCTAAGGTTTTTAAGTTATCTGATGTCATGTGTCTAAGTGACTAAATTTTCTGGCAGTTTCGTTAACTAGTCTACATCGTCTGAATCTACAGGTCTCATGCCAGTCAGTGAGTTGCGGGTAGTGGATTATGTGTAGGGAACCTCAACTGTAAATTAATAGAATGTATAATTATCCTGTATTATGTTCATGGGAAAACTGAGCTTAATGGCACATTCTGAATACTTGGTTCTGGTACTTTTAGTTTAATAAAATTCCCAACCTAAATTTGTTGTATTCTGCATTAGTGATGTGTTTCAGGCTTTTCAGATGATTCTTGAGCAGCATTTCTACCATGTATTGCAGCTAATTTTACGGGCAGTTCTGTTTTACACGCCATTACATTTATGTGAGAATCAGGTTACATGGCCTGGTATAGTAGCCACTTGTGCTCTTTAATTTTTTGTTACAACTTGATGTGATACTTACATTTTTCATGTGCCCTAATAATATTTCCCCGTCCTAACGCTCTTGTCTGCCCACTGTGCTTTTCCACGGGCTGGGCTGCCCTTGTGGGTTCCAGCAGTGAGGTAAGCGAAGGCCTTGAGAATGTGCTTGTGAACACTTTGATCATTAAGCTGCAGGTAGTAAAAGAGTAGCTCCTCCAGGAAGTCCCAATCCAACGGCTGAGATTCCTCACCATGGTGCATCTTTATCATGTTCTGCATGGATCTCCGGAAGTCCGTGTAAGGATCCATGGAGAATATCACTATGGCCGTGTTGTTGCCGCTTTCATCACCTGGTCTGGCTTCTCCGATGTCTTCTGTAACTGACTCTGATAACGATGATGTTTCTGCAGGTGGTTGCGTCTCGTTGATGAGGGATGTGGATGTCCCCGGTGACGACGAGCGGCGTGTGCTGTTGTCGCAGTCGTGGATGCAGAGGGACCGGAAGTTGTCGAAGAGGAAGCGGTCGACGTCGGAGAGCGTCGCGGCCTGGTCTCTGCCGTTGTCGGCGGTGGCGGCGTGGTCGTCGCCGTCCAACGACGGGGTCCTCGGGAACCTGCAGGTGGAGAGGAGACGGCTGCTGGTGATGTTTGCTGGAGTGTTTGAGCTGGGGATGTTGATTGGAGGGATCTTCTTGAGCTTCTTGGAGAGGTAGAGCTGCAAGGATTTGTGCAGCTTGGTTTTCTTCTTGTCATCTCCCATTTCTTCTCCTCTATGAAAAGTGGGTCTAGGATGCTAGCAGATGGAAGAATGAGGAACGTGTAAACTAAACCTGAGGCATGGATGGTGTTCTTTCTTTGCTTTATTATGTTCATGGGAGTTACGAGAAGGGGATTTATGGCGGATTAAATGGAGAAGGAGTTGATCTAGGGCTGCTTAATCAATGGCCGTTTTTATATGAGGAAGATGGAGAAAGATGATGGTGGTTCCTCTAGGTGGAGCTGTATAAGGAAGCGGAAGAAATGATGAAACTGCTCTAGAATAGCCCTCGCAAATGAATTGGCAAAAGTGACACTTGTGCCGTGCTCGTTCACGACAAGAGGTCTACTGCACGTCCACCGCACGGTAGACCATGTGGCTGCTTCCTATTCAGCGGACACCGGTCTGCCGCACAATCATTGCATGTAGTGGCGGATTCAGAATGAAAATGATCAGAGGTCTTTACTTCCCATACATATCGTATATGTTTAATTTTTTGGTTTCAGGTGTCATCTTATCTCAGGCTAGAGGTGTCCATACTATATATACATAGTTATATCTAAAGAAAAATGGTTTTTTGATCCGGTGTCCTGTACACCTAGGTAGCTCACTGTAGATTCGCCCCTGATTGCATGGCAGGAGGCTTGCCTCGTGCCCACCGGGCGGCATGTGGCATGGGCAGGCTTAGTGGTGTGGTAGGTTGACTATCGTATATTTTGAGTAAGATAATGGTGCTATTTCGTTAGGAAAGGAGCTATTATTGCTATTTTGCTTTAATAAAAGGCTAAACCAGAGATATCTTAGGATGCAAGTTAGACGCCACCAACTTTTTCTTTAGCGGGACGGCAGTAACTTTCTAACCGTTATGGATACAGCTCTTGCAATTTTATGCGTAACCGCATGACAGTGCGACGGGTAATCCAACCCGTGGTTTTGAACGCAACCCCGTGGTTTTGAATGCAAATTCATTTGCGAGAAATCATCGTTTTCGGAAAATTTATGCAGCTGTCAGGTCAAAGACTGTCTGACCAACCCTATGGACGGTTGGACCGGCTGATGGCCTATGGTTTGACCAGCTTTGGTCTAGCGATCAGATCGGCCACATACGACGGTCTGACCGGCCGAATATGAAAAGTTGAATTTTTGGAATCGACCAAAATCATGTGTGTAGCAAGGTGAGAGGACGCGTTTACATTTGGTCACATTGAAAATGAAGTGTCGAGAAAAAACTAGATAGAGTTTGAAACTTCTATAGAAAAATTTCCTAAGTCCCTACTAGTCTGACCGTTGGTTGGTAGTTAGACGTTGGGACGGTCTAATCGGCTAAGCGGCGGTTAAACCGGCTTTGGCGACGGTCTGATTGGCCATAATCTAGTTCATACGCTAGGAAGACGATGAATTTCGTGGGTTAGGCTAAAGTAATGGGATTTAATGTATATGTGTTGCATGATACATATTTTGGCTAACGTGGGTCAAGTTGCGAAGAACTTGTGCCCATAATCGATTTCTAGGTCTATTGTTCTGCAGGTGGCTTGGAGTTCACGACGGTCAACGGTGAGGACGATCGAGACTAGGCTAGGAGAGTCGAGGTCCAGAACGATTAAGGATGTCGGGTGAAGTGGTTGGACTCAAGCATGACGCAAGACGGACAAGAGCGACCGAACAACTAGTTCAGTGCGACGGGTCGTATCGAGTGACTTAAGGGTCGATGCAAGTGCCATGGTGGTTTTGAAGGGAGTCGGATGTGAGAGACTTGCTAACATGAGAGAGCCGTCGATCAACCTATACGTGACGGACTACGGGATTATTTCACGACGATTGGACTCGGTCTTTGGAGAAGGATCGAGAAGTGGTATTTTGGTATCTTCGTCAAAATACTGGATTGGTGACCAACGAGGATTTAATAATCCCTATTTAATTATTTATCTGTAATTCATATTATGGATAATAATACCATCATATGGTTCTTGAGTATACTCCTTAATGTTTATAAGGGAGAAGTTAGAGGTCGTAAGTTCTTCTACGACCTCCCTATAATCGTAAGTCTTTCTACGACTATCCCCTGATCGTAAGTTCTCCTATGATCAGTTTGTGGTCGTAAGCTTTACTACGATCACCACCTGGTCGTAAGCTCTTCTACGACCAGTCTTTAGTCGATAGGGCTTACAGATATGTGAACCTAGTCGATCAGGGAATCTTCTGCACCATATCTAAGGATATGAGCAGTTAATTGCGCTATTATTCTCTAGAATAATGGCATGATCTAACTCTATGTCCTGATGATAACTGCATGATGACGTGAGAACATTACTACTCCCATAATAGTCTCCAGTAACGGCTCCATCATCTGAAGTACTAAGGCGCCCTTTGAACTAGAGAAACGGTAGTCTACTTCGAGAACTGTATAAAAGGTGGGATCATCAGGAGAAGAGGGGAGAAACTGCTAATTCTATAATTCGTGTCTCTTTTCCTTTAATAGGTTATTAAAGTAACTAGCCATAATTTTATGCAGCGCACTTTTATGGATTATTCGGCTACTTCGGTTCGTTTGGAACACAAGTAAGTGAAAAGCAGGAATAGGAAAAGCACAGGAAAATGTGTAAGAATATATGCCGATGCAATCCTACATGATGTAAAATAGAAGAATGATTCAAGAGAGGTGTCAAGATGCTTCACGGAAAATTTGCAGAAATCTAAATAGAATGCAAATGCAAGACACAAATATTTTTTCCCCTTGAGTCATAACTTCGTGTTAGAATTCCTCGTTAAGTCATTCCATAGGGATTTCATAGGAGTTCTCTGAGCTCGTTCCTATGTTCTAAATGGCTATATGAGAATTTTCCTTATAGAATTAGATTATTTCAAAATTCCTCCAAAAATCATACATTTCAAACGGGCCCTTCCAAGTCCGAATTAAGCTTCCCGTGCATGTACTAGATTGTCCAAAACAATCATGCTTCTAAACCCAATCGCATTTATATGCAAGCCACCTTATATAGCAGTCCAGATTATAATAATATAAAATTACTTAATTATGTTTTATAAATCTATATAATGATGCTACACATTTCACAGAAAGAAATAAAAAAAAGGGAACTTTATAGATTGGGCGCAACTAGCACTCGCAAGTATGTTGTGAAGCTTTTCATTGTACGCTCCGATGCAACAATTTTTTTCCCATTGTGTCCAATATTTTTTTCCATCATGTGCAATATTTTTTTTAGTGCTCGCAACAAAAAAACTTGTTTGTCAAAGAAGAGGTGATAGGGAGAATACAACATATCAAAGAAATGCAACATTTCAAAGAAGATTACATCTCAAAAAATTTTAACTGCAGAAGAATGCTTTTAACAGTAAAAAGTAAAAGAGAATGGTTTTGCAATATTATTTTTCAATGGTCGCAACATCTCAAAAATCTAGATGCAACATTTTCAAAGAAGAGGACATATCAAAATCTCAGATGCAGCATTTGAAAAATTGTTACAACAATCAAAACAAAAAGAGGAAACTTCTGAAAACACCTATTGCAACATCTCGTGCAACACAATTTGAAAAAAATTGATGAAACACAACACATTGCAACACAACGAAACACTCTATGCAACAATTTCATAAAGGGGCTGCAACACATTAAAGAAACGCCTGCAACACATTTCATCATGTAAAAAGACTTCCATCCGGAGGAAGCTGCAAAATATTAGAAACAAAATCAAACACTTCTTGCAATACCTAGGAAAAAGTGCCACGGCAATCCGGAGAAGCATCTACAACAAAAGCCTATGTGAGGTGGAAGGCATAGGGCAATGGTGGCGGCTGACCTGGTGCTTCGCCTCCGAACTCCACTAGTCCACCTCGCACCCACCGCTTCCTCACCAACCTCCACTCGTCATCTGCCTCCTCCATCCTCTGATCCGCCAGATCCGGCGAGCTCCAGCCGCTCCTCGGAAGGGGGAGACATATGCACAAGCTCCAGACATGGTGGATAGACTCGTTGAGCGCGAGCAGCAACGAGCTCTGACCTGCGGTCCGTGGTGCCCCCCGCCTCCCTGCCGCTGTCCGGCGTGTAGCCGCGATACCCCCTCTCCTCGTCGGTTCCTGTGTGTGTGTGTGTGTGTGTGTGTGTGAGAGAGAGAGAGAGAGAGAGAGAGAGAGAGATGGAGGGAGGGAGGGAGAGGAGAGGAGAGAGAGGGAGAGTTGAACTATTTGGGCGGAGGCTTGGATAAGCATACAGAGATGGGAGATGATGCAGTGGTGGGAGAAGTGGAAGTGGTTGGAGGCAGTAAAAAATCAGCGTACGGGTGAAACGTTGTATCGTACGTCTGTGTGGTATCGTTCTCCTCATTGAGACCGAGCCGCATCGAACGGAAAAGACATGTGGGCAAGGGCAAATGTGTCTTTTTGCATAGCTATAATCGTAAAAACTAATAGATATTATTAAAATAATCAAAATGGGATATTTAATAAATGATCAAACTTAGCGAGGCATAAAAACCAATTACATCGGGAAGAGAGATAATATCTTAGAAACGCAACTAAACGAAGGAAAAATAATCCATTCTCTGTTCTATACACTCTACATATGCTTGGTGAGTTCTGTGCATTATTTTATTACGGCTGGTTTACTTGACTTCGGTGTACATTTGGTGTGTGTCCATGTGTTTACGTATTACGCAATATATGGCCAAAACTCAACTGTATTGATTTGGTGGCCATGGAGTATAACTAATGCAAAGTATGTACGGTTTCGAACTCTATATCTTATTTTGTGAAATCAAATCATGCACATGACTTGTTCGGCGATGGCGTAGTCGGCTTCGCCGGAGAGGCTTTCTGAGCTGCCAGCGAGTCCGAGCCCACACCAAAGCTATAGCTCGGAGAAGGTCGACTCATGAATCTTAGAGCATATCCGATAAATTTAACTAAAAAGAAAATCAAATCTGTAAAGAAAAAATCACTTTAGGTTTGATTTAAGGGTCCATACAACAAGTAATATGATTTTTTTTTAATCTGTGGCAAAGCCCGAGCATGTAACCAGTAATCATAATTCATAAACAGTGTAGAAGAAAGAAATTGAGGAACGTGATGACAAACAAATGAAGAAATATGCCGACGTACGTCGCTTTCACTAAAAATAGTCAGTTTTAATCTAGTTTTGTTTTTTGCTTGAATGCTTGGGTTATTAACAAGGGCGGACCTTGTGGCTTGTATATCTTAGATCATCTCCAATGTTATGTTTTAGTCGGTTCAAATGAGGAAAGAGAATGCATTGAATCGATTCAATACATTGGAGGGGTCGATTCCAATCAAAAAATGCATGGAACCGAACTCTACTTAGGAATCGATTCAAAGCATTAAACAATTCATATGAGCATTAAACAACTACAAAGAAGAGAGTGCGTTTGAGAGATGATATTATTATTTTGTAGTTTTTTTAATGTAACGTGGGTCCTAGTTATTAATAGGAATCGGTTCAATACATTGGAGAAAAACAAACTCGATTCCTAGAATACTTACATGGCATGACTTTGAATCGACATCGGTTACATTAAAAAACCACAAAATAATAATATCCTCTCTCCAACGCACTATCTTCTATGTAGTTATTTAATGCTCATATGAATTGTTTAATGCTTTAAATCGATTCCTAAGTAGAGTTCGGTTCTATGTATTTTTTTGTTGGAATCGACCCCTCCAATGTATTGAATCGATTCAATATTTTCTTTCTCCTCATTTGAAACGGCTAAAACACAACATTGGAGATGATCTTAATTGCTTTGTGGGGTACATGGCCCCACAAATTTTCTAAATTGCGTGTCAGTCCTTTATAATTGCCAAGGAAACATTCTTCAAATTTACAAAACGAGTGCCCCCTTCAGTTTTTTTGCTGGGTCCGCCTCAACTAAAGCTAGCTGATTCATCATCAGCTTCATGGTTTAAACAGTCTGTAGATTCCTTAAGAAAAAGGTCTGCTGGAACCCTGTAATTTCAACAAAGTTGTTAGAACTTCAGAAACTAAGTATGTAATAGTAACGAAAATTTTATGATGCACCTAGAGAAATCGAATTTCCCCAATGGTGAGCCCAAGCAAATTAAATTTCACCAGTGATGAACAAATAGACTACTTTTATTGGTTCTGTAGTCTGTATAGTACATGGTAAGGATAAGAAATATATCACTACCAGAAACTAGACTTTTCCCGGCAGCTAGATTCCGTCAGGAAATGCCAAAACAGTCAGGAAACACTAGCGTGACGGTCAGGAAAGACGCGTTGTTGCTGAGGGATAGCCATGGGGAACCCAGTCCTGACGGATGACGAGAGGTTGTGACAAATTGTACCGCCGACAGACAACCGCCAAGATTCATTGTCAAGAAAGCTATCCCTGACCGTACTGCTGAAATGGATCATACTTTCTATGGAATTTTGAAGCTGGAGTTTGTTTTAGAGCTGATAGTGCAGGGCTTGCCCAGGAGCATGGCAAGTTCAGTGTGAGGGTGGCTTGGGGGCTGTTTGCTTCGTGTCCTGGTGCGTGTTTACTTGGCCGAGGCGCTGCCTAAAGCCTATCGGGGGTGCGTTTGGTTGCTGCCTATGAAAATAGACGCCTGGTCTCGTGCAAGGCAATGCCCATGATAAATATGATCTGTTCTTTGATTTGGGATTGATTTATTTGTTGATTGCATGGGTAAATCTGGCAATATTTGTAACTAATTGATACAATAAACAGTGTGTTGTACAATATATGTGTAAAAACTGAAGTGCATATTGTAGTAGTATTTGTATAGTACAATGCTCCAACTTAAAAATATGGTTTACTTGCTACTGTACTTCTTGCTCTTTTATTTGTAACCCCAAACATATCAAGAACCAAACACTGCCTGCGTCTTGTACCTACTCAGGCACAGATCGAGGACACCAACCAAACACTACATTGGATTTCACATGTGCCTAGTTAGGCAATTTGGCACATAAGACCATGCAACTCACATGCAGGTAAAATACCCATGCAACTTATCCAGGGCACCAACCAAACATGCCCCAAAGGTCCGTCGTGCACCGCAGATGTTCAGAGTAGCATCGTGTGTAAGTATAAAGCAAACAGAGTCATGCTTGATTTAACTGGGTGCATGGTAGCCTTGGAAGGATTTTTTTTGAAACAATATTATTTTAAAACAAATTTAGAAGTAAATAGTAATTTTTTAAAAATAAAACTAGGCTATTGTTGCCATTTGAAATGATGAAAATTTTTTGTCACCATTCCAAATGGCGACAATAGCCTAGTCAATAGCAACAGAGCCTAGAACAGTGTAGAGATATCCCTGTTGCCAATTGAAATGGCGACAGGGCCCTATCGTCACTCCAACTGGTGAAAGGACCCTGTTGCCATTTCAATTGGTTACAGGAACCTCTGTTTGTTTTTTACTTTCTATTTCCAACCACATATTTTATGGGCAAATCACAATGATATTATAAACATTCAACACAACATCATCACATTTTTTGTCGACAAATCACAATGATATTATAGAACATTTAGAACAACACCCTCACATATTTTATTGATAAATCACACTGATATTACAAAACATTCATCACTTAGTTTTTTGACAAACCAAAATGAGATTACAAAGCATTGAGCACAACATATTTCAACATGACAAGCCTTTCCTGTGGCCGTGACCTCAACGTCCGCCATGTCGACAGCCTCGAGTGGGGTCGTCGGATGAGGTCCCCGCGGCGTCGTCCGGACTGTCGATGTCTTTTTCATCCTATGGATTTCTCATAGATCATTTCTTGAAGGTGTACCCATAATTCCTGCAATTAGAGTATTTCTTCGTATAACACCCGGCTTCTGCTTCGCCCATGTTGTTCTTGATACGCCGTGCCTATCGCTGGCCAACCTTTCCCTTCGGCCTATCAATGTCCGCGGTCCAGATAAGTTGCTCCTAGGTCGGATGGGCAGTGAAATGGCCAACCACACTGTAACCATACAGCTATGTACTCCAGGTTCGCATCACCTCCTCCTCGTTGAAATAATCAGAGAAGTACTGGCTGGGATGCTGCGCCACTATTGAACATACGACCATGACATGTGAGCAGGGTCTATGCAGAAGAAGAGGCTTGTTGCAAGTGCAAACGCAGCTAGCATGGCATAGCGTGCACTCGTGGGTGATCCTCACGCGGTTCGTCCGGTGACGTCCTTTATCCCTGTATAGTATCTCGAATCGAAGCTCCCTTGTGCCCATCTTGAATGCCCGGTGCATCTCACTCTTTTTGCTCTTATCCTCTATGTACTTGGTGATCCTCTATCATTTGTCATAGCGAGTGACACATTGTTACTTCTGTCAACAAAGTAATTCGTGGTACCGCAGAGAATTGTCTCCACAATACCGACCAAAGAGAGGTACTTGGCGTCATGCATGACCCAATTGTACACCTTAGCTAGATTGGTTGTTATGACACCATATCGAGCACTACCCCTGTTATGTAACAACGACCACTTCTTTTTAAGCTCGTTCTCAATTCAGTCTGAGAAGCATTTCACCTATGCCCCACCCCCTCCGTCTTTCTCGCCACACTAGGACTATCTATGGGTAGCTGTAGCAATACTATAGGGGCCTGGTCAGTGTTTGTAGCGACCTTTTTTGCTACCTCCCTTTTGTGCGTTTGGGTCCGCTCATCCAGAATCTTTCAGAGTGCGTCAAACTTTCGCTACTGGTTCTGGCTGCACAGTCGTTTGAACGGGTTCATTAAGTCCTTGTTACGGAACTGCTTATAGAAGTTTGCACCCAAGTGCCTTACGTACCACCTGTTCTACAGATCCACCTATAGAAGTGGTTCGTTCTCTCCTTATTATAGCTGAGTTATTGCGCCAAGCAGTTCGAGCTATGCCGATCATGTATGCCTTATCGTTAGGGCGGTCTGTACTGTAAATCCTCAGGAATCACAACCAGTTGTTCGTGTTCTCGCTTTCAATGAATGCGAATGCCACGGGAAGAACTTAATTGTTCTCGTTCATCGCTATTGCAGTCAGTATTTGACCCTTGTACTTTCCAGTCAGGAATGTGCTATCCACGCACAATATTGGACGGCAGTGCCGTAATGCACTAATGCATGGACCAAAGACGAATAATGCCCGCTTCAGTACCCTCTTATCGCCCCACTTCAGATGCGTGGAATCTTAAATGTCGACATGAGTGCCGAGATTCCTGTCTTGTATAACTCGGAGTTGGCCGGGGAGGTTGTGGTAGGAGTCCTCGAACGTATCAAACCTTGATTCCAATGCTTTCTGTTTTGCCCTCCACGTCTTGACATAACTAATTGTGTGCTGGAACCTTGCATCAATCACTCGAATGATGGATTGTGGCTCAAAATCTAGATTATTCACGATCTCATCGTACATGATGTTCGCGACGAAGCCTGATGATAGATTCTTGTGGGACTGCACTGACTCAGCGATGACACATGTGTGAGGGACCACTATAGAGCATTTCCAGTAGGTGTCCCACTTAGGATGAAATGTGTGCACTATCAAGGGCATCCCATATGTCGCACTTCACGTCGTGACATCTTAGGTTAAACTTAATGACTGTGAATGTATGCCGCATCGACAAGGCCCAGAATTTGACCGTCTCCTGCACGGCCTCCTTGCATTTGTACATAGCTCCTTGCCTGACCTTGCTCTGGTCATACTCCCACGGCACACGAGAGCCTTCATTAACGATGAAGTTGTCGAACTGGTATGTATTCCACTCGGATGAAACCGCCTGCTGTTCCACATCATTCTCATCGTCGGATCCTTCATCTTCCGACAATGTTATGTAGTCCTAATCTTCGAGATCCATCCTTTGGACTAGAGCTTCCAGCTCCTCACCCTCGTCAGCAAACCCAGTAGCTTGCCCAACTGAATGAGCTCCTTCCACAGGGTCTTCATTGACAACATCGGCAACTCTCGGACCTTCGTCCATTGTGTGCACCGCGCTGTGGCTGGAGTCCCCGACTTCTTCTTTGGCATCATGAAGAATCTAGACCCGCCATTATGTGTTAATGGAGTTTTGGTTATTAATGACAAATCTATTTTTGAGACTAACACTCTTATTGATATACCTATTGTTTAGTCTCAGCTTGGATATAAAAGGAAAAATCCAAACAGGTATGCATTCATTTTGATAAATCTAATTGTGAGACTAACATGTTTATTGATATACCTATTGCTTAGTCTCAAATTGGATATAAAGGTGAAAATCAAAGAGGTATGCATTCTACATTATATTTCTATATATTGTTGCATTCCTCGGATCCAAAATATAGGATGAATTCCACCAAAAGTCTAACTTGAATATGTGCATATGTTCTTATTACACATTTGTGTATGCATACATTTAGGGGGAGTTCACACTATGTTTTGTGGTTTCATTAGTATTGATCCATATTCCCGTTTCCACATATATTAATGATCTTTACTTTGAAACATATCCTTGAGTATATATAACTTGTGTAGTTAATATATTCATATGAATATATGAGACTTGTGTAGCTCATACATGCTCATATATCATTTGAGTATATACAACTTGTGTAGTTCATATATACTCATACCAATCTACATTCAATTATTTGTAATTGAAGTGGTTGTCATCAATTACCAAAGAGGGAAAGATTGTGGTATCTTGTCCCACCATTATGAGTTAATGGTATGTTGTGGTAATTAATGACAATCACGTTGTGGAACTAACATTTTCCATGAGTTGGATGAATAGGTTGTGTTCCATGAGGATGGAGACTTTGGATGACATCATGTGTTGATGATATTGAAGAGCTTGGAGTAAAGGATGCATCATGTGTTGATGTGTATCAAGTTCAAGAAGATGAGATGATCATGAGTTGATCATCAAGTCAAAAGAAGACCCATCATGTGTTGATAGAAGTCAAGTAAAGGGTGCATCATGTGTTGATGCATATCAAGACTCAGGATGGAGGATGTCATCATGTGTTGATGAGTGTCAAGTCAAGATCCCGAAGCGAAACTTCATCATGTGTTGATAAAGGTCAAGTGAAGAACTCATCATTTGTTGATGAGCATTCAAGTCAAGAACCCGGACTTGAAGTGATGATGTGCGTCATCAAGCTTCAAGTGGTTGCTCAAGGCAAAGGTATGACTAGCTAGGGCTAAGGATGTGTTCCTAGTCTTTTACCGGTCTCGGTGTTTGGTTGGGAGACCGGATTGCTAGTATAGGTTTGCCGTACTATTAAGAGGGGTCTTGTCTAGTAGCTTGAGTCTCATCATGTGTTGATTGCTCAATCTTGCTTGCTCTAGCTCTCCGTGGCATGATGCTATTATTTGCGAATGTGTTTTGCAAATAGCCGAGGCTCATGCATTTAATCCTTGTAGCATGTGACTATACTTTGCAAATGTGTTTTGCAAATGGTTGAAGTCCATGTACCTACTCTTTATGGTATGATCTAAGTTTGCAATTGTGTTTTGTAAATTGTTGGGTTTCATGCATTTTCCCTTGGCATGGTCTAAGATTGATTGTTGCTAATACTTTGGACTTAGACCATGGTAGTGGCTCTTTGGAGTTGTGCTTTTTGATTTGATAAAATGTGTTTGAGATCAAATCAAATAGGTGGGTTGTGTAGCCCTCTGAATAAGCTTTCCATAGAGTCTAAGATCACTCAATTCCGACATCGAGTCAAAAGTTATGACCGTTTTTCGAGTGTCTCTGTGCTGAAATCGAGGCCGGACTGACCGCCCACATGCTGTGGATGACCGCCCACATGCTGCAGGATGACCGCCCTTGTAAGGCGGTCAACCTTTTCGAGGGCATATTTTTCGGTTTTTGCACCGGAAGGCCGGACTGACCGGAAATTGCATCTAACGGCTATTTTATAGCCGTTGCCTTTATCAGAGGGTGGCCAGGCCCTATACTATGATCGGCCCGACGGGTTTCCCGATTTTCAGTGATTCTCCTCCAACGGCTAGTTTTTGTGTGTGGGCTATAAATACTCACCTTGGCGGTTGGAGGGTAACCTTGGCATCCCATTTCACTCTCTTGAGCTAGTGTGAGCTTCTCCTCTCCATTGTGCATGTGTTGCACCTTGTGAGCAAGAGAGAGGTCTCTAGTTGCATGTGTTGCATCTAGAGGTGGATTTCGTATCCACTTGAGCTTGTGCATTCGTTGCGTGGTGAGAGTCAAGCAAGGGCTTGGCTTATTACTCTTAGTGTTTGCCGACACCTAGGCGGTGTGGGCGTCGTGGGTGGTGATCTTCTCAAGAAGCTTGTGAGAAGGCCGGCGTGTTGTGAAGGTTGGAGCTCACCTACGGAGTGGGAAAGAGCTACCACTAGTGGAATCGAGGTGTTTGGCTTAATTAGTGGAGCCGGTCCAATTAGTTTGGGCTTACCTCAACGTGGATTAGGGAGACAAGCAAGTCTCCGATCACCAGTAAAACATCGCCGTGTCAATTGTGGTTTGCATTCTTGTGATTTACATATTGCAATTTATATTCCTTGTATTAAATTGCTTATTTATTGTGTATGAATGCTTGCTTGCTTTGTGCTATTCATATTGCTAATTGAATTGATTACAAGTCATATGCTTAATTGTTACTCTTATCATTAGACTTGTATTGTTGGTGCACTTAGGTGAACCTAGTTGATTTAGGCTTTAATTGTGCAAAACCGTATTTGTATTAGCTTCCGCATTAGAAATCGATTTTAGCCAAAGAAGTTTTTAAAACGCCTATTCACCCCCCTCTAGTCGGCCTCCTCGATCTTACACATCACCACCCCCTTCTTGTTCACCCGCCGCTGTAGGAGTAGGCTTGGCATGTGCTTGGGCCAGAAGGACCAAATCCCACCGTTCCTCCCTTGCCCTGCATACATATGACTGTCATGACCTTATTCTCTTGAGCTGTACTAACTCCCAATATGAGCTTTGTGGTGTTCGGTTGACAAGGCAACTCAATCTTAGATCATACACAACATGGTCCAAATCAAATGTGTGGAGTAACCACTACATCACAGCGCCTCATGTACGCTGCTCTAGTCTTGTTAGGGTCATGGCCGCCGATTGAAAATGACGCAAATCAATCCCCTTGGGACCCTTAAGAATAGTCCCCTAAGCGTAGTAAATTTTAAAATTGGTGGCGTCGGACATATTTGACATACTGCACCGTAAACAAGATTTTCACAATTAACCACATATCTAAAACTAAACTACCCACTGAAAAGGATTATGTACAACATACTACACTACGTAACCGTATATCTAAAACTATGTAATTCATTCAGTTAAAAAAATTACTTGAAAGGTGGATGACCAACTAGCTTCTCTCCTCCCCTCTTCTCCTCTTCCTTCCCTCCCCTCTTTCCCTTTTTTCCTGAATAAAAGTGAGTTATGTCAAAATTTTGGGATCTTTTGTAGGGTAGATTGTGCCGCCATTTGGAATGGCGACAGAGACTTTCGAGATCCCTGTCACTATTCGAAATGACGATTTTTCTAAATTTTAATATTAAAAAATATAGGGACTTATGAGATTCACATGCTTGATTGAAATGGTTCTGAGGTCTCATCATCGATTGGAGTGGTGAGAGAGACATCTCTGCACTGTTCTAGGCTCTATCGCCACTGTCTAGGCTACTGTCGCCATTTGGAATGGCGACAGAAAAATTTCGCCATTTTAAATTAAAAAATAGACTATTTATTTTTATAAATTTCTTTTAAAATAATATTATTTCAAAAAAACATCGCCTTGGAAGCAACCTCAGCCAGCATCTGAGCGGCTTGGATTAACATCTGGTTCTTCTTGCCATCCTTCTACAAAGTTACGAGCATGGCAATCTCATACATCAAGGGTCTTTCAGGATACCTTAAAAAGCTCCCCCGCATGCTGCAGCAAGATCCAGTGTGAGCACAATTCACAGATATTACCTGAAGTAAATCCAAAGTAGAGTATGAATCAATCCCCCCTCAATACGATGCGTTCAAACTATGGGGAAATTACTAGGACTCAAAATGTAATGCCAAGTATGTAGTCAGCATTTTCGTAGACCACACACGCCTCAGAAGTCAGACCACAAACTTGTGCTATATTGCAACTCTAGGGCTTCAATTGCTGCCTAATTGGGAGAATACAACTCGTTGTTAGTTCTAGTTTGGTTTTTCATATAACCAAAAGAGCAAACGCGAGGGATTTGCTTCCCCTTTTTCTACGCTTTTCCACCCGATCAAACTATCTTGAAAATCCCCTGGATTTTGTAAGTCCCTTGGAGCAAAAAAAAGGAAGAAAAAAAATCCCTTAGACCGAGTGCTCGAAATATTTTCCTTGACGGTGATATACTGAAAACTTAGGCCAAGGAAGTAGTTGAAGCCTTTATAGATTGTCAGTTGAAGCTGCTTCGGCAGGGGATTGTTTGGCGAGTCGGGGACGGCACTAATCCGTGGTTGCCGCGAGGCACTAGGGTTCTGCAGAATGGGATGTGGAGTCGATGTGGAAAACTTTTTGCTCAGATGATGTGGATACAACATATACATACTGACAATCCCAGCCAATGATCGGATGGGAAGACACCCCCACGTGGCATTTGGACTCGAAAGGCATGCTCTCCGTCGAATCGGTGACAAACTACTAGTAAGATTAGTAGGATGTACCGTAATTTTTTTTAGTATAATACCTTTGCGGCTCAGAAGAAGACGAAGAGGCATTGATATCACATCCCTGTATGTTTCGCTGAACTCTTGTGACACTAAGGTGCAGCATGAGCTGGCCCACCACTTCTTTGCATTTTGTGCTAGTGTTGTTTATGCAACACGAGCTCTTCCGGACCCTACTGGTAGGCACAGTGTCGAACCGGTATAGCAATAGAGAGGGGAGAGGGGAATGGTGCATTCAAATTTTTCTTTAAGTATTCACCAAACTCTTCACTCTAATGGCTATGAAAAGCTACGAAGACCGTGAACCCAAAATTCTAAAAATCAAAGCACTACAGTAAGTTCATATCATGAACAGTGCAAAACAGCACTATTTCAAATTCAAAAATCCATAAAACTTTTGATCCGTAGATCAAAAAGACTTGAAACTTGAACCATGGCTGGGACATGACCTTAAGAACCTATCCCAACAAAAAATCTTGAAAGAAGAGAAATATGATCTTTTGGTTCGTGAAGCTCTGCTGCACCAAAACCGGGTCAAAACATAAAAAAGAGCTAACTCTCAATCCAATGCTTCAAATCACTTGAAATTTGGTATGCACCCTCTCTAGGATGTCAGGAACCTATTCCAACCAATGATCAAGAAAATCGTTGCCAAAGTTATGACATTTTCCTATTTGAAGGAAAGTTGCACAAAACGGGGTAAAAGACAAAGATGGTGAATATGATTTGCTCGTGGATGGATGATGACCAAGATGGCTCTAGATGTGTTCTCACATATCACAGCAAGTAAGAACATCAAAGAAATCGAGGCAAAAATAGCTGAATCAAGAAATCACTTGGAGAGGCCAAAGAGAGCAAAAACTAGGTTTCTTCATGAACATGCCATGAAAGTGCCTAGATGGGGTGGAGATTGATTCCCAGAGGTTATCTCCATCTCTTATACGTCCTTGACACAACAAGATCAAGAAGGGAAGAGAGATAGGAAAAACTAACCAAATCAAGAGCAAATCAATCAGCACAGAAGATATTCATGGAGATGAACAAATATTGATGTACTGCTATTTGAGGATGAAGGTTTTATAGCCACTCCACTTGGAGGACAAGAGAGCACATCATAACACTCAACTTCTCTCAAACCCTAACCCTAGGTCTCAAGAGAGGATGGTTGAATGAATGACTACAAATCTCCATCCTAACTCCTTAAATAGATGGGCTAACCAGCCACATCCAACCCTAGTAGATACTATCCATTTAGCACAATGAGGGAAACCCGATAACCCCACACACGGGTTTAACTCACACTCTACTTTTATGCACGCTTTTCAAAGCGCATAAGCCCGAATCCACTAAGTACTTAGTCTTGATCCAACTTGATCATACCAGCTTCTCTATGACCTAAATCGTCTTTCCAAACGCCGCTCAAGCGCCGCGGTTTTCTTCCGAAGCAGTTTTCGGAATTTTAGTCAAGCTACCAAAATATCATTTCGTGACTCGGTCTTCTCCATCCATTGCAAGCAATCGCTATGTTTGCCACGTGTAGATGCACCACTGGCTTGCCGTGCGTCGGCAAGTCTCGCCCGTTCCGGTTCCACCAGACCACGCATCACTTGGATCGACCAAACCACATGGTGCAATCCCGCCGTTCGAACTTCTCTTCAATATTTTTCGCCTTTCTCGTGCCATGCTTGAGATCACCACCTCACTCGGCATCCTCGATCGTTCTGGACATCAGCTCCTCCATGAGTTTAGCCTCGATCCTTGCGGTTGACCGTGATTGACTACAGGTGACTCTACACATCCAAAGACAAAGAAATCGTTTCCGGGTACAAGTTCTTCACAACTTGACCTACGCTAGCAGTAACATATCTGAACTTTTTTTTATTAATTAACCTTTTTTTGAATTTTATTTTAAAGTTAACCCTCGGCGTACTTTATTAACCCTCGACGCACTTTATTTCCAATTCTGACCCCTTTGGTCACGCCATGGGTGGTGGCGTGACAAAACAACACTGTCACACGCCAGAATAAGTCCCCAAAATAGCACTTTTTGTCACGCCACTGGTTGTGGCGTGACTAATATCTTCTTATCACGCCACTTCGATTGGCGTGACAAGAGTTTGACTAGAAATTGGTGGCGTGGCGGTGTTGTTTTGTCACGACACGGTGATGGCGTGACCAAAAAGTCGAATTGAAAATAAAGTGCGCCGGAGGTTAACTTTAAAATAAATTCAAAAAAAGGTTAATTAATAATAAAAATTCTACATATTTTATATAACCTATAAACTCTGATAAATTTATAAATTCAATTTTTGACCCTCCAAAATTACAATAGTTCCTCACAACATAATCCAGAACCTACCATGTTTCTTCACACAGCGTATTACTCTCTGTACGCGTGGCGTGTGTGCGCAAAACCAGAATGCATGGCAGCGCCGGGTCAACATTGATCTACTATTTTCTAGCGCTGCTGCTTCGCGACTTGTGAGCATTTCTGCAGACCAATTCCTTTTCCAGCGACGGCTCACACCACACGCCCGAAAAGAGTCATCTCATCTCGTGCCATGGATGGTCGATGTATCACGTTCTCCACTCGTACAGATCATGCAAAGTAGGGTGTCAATGGCGAGAAGTTTACCGGGCGTCTAAGTAAGCTAAACCTGCACTTCGTCCCTCATGCCGCCAAGAAGCCGGCCTGGCTAACACGACAGTAGCATGTCGAATGTTCAGCATGGACAAGAGGTCGCGAGTCAATCCTGCTGAGCCCACCAGACACACAGATTGACTGATTCATCATTCCCCTTCAAATTTAATTTCCTCAGGTCCTGATCAAACAAAGCACACTGCCAGTTCATCACCCCTTGCTTGTTCGGCAATGGCATTCCCCTATATATACCCACCGATTCTTTTGCACTGCATTGCGTTGCCGTACAAACAAAAAAAAACGCTAGCAATTCAGTCTCCTTTCTTGTTCCAAGCTCATAAGCTATCTTTCATCTGCAACAACTCCGTCTCTTGTATAGCAAGATGGCCGCCTTGAAGGTGTACATGCTGCTCTTCGCTGTGTTCTTCTTCTCCGGGTTCATGCGGCTGTCCATGGCGCAAGAAGCGCCGGGGACGGCGCGGGTGATTGACGCGAAGGCTATTGATCAGGCGATCGCGTACCTGCTCATGTTTGCGGCCTTGTTCGTCACCTATTTCGCGCACTGATGCTTAATTTGTAGCATTCTCCTACTGTGGATGGTCTTAATTAAAACAATCTTCTTAGAGGGCCATGGTTCTGACTGTTCATGTATCAGTATTTCTTTTTGTTGTCAATTGATTTGAGTACTGTACGTGCATATGATGCATCCTGATAAGTTCCACTTTTTTTTTCTTCTCTTTAAAAATTGTCCAAGTATGTTTGACAATATGAATGGAAATTTGAGTCAATTAGACCTTATTCTTCTTATGATTTCGATCGCCAGTGGAGTGTTGTGCCATGCAGGAAATGCAACTAAAAAACCATACTCTTCTTCCCTGCGTCCAAAGATCATCGAGCAATGTTGCACGTAGTCTAAACTGTAACTACAGATAGGTCGGCTATTTTGTATCATCCCCAGCGGGGGAAAAAGAGCGCGAAAAAATGCAACCCATCCAGCTTGAGGTGAACCTCCAAGTTTCCTTGACAAGGGCTGCAGAGAGGTCGGCTAGAGGAAACCTGTAGCTGTAATCAACAATATTGGTTTTTTAGGAAAAATTCACAAACTTGTTAGAACTCCAGAAGTGTTACAAACCCAGCATCTGCTGATCACACAGAAGGTCTTCGGGGCCAAGTTCCTGTCATCACCATGTTGTGTGAACATTTATTATTATTGCATTTATCTTGTTATGCTTGTTGAACGGTATCCCGTTGTGGGTTTCTATCACGCATAGGCTGCTCGAATTATTGAGTAATTATGATTTAAATTTGGAGTGAAAATGTATAGTTGATATTTTGGGTTTAATGTTGAGCTGTGGTGTTACAACTATTTCTCAGTACGGTGGGCTGCACGACTGCACGAATGTAGTATGTATGCTTCTTTGAAGTTCTTGTTTGGAGTCATGCTAATTGAGAGAGAAGGTGCAACACAGTTAGGCTACGCTACGATTGGCATACTTATGTGACGTGAAAATGATACGTGTATATTCATCTAAAAAAATACTTTTATAGTATCATAATTTACTATGTTTTATAAACATATTGCAATACAAATTAGTTTTGGAGACCGTTTTTTGGATGGTAAATACATAATTAAACTTTTATGGTATGAAAAACAGACGAAGTCCCATAATAACATTGTCGTGGAAATGATGTTGGAATAGTAAAATTGAACCGCCTACCGCATTGAAACCCAAAGAAACGTCAATTATCTCTCAATTAACTGTCTTAGCGCAACATGGCAAATTTCACTGAGAGAGGAATCAGCTAATCTTCTCCGGGTAACTGGATCACACCCCCGTTGAGGTTTCTCTTTTCTGACAGAGATATAAAAAAAATAACCCTTTATAGCTACTGTTGGTACATATGTTTTCCTCAAAATGCCAATTGGTAGTTGTAATGTCCCGTTTTCAGCTTTTGTAAAAGATTTCAAAACTTGATTTGAATTCAAGGTGCAAACCCAAAATCTCTAAGGGATTTCAAATCTCAGTTTCAATTATCTCCAAACCTCTCTTGGGCTTGGCCCAATTTCCCCTGCCCTTTTCTGGCCCATCCCAGCCCTAGGCAACCCGCGCCATGCTGGAACGCTCTCCCGACACGCCATCACTCCCGTGCCGGCAGCCCCGCGCCTTGCCCTGCTCACCACTGTGCCACGCCCAGACACCCCCCTGCTCCTTCCTCTCCCCGCCGCGTGCCCCCGGCCCTCGCCTGTCGCTCCCGCCGCACTGCACGCCGAGTAGTGCCACGCGACCATCAAGCCCCAACGGCTCCTCCTTTCCCTCGGGCTATAAAAGCCCCGGCAGCCTTACCCTTGCCCTCTCCTCCCTTTCCCCTCCTCCACCGAGTGCAAAGCCGACGGAAAGCCCGAGCTCCACTTTTCGCCGCCGCTCTGCCATTGCCGTCTTCTTCACTCTGATGAGCTCCTCTCACGACCGACCTCGTCATCTTATGTTCCAGTGCGCAAGGAGAAATTCCCCCAATTTGATTTGCTTTTGGCCCACAGACGCCGCCGAATTCCCCCTTCTTCTTCATCTCTGGTTGGGACCTTCCTCACTGTCGTCAGCTCTCCTCCGTTTACCTCCGGCCTCCCTCTCAGTCCCGGTGAGTTCCCCATGCCTTGCTCTTGCCCGCGCTCTCTTTCTCTAGCTCGAAGCGCCGTTGGTTCGCCATGGCCGCCATAGCCCGTTGCGTTGTAGGCGCTCTTTTCCGTAGCGTCGCTAAGTGTACTGAAATCTTTAGGGAATTGTTTGACATAGTAATATAGTTCAAAAAATTATGAAATTTTTATGGAAAGTTCCTGACATAGTGTAGATTATTCTGTAATTTTTATAGGGTTTTATTTGCAACATGTTTTTCTCTATTTTTTTTTCAAGTTTCGGTTGCATTAAATTGAAACTTGAAAGCTTTTTAGAGAAAAACATGTTACAAATAAAACCCTATAAAAATTACACAATAATCTATACTATGTCAGAAACCGAAACTTGAAATTTTTTTAGAGAAAAACATGTTGCAAATAAAACCCTATAAAAATTACAGAATAATCTACACTATGTCAGGAACTTTCCCTAAAAATTTTATAATTTTTTGAACTATATTACTATGTCAAACAATTCCCTAAAGATCTCAGTACACTTAGGGGCAAAATCATCTTTTCGCGGCCAAGTCAACGGCCTAGTCAACGGTCAACTCACGGGAATGGCAAAATAGGGATAGACGTTGAGATCGAGTGACAATGGAGGGAAGAAAAATTTTGCGATGGCATTTTGAAGAGCTCGTCAACTTTTAATAACAAATAAGGAATTAACTCAATAAGTAAGCAGCACGGCATGAGCTCGGTCAGCATTGCTCTGCTGTTATTGTCTTTTAAAACGCTGTTCATCCCTGATGATTTCCGCAAACCAATTCCTTTCTATCACTGCATCTTTGCTAGCCAACAACATCATCGCATGCCATGTACCACGTTCTCAACTCACGCAAAGTCATACAAATCGACTGGGCCAAAACAGGCCTGCTAATATATATGACTGTAGTGCATGCTTCCAAAGATCAACATGACGAAACGCCTCAACGCTCTAGTCAATCCTGCCGAGCTAGACAGGCAGACAGATGGCGAAGCGCGGGAGCGGGCGGCGGGAGAAAAAGAGGAAGGGGTGCGGGTACTGGAGCAGGTTGAGGTGGTGGTGCGTTCTTGGAGTGGAGGTGGCGGAGGAAGTGCCGCACCGAACGGATGGACAAGGTCACGAAGGTTATTTCGCGTGCATAGAAAAAGCAAAAGAAACGAAAATCATTAAAATATCTCGGAAATGATGAAATATAGAGATTACAACTAAATGTGTGGTATAAGATCTATTGCAATGTTCTTCGTGGCATTTCGCTGAATGTCAAATAAAAGTATGGCATATGATCAATTCCCCCATCAAACAAAGCACACCGACCACCGACGATTCATCACTCCTTGCTGTCTTGCTTGTTCTGCCAGACTGCCACTACATATCCGTACCCCGCCTGCTCCTTCTCATAAAGTCCCAAACTTCCTAAGATATTTCGCCTTCAACTGCTATAGCTTGTACGGCAAAGACGGCGCCGTGCTTGAAAGGTGTACGTGCTGCTGCTCACCGTGTTCTTCTCCGGGCTCATGCAGCTGTCCATGGCGCAAGACGCGCAGGCGGCGCGGCTGAGCGACGCGAAGGCAGGCGATAGCGTACTTGCTCATGAATACAATCTTTTTCGAAATCGATTTCGGAAAAGAACTACTAATCCTTAGCTTTTTGATGAATCATTTATCAGTGGTTGTGAATGACTAACTTTTTCAATTATTTCGATTTTGGTTCCGTAGGAGAAGTCAGGAAGGTTGAGAAATAGTGTTAGATGATAGTGTTAGATGTGCATTATTACATGTGTATTTTTTCTGTTGTATAGGAGGTTATCTGTATATATGATATATCTGTACTTGTATATACATTGGTCCATTAGCCCTATGATGAATACAAGCGTTATTTATAATATGGTATCAAAGCGCACCTAGGGTTTTTCTTCGTCAAGCCGCCGCCGCTGCCAGTTCGACTTCTCTGGCAGTCGTCGCTGCCTGTTTTTTTGCCCACCACCGCCACTGCTCTTCTCTAGCACACCAGCTCTCCATCTGTTGCTTGGTCATTGCTCCTGATCGCCCGATCGTCGGCTGTGCTCGTTGGCCCCGCCCGACCAAACCGCAGCTGTCGCCGCTTCGCGCTTCGGCCGGTTTCGCCGATCGTCCGACATTTTGCCTCGCCCCTCGTCGCCCAGTCGGCCGTCGCCAACATCTAACTCCTTCGCTCGTGAGGTCGTTCGGTGCCGCCTTTATCTGCTGGCACCTCGTCTTGATCCGTCGGCATCGCCTTGATCCGTCGCTTGATCCGGCGTCTCACTTCGGATCTTCTGCCTGTGAGTCCGTCGCTTGTCCGTGGCTCTCACCCGTGACTATTACTCTCGACCGAAGGATTGTGATCGGTTAGTTTTTCTGGATTGACTGAGAGAAAAAAAGAAAGAAAAAAATGTCGCCCTCTTCAGGCACCATTTCCGTTTCTCACTGCCCGGTGATCTTCGATGGTCTCAATTACGAGACTGGTTTCAACACATGCGCCTCCACATGCGTGGTCAGCGTCTTTGGGAGTTTCTTACTGGCGAGTTGCCTTGTCTGCCTCGCCCTACTCCACCTGTTGAGCCCATGCTCTCGAAGAATGCTTTCGAAGACGCTTGTAAGGAGGCATCTGATGCTTTTGAGGATGCCATGGAGACTTTTCAGACTCAGTATGCAGCCTACAAAATATGGATTGATGAGAAAGCTGTAACGTCCCGTTTCTCTTAAGTTTCTTGTCTGGTTTTCAAAATAAAAGTAACCATTTGACTTTATTGAGAATCCAAAGCTTAACCTGACGTTTTGAAATTTGGAGAGTTCAACTGGAATTAATCAAACCTTAACTAAGCTCTTTGTTGGTGTTCCTTGCTGGTTGTGGCTCTCTGTTGTGTCTTTGCCGCCCTTGGGCTGCTGGTTCTCCGAAGCCTCTTTGTGTGCCCCTGGTTTGTCTCTTCTCTCTTAACTTCCTTTGTTGGTTTGAATCTCTTTGAGATCCAGACCTCTCTCTTATCTCTCCTCTGTTCGAACCTCTCCTTGCTTGGGGTTTTCTTTTCTTTACATTAAGGACCCGGCTCGGGTTTGTGTTTCAAAACCTCTTTGGTCCCTCCAAGCCACGCTTGGTTTTGTTTCTTTGGACCTCCGTGGACCTCTCCACGCTCTCTTGGAATCCTCAGGTTCTCTTGGGCGCTCTAAGCGTTTCTCGACCTCCCGGTGCCCTCCCCGAGACCTCCTCCGATCTATTTGGACCTTCCTAGCGTTCAAGCAGACCTCCCCTTGTTGAGATCTAGGCGCTCAGACCTCCCTTGTTGAGAATCAGCCGCTCAGACCCCCCCTTGTTGAGATCTAGCCGCTCCAGACCTCTCCTTGTTGAGATCTAGCCGCTCAGACCTCCCCTTGTTGAGATCTAGCCGCTTAGACCTCCCCTTGTTAAGATCTGGCCATTAGGACCTCCTCTCTGGAGATCTTAGCCGTCCAGGTCCTTCCTTAGTTGGATCCAAAGGTTCCGATCTCCTTAGGTCCAAGACCTCCTTAGCGCTTGGACCCATCTTTGATTCTTGTGGTCAGACGCTTAAGGCTTTGCCCTCATTACCTTAGGACCGTCCGTCTTTGTTGGATGGTCCGATCCTAAAACACGTTAGCTTGGTCGAACGTCCCTTTCTCTCCTAGCCGTCCGATTCAAATCAGACGGCCTAGTCCGTTGGTCATTTCGCTCGGTTCGAGCGGCCCTTTGTTTTGCACCCTTCGATCTTGATCTGATGGCTCAATCGCGAGGTAACGTTTGGATGGTCCGAACGTTCCTTTCCTTTTGGGCCGCCCAATTCCAATCGAACGGCTTTGCTTTGCTGCGCATTTTCCTTTGTTTCCAGGACCTCTTCCTGGTTGTTTTGCAAAGACCACCTCCTTGATCCTTGCTGGTCTTTTGTAAAGACCACCCTCCTAACCTTGAATATTCCTGTTGGTCAGGACCTCCCCTGCACCCTTTGATCTAGACCGTTGAGGTCCTCCCCTTTGAGATCTTGACCCTAAGACCTCCCTTGTGCAGATCTGAGTGCTAGGACCTCCTCTTGAGTCCTTGGACCTTCTGTCTAGGACCTCCCCCTCTGAGTGTCTTGGGCTTCTCGCCCAGGACCTCATAGTGGTCTTTGGCGGGGATGACCCTTGCGGTGGGGCCACCTCTTTGACTAGTGGTGCACCCTTTTGGTGGCCCCACTTACGACCTCTCACCACCTTGTAATTATTGCTCTTGCCTCAGAACTCATGCGCATTTAATAGGTGTCGGGTCACATTAAATCTGATCACATCCGAGGTACTTTATTTCAATTCTTTTAGGGCAAGCCCCTGCCCTAGTTGTCCCGATTGCCTACCGTCATTGAGTTTTCCTTGTGGTGCACACTACCAACTCGGCTATATATAGCACAGGGAGGCGTGCCTTTGTAACCTTTTGCTCATTCCTTCCTTCATTGCCTCCTCTGCTCGGTTCTTCCTTGCATAAAACCTTCCCGGGGAGCTCTTTGAGGCTGTGTTAAGCCTCTTGGTTTCCTTTTTGGTGAGTTGGTTTGAGTCCTTTCGGTTCTTTTGAAGTTCTTTGGCTTAGTGTGGTTTTGCTTATTTGGTTTTCTTGAACGTGTAGATCACGAGATTGAGGAGATCTTGGACCCGGCTTTCTCTCTTGAAGGCTCTCCACTACTTGACCAAGGCAAGCCACAGACCTCCTTTTGATCATCTTGAACCTAGTTTTGCAAATGTATTTCGGTTTTACTTTATCATGCATGGCTATGTTTATAAGAAAATGGTTTGGGCTGTAGTTACTTGCCTACTTGCTGTTATGCCTCCTTCATACCTTGTCTCCATCATGTTGTCTTGTTCACCTTGTGAGCCTTAGGGTGGATATTTAGTTGGTGTTCTTTGTTATTTGCCAACATGGGGGACCGTAGGTCTTTATAGCCTTGCTTAGAATACATGGTTCGGTCATATCATGCTTCATCTCTAATAATCTTGACTAATGACTTATGAAATGTGTGGTTGGTGCCTTTGTTGGAGACTATGGCGGGGCGCCTAAGGCTGTGTTGGATTGTGGTGTGAGATCACTTGGTTAAAAGCTGTTGTGCCAAGGCTGGGTGGTCTTTTGGCATGGGTTAATACAAATGGTTTCTTTGAGGCAAGAAGGTAGGGAGCGAGTAGTGGGTGCTATGCACACTGGGTTTGTGGAAGTCTTGCCTTAGCACAATTAAGGACTTCACTTTGTGTCTGCTTAATGGGCCAAGCAAATTGCAACCACAATATCATTTTATGGGAATGGTGCAGGCTGAATAATTAGCAATGAGATGGCTTGAAATTTGTTGTGGTTGGCGTGTGATTAGTTGGCGCAAGAGGGCACCCCATAACCTGTCGATTTCTAGACCCTTTGGAGGGATTACGAAACCTTAGCGGGCGGCGAGTCGAGTTCAAAGTTTGGTAAAGGCCTTCTGCGCTCTCTAGGCTGCTCACATAAGGAAGTGAGCAAGGGTGGCCGGAACCCGCCCCGCTAGAGAGATCGTGGATTGTGGGTAAGTTGTACACCTCTGCGAGTGTAAAAATCTATTGAATAGCCAAGTCCTTGGTCATGGACATGCTCGATGAAATGGTGCAAGGGTAGCTGTTTCAAAAGCTTGTGTCACTTTGGACACTTCAGCGAGATGCCTTGGCTTTGCCTCGAAGAGACCTTGGCCGGCTCCAGAGGGGTCAAGGTTGGCTCGGGTAGTGGTCCAGGGGTTGGTTTGGACCTCTGGAGTGGGTGCTCTGGAGTGGGTTTTGGGTAAGGACCTGGTCACGGGTGTGACCGGAACTCCTTCATTTTGGTTGTGGCTGTGAGTTGGTGCTCACTCCACCTTTTTAAACATCAAAAGTATTATGTACTATGATTTTACCTTGCTGCTTTTCAATCTGTTACTATTATTATTGTTCAAATCTGGCTTTGCGCAAACTAACCATACAGCCCTCAATTGGTAAGCCCTTGCATGATTATTATTGCATCTTTGCTCTCTGTGACTTGCTGAGTGCATTCCAAGTACTCATGGCTTAAGCCCTGTGTCAAAGCAGATTATGAGGATGATCAAGTGCGAGCGATCTTGACCTCTTCGAGGAGGAGTTCTTCGATGACTAAGCTACCTAGGGCGTCCTCCACCCGACGACTGTGGTGCTTGTTGGATGGCTTTTGCGTGTTTTGGTGTTTGAGCCCTAGAGCTCCTTGTTGCCAGTTGTAAGTCCTCGTTGGTTTTGTAAGCCCCTGTGGCAGACCTCTTGTTAACAAGCTTGACCTTAAGGTCTGTTATATATTAAGTTTATTTTGCTGCTTCATCTTTCTTGACCTCGTGATTGCGATATTGGCTTGTGTTCTTGTGTGAGCTAGCTCTGTTGTCACGGGACTAGCTCAGTTGCACAGGGACAGGACCACCAGGAGGTCCTACGGGACTTAGCCTGGGAGGTCCTGTCGGACCTCTCTAGTGGTGTACCTGGAGGCGCAGCCGAGTGGGTGGCGGCCAAGACCTCCAGGAGGTCTGTTTGACCTCCTGGGAGGTCAGTGGCGGGCCAAGACCTCCAGGAGGTCCTTAAGACCTCCTAGGAGGTCCTGGTAGACCTCCTCAGTATTGCACCATGTGGTGCTATCGCTCCTCCTTGTGGTGGCTCCGCAGTAAAAAAGAAAAGAAAAAAAAGGGGGGGGGGTCCTCCCGGACCTCCTATGGTGCATCACAGGGTGGGTCGTCACAAAAGCCCATGCCTATGCTATTCTGGTTGCTAGAATGGAAGTGCATCTCGCTGGGGATGTGGTTGACTTGGCTTCAGCACAGTTGATGTGGGCGTATCTATGCAACCGCTACGAGCTGTCTGGTGATTCCTTGTATCTTGCTGTTATGTGTCAGGAGCAGTTGTTGTAGCAGGGAGATGCCACTGTGGACGAGTTCTATGCCCAATTGTCCGCGGTATGGTATTAGATTGACTCTTTGGGATCGGATGTTTGCCACACTTGTCAGTGCTATCAGCGTCAGCAGTCTCACCTGGAGCTTCATCGCATCTACTACTTCTTGACACGTCTCCGAGCTGAGTATGAGCAGACTCACGCTCAGTTGCTGGAGCGCCACCCTCGTGTGACTCTGTTGGAGGCCCTTGCATCTGTTCATGCTGAGGATATTCGCCTTCGTGCTACGGGTCTGTTGTCATCTCCGTTGTTTCCTTCGATTCTAGTAGCTCCTCCTTCTTCTACACCTGCTACGTCTCCAAATACTCCTTCACCGGTGGTGCCTTCACCAGTGACAGCTACTATTGGTAAGGGACTCCACTGCACCTATTGCAACTTGGATGGACATGTGGAGTAGTTCTGCTACAGGAAGAAGAAGGATTTA
This sequence comes from Phyllostachys edulis, assembly GCA_036346405.1. NCBI lineage: Eukaryota > Viridiplantae > Streptophyta > Magnoliopsida > Poales > Poaceae > Phyllostachys > Phyllostachys edulis. The sequence continues at coordinate 73,765,000 of CM070545.1, forward strand.
CGCCGTGGTAGCCGTCCTCCAAAGGGCACTGGTGGTTCCTCCTCTCAGAGGAGCTCTGGTGCTTCAGATACTCAGGAGCTTCTCACACTGCTGTGTCGCATGGCTGCTTTTGCACCGTTCGGTTCTGCTGGTTCTGCTGCACAGTTTTCTAGTGAGAGACCACCTTCCACTTCTTCTTCCTCAGGTATATCACATTGGATTCTTGACTCTGGTGCTTCCTTTCACATGACATCTTATTACACTAGTCTCACTTCTATTAGTCCTTTAGCTGCTCATATCATTGTTCAGAAAGCACATGGTACCTCTCTCTCTGTCGCAGGATGAGACACTCTTTCTAATCCTCTTTTCGTATTCCTATTGTTTCTTATATTCCTAAACTAACTATGTAGCTCATATCTACCGGTCAGTTTATCGATCATGGTTGTTGTGTTATTCTCGATTCTAATTCTTGTTCTGTTCAGGATCGACGCACGGGGACTCTGGTTGGTACTTGCCCTCGCCGCCATGACTCAAGGCGTCTCTGGGAGCTTGACTGGCTTTATCTTCTTTCCGCTGTCCCTGTCAGTGTTGTCGCCTCCACCACCGTCCCCGCTTCTGCTGCATCCTCCACTGCATCTTTTGCTCAGTGGCATCATCGTTTGGGACATCTTTGCGGGTCGCATCTATCTTCTTTAGTTCATCGTGGTCTTTTAGGTTCTATGTCTGGTGATGCTTCTCTAGATTGTCAAGCTTGTAAGCTTGATAAATAGCTTCAACTCCCCTATCCTTCTAGTGAATCAGTATCATAGCGTCCTTTTGATCTTGTTCATTCTGATGTACGGGGTTCAACTCCTTCTGTTTCAAAAGGAGGTCATCGATATTATATAATTTTTATTGATGATTTTTCTCAGCACACATGAATATACTTTATATCATCTCGTAGTGAGGTTCTATCCATCTACCAGAATTTTGCCACCACGATCCGTATTCAGTTTGACTCTCCTATTCGTGTTTTTCGGGTTGATTCCGCTGGGGAGTACTTGTCAGGAGTCCTTCATGGTTTTCTTGCTGAGCATGGCACTCTCTCTCAGTTTTCTTGTCCTAGTACTCATGCCCAGAATGGTGTGGCTAAACAAAAGCATCGTCACCTTCTTGAGATAACCTGTGCTCTTATACTTGCTTCTGCTATTCCACCACACTTTTGAACTGAGGCCGTTTCTATTGCCACTTTCCTGATTATTATTCAACCTTCTTCTGCTCTTCAGGGTGGGATGCCAGTTAAGCGTCTCTGTGGCAAGACTCCTGATTATTCTAGTTTTTGCCTCTTTGGGTGTGTGTGCTATGTTCTTCTTGCACATCGTGAGCGCATCAAGCTAATCACTCAGTGCGTAGAGTGTATTTTTCTGGGCTATAACGCTGAGCATAAGGCATATCGTTGTTGGGATCCTGTTGGCCGATGGATGAAGGTTTCTCGGGACGCCACTTTTTATGAGTCTCATCCTTTCTACCTTCATCCTTCTCCTTCCACTACTCCAGCATCTCTTGTCGAGCAACTTTCTTTTCTGATTTTTTTGTCACCCTTATAGTCACCACACCTTCACTATAGCCTTTAGCCTCTCCTTCATCGTTGGTGTCTCCTTCACCACCGGCGTCTCCTTCGCCACCGACACCCTCTCCAGAGGCTCCTCGTGGCCTTTTTCCTTCTTATCATCTCTACTACACTCGTTGTCCGTGAGTTGAGGATTCTTCTGATGCGCCATCTTCTTCTGGTGGATCTTCTTCTTCGGCCTCATCCTCCTCAATATGCTCTTTCGTGATCGCTAGTCTATTCAGTCTTCTACGTGCTTTGCTTTTGCTGCTGTTGCTGCTCTTGTCGAACTGACTTCTTATCATGATGCTGCTGTTCATCAGGAGTGGCAGCATGCGATGGCAGAGGAGATCGCTGCCCTTGAGCGTACTAGCATGTGCGATCTTGTCTCTCTTCCTGTGTGTATTACTCCTATCACGTGCAAGTGGGCCTATAAGGTTAAGACCTGCTCTGATGGTTATCTTAAGCGCTATAAGGCTCGTCTCATGGCACATAGTTTTCAGCAAGAGCATGGTTATGATTATGATGAGATCTCTGCACTTGTAGCTCACATGACTACTGTTCGTACTCTTCTTGCTGTTGCGTCTGTTCGGGCATAGTCCATCTCTCAGCTTGATATCAAGAATGCCTTTATTAATAGTGAGTTGAGTGAGGAGGTTTATATGCAGCCACCACCGGGGTTTTCGATGTTTTAGAACCGAACTTACGTAAATATTGTTTGATTCGAGGGTTTCTCTAGGCTCAAAATTACACAGAGATAGAGACACGAGGATTTTTATATAGGTTCGGGCCTTCTCCTGGGAGAATAACAACCCTACTCCTATGTGTATGTATTGAGTATGCTGGATTACAAGATCAAGAGAAAGACTAGAGTATTGTGTCTCTGATTGCTCCTCGGATATCCCCGATTGTCTTGATGATTCCTCCTTTTATACAGTCCTCAAGGTGTATCGTTGCATCTCTAGTCCAAAGGCCGCCTTAATGTTCCCGATTGTGGAGCCGTTACTGGAGGTTATTGTGGGAGTAGTAACGTTCTTACGTTGCCAGGCAGCTATCACCATAACAGGGAGTTTAAATCGTGCAATTATTCCAGAGAATAACAGCGTAGTTTACTGCCCCATATCCTTAAATATGGTGCGAAAGATTCCCTGGTCGACTAGGCCCATATGTCTGTAAACCTTATCGACTAGGGACTGGTCGTAGAAGAGCTTATGATCAAGCAGTGGTCGTAGAAGATCGTACAACCACAGATTGATCGTAACAGAACTTATGATCATGAGATAGTCGTAGAATGACTTACGACTATAGGGTAGTCGTAGGAGAACCTACGACTATAGGGTGGTCGTAGAAGAACTTACAACCTCTAGCTTCTCCCTTATGAATATTAAGGGGTATTCTCAAGGATCATATGACGTCATTATTATCCATAATGTGAATTACAGATAAATAATTAAATGATGATTATTATATCATCATCATCTAGCCCCCTAGCTTCAAGCGAAAATAACTTACTTGGGAAAGGAGCAGTAGATGATCTTATGACCAGTAGATGGTCGTAGAGAGATGGTTGAAGGAAAAAACTCTTCGACTAGTGTTTCATTTGACCAGAAATTTGTTTGGTCAAGAAAGTTGTGGAGTAATCTTGCGACTTACAAGGTGGTCGTAAGGAAATATTTCGAACACCGAGTGGTCGTAGTACCGTGGTTGGAAGAAAAATCTTTCCAATCGCTGTTGCATTTGACCAGAAAAAGACTTGGTCAAGAAGCTAATTTCGCTTGAGGTGTAAAGACTGACCTGATTTCCTCGAACAGATAAATTTAAGAATCCCAATCAACTCCCTCATATCTGTCTGTTGGAGCGATTCCCGAAGCGTGGCAACCGTTGGGTAGCCATATCTTTTTAACTTCAGGCGTGCGGTTATAAATTTTCACCGTGGGTGAGAATAAGGTCTTTTACCTTCCCCCAAATCGCTCTTGCTGTTCAAGCTTTTGAGTTCTCCGCCATCGACCAAATCGAGCCTTCTTCCCCAATCTTTTCAAATCCAAACCTTCGGCTTTTGGGAGAAATGGTCGGAGCCGCTTCCCAATGGGTCGAATCGGAGATAGATGCGGCCAAAATCAAGGCTGTGGTCGACTCCGAGAAGATCCCGAAGGAGGAATTCGTGAAGTGGATCAAGGCTGCTGGGCAGCATTGGTCGTCGGGTGAGATTGGGCAAATCCCTATCTTCCAAGCGTTTTATGAGTGTGGCCTTTGATTGCCTGCTCACCCTTTCCTCACACTCGTACTCGAACACTTCGGTGTAGAGTTGGTCAATCTTGTTCCCAACTCCATTACGATGTTGGGTGTGTTCGTGTATTTGTGTGAGGCCTACCTGGGGATTCCGGCCGACATGGAGTTGTTCCAGTACTTCTATAGAATGACCAGACTGTCCGGAGTCATCGGTAAGTTGTAGTCTGAAGCTCCACGACGGGAAGTCAAATGAGTACATTCAGATATTTACCCTGTCGTCGTGGCCGGGGTGGAAGAAGAGGTGATTCTATTGGGAGATAACCAATGAGGACAACCTCTCCTTTGCCGGGAAGCCGGCCGAGAAAATCTCTTCTTGGGATAAGACTCCCAAGGATCTCGGTCAGATTGCCCCTTTCATTCAAGCCATTGCAGACTTGAAGGAAGAGTGGCTTACCGGATGGCACGTAGTGAAGGATTTTGTCACGCGCCGCATCAGCCCTTTGAAAAAGAGGGCTTATCCGATGTGGAGGTACTCTGGGCCACAAGATCCGACCAGGGACTATGAGGAGGGTAAGTAAACTTCTGATTTTAGCCTTCTTTTTGTAGATTTCGAATCTGGCTTATTGAAAGTTTTTTTTATCCCTACAGACCTCTCACAAGAGGAGATTGATGCTCGGGTCAAGTTCATCTGTGAGAAACCGCCTGCCCATGTGGTGGCACCTCCAATCCTGACGGTCCTGTCCCCAGAGGACAAGGTAGAGCGCCTAAAGGTAATCGAGAATTGATTTCATCTTTAGGACTTTGTAGTCGTAGAAGAACTTACGTTGGTAATTGGTCGAGAAAGGCTTACGACTGTGTTCGTGTCGAGAAAAGCTTATGACCAGGGGGTTGTCGTAGAAAAACTTACGACTTGGTGATGGCCATAGAAAAACTTACGACTACTTTATAATATCTCTCTTTCTGATTTTTGCAGAAAGTAGGCATGGAGAACCGTCGGGACGACGACAAAGTCGAACTGATGGTTGTTGGTGCGACGGTAGAGTAGTTTGATTCTCCCCCGACCAAGAAGCGTCGGCTCGCGCGAGTCGCTGACAAGGGAGGAGCAAGCTCGAGCCCTGCTGTTGAGCAAGAAGATGCTCCTCAGACCAGGAGGAGGAGGCTCACGCAAGTTGTTGACAAGAAGGGCGCAAGTTCGAGCTCCACTACTTCGTCTGCACCTTTTGCTAAACTTGCGGCGAGAATAACTGCTGCAGAGGAAGCAATCGCGGTAGTATTATCTGAAGTATTCAAACCTAAAGCCCCCAAGACCAAGGTACCCTTCTACTATGACAATAAAACCTTCGTAGTTTCTGCCTCTCGTGGCTTTGTCAAGCGACTAGAAAAAGAGAACTGGAAGAGTTTTATTTCTTTTGTGAAGGAGACTACTGCACCAGCAGTGCCCGTGGTCGAGGGCAGTGTTGCCCTTGAGGTGGTCGAGACTGGTCTCGACCATCCGAAGTGCCAAGAGGCTCAAGGAGCGATGGCGCCTGATCAAGACCCACGACCAGACGTGGTCGTGGCAGTTCCTCAATTTGAGTCTCGACTAGACGTGATTGAGAAAAAGTCGAAGAGAAAAAGTCAAAGAAACCCTCCTTAGAGAAGGCTTTTTCCAAGTTTAAGATCAAGTCAGACACTCGAAGATATGTAAAAAAGAAAGAAGTGTAAGAATACCATTTATCTTGTGCTTTTTACCACATAATCGTGTTTTCATTTTTATGATCTTAACCCGGCTCCTCTCACCATCAGGGACGTTCCTGTCGAGGAACCCATTGTCGTTTCTTCGGTAGACGGAGGAATGACAGTGGTGATGGTCGAAGGGTCGTCCACCGTCCGAGTGGTGGAAGCTGTCGTTGGTGCTGAAGCGGCTACGACCATTGGAGCAGTCGTAGAGCCAGCGGCGAAGATGGTAGCAGCGGAGGCATCCGACCATGGGGGTGAATATTCAATCACCGTGCAGGGAAGGAAATCGCTGCCGACGTTCCTCCTAGCTCCCAAGGTCAAACTACTGATGCTGCTACCTCCGGAGGAGAATAAGAGTTTGAGTTCTTCGACCATTCCTTCGGGTTCTTCGCTCACCCTAAGGACATTCAAATCTCGTGATCACGTTCCTCACCCTAAGGACATTCCCAACAGAGGGGATGTTTTCGACGACGAGCGTCTCGAAAGGGTATGATGGGACCGAGTTGAAGAGATTGATGAACTGAGGAACCCCACGAGGGTAGTGTCTTCGTTTGCTCGAACGACAATGAATGTAAGTACCTGTTGTTCGGTATTCGCATTCATATCTTTTCTCGCTTCTAACTGTCTTTATTTATGCGGAAAGCGTTGGAACAAATTGTTACTGTTGTTGAATACAACAGGCAACTTGTTCAACTGCGACAAGAAAAAGCGAAACTCTGCGAGCAGGTAGAGAGGTGGTAAGTAACTACTTTTTGTAGTCTTTTATGTTTTGATCACTTACATAGTACTTGCGAGGGTTGTCGTAGAAGATCATACGACTAGATATTGGTCATAAAAGGACTTATGACCAGAGTGTTGTCGTAGAAAAACTTACTACTATGTTTTGGTCATAGAAGAGCTTACAACTGCTTGTCTTATACTGACGTCTACTCTTTCCCTTCGTAGGTTTAAGAGTGACGAAAAGACCTTAGTTGATTCTCTCGACTATGAGAAAGCCGAGAGGAAAAAGCTAAGTGAGAAGAATGAAAACCTCTTGAATAAGCTTCAGGAGGCAAACTCTGCAATCCAAAGGTTGCAGGGATGATTAAACGGTAAGTGCTGAACTTAAGACCGCTTATGACCTTCTTTTCTTTCTCTGACTCTCATTCCTTTTCAGAAAAAGACCAAGAGGTCCAAACGTGGGAGGAGTGCCACATAAAGAACGCTGCCTCTCACGCTGAAGAAGTCAAGAAGTTAGATTCTCGACTAGTTGGTAAGCAAATCTTTACATGTGATTAGTTGTGTTTTCCTCTCGATGTCATTTTATCTGACTGGTCTTATTCTTTTCAGGACAAGCAGTACAAATAAAACGACTCCGCGAGGTTTCGACTCGCGATCAGGAGGAAATGAAGGCTTTGAAGATTAATCTTCAAGACAACGTTTCACTTCTGAACAATGTACTTGGTGGGCTTCATGCTAATGAGATTACTCCTCGTGAAGACACGTTATCTGCTCACTCGAGTGCCATTGGCGAACAAGTCGGAACTTTGCAGGAATTGGTGACTACTCTAAAGGCGAACCAATTCGAATCGATAAAGGATGCGGTCAAAGAGGGAATAAGATTTTTTTTGGCAAAACTTAGAGCTCGTGACCCCAGCCTTAATCTACAACCCGTCATAGACGACTTTTGTCCGCCTCAAGCGAAGCGGAGCGATTAATGACGGAAATCTGATCGATCGCCGATCTGATCCACGGAGGATATGCAAATAAGATCTCCTTCGCCAGAGTAGTATGTACCAAAGTCCTGAGTCCTGTAAAGACAAATTTTTGTTGATATTGATATATAATCTTTCCTTCTTCTTGAAAATCGTCTTGTCGAGTAGTTAGTAACTCATAAGATAATGAATGGAAAAAGAGCAAGACTAAGAATTGAAGTCAAGTTAATAACTTTATCCTAGCCCCCGACTATTTGTTTGGTTTATTTAGATAAACTGAGTAAATAGTGTGAAATGGGTTATCTTAAAAAAGAGAGGTTTAGCCAATTTGTAGTTTTTCGATCACGATTATCATGCACTGGTCGAAAGAGTAGGAATGAGTCGACATTAGAAAGTTCCTTCTAGTGGGTAGGACCACGTGAAGAGAGGAGAGACTTCGACTAGGTGATGTTACTATCTCCGACCAGATTAATCAAATCAAGAACGGTCAACTTGAGTTAGATAAACGTCTGGAGTTCCTTTAAAAATCCGTTCAACTTATTCCAGTGCACTCAGTATATTCGCTCTGGTAGCAAGAGTTAGAAACATGATGACGCTGGGAAGTTCCTTCTAGTGGGCAGGACCACGTGCAGAGAGGAAAGCCTTCGAATAGGTGTTGCAACTTCCTCCGACCAGTTAAAACAAATCGAGTTTACCAAAAGTAGTCGAGCAAATTTGAAAAGTGTACTCGGCTTAATTTATTTTTCAAAAAATGAATGAAGAAATAAACTAAGGTACTAAGAGTCGGCTTGACATTATTTCGACCATGTTTTAAACCCAAGATCTTTGTGTTGGCAGCAAAAAGGGAGGAACGAGTCGACACTAGGAAGTTCCTTCTAGCGGGCGGGACCACGTGCAGAGAGGAAAGGCTTGAACTAGGTGATGTCACCATCTTTTCGACCAGTGTAAAGATAAACTGGATACTGGTCATAGAATGTCTTACGACCAGTGTATTGTCATGGAAAAACTCACGACTAGGAACTGGTTGTAGGCGGAACTTCGACCAGGGTATGATAGAAAAATTACCAAAGCACTACTCAAAGTAGGACAATAAATATAGAAAGAACCTGATGCTTTATTGCAGTGTTGGTCGATTACGCATAGAATTTGCGTAACTGGTCGATATTCCAAGAATTAGAGAGAATCTGGCCATCTTCCATTGCCAGTCGTACCGACCCTGGTCGCATAAATTCGACCACTGTGTAAGTACCTTCCCACTTAGGGGAAAGTTTATTCCGATTAGACTGGATTGAATTATCCTCAATACCAAGTCACCTACGGCAAGGCTGCGAGGTTGGACCTTACGATCATAGTATTTGCGCAGGGCTTGCTAGTAGATTGCTAAACGGATTAAGGCTTGATTTCTCTTCTCTTCGAGAAGGTTAATGTCATCCGCTCGAAGTTGTTCTTGGGCTGAGTCGTTGAAACTCTCGACCCATGCAGATCTGATCTTTAGTTCTGGTGGAAGCATGGCTTCAGCACCGAAAACTAGGAAAAAAGGTGTTTCACCTGTTGCCCGACTAGCAGTCGTGCAAACTGCCCATAATACTGAGGGTAATTCTTGTACCCAAGCCCCCCGAGCGCTTAACAAGCTGGTTGAAGACTCGAGTTTTAATTCCCTGCATTATTTGGTCATTCGCTCGTTCAACTGCCCCATTGCTTTGGGGATGGGCAACGGAAGCATAACACAGCTTGGTACCCAACTCGTCGCAAAATTCCTGAAATTTTGTGCTCGAAATTGTTTACCATTATCTGTGATTATTCAACTTGGAACTCTAAACCGAGTAATCACGCTTCTCATCATGAACCATTTTACGGCTTCCGTTGTTATCTTAGTCATAGGTTCGGCTTTGATCCATTTTGTGAATGTATCAATAGCCACAAAAAGGAACTCGAAGCCTCCTAGAGCCTTCGGAAACGGTCCTAGGATATCGAGACCCTAGGTCGCAAAAGGTCAAGATAGAGGAATTGTTTGGAATGCCTGAGCTAGTTGGTGTATTTGCTTGCTATGAAACTGGCACTGTACACATTTATTAACCAACTCTTTGGCATCGTAGAGAGCTGTTGGTTAGTAAAATCCTTGTCGAAAGGCTTTTCCGACCAGTGTTCTGTTGGAAGCATGAGTTCCACAGATGCCCCGGTGTATGTCGTGAAGGAGATTTAGTCATTCTCTCTGCGGTATGCATCGCATGAGTACCCCTGGAGTGCCTCGTTTATAGAGGACTCTTTCGACCAAAGTATACATTTTGGCCTTTTGGAATAGACGATATGCCTCTAGATCATCGTCAGGTACGGAACCCGTCTGAAGATACTCATAGATGGGATTCATCCAAGTATCCTTGTATTCTAGAGAGCCTGTCTCAATAGGAGATGTCTCTGGTGTCTCCACCAGAGACAACTTCTGGAGTTGCTCCAAGAAGACTCCTTTTGGTACTTGTGATCGGGAAGAAGCTATCCGAGCAAGCTGGTCTGCGAGGAAATTATCCTTTCGAGGGATGAATTGTACCTCGAAACCAAAAAAATGAATTTTCAAACTTACGAACCTCCAATAAGTCCCGAGACATAGTCGGATTAGAGCACTGTTACTCTTTTTCGACTTGATTCACGACTAGTCGAGAGTCTCCTATCACGAGTAGTCGTCGAATCGCGAGTGCTTTCGCAGCTCGTATGCCAGCTAGCAAACCTTCGTATTCTGCCACGTTGTTAGTGGCCTGAAAGTTTAATTGTATGGCATACTTTAAGGTCTCTCCGTTAGGAGATTCAAGGACCACCTCAGCCCCCAAGCCACTTAAAGTAAGTGACCCGTCAAAGTACATCATCCACTAGTCGTGGGTATCGTACTAGGGATCCTAAACAGGTTTAGGATTTGTCCATTCGACGACAAAGTCTGCCAAGATCTGGGATTTAATGGCCGTTCGAGACACGAAATGGAGGTCGAACTCCCCAAGTTCTACTGACTATTTAGACATGCGTTCCGCTGCTTCTCTATTCTGGAGGATCACTCTCAAGGGAAACTCAGACGACACAATTATCTTGTGCATTTGAAAATAATGCCGCAGTTTCCTCAAAGTCATGAGGAGGGCATAGAGAAGTTTTTGGACTTGAGGGTAATGCTCCTTAGGCCCGTGCAAAACTTCACTTACGTAGTACACTGGTCGTTGGACGTTTTCACGTCTACGACTAGTACTGCGCTCACTGCCTGTGGCGTGACAGCTAGATAAATTAAGAGCATCTCTTCTGGCTTCGGAGAAACCAAAACTGGAGCACTCGTAAGATATCTCTTGACATTCTCAAAGGCATCATTTGCCTCTTTCGACCACTCGAAGCTCTCATGTTTCTTTAGAAGTTTGAAGAAAGGTAGTCCTTTTTCTCCCAGTCGTGCGATGAAATGACTTAAAGCCGCCATACACCCTGTGAGTTTCTGGATTTCTTTCTTCGTGGTTGGAGGGCGCATCTGCGCGATGGCTTTTACCTTTTCGGGGTTTACTTCGATCCCTCGTACAGAGACCAGGAATCCAAGCAATTTTCCCGAAGAGACTCCAAACACACACTTCTCTTGATTGAGTTTCAGGCGGTGTTTTCTAAGGTTGTCGAACGTCTCCTGCAAGTCTGAAACATGATTAAGCCGTTTGATGCTTTTTACGACTAGATCGTCAACATAGGCTTCCAAATTTCGGCCTAGCTAAGGTGAAAAAGTTGATTGCATCAAGCGTTGAAAAGAAGCGCCAGCATTTTTTAGACCAAATTGCATTTTGACATAACAAAATATACCAAATTGAGTAATAAATGTGGTCTTTTCTTCATCTTCTAGACACATATTAATCTGATGGTAGCCAGAATATGCATATAGAAAACTTAATGTTTCGTAACCAGCAGTAGAGTCAACCAACTGATCGATACGAGGTAAAGGGAAATCATATTTTGGACAAGCTTTATTAAGATCAGTGAAGTCAACACACATTCGCTACTTGACGTTAGACTTCCTAACCATTACAGGATTCGCCAACCACTCTGGGTGGTCGACTTCTCTTATAAAGCTTGTTTTAAGTAGCTTGTCCAATTCTGACCTTATAGCATCTCATCGATCAGAGGCAAATCTCCGTAATTTTTATTTTACAGGTACTTTGTCAGGCTGTAGAGCTAGCCTGTGCTCGATCACTTCCCTGGGGACTCCGGGCATATCGGATGCTTGCCACGCAAAGACATTTCCGTTTGCCCGGAGGAAAGCGATGAGGGCGTCTTCCTACTTGGGGTCGGAAGTATCCCTGATGCGAACAGTCTTCGAAGGCTCCTCCAGATCCAGGGGAACCTTTTTGACGTGGTCGTTCGGCTTAGGTGCAGCTTTAGGCTTCGACTGTTTGGTCGAAGACTGCCCTTTTTCTTCCCGAGTTGGTATCTGACTGACCATCTCGAGGGATCGAAGATCACACATATGTGCCATCTTCTTATCACAATGAATTGTGATTACTCCTTTGGGACCCGGCATCTTAAGACATTGATACCCATAATGAGTTGCCATTAAGAATTTTACCAAAGCTGGTCGTCTGAGTATGGTGTTATATGTCGTATCGAAATCGACCACATTAAAGGAGATCTTCTCCGTCCTGAAATTACTTGGTGAACCAAATGTTAAAGGAAGAGAAACTTGACCAATGGGTTTGGCCGAAGACCCCAATACAATACCATGAAAAGAATATCTTACCGGTCTTACCTTGGTCCTGAGTACTTGCATCTCGTCCAGGGTATTTGTAAACAGAATGTTTAACGAACTACCACCATCAATCAACACTCGATTTACTCGACAGTTGTTGATGGTGGGTTCGAACACGATCGAAAAGCGACCTGGTCGAGTCGAAGGGATCGGGCAGTCAACTTTCTCGAAAGAGATGGTGACTTCCGACCACTTCGGTAACTTATTGACAAGAGAAGGGTCAATGGAGTTTACCTTGCGTTCGACTGTCTTAAGCTGTCGTTTTGACTCGTATGCGATGATCCACCAAAGATGTGCTCGATGGTGTGCTCGGGATCTTGAAACAATATGTCATCGTTGTCGTCCGACTGTGTACGACCACTAACTTGCCCTACCTCTTCGAGGGTAGGAAGTGGCCCTTTGCTGTTGTAGTAGTCCTCGAGTTTTCGTTGAAAAACTCGGCAGCTGCGAAGGTCATGTCCTTCCTTTTTATGGAAAGGGCACCACCTAGGCTTATCATTCTTCTGTTCGGGGCGCTTACCTTTACCTCTATCGGGGTATTGCTTGGTACTTCGTGGCTCCTTATCGTTTACGGCTAGGACCTCCTTAGAACCATTGGCTTGAGGCTTTTGGCCCTTTGCCTTGTTTTTGGATTTCTTATCCTTTTTATCCTTCTTCTTGCCACCTTCGCCAGCCTCTTGAGGGTGCTGGTCATCTCGATCGATGATTTTGGTCCACTCGATTGCTTCATCAGCAGTCGCATACCGATCAGCCATCTCAAAGAGTTCAGCGACAGTAGCCGGATGGTTTAAAGCGATGTCCTCTGAGATTCTTCTGCTACGGACTCCCTGCTTGAAGGCTCTGATAACAGATGAGTTAGAAACATCAGGAATTGAATTGCGAACCTAACCGAAACACCTGATGAATTGGTGTAGTGTCTCGTAGTCGTTTTGTCTCATCCTGTGTAGGTCGTCCTCCTTCCCGGGGCGATGGTAGGTGCTCTGGAAATTGGCTAGTAGAAGGTCGCAGAGGTGTTGCCATGAGTAGATCGACTCGAGTGGTTGATTTGACAACCACGATCGAGCGGACCCTTCAAGCACAGTCAGAAGGTAATTCGCCATGACGCGCTCTCCTCCTCCTGCTGCTCGGACAGCGGTCGTGTAGATCTGGAAAAACTTGATGGGATTTTGGGACCCATCATACTTCTCCATGTTCCCTGGTCGAAACCGCGGCGGCCAGTGAACTTCTCGGAGGTCAGGCGAGAATACCCGACATCCGGTAATTTCGTCGTAACGCCTCCTTTGCAGAAAAGAAGGGTTGACGTCGCCAGGTGACCGTACTCGACGATACCCGGTAAGGGGTGAATCTGACTTATGATAAGTCTCGATCCTACGAGGGTAATACTCCTCGTATTCTGTCTGCTGTTGCAGACCTCTGGGTCAGAGTGGTGAATGATCACCTTTCCTGGGAGCTTTCTGATCATCAGGCGTTCGAAGAACCCTTTTCCGGTTTGGGGAACAATGCAACTTGTGTCGATCTCCATGCGGTGAGTTATTCGAACGACTGGAAGCTGATGGGGTCGTACTGCTACGACTTCCAGAATGATGTCGGCGGGGATGTTCAAGCTTGCTCATCGTGCTTCGTAACCTTCGTGCGATCTCTTCGGCGAAGAGGTCGTAGCCAGGTGCTCGGGCAAGTTTTCGAGATGGGTTCTCGAGCAGATCGTTGATTCGTTGGAGTTCCTGAGCTTCTTCTGACTGGTATTGGGTGCGCCCAGTCAAATTTCTCTGAGCTGCAATTTGTTTCCGTCGAATTGTTTCAGAATCATCTGTACCTGATCTTTGAGCTTGCCTCAGTGAAGTGCGATGATCTCGAGAATTTCCCACATGCTCTTCAGAGTATTGACTCTGGTCATCGCCAGAGGTGTCCTTATCATTGCCACGAGCGGTCGTAGGGTGTGATCATCGGGAAGCATCCTCAGTCCTGCCTCTAGGAGAGTTATTGCTACATGAGGGAAGGACAAAGACTGCCCGTTGATGATCTCCACTTGCGCTTGAGGCCTCCTCACTTGAGGAGTAGTCGAATGAAACCATCTGGCGACTTAGAGCAAACCTCTCCAGGAAAGGGAATTCTGGGTCATAGCCGTCTCCATCCGTAGGTGAGCCCTGCGTTGGGATGGTCGAACTCGCAGGAATAGCATGTTCGATCGCATCCTTGGCTGAGCTAATCGGAGAGAGAGAACCACCAGGTGCTGATGAAGATCCGGAATTACGACTTCCAAGAGTTGCTGCGCCAGGTCGGACTGCCTTAGGTGAACTTAAACATTCGGAGGGAGAACCCTCGCCATGCTATGATCCTACCTTGGGATAATCCTTGTTGTGATCGGATGGACCCTTGCCCTCTGAGTAAGCTGGTTCCTCATCTAGATGTATCATTGTGGGGGATAAGGATCCCTCCTCAGCTCCATCGGTGGTGTGGTCTCCTGGAGAATGATCTCCGGAGGCGACATCACTATCAGATGATGCAATACTCGGCTCGTAGTCAAAACTGGCATCCATGTCGATATCTGTGTAATCGGCCAAGTCGAACCGGTTCTCCTGGTTCCACTCTCCTGCCATGAGAGCATGAGAGTTGGAAAAGACAAAGGAAAGCTGATGATTCGAAAATTCCCACGGTCGGCGCCAACTGTGGGTGTTTTAGAACCGAACTTACGTAAAGATTGTTTGATTTGGGGGTTCCTCTAGGCTCAAAATCACATAGAGATGGAGACACGGGGATTTTTATACAGGTTCGCCTTCTCCTGAGAGAATAACAACCCTACTCCTATGTGTATGTATTGAGTATGCTGGATTACAAGATCAAGGGAAATACTAGAGTATTGTGTCTCTGATTGCTCCTCGGATATCCCCGATTGTCCTGATGATTCCGCCTTTTATACAATCCTTAAGGTGTATAGTTGCATCTCCAGTACAAAGGCCGTCTTAATGTTCCCGATTGTGGAGCCGTTACTGGAGGTTATTGTGGGAGTAGTAACGTTCCCACATTGCTAGGCAGCTATCACCATAACAGGGAGTTTAAATCGTGCCATTATTCCAGAGAATAACATTGTAGTTTACTGCCACATATCCTTAAATATGGTGCGGAAGATTCCCTGGTCGACTAGGCCCACATGTCTGTAAACCTTATCGACTAGGGACTGGTCGTAGAAGAGCTTACGACTAGGCAGTGGTCGTAGAAGATCTTACGACCACAGATTGATCGTAGCAGAACTTACGATCATCAGATAGTCGTAGAATGACTTACGACTATAGGGTGATCGTAGGAGAACCTACGACTACAGGGTGGCCGAAGAAGAACTTACGACCTCCAGCTTCTCCCTTATGAATATTAAGGGGTATTCTCAAGGATCATATGGCGTCATTATTATCCATAATGTGAATTATAGATAAATAATTAAATAAAGATTATTATATCCTCGTCAGGGGTATTCTGTTCCTGAGGGTATGGTTTGTCGCCTTCGCCGATCTCTTTACGGCCTCAAGTAAGCTACTCGTGTCTGGTTTGATCGTTTCTCTTCTGTTGTCACTACAGCTGGTTTTTCTGTTAGTGCTCATGATCCTACTCTTTTTATTCACACTTCGCCTCGTGGTCGGACGTTTCTTATTTTATATGTTGATGATATGATCAATATTGGAGATAATTCTCGGTACATCACTTTTGTCAAGGAGCATCTTAGTGAGCAGTTTCTCATGTCTGATCTGGGTCCTCTTCGCTACTTTCTTGGGGTTGAGGTTATTTCTACGCCTGAGGGTTTCTATCTGTCCCCAAGAACAGTATATCTAGGATCTTCTTGATCGTGCTTCTCTTACTGATCAGCACATCGCTATCGTCACCTTATTGGGAGTCTTGCTTATTTGGATGTCACTCGTCTTGACATTTCGTACCCTGTGCATATCTTGAGTCAGTTTGTTTCTGCTCCCACTCAACTCCACTATAGTCATCTTTTTCGTGTTCTACGATATTTTCGTGGAATCATCACTCGTCGTCTCTTTTTCCCTCGCTCCAGCTCTTTACAACTTTAGACATATTCTGATGCCATCTGGGCGAGTGATCACTCTGATCGCCGGTGTCTCTCTACCTATTGTGGTTTTCTTGGTAGTTCTCTCATTGCTTGGATGACTAAGAAGCAGACAACAGTTTCTCGTTCGAGTGCTGGTAATGAATTGCGAGCTATGACTTTGTTGACTGCGGATGTTACTTGACTACGGTGGTTACTTGATGATTTTGGTGTTTATGTTTCTGCACCAATTCCTCTTTTGTCTGATAGAACATGTGCTATTAATATTGCTAAAAATCCGGTGAAGCATGAGCTTATAAAGTATATTGGTGTTGATACTTCCTACATGCGGTCACAGGTGCAGGATCAGGTTGTTTCTCTTCAGTATGTATCTTCAGAGTTTCAGTTGGCAGATTTTATCACAAAGGCACAGACTAGAGCCTAACACAACTTCTATCTCTCCTAACTTCATGTTATTGATCCACCATAAGTTTGAGGGATATGTTAGATGTGTATTATTATCTGTATATATTTTTTTATTGTATAAAAGGTTTTACACACACACACATATATATATATATGTCTATTGACCTCACGATGAATACAAGTGTTTTTCCTAACAAATAGAACCATCTTATTTGTCTCACGGCGCTGTTGGTCACCTATTTCGCGCACTGACGCTTCCGTAGCATCGTGGATGGTCTAAACGTACTGTGATTTGCTGATAATTTATTAGAGTACCATCCATGATTCTTACTCTGTTCTCGTGTCACTCCATTCCGATCATTATTTGTTGTAAACTTGGTTTCTGTACTGCACGAAGTGGGATAATGGTCCTGGTGTGGTGTTATCCCGATTCCCCGTACAAGTTTCAAGCACTTTTTTCTTCTCTATTTCATAGACTGCTGATGAGCAACAAAACAAATAAGCACTCGAGTAAAAAATAGATAAGCTCTTAATTCTGGACAGTACGATTTGTCCATAAATTTCTGCCAAAATTCTTGAAAGGATTTTGCTTCGAGGCATTGCTACGTGCTCTAAACTGTAAGAGAGCATCAAATATATAATACAGGGTACAGACATCCTGATAATTAAGTAAAAACAGTAGGTTTTCCGGATGAAACCACTCCTATGGACATGTATAATAGTACAGACAACTATTGTACATATCAACCTTCTATGTCACCTATAGACAACACTATAGACAGCTCATATAATATGTTGTCTTTTCACTTGTCTTTATAGATATAATCTTTTAATGCTTTCATGGACCTAAGACATTTTCTCCTTGGTTCTAGTGATATAGTCGGCCACATGATTGTCAGGGGCGGAATAGAATGAATTTGACCAGGGTTCACTACTTCACCATGCATATAACAATACATGAATTTTTCAAGCAATATTATACTAAGTAGTAACGCGTGCGCCTACACTACTACACAAAGTGTCATCACAGACGGTTTCTGAACTGTTTGAATATATGTGTCTGTGATAATAGACGGTTAACACCGACGGTTTGTGAGCCGTCTGTGATAAGTCGTAACACAGACGGTTCTTGGTAGAAACCGTCTGTGAAGGCCTACTATCACAGACGGTTATATGTTCTAGCCGTCTGTGATGATCTCTTCTCTATAAAATCTCCAAGCAGTGGCACAGATATAGTATATTTGTCAGACGTAAACAATGCATACATCACCAAAGCATGAGATAATTTGCCTTAATAGGACCCAGGAAAACTAACTGAGTGGCATTTGGCGAGTAAATACGTCACAACCATCATGAACTTTTATACAATTCGTCACATGTAAATGGAATCAAACTCGTTTACTTCCATCTCTGTCCCCGACTCTAACTGTGACGACTGACAAGACAAAATAGATATTCAAACCCAGATTTTAACATTCTGCTCACAAGGAGCACAAAGGTAAGCAAACTCTAAAATCTAGCCATATGCTATAATATAAGCTAAGAGATGTTGGTAGTAACAAAAGCAAATCGAGCTTCAAGCACATCATGTCGCGAAAATAAAACTAAAACTTTCAGCAGAGCATCCACTTGTGAGTCATAATATTAACTTAAGATATTCGGTTCAGAAGTACTGACCACAACAGTTTTTCCCACGAAACCTTAACCATCTAAGCATGTTCACAAACCCCATCTCTGACTTCAAAATACTTACAACCATTACAACATATAAAAGTAGAGCATTACAAGGTACGATAAAATCTAAGCATCAAGAGATCAGGACCTCAATGCTTCTCTATTCAAAAGCCCACTGGTTCTCCCTGCGAATCTCCTCTTCCTCCTCAGGGATGAAGTCATTCTTGATGTTGAAGGTCTTGCGGATCTCCTCAAGAGTCTTGCCCTTGATCATGTCAGCAATAGTCTGGCAAGTAAGGTCCAGCAAAAGAGGGTGTCAGAAACAGCAGTTATAATGGCTAAAGCACATAGTAGACCGCATTCCCCCCAAAAATGAAGTACATTCACATGGGAAGTGCCTCTTCCCCAAAAGCTAATACCACTAAATGAAACAATAAAGGAAAGTAATTATTGTGCTAAAGGAATATATGATTGTTCTTTCTGTGGCTTAAAAGTATATCGTACATGCATACGTTTGGAAGTAATAAATCAACACGCATTGATGCATCAGATTTCATCCGTCGCTAATTAGTTACCACTACGTGAGTATATGCCAGAGCCAATGGAGAATAATAATGATGTGTAGATAAAGAAACAATAAAGTTAGCCACAAAAGTAATCTATAAAATATTTAAAACCTTAATTTGCATTACTAGCATCATACATTTAAGCCATCTCTAATATACTATAGTTGTATAATATAATGCAATGTAAACAAAAATAACATGTATTAGCCAAAATGATGGCACAACAACAAGCACTACGGAGACGACAACGGGAGCAGCTATGACGACGGAGGCCGCTGGCTCTGCAGCCACTGCTGTGGCAAAGGCGACAACGGCAGCGTCACTGCGGTTGTGTCACGACGGTGACACTGCACAAGACACTCTTATCGTAAGAGTGTCTTGTGCGGTGAACCGTGGCGTCACAACCGGCGGCGACGGGAAGAAGGGCAGCAGCGATGACAGGGTTGGGGAGAAGGGTGGGCGGGCCATACTCAGGATCAGCGGTCAACTTGTAATCGAGCAGTGGCCGTGGCTCGAACAACTTCAGCAGGTTCGCCGTGAGCCCTGTCGGGTGGCTCTACCCGATTTGCCATGAAAACCGCAACACATAATCAAACCTCAGATCGAAGCAAAATGAACGGGGAAGGCGAAGAGCTAGGGTTAGGGTTTAGGGGCGGCAGAGGCTTACAAGCTTGAGCTGGAGGAGGTTGGCGCCCCCGGTCGCGGGCGGCGGGGTTGATGGAGCTGCCTAGGCCGCAACGGACGTGGCGTAGGTGATGGACCGGTTGAAGAGGGAGCCGGCCGGGGAGGAGGGAGCGTGGAGGCAGATGCGCATGGGTGAGGAGGATGCACGCGGGTGAGGAGGATGCGAACGGGTGAGGGCAAACTCTAGAGTCCAAATATAAATAGGTACTAGGCTACATCACAGACAGTTCTAAAGTAGAACCGTTTGTGATGTAGAACATCACAGACGGTTCCAATAAACAACCGTCTGTGATGAAGGTACATTACAGACGGTTCTAATGTAGAACCGTCTGTGATAAATACTTTGCACATATAGAGGTAGTGCACGGGTTTCCGTGCATTGCCTCTATATGCGCAATTAATAACTAAAACGAGTTTCCCAGTAATAAACAGACGATAAAAAGACCATATCCTTTTTACATCACAGACGATAAAAAATGATCAGCGATCCTATCTTAGCCTTCAAATCTTCGTAAGCCTTCTCGTCGGCTTCAGTGGTGGCGGGATCAGCGACTGTCAGATCAACGCCTCCACCTGCGACCTTGCATGCTCAATTCACGTTTGCAGCTGTTCGGACTCCGTAACCAAGCCCCATATAGCCTAGAAGCCATCAACCCTGGTCTCCTCCGTCTCGGCGAGGTTGACTCGCTCTCCTGCAATTCGGATGTCGTCCTCGACTCTTCGGGCTGCATCCTCGGTGCGGACCAAGTAGTTCCATAGGACGATCTCCACGATGAGGTTTACTCACCGGATGCTGGAAACCCTCGCATTGGTCCGTCGGAGGAGGAGCTCTAGTCAACAGATGATGGTCGCTATGGTCTCCGGTAGATCGGAGGGTCTACAACGGATGATATTGTGAACGGAAGGCTTGTCCTCAGCTTGGGCCAGGTTGCAACCAGAGAGGTGCGAATACACAAGCACAATGTAGGCCAATACAGCCGGCACGAGAGGGGAAGCCATTTGGAGTTTGTGGAGAAAGAGGATCAAGGAGGTTCGTGAGAAATCCCTTTCAGAAGGGGGTGTCTATTTATAAAACAAGTACTAAAGCCAGAGCGGGAGACGAAGAGATACTTTGGGAGCCGTAGCAATATTGGTGCGATCGTGAGACGAAGAGACACATCGCGCGGGAAACGAAGGAACATATCACAGACGGTTCATACCAGAAACCGTCTGTGATACAAAATTATCACAGACGGTTCTTGTTAAGAACCGTCTATGAATTATCACAAACGGTTCCTTTAGGAACCATCTATGATGAGGCGTCCAGTATAGTCTATTTTGTAGTAGTGCTATTTTTAACATCAATAATTCGACGTAACCGATGACAATGTAAAATAATAAAGAAGTAGCGATCAATATGCTTACAATTGGTGCTTGTTTTTTATGCTTTATCACCCCATATTATTATCATTTACCTCAGTATTTGTGCTAAATTATGCCATTTGGCAACTAACCCTAACGAAATCCAGAGATACGTTGTATTTCACTTTTTCCGCTGGAAATTGGCTAAAAAGAGTCGATAAAGAGGTTCATTTGGAAAATGTGCAAAAATGAACTTCATCAAATGATAAATTGGAGGTTATCATGACATCCGCCTCATCGAGCCGATCGAAATGCATATATTATTTGCTCAAATCGGAGGTCAGACACAAAAGTTACGAAAGCCGAAAGCTGTCAGAGCCCGGCCTGCCAAGATCTTGTGCCGCTCGACACTGGGCATGCACCGACCGACTCTTTGGGCCCGAGACACCTTTTTCGGCCCAAATTGCTTTGATCAGTTTATTTGATGCTTATGATGCTTTATTGCTTTGATCAGTCCATTTGATATTGTGTTATTTTGTTGATTCTCACATTCAACTTATTATTTGCTAGATTGAAACATGGTATTTGGATTTAGTCAACTAATATATATCAAATAGTGCAAAGCTTGCTACATTTAGATTAGCCTTATCATGTGACAGGTGAACTAGTGAAAAATGTAGTATTATCTGTAGGGTGAGAGCGATTTTAGTATAGTACCAATTCATAGTATACTTGTCGATTTACGCGTAAGTGAACCTAGTCCAAGGGAAGATATAGTTAGTCTTAGTAGAACCTTAGTGATTTCTATTCTCTCGTAATTTAGTTCTTTAGATTAAATCTTTCATACAACATTCTTGTTAGTAGTAATTGTCAGCCTGAGTTATAATCTCAACTGTTCCCTAAGATTGATAACCCTAGATACTCAAGTGAAAAACTACAACCGATCCGTGAGCTTGCGGTTATCATTGCACGCGCATAGACCGCGTCAGCGCTTACCAAAATAAATGAATTAAGGACGAAACCACGAATAAAAGATGGTCATATTGGCAAAAATACATTATCCAACCCCTATGGTCTAAAAAAGAAGAGAACAAAATGTCTTAGAATTCTCACGAAAAAATGAGTAGTTAAGTAAATAAATTAACTTTAGTACTGCACGTCTTCTCCACAACATGTGCCATAAAAAATCACAATCTCTTGGGCCAGGCTGTGAGTGTCAAATGTCAAGGATGCGTGATGTTGGCAGAGGCTATGACTGTGGATGCCATGCCCTGCCAAATGTAGCAGTAATCCATATCCAGAAAGTGGCTGCGTACGCCGTCCTGAAGGCGTGCTTGAATTCTCCCGTCATAACGAGTCAAGCGGCCCATCCTCTCAAAGTTTCCACCAACAAATTTCTCGTCAGCTGATCCGTCATCGCCTTCGTGCTTTATCCAGAGATGAACATCCAGTAAAGCATGCTCTAGTGCATATATTCCACGACAAGGGCTACAGATTTCTCGTCAGCTGATCCGTCGTCGCCTTCGTGCTTTATCCAGAGATCAACATCCAGTAAAGCATGCTCTAGTGCATATATTCCACCAACAATTTTTAAACGGACAAAAAATATACACCAGGGAAACATTGTTAATGGAATCAGCACTCAGCAACATGCCGACATGTTCAGAAACAAACATGAGATCACATTAATCCCACCCCCAGTAATGTCAATTATAATTGAGAAGTCAATGCTACTGTTGGGTCACGGGTACGCTACAATAGCTACAAACAAAAATTTCTACCACGCAAACCAGGAAGCCAAGCAAGTAGATGATCATAGATCGTTACCACCAGACGCGCAGAGCAGCGGAAGAACGGTTGGAGCAGCCTGGTCCAACGTAGAGCTCGTCGATATAGTGGTCGTAGTCGATCGTCCAACGTCCTAGCGAGTCGATCGTCTCCTCCAGCAACGTCTGCAGTTTCTTGTGAAGATCGCGGATCGTCCTCAAGCGCAACAATCGCAGCAGCGCCTCTACGGTATCCACACGTCCAGGGCAGGAACAACCATACGCCGGTGTACTAGCACCAAGTCGCACGGTAGAGCTCTCAAGAAGATGGCGGCTAGGGTTTCGGTGGTGTTTTTAACTTGTCCCTCCCAACAGCCTCATGCATCTCCTTATATAGTGCTCGCGACGGATCCTATCCGAACACGCTATTTAATCGATTCGCATCTTGGTTTGTTCCAACCCGTTAAGTGTGTGACCCTGTAGGTTCATGCGTAATCGGTTGTGACTCCGAAACCCTTTCCGATCACTAGTCGTAGCGGCTCCTAGCAGAACATAGCGATTCCCGAATACATACAAATTATATCGGACGAATCTTAATGCAATATGATCTACGATCAGGTCCTCATCACTTACGACCAGGTCCTATCTCTATACGACCAGTTCGTATATGGTCACGACCAGTTCGTAACTCCTTACGACCAGGTTACGACCACTCTGTGATTACGTTCGACCAATCTACGACCAGCTCATATCTCCATACGACCAATCTGTAACTGATCGAACTGAATGACCTACTCGTGTATACTCCTTTTGCCTCACGATGTCTGGTTGAACTCTAGGTGAGATGTTTGTGTCATCTATGGACTGTTCAATTCTTTCTCGATCGAGTGTCAGATAACTTTACATGGTCGAACACTTCGACTATTAGTGGCACGGCCATGCACTTTCTTTATCCGATCACAACGAGGGCCCCAGAGACATCTCTCCTGTTATGTTAGGAGGGGCAAATCCCATATCCGACTAGTCACATTCCTCTCCATGTTTCACAGCATACCCGAAAGCTACCTTTATAACTAATCAGTTACGGTGTAGCGTTTGGCAACCCCTAAGAGTGCTATTACACATGTAGGAAACCATGCTGATCTCAGGTCTAAGGATTATACATCATCATTGCTTGAGACCAACTAACGACACATAGAATCATAACAATCTCAATAGTGTCTCAAGGTGGATCTAATCCAACATCATGTTCTCTAACATGTGTCCATATTATTGGTTTGATATCTCCATATCTATGACTCGTGAAACATAGTCATCAACTAATACATATGCTAGTCTATTCATATGTGTCCTCATATGTTTCCGACCAAGAATCGTATAAGAATAATTATTGCAGAAATATAGAGTTTCACAACCAAGTCACATACTTGATAATAAATATTAACAATATTATTCTAGGAACAAGATAACATATTATCCAATGTTATAAACATAATGAAATATAATCATCTCTATGATTGCCTCTAAGGCATATTTTCAACAGCTACAACTGCCAATCATTCCTTTTTGTTACCCCTACTCCACAACGTGCTGCTTAAGATACTACACCGTCGCTGCGAGTCGACGGCAGCGTCTGACATTCTCGCCATCCTCTCACAAAATAAGATCCCCAGACATTGATCCAAATGGCACCTGCCCGATGAACAGCCTTAGAATATCCCGAGTTCTTGGATAAACTGACCAGCAAGTTGTTTTTAAGTATTGTGATGTGTACAGATCACGCACTGTATTATGGAGATCATGAGAGCTACACCCGCTTCGTTTCGTCTTCCCTGACGCGTAATTTAATCAGTGGTGGACTTGGGCGTAATTATAGCCGGGGGGCTGCTAAGAGCCGGCTAGCCACGACATTGTATCAGCAATTGTATAGTACTAAGCAGTAGAACGAGCACAGCTGCACTATGTGATAAGTATATCGTCAAATCTCTGAGATCAGCTCGAGCAATCAGAACTCAGAAACTTTATTGATTTGCCACCTGTTATTCCGACCCCCGGAAGAATTTAATTGGACAATGACGAATGCTGACTACTGAATTGCTGATAATTTATTGTTGTAAACTATCCAAGGGCACCTTGCCGTCAATCAGAAACTGTCAGAAAGAATATTTTCCCTTTTTTTGCAAGTAATAATCCTTTCGGGATGCCCTAATCCAATATTGAAAGGGAAATTTGAAATTTCTTATTCCAATTCGCAACAGATTTCTTCAGCAATATATTTCTGACTAGCTTGTTTGTGGCAATTTGTTGATGAACAGAGATTTATTATTTGTTAGTGAAATTCATGCATCTTTAATATCAACTGGTAAAAGATTCATCAAACTCTGATACATTATTACGATTAGCCGAAAAAAAGAATCCACGCAGAAGTCAACGTGTATCAGTTAGTGTTAGTTAATACCGAAACATATTCTTACGAACAGATCAGACAACAGCCCAAGTAACTGAAACACGCGTCTTTATTCTGCGGGGGGGAAGCCATAATACAGTGATCCAAGCAAGTACACATAACCCACCGTTTTTAGATGTATGAAACACGCTATTTTTTCCTGTAATTTTCTGTGTTGTTCATGAGATCAAATCATAGCCAAGGTGAGTTGTAGAGGGGGGTGACCACTGTCTTGGTGTGCAGATACTTGTCGAGGCTGTCCATGCCCATGTCCTTGCCGAAGCCGCTCATCTTGCACCCGCCGAACGGGCAGTCCGCGTCGAAGGCGAAGTAGCAGTTTATCCAGATGGCCCCTGCCCTGATGGACCGCGAAACCGTGTTCGCGATGTCGATGTTCTTGGTCACCACGCCGGCTGCCAGGCCGTACCGGGTGTTGTTCGCCTTCTGAATGGCCTCCTCAACTGTCCTGAAATAAGAGAGAACAGTGCACATCCAGTAGTTTCAGACTTTCAGTTCAGGTTCATGTCTCTGCTTACTGTCTGATTGAAAATGTTCAGGGAAACTGAATGCCTACTTGAATTTCATGAGTGCCATGACCGGTCCGAAGATTTCCTCTTGCGCGATGGACATGTCATCCTGCGTGAAAGGATTTTTTTTTTGCGCAATTTAGCATGTTTTTTTCTTTGATCATGCGGTCTGTATCTACCTACGAACTGAAAAAGCTACTACTCATGGCAAGTATTGAGTAGGGAGGACTTATGCCTTGACGTCAGTGAAGATGGTGGGCTCGATGTAGTACCCCTTCTCGCCGCAGGGCTTCCCTCCGGTGAGCAGCGTGGCGCCTTCGCGTTTACCGATGTCGATGTACCTGAGAATCTTGTCGTACTGCTCCTTGTCAACCTTCATTGCATTTGTGCACAAATGGTTATTGCAGTTTGCTGTACAGCTTTCTTCTCTGAAGAGTACATAGTAGATGAAAGATCACGGTCAGTACCTGAGGGCCTTGATGGACATGTGGGTTGAACGGGTCTCCCACCACCGATTTCTTGGCAATCTCGACGGCCTTCTTCACGAACGCGTCGTAGATCCCTTCCTGCACATAGATGCGCGAGCTGGCGACACAGATCTCGCCCTGTAACACAGCAGAATTGTAGAGAGATGAAGATTCGAGCGTTCAGCTTGTGCCAGATGATACGATAACACAGTGAGCATATATATACATGAACGTATTAGTTACCTTGTTGGTGTATGTGGCAATGTTAACCAGGTTCACGGCCATATCGAGGTCGGCGTCGTCGAATACAATTATGGGAGACTTGCCGCCCAGCTCGAGCGAGACGGACTTGAGATTGCTCTTGGCCGCTGCCTCCATGACCAACCGCCCGACCTCCGTCGAGCCGGTGAAGCTGACCTGAAATCATCACAAGTTGAAGAGGCATCCATCAGCTACAACCTACAATTAGCCAGCCTTCGTGCACTACCAATCACTGAAAAATTGTGCTGTTGGCTCCGGAGAACACAGGGAATCAAACCTTGTCAATGTCCATGTGAGAAGAGATGGCGGCGCCTGCCGTGGGGCCGAACCCGGGCACAACGTTGAGGACGCCGTCGGGGATCCCGGCCTCCTTGGCGAGGTGCGCGTAGAAGAGCGCGGAGAGCGGCGTCTGCTCGGCGGGCTTGACGACCATGGTGCAGCCAGCGGCGAGCGCGGGGCTCACCTTGAAGAAGAACATGGTGGTGGGGTAGTTCCAGGGCACGATGTGGCCGACGACGCCGATTGGCTCCTTGAGCGTGTACCCGTGGAGCTGGCGCGACATCTTGAGCGTCTCCCCGTGGATCTTGTCGGCGGCGCCGGCGTAGTAGCGGAGCAGGTTCACGCCTTCGGGGATGTCCACCAGCTTCCCCATCTGGAAGAGCTTGCCGGCGTCCACCGTGTCCAGCGCCGCCAGCTCCTCGACGTGCTGGTCCACCAGGTCGGCGAACTTGTGCAGGATCCGGCCCCTCTCCTGCTCGCGCGCCCGGAGGCATTATTGGCGGGGAAAAAGAAGGCATAATTTGAATTCAAAGTAGTAATTAATGGGCCTAGCAAATGCCTCCGAGTTACGCCCAATTAGTCTAGCACAGTGCAATGGGGGCGTCCTATCGGGTTTGGATGATTTCAGGTTCGACCCGTTACCTTAACGGGTTTTAGTTTTCGGCAATGTTAGAGAGAGGGGTGTACGTACACGGCCGGGCATTCTCGGCCAGGGGCCGCTGTCGAAGGCCTCCCGGGCGGCCTTGACGGCGAGGTCGACGTCGGCCTTATCTCCCTCGGCGATCCTGGCAGCCACCTCACCGTTGCGCGGGTCCCGGGTCTCAAACGTCTTGCCTGCAGGGTGTGTTCAAAAGACCCGGTAATTGTATGACCGTATGTAAACCGTCAATTTTCTGTTGAAAATTTTACTCATAAGTCATCATAACATATTCATGTGACCAACTTAGATATTTATGAAGATAATGTTAGGCAAAGTTTAATTTACAACAAGATTTGACGGTACACTTACCACACTAAGGGAAAGAAAAGGGAAGATTTTGACTAGAGGGACCATATGTTTCCCACTCGTGCACGAGTACTCCAGTAACAAATGATTATGAGTAATCAAATGACCATGATTGTACATGCTTATAGCTACTTGCACATAAAAGTATGGGGACCTAATGAGATAGCAACTCCTTGTTAATTTATATCTAGTCCTATATTCTAGTCGCAATTAAAAACCAAAGCATTGACGTCTAAGCAATAAATAAGCTAGCCAACTCTTAAGGCCTTGTTTGGAAAGCTCAAATTCCTGGCTATCCCTAAACAAGCCCCATATTACCAACCGTGGCATGACAATTACGTTTCAGTAAATATATACTTGCTAGCTTTCACATGGCTAGACCGAGTTAACTAGATCTTCCTTTGTTCTGGATATAATGCCACTGATTTGTGATCATCAACGGGTAGTTACTTCTAAAACAACAGTCAGTACACCCTTGCGAATTGTTGGATAGGTGAACCGGTGTCACCTCGGTTTTCTTGCTGATGGCCAGAGCTTAGTCCCTGCTTACAGCCACGTACTAGGAAGGTTATTTTTTATAATATTTTTCACCGTGATTTGCATGATTTGATCTCGTGACCTATGAGTTAAGCCTTAACATGATTGTACCAACCAAACGATTGCAATATAAAAGAACAATATCTCATTTCATACGATTCCATCAACAACAATCCTCCGTATATAGTGACAAAAGACACAGGACCCATACCTAGCCTGTAAACTCCCATTACAGGGCTCTTAACACTTCACACTCGTGCATGTAGATGCAGACAAAAGCTCGACAATTATTCTCCTGCCATAAACTGTTAAAATACAGTGTGTGTGATTAGCTGGGCCAGGGTTTTCTGATTGGATCGGTGATCCATAGCTGGCAATAAGCCAGAGACCTACATCAGAAAAATACTAGTGATTTCTTATCCCCTTCACGTGCGGATCTGGATTCTTTGCATACTACACATGCACCGTAGAAAAACGTTGTAGCAATTGATTTGGACCTTTCATTTTCGATCGGACGGTGACGATCGCTCCTAATGTTAATGCACTGTAGTTCGTCTGCATTGACTACTTCAATGCATAGATCTTTTCCCTTCACATGCATGCGGTTGGTTAGGTTGTCTCCATCTGAAGATTATCTATAATCTAGCTCTTCATATTGATCAGAAGTTCAGGACCATCCAGTTCAGGCTAGCTTGCTTGTAAGATTAGACAAAATATCTTCATTAGTTAGGCTAGAAGCTAGCATGGATCAGTTGCAGCCGGTGAGTTGTATTTTTCAACTTAGCTTTTTACATGTCCAATTAATGTGCGTTGACGTACATGCATCTAAGTAAACTTTTCTTGGCACGACTGCTGATTTGCTTTGCCTTACGGCCTTGTCTGTGGTTTTTGTCATCACGATGACGGCGAAGTTAACACTTATCCCACTTAGTTGGGAGTGGTCGAGCAAGGTCCCCTATACACCAAATACTACGTTTAGAGAGATGCAAAGACCCTAAAACCCCTACAGTTACATAACCTTTTTAGAGATAGAAATATAATCAAATCCCTAATGTAACATTGTAAATAACCTCCTCCTCAGCCAGGGGACAATTTGAAATACAAAAGCACGTTTCACTCACTTCAATACTACTCCCCAATCTTCGAGGACCTTCGGGGTTTTGTCTGTGTGTACTTGTACTGTCTAGGTCTAGCTGTAGCTACGACGATAAGCCATGCGATGAATACGAGGGCAGCTAGCAAACACCAGAAAATTAAAGACGTTCTCCAAGACAAAAGTTGCGACATCGATGCGATACACGAAAGCTACCCGTCAGATTTGACACCAGGCCAGTAGAGACTCGTAAAATTCCCCCGAATTAACAGGTCTCGAGTCCTGATAATATGTAGTATATCCTAGGAGTATTCACCTCTTATTATGACTACATTAATTCTCAAGCAGGAAATTACTCAACATTAATCGCAATAAGAATTCTTAAACCCAGAAATTTAGTGTACTCTGGCATGTTAAACAGGCTATCCTTTTCGTACTGGGTTTCTAGCTAGCCAGGCCTTGTCTGATGAAGAACGGTACACTAAAGAGGCAAGCTATTTTGGAACCATTGTTAATTGAGTCCAATCAAAACAAAAATAATGCATGAATTGCAATGCTTCTCCAAACAGTGCATATAATATGATCCCATCTGTGTAGAGGCGGAGCGTCGACCCAAGTCTCGGGCCAGCCCAGCATATATTAGCCTAAAATCAAATTATATACGATAAAATTTTGACATTTAGTCTAAGTCATTGCCCAGAAAACCCGTCACTTGCTTTCTTCTTGCGGTACTGTCTGCAACGTCCTCATCAGTCACCGCCCCTTGGACACGTTACTCCCCGAAAGGAGCTCCTATCGTCTCAGTTTCGTTCTTCTTTTTTTAATATTGCTACTATTAGTGTGTGTATATATATATATATATATATAAAGATACTTTCGCAATCTCTTTAATTTTACCCGCGTAGAGTAAATAGAAAAAGTAATAGTTAAAAGTCTGTACTCGAGATCTATCGAAGGTCTATCGGTGTCAGTATCTCATCTATTTGAAAACAGCTAGAGTAGTAGCCAGGGGTTGTTTGGTTCGTGAACTCACCGAATTAAGCTAAAATTTGGTCTAATCAAAACACGATCAAAACTAAATTTTGGCAATAAAAAAACGTTATTTGAACTGTAGTCAAACCAAATTTTAGTATTACCAAAATTTATATGATCAACTTCCTCGTCCTTTGATTGTTCACATGCGACATTGAATTTTGTTAGCATTACCAAAATTTTGGTTTGATTGACATTAGCAACAAACCAAAACGAGCCATTAATTTCCTAGGCAGTCTCACCTTTGACCTTGTTTCCCACGACCACACGAGAAGAAACCATAAATAAGCGATGCTAATTTCGTGGCAACCCAAAGATACTCGTACCTTAAATGTCACTAGTAAGCTTGATCCCTAAACCGAAGGCAAGCAACTAGCTTGTCTGTTTCTGGGACCACTCGCATCGCACTTCGCCTCTGCCTCACTGGGGGATCTGAACCTCAGATTAAATTTCAACCGTGTACGAGTTGAAATTTATCGAAGGATTTCTTCTAATAACAAAATTTGCCCTGCGATTTACTAACGGAGCGAGTGATTTGTCTAACTTCCAGCGCATGGTTTCCGTAGGAATTTGCTTGGTAGAAGAAGAAGAAGAACACGGCCGGTAAAACTGGGCATTTCCTTTCCTCCAAAGCATGGTATGCAGTGAGCGGTACGTGCAACGGTGAACCTGACCCGGAACGCGTCCATGCACACCGGAGACAAGAAGCTGCTAGGCTTGGCATGGGAGGGAGGAACAAGCCGGGGAGGGATACGAATCGAAGGTGCGTACCGGAGACTGCGTCGACGAACTCGCCATTGATGAAGAGCTTGGTGAACTTGATCTCCAGCTTCGGCACCTCGAACCCCTGGCCGCCGTTTGCTGATGCCATCGTCGCCGCGCACAGAGAGAGAGAGAGAGAGCGCGCGCGCTTAGAGAGAGAGGATATGTGTGAGGAGATGATGAGTGTGTGCTATGGGGGTGGGTTTTTAAGGAAGGAAGGGAAGGAAAGGAAAGGGAAGAGAAGGGAAGGGAAGGGAAGGGCAGGCCAACGCCAACGCCAACGCCAGATTATGTTGTCTAGGGTGCCTGCCGTTTCCTTTCCTTTCTTTCCATTTTTTTCTTTTTCTATACCTTTTTCTTTTTGTTTGATTAATAGTTTTTCTCTTTCTTTCTTTTTTTGCTATTTGGTTACTATAGCCTTTTTGATCGGTTCAGTCAATCAGCGGATGGGGTGCTCATGTCAGAATTGGTTCGTACTCATGGCGAGCATTATAGGAGGATAACGAGGCCACGAATCTCAAGTTTGCATGACTTATTTTTCCGTTGGTAGGGCCCTTGAAATGCCACTTGGTCCTTTCTGTCCTGTTGAGACGTGTTCTCCAAAGATTTCTATCAGAATTAAGATTCCTACTTTCTTTAAGAGAAGAACTAGAAAACACTGTAAAGTTATAAGAGATAGTCTTAGAAAATACTAAGTCACAAAACAACTCATCTAAAACAAAAGATGCACGAGAGAATTCAGAGTTATTCTTTAGCATTAGATTCTTATATAGGACAAAGATCTGAGAGTCCTAAAATATTCATTCACCAAGTGAATCACTGGTTCTCTTCATAAAATAAGAGTTGTCTCTTTTTTTTTAAGGCAATAAGTCCGATTTGACTTCTTGAAATGCTCATTCACCGGTGTGTTTTGATAGAGGTGTGAAGTTGAATGGAATGAGATGGTATAAGATGAGTGGGATGATTCAGAATGGAATGATACAGGAGTGTATTTGGTTGCTTGGATGAGATGATACGAGATTTTGTTTGGTTGGATGTTGAAGTTGGCCATAGAGAGAGACACACAGAGAAAACGAAAGAGGCGCAAAGACGGCTCGGACGGGCTCGCTGGCAGCGAGGGAGCTGTCGAGAGGATAGGGCGACCCCAAAAATAGGTCCCCATAGCGAAGAGGAGTCCAGGGGTGGCGGTGGCGTGGTAGAAGGCAGACCACAGCGACGGTGAAGCTACTCTCAGCAGTGGCGTCGGTGCTGTGTCCATGGTGGCAACGCTAGAGGAGGGAGGAGATAAGCGTGCGAGGAGGTGAGGATGTCGCCGGTCAGACGATGAAAAGGGCGGATCGAGTCAGTCGGTGACAGAGAGCCAATGGTGGCTTATCGAGGGAGCCGAAGTCGGTGGTGAGGGAAGGAAGGGGGTGGCCTGGGAATGCTCGAGTAAAGGGGAACGAGAAGGGGCTCACTAGGCAACGAACGACAATGGTGACGGCTGTTTCGGCTGGACGTGAGGAAGAAGACCGTGGTGCGAGCTCCCGTGGACGAAAACCGAAATTGGTTAGGGAGTATTGCACGGCGTGCCCGGGAACACGAGGTGACGCAGGTGACGGTGGATGAAGCTCATTGGGTTAGCCGGAACGGCGACAGTGGCTGACGTGGGCGTTGCCAGAGGCGAGAGCGAGAGGGTGATCCGTGTGGTTCAATTGATTACATCGAACGGGATGATACAAAATAAAAAAGGAATATTTTCCTAGCTTGAATCATTTCGTCCGGCATCGTTTGCTACAATTAAACCAACCAAACGTATCCAAACACATCGTAAGACGGACGGCGTCAATTTAGCATGCGCGCGCACCATCTTCAAGCCACGGCATGCACCGGCCGGAATCGTCAGACGGCTCACATCAGCGTGATGCGCCGACCGCTGTCGAGCGCAGCACAGGGACAAGATACATGGCGTCCCCGGCGAGGCCACGACGGCCGCCCTGGCGTTGATCTTTACGCCCGTCCCAAGTCAGCATCGAACACTTGCGCTAGGAAAGCTTCGAGAGCGCGTCGCTTGTCACAGCGGTTGTCCGTTAGCGTGTTGCATCACAATCAGGATGTCGCGAAAAAGGAGACGGGAAACCGCCATCGATGAGACGCTCGGAATGCCCATGTCGTACGGCAGGGCACCGTGTCCGTCTTGTGGCCATCGTCTAGCCAAACAACACGAACAAGGATACAGAACCAGGGAGCGACAGGAGACTGCGACTCGGAAAGGGATACGGGTGGATATGCACCAAACTTAAAAATACCGTTTCGATACTAGCCGGTATATATCATTCTACCACTTAACACAACATAGAGAAGCTCTACGTTCCGAATCGGTCAATACCGGTCTTGATACTGAACAACATTGGTTATACCAGCGGAATTAATAATACCGTCTATTGAACTTATTAAAGTACATGCTATATTTGATACTACTACTACTATGTATTTAAAGTAATATTATAAATGAAATTTAGTATACATACAATATATATACTTATAAATATATATTATTATATTAAACTTTAGAACGGAACATCGCTTTAAACTGGTGCAGGAATGTATCGTTCCACGAGCTAAAACGGTACGAAATAGTATTGAAAAGTACGAGTACTCTGCAAAGCCGAAGATAAAGTGGCCCAAGAAGTGTAATGTAGAAAAAAAATGCAGATTAAAAGTCCTAACTCAGCTTTACTTCCAAAGGAAAAGTGAAAGTCGAGGAAGGACTTTGGGGGCCAGCCGATCGGACATTCAAATATGATATTAATCTGAGCAACCTAACATACTTATTACGGTCTGGTAATGTTCTCGGAGCATGCAATTTCTGAAAGGGATCCTCCGGCTCTGCCCTCTGCTTTTGGAAAATCAGAGGAACGTGTTCAGCACATTTGAGGTTTTGAAGTCAACAATCGAAGTTCCAAGCATGTCACTTTTTGTTCCACACCTCCAACTTCTGCACTGATTTCTGAAACACGTGCCGTCCGTTACGTTTCAACTTTCAACAGCATGGTGAGGCATGTAGATCATTCAATTTGGACATATAAGATCGTTCAATCTCTGAAGTAAGCTTCGCACCGATTTCATCCAAGGAGCAGAAACAAACCAGGCAAAAAACAGCGATTGGATGGCCTTTATAGCTGCTTTGGTCATTGTAGTGTTTGATTATGACATGAGGATCGGAATGCGACTCGCAGTGCACCACAACTCACAATGTACAAGTGCCATCTGGTACACTAACCTTCCTAGAAGAAGAAATGCTAATGTACATTGCATTGGGTGACTGAAACAACAGCTTATCACCACCACAAGCGTTGTAGCTCAGCTTACAGAACTTTTCTGGTACAGATTAGCTGAAGGCATTCTGCTTTATAACGAATGTCCTTGTGCCTCCTCCAGACCTTGTTCTTGGCGTACATATTGCCAGGGGCAGGATCAAAGCACGTTCAAATAGTCATGTTGGATTTCTGAAGAATGGATGGTCTAGAGCTTCTTGGGCAGTAAGACGCTCCGAAGGCTCAAATCTTAAAAGCCCATATAGCAAGTCCACCAGCGCTGTCCTCGAATGATCAACATTCCTCGAAACCAAGTCCTGAAGTTTCAGTTCATAATGTTCCAGACATGTAAGCTGAACCATCTTCATAGTTCACAACTTTTGTTCTCATATTTGGTTACATTCTCACGTTCTCTTAAATGCAGTTTGAAGTAATAATTCTACTAGCCAGTAGCCCAACACCTAATATTCCAGATTAATAGAACTACAAAATAACATTACTAACTCACGGAATGAAACAGAAACCACTACATGAGCCAGATCAGCCCCAACAATGGTAAGTGGGACATATTTATTTTTTTCGATTTGCAGTCCAACAAGCCCAAATAAGCCATATAATAAAAATTTATAAATGCGCACATAAGCCTCAGCCAGTGGAAGAACACTTATCTATCCATGTGCAGTTACTTATCTATCCATATGGAAGAACACTTATCTATACATGTCCAAAAACATTTTACTAGTAGCAAACAAAATAAGAACCCAGGCTAGGTGCAAGAAAAATGCATGATTTTTTTGAAAATTTGAAAACGTAATTTTAATGATAGATAAGCATGGCAAAGAAGAAACATAATCAAGGGAACCAAAACCTTTAGCCGATCTAGTTTTCTGACTGCTCTGATGCTTTCTCTTGAAACAGCACCTTGAGGCCAATTTAAACGTGTCCCTCGCCTAAAATATTTCTGAGCTGATGAACTGCATATTCCAGGTGATGTACAGACGTAAGTACGACAAATGAGTATAAAAATAAAAAACAGCGAATTGCAAGCCAATACTCGACAGCATATCATAGGCCTAAATGCTCTCTAAGCTAATAGAAGGCTGTACAGGTTTGGAACAATTTGATTGTTAAAAAAAACTAAGGTCTCATTAGCAAAAGCAACACAACATGCACGTGATATGTTTAGGAGAAGAATTCCTGCACATGCTTGCAAATTTTACCTTTATGAGAACCATGGATAAATCAATACAAAAGGGATGTAAGCTAAGACTACTAGTGAGCAGCAAACAAGTAAATGACTATTGACTGTAAAAATCAAGGAAGTATAAGCAAAAAAAGGTTGGATTACACGTGATAAAAGCATAAGAAAAACCATGATATTGTGAGATATCACAAACTAAGAAAACAGGCGAAATCAAGGGTTCTACTTTGCACGTAGAACGCGCCACTTACTTGAAAAGTTTGATAAGAATGAAGATTTAACAAGCAGAAAAGAGAGAGAGAAAAAGATATTATTCACTCTCTCAAGAAAATAAAGAGAATTTGCTTCTCAAAAGCTAAATTCAACACACAATGCGGTGTTGGAGGTACACAAGGGGAAGAGAAAACAATCATCAAATTAACAGTACCATGAATACCAGACCTGGCTTTCCGTATCATGTGCTCTGGTAGTGGTCCCAAAACCTTCTCCATCATTGCTAGGTGTTCCAGGTTCTCATGTGTCTGAAACAATGCTTCCCCCTAAAAATGTTTATGGTTAGGAACACATAGACTAAGGTGAAAGAGAAAACACAGGCATGACAAGCGTCAAGCAATCTAACCGAGCACAGCTCAACGAGGATGCAACCAACACTCCAAGTATCACATGGGAAACTCCAGCCTAAGCCTGCCATAGGAATATTCAACATCAGAACTCAAGATTCTCCTCTGGGAGTAGAACCATTAGTACCTACCACAGCAGTTGGTCTAACCATTAATGAAACAGGAGAAAAGATCACCTCTTATTCAGCACAAAAAGAACAGAGGTCAGTCTAATCAATTTTATCAGTACAGTAGCATAACTTGAGCATCGTGCAGGTTTCAGGTTGAACATTGTACACTTTAGACCAACAAACACCTAACAAAATACAGCCACTATTTTCATAAGATCTACGGTCTCGTTAGGGCCACAACCATCAATTACAAAACTGAATATGTTCTTAGACAGACCATTGTGGAAGGGGAAAGACGAATCAAATATCTATTCTGCCAGTACTTCAATGTAATTCAATCTTCAAGCTCCTATGTTAAGGGGCATGTCCAAACTAGACTCCAACAAACCAACAGAATTATTCTATAGCATAAGTAGCACTAGATATATACATCCTACAAATTCTCTCTTATCTCATCAGGAAGACATGAACCATCTCTAAAATCTTGCCAAGCCAAAAAGAAAGAAAGAAAAGAAAAAACGGTCAAGTGCCCAAAAAGATCACAAATAATATGTACAGTTACTAATCTGCATAACCAACTAGTACATAAAACAATCAACCAATTAAATGTCAGTAAACTGAGTGTCATTGTATCTGCTGTCACTGGCATAATATTTGGTCAAATTTAAAAGGGCTTTCCTATTAGCCAAGGCAATAAGTTTTCCTTCTCAATGAGTTTTGTCATTTAGAAATAAATTAGACTAAGTACCAACTGGAATGCATCAAGACTTGGATTCCTAGGATTTTAAATTGCATATGTGTTCTGCTCTGTAGGAGCATATTCAAGAGCACATAAATCTTCACTGTAAGGATAGCCTATACCTCAAACAAGATAAAGCGAAAGCAAACCTTTAAGAATAACCAATTTACCTAAGATTATTTCAGGTGCCCTGTAATGCCTTGTAGAAACAATCGAGTTATGTTCCTGATTATCAAAGGCGGTACTACCAAAATCTATCAGCTTTATGGCACTCGACTTTGGCAAGCACTTGAAATGCATCTCATCTTGTGAATTCTTCTGTACAACCCCAAGTGATCATTCAAGATAACTGCTAATACTGTATGCCTAGTTTCAAAATAGCAGATGATCACTACAAAATTGGTTGAGATTAGGTACCTTGGAACTTGGAATCTTTATATACTCAGAAGACACAAGCAGTATATTTTCTGGCTTCAGATCAGTGTGAATAAGGC
The DNA here is from genome assembly GCA_036346405.1 of Phyllostachys edulis. Classification (NCBI taxonomy): domain Eukaryota; kingdom Viridiplantae; phylum Streptophyta; class Magnoliopsida; order Poales; family Poaceae; genus Phyllostachys; species Phyllostachys edulis. Next base: position 73,802,322 of record CM070545.1, read on the forward strand.
GTAATTCATGCATATCTATTTTAGAAGAAAGAAAGGAAAAGATGGTCAAGCATGCCCCCTTCGCAACAACAGAAGAATGAATCTGCAACTACCAAATTTGTTAAGAACGGATATGCAGAATCAAGCAATCACACACATGCTACAGATTCCAACAGTTGCCGTCCAAAGTCCCGCACAAGTTCCACAGGGAAAGGTTGGTATCTATTTCTCTTTAGAAAATCATACAAGCTTGGCCCAAGCTTCTCAAATACCTGACAAAACCATTCATATCCATTGAATAAAAATTATCTTTAATTTGTCTCCATATCAGGGAACCTTCATGAGCAAAGAGCAGCAACTGTTTTATAAGCATGCAGATCTTATTACAAGTACATTATCTTGTTGTGTGTAGCAGCATCTCTCATTTCGTATGAGTAAGAGGTATTGGGAGGACCAATAAAATAAATTGCCAACAAACAAGGCATATAAACAGGAAAGTGATGCGTTAATGTAATTGCAAGTGAACATATCAACAACTGAAAATTGGAATTGATTTGTAGAATTAACATAAATGAACAAAAAATGGGACTTACAATGCATATATGATTGCGATAGTCAAACCATCTTTGAATTTGGACACAGCTGGACATCAAAGAACCATCAACATCAAGTGAGAAATAGAAAAGAGTAAGATTTGGGGATTAAGTATTTTTGAGATGCTCACAGTGATCTGTATCTCTCATTTTTTGCAAGGCGATTGAGCACATCGATCTCAATCATTGCAGCATCCCGGTACTTACGGATGCTCCGAATAACTTTTATTGCAACATATTCACGTGTTTCTCGATCCCAGCATTCCAAAACACGCCCAAAAGTACCTATGAAAATCCAACCCGCATTGCTCTTCATTAGAATAATAGATAAAACACCGAGTACATGAGAAGCCGACATATTGCAGAAAACCCGAACCTTCTCCCATTTTGCTCAAGATTTTATCTGCATAACCAAAAAGGAAACTGTCAACAAACAATCATGCAAAACTTTCACAGCTACCAAAACTACAGTATTTACAGTTCCGACTTAGACCAATCGCCAATAAATACCAGGAACAAAGCAAAGTACATAAACACATGAAGTTTATATACTAATATAACCACAAAAGTTGCATATTCGAATGTGAACCTTGCTTCATTCATCCCCTTCGGCCTAAAACAGAATTAACAAGTTATATACAAAGGGATGTAACAATACAAATCATGCACGCGATTGTGGAGGTGAACTTTTGTGTAATACAACAACAACACAATTAACTAAAAAAAAGCAAGTGCCAGTTCCAAAGAGGATCTACGACCACTCAAACAAAGCACAAATAAACACCACAATTAGTCACAATTGTGCGTACATAAACAAGTATTTATCCACTATTAGTCGTCAAAAAGTATGCACATAAACAAGTATAAATACGTGCACAGGAGCTCGAGGAGCTTAACGAGAGAACTAAGAGGCGGGTGCTTACACCGGCGGGCCAAGTTCTCGCCGAGATCAAACACGTAGTGGCCGTCGCGGTCGTCGTCCCTCCACGGCGGCGACGCGGCGCCCCTCGCTACCTGCAGCACCGACGGCGCGGCCAAATCCACGTCAGCACAACCCCGAACCCCCCAAACCTAACCCTAGGCGTAAGTACCCCCTAAGCAAAGCATCGCTTACCACTTCCCGCTCCGGCGGCGGCGCGCCGGCGCCGTCCCACTCCTGACGCGTGCGCTTCCGCGACCGCGACGACTCCATGGATTCCGATTCGATTGGGAGGAGAGAGAGAAACCCTAGGACGAGGTCGGGACTCGGGAGGTCTCGGGGCCCGCAAATGGCGGCGAGGTGGTGAGGGGCTGGGATGCGTGGCAGGCCGAAGCCCAGATTTCAGCGAGACAGAGTAGGATGGGTTGGCGACGAACGGGCCTGGGCTTTCATGGCCTTTCGAGTTTGGCTGTTAAAATAATGGGCTGTATTCACTGTGCTTGGGCCCGTGCAAGTTTGTATGATTTTTTTCCGTTTCATTTTCTTTTTCATTAACATGGGGAGCTTTGGTTCTCGTGACGTGATACCATTGCAACCTCTTTAGTTTCCAGCGAAAATCTAGAGCACTCATCGACCGAACTCATTTATAGGGAATGTCTGGTATGACTTTGCTCTAAGTTTTTATAGTTTTAACTCCAGTTTCATTTTTGGATCTACTCATATGAGAAGTTTGAGCGGTCTGAGAGGATGTTTGATTAGAAAGTTGGCTTCAACTCTAGAAATGAGAATAGTCTTTGTAAAAAGACCGTACTATCCTTGTTTTGTGATTTGTAATCTTTTTTTTCATATTACTTAACTTATAACAGTTTAATAAATTGATTTCAGTTATGTTATGCTTTTATTTATATATTTCTTTGGTCAATTTGAGCCATGTTGTACCATCTTTGCACTCACCTTCGAAATTTTTTACTCTAAACAAATTAAATAAAACATACATCAAAGAGATCAGGGGAGCGGCAGGACACACTCCTCACTGTGACAACCAGAGGATGACTACAAAGACCGAGTGAATCTGTTAAGCATTTTAACACAGCTTGGGCGGAGTGCACTGCAAATGGAGCTCAAAAACTGAACATGCATAGCCTTATAAGGTTCATATATGACATATCAAAGCACAAGATAAAAAATTATCGTATTGCCATACCATGCGCGGGGTCAGACTTCAGGTGACAATGCTCATTTCTCAATTTCCAATTAGCAGACTGCAAGATGAATAAGAACTCCAAAACATTTCATAGTACGAAACGAACTGTCCTACATTGCAGTGCCGTGCTAACCACTGCTAAAAATTGCAAAAGCAAACAAAAGTCTGGCGTCGTCGCAGGACCGAGAGCCTGAAGCTGTGCCCTATGCATTGCTTTCTTGTTCTCCTCTCATTTTTCTTCTTAAGTCACTTCCAAGTTGGGACCACATGTTATACATCCCTCCACTTATCTCTCCATTGCTCTCACTAGCAAGAGGGGCCCACAAAGTCATCATTTATCTTAATTTTAATTTCTGATAAATCGGATTCCAAGAATTTTCCAATTTATGATTTTCTATCATTTCATGTGACAAGCAAATTCCGGACGTCCGATCTCCCTCATACGAACTCCGACTTCATCGATTTTTATTTCTAAATTCATCTAAAATCAAGATCTACCTATCTATACTAGAATTATTCAATTTGGAGTTCTTTTGAATTTATTTGAATTTGGCTCGTTTTCACATGTAGATTGCGACGACTCCGGGGAAACCGATCTTTTTGAAGAGTTAGATCCTCAAGCATACGAGCAAGACAAGTTACATCCTTTGATCATATTGAATCCTAGTATTTTAAATTAACTAAATTCTATTTTAAATTATTATTGCATGCTTATTTAAATTCAAGTAATTTAAATTCATGTTTCAAGCTTTATAGTTATTCCTAATTCCTTTGTATAGTCAAACTTTGCTATTAAATTAGTCATTCCTTGATACCTTAGTTAAAATCTAGTTGATACAATAGTATGAGCTAGAACATGTTGAAAAACTTTATGCTTAGACCAAAAATTTTGAATTTGGGGAATTTAGCCAAGTGTTTAAATATGATTTAATTAAGCATATGGTATTGTTTTACCATAGGACCTTTTTGCAAATGATTTTTGAAAAGCAAAACAAATTAAAAATTGATTTAGAATTGGACGAAATGGATATTTGGTGGGTGCATGTTTATGCACGGGATCGAGTCATTTCCATGACCGAGGCCCAGGGGTTCTTTTGGAAAGTCGCACAAGTCAGTTAAGGACCGGTCTTCAAGCCGCATCTTGCCAAGCCTTACCGTACAACCACATGTCAAGAGTGGGGAGGACTTGGCTAACTAATTTGTAACATTTCACCGTAATTGTGCCATCCGGTTGCGTGGGTGTCATTATGACTTACTTTTATATATTCCCACATGGCGCAAGAGGGGGCATAATTCGACGGATGGTTCAATCCAAAGGAAGCGAAACCTTAGCGAGGTAGGACTACGGTGGAGTAGTGCATTGTAAAGGTCTTGTAATAATGACTTAGTCGCACACCTTCGGTAGTATGTCAGACGGACATTATAAGTCAATTGTTTCTTGCGGGTAAAGCTGCACAACCTCTGTAGAGTGTAAAACTATTCGAATAGCCGTGTTCACGGTCGTGGACATGCTGAAGCAAAGCCAATGCAAAGTTAAACTTTGATTTTGTTTTTAAAAAAACTTTATCAAATGATTTATCCAAATAAAAAATCGGGCGGGTAGCCATGTGATAGGAGGGTATCCTTCACCACTCTTGTGTGAATGTTATCTGACTATAAAATATGAGATTTAGAAAATGAATTTTAGCTATGGAATAAACTGCTTTGGAAATTAGTACAAGTATTAAAAAGAAAACCTTGCTTTATGCAAAATCAACCCTATAAGCCATCCTTTGTTATACCCTCATACATTATAATCTGTTATTGGGTGTAACTTGTGGAGTACATTCATTTGTACTCACCTTGCTTAATAAATTGTTGATCAGGAAAGGACTACTATGAGGAGAATGAGAATGTGGACGACTAGGCTACGCCCTCAGACGATTGCCTGTGGCGAATCATGTGGTTTACCTTACTACTTTTGCTTCCGCTGTATTTCTCTTTTGGACTTATGCTCCTTTTGTAATAAACTTGAACTTTTGTGAATATATAGCGCATTATGGTTATGTTATCACCTTTTATTTAAAATGTGTACTCTAGCTACTGATGATGGGACTAGGGTGGAATACACAGAGGATCCGGGATCCTTCGCTCTCGGGTCAGACAAACCATATCCAATATCGCCTATAACATTCAAAGTAATGATTCCTCATCTCTCGGGCCCTCAAACCAAAGGGCAAACCCCGGAAGTGAAACTTAACCGAGGGAAGTACCAATACCATACAACAATCACAAAATATTGTGAAGCCAATGTCCACTCTGATGTATAATCTTAGTACGCATAACATCAGCTATCAACATAACCCAGCTTAGAACAACATTAGATGATCGCACAGGTCAATTGACTTTACTCCAGCATTGCAGTACCCATTGATTTCCAACAAGAGAAGAGTGGAGTAACATTTATAACACTGTCTATATAGATAATTCGACATCATACATTCATACTCAGGTACTCAACAGTCAACAATAAACCTCATCACAGCATGAAATCTATGAGATAAATCTGCAGATCTTTCCAAAAGTCGGCGCATCAATCAAAGCCAACAATCAAGCCCATAGATCTGCTACAGAATGAGGAACTGTGGGAGAAATAGGCTAGAGCTAAAACAAGACCAGATCCAGACCAATTCCATCTTAACACAAACTTCTCGAACCCAAGAAGCCTACCAACTCTTGTTGTTCACGAAGGTGCGGCCAGTAAGCAGCTTGACAAATCACAAGTCAACATGAATTACATTCTACAGTTAGGAAAAAGAAATAATGTACTGTCATTTGCACGCAAGACAATGCTGTTGTAAAACTATATATCAACTTAAAAAAATTTCCACCGTCAAATACTAGGATGATCACTAACAATGAATTAAGAAGGGTTATTTTATAAAACATTTTCTTAACAATTTGCAACATCTTAGTAGGTATGATATATTCAGCAAGCAAAATTGGGCAAACTATAACATATCACCAATAACATTCTTATTTAAAGGCAAGCTTTAAGACACGTATCATGCATAGTTCAGGGTTAATAACCACTATCTCATAATCCCATTGTCCCCACCCACCACCCCAACCCAAAAATTGCAGAAAAATTTGGGGATGGTTTAACAGAAATTTGTTGCCCTAGGAGACTTAGCATATCTGTCTAAGAAGAACTCGTCTTGAATTGTTGTGGACAATCACATAACAAAGAGACTAATGATTCCGCATCTATTGAGCCCTCGAACCAAAGGGCAAACCCAGGAAAGCCCAATACCAAACCACGACCACAAAATATTATGAAGCCAAGTTCATACCGATGCACACCATAATATTATTTCCCACGTCAGCTATTAACATAAGCTTACAGCAATACTATATGATCACACAGATTTATTGGCTTTACTCCACTACTCCAGCATTGCATACCCATTGATCTCCAACAAGAGAAGAGTTAACATTTTACAACAAATATTCAGCATGATTCCAAAGCATTCATTTCTCACAATAAATTTCCACAAGCATATCAAGTATTGCAAGTAAACAACTGAAGCATCATAATTTTTTTGGAAGGATAGCAAGAAGCCTACCAGCTTTGGGTGCCTCGAGGAAGGATAGAAGTCCCTAGACCGCACTATTGCCGCTGGCGGCATCCGCATCGTGGAGGAAGAGATCCTCTAGCATGCGGAATGCGCGGTGCATGGCGATGATGGTGCCGCCGACGAGCAGCCTGGAGATGGCGAGCGACGTGAAGGACATGAAGAAGAAGGCGACGAACAACACGATGATGAGCCCCAGCAGCATCTCACAGTCGGAGAAGGTGTGGCCGAAGAGCGCCACAAGCTGGTAGGAGGCGCAGAAGAGGTAGAGGAAGCACCACGCGCAAGGAGGCCCAGGAGGATGAGGAGTGAGAAGGGATGGGCCAGGAGCGCCGTCGTGTCAGGAACTGAAAATGAATGCTGAAGTGCAAAGGTTATTTCAATTAGGAGGAAGAAAACAGTTTGGCGTGATTTACGAAGATCCAATGGAGGAGATCGTCCCATAACCCTTTAAAGGAAGATCCACGACTGAGTTTCATTTCGGTCTTTACTGCGCATTTCAGACAATAGCTGTTATTTTGGTCGGGTAACACTGTAGCTGTCATTTTGGTTTCATCCGGGGTAAAATCCCCCTGTAAGGGCTATAAGGCTTGAGGTTGTATGCTTAGTTGGTTATCGCGAATATTATCTCCATGTTTAGCTTCTAGATAACTCGTAATTAGCATTTGTTAGGCTACTTTCTTCATCAAACCTCGGCTGAAATCAAGGATTCAGTCCTTTCGCGATTTCTGAAGTTCTTGTTGTGATTTCTGAGGTTTTTGTCATTTGGTATTAGAGCCAGCGTTTCCTTGGCTAGGAAGACATTTGCAGAGGCGATTTGATTCAGAACTCGAGTAGGGTTGGTGAGTTCCTCACTATAAAATCCCCAACCTCAGTTCTCAGATTGGGAAGGCGGAAGAGATCTAAGGGGTAGGGAAGGTTGGTGACTAGTTCCACTGTAAAATCCCTGAACAAACCCCTCGGATCTAAGTGGGCATGACTAAAGGAAGCAACAGACCAGTGACGAAGCCGAGTGAAAGCCTAGAAGCGACCATGCTCAAGCAGGAAATCGCTGAGGCCTATTTTAGGATTGATCAAGTATAGAACCAGATCGCAGTGGTTCAAGAGAAGATTGACAAGATGGATGGCATCCCAAAGAAGATCGACAATTGGAAGGTATGATGAAATCCTTGATGATATAGCTAGGACTATTAACAGTAGACCCTTCTAGTTCATCATCTCGCATTCAGAATAGGAATGCAAAGACAATTACAGAAGAACATGAAGTAGTCAGGTCAGAATTAGAACGAAACTTGATGAAAGTAATGCGTGAAATGAAGGGCGTTAATGTGAGTAGCACTGCTAGTGTGATTTTAGAAGGAACCCCAGAAGATAGGATGGGAGACCACACAGTAATTATCATTTGCTCCTGTTCGGCAAAGAAAGTACTTACCTCTAGTTTCTACTCCTGTCACACCTACATTCTAGCAAAATGGTATGATGATAGAAAGAGGAGGGCAAGTTAACATGAGGTTAGAAAGGGTGAATCCATTCAAGATATCTATTGCTAGAGGGCCAAAATTAGAGTTTCCCAAATTCAATGGTGAAAATCCTTTAGGGTGGATTAGACAAGTAGAGAAGTGTTTTGAAATTACAAAGGTGCTAGATGAATGCAGATTTGATATGGCACAGATGTATGTCATTGGAAGAGCTAATGTGTGGTGAAGAAGTTCTGGGATATTGATCAATCCACCTCCATGTCCCCATTTCTGCAAATTGATCTATAATAGATTTGATGATCGTAGTATTTATGATGTCATGGATAATTTCCATTCCCTTAAGTAGAATTACACTCAAGTTTCATCTTACATCGATAAGTTTGAGGAGATTATGATAGTGGTTAAGAAGGAGCATCCTTATTTGGAAGAACAATACTATGTGGTTAGTTTTGTCAATGGCCTTAAAGATGAGATTAAATGCTATCTTAGACCTCTGAGACCTAATAGCTTCACTGATGCTTATTGGTTAGCTAATGATTATGAGAAGGGGTTGCAATACAAAAGGAGCAACAAGTTTACTGGGTATGGACAATCTAAACAAAACCAGTACCAGCAGGGAAAGATTCAAGTGAAACAGAAGAAAGGAGAAACAATCCAGAACAGAAACACTCAAACTGCAAACAAAGTAAGGAGACCTAGAGAATGCTGAAAATGTTTTGAAAAATGGACACCACAACATAAATATAAACAAGCTCTAGTGATGAATGCCATGATTACTGAACAAGAAGAGGAGAGCTCAATACAACAAGAGCAAGAAGGAGCATCTGATGAGGAGCAAGTTGAAATCAGTAAAGAAAATGAAGATGAACAACTGATGCAAATTTCTGAACAGGCTACGAATGGAATCACAAATTCTTCTACACTATTAGTGGTAATCACTATAGGGGGAAAAAGGAGGTGTAGCATTACTGGACAGTAGAAGCACTAATACCTTCATAGATCATAAGTCTGCTCTCAAAACCAATTGTAAGATCATTAATAATGAGATGACTAAAGTGACAATTGCATGAGGTGGGAAGTTGCATATAGGGTCGCATATCAGTGACTGCGCATATAAGATTCATGGAGAGATATTTTATGTTACCTTTAGGCTGTTAGATCTAAAGAAGTATGAAGTGATTTTAGGAGGGGATTGGATTTATCAGCATAGTTGTGTGACTATTAACTTGAAGACTAGAGAACTGACTATTATGAAGGAGGGTATTCAAGCCATCACTTTTCCAGATATAACTCAGGCAAGTGAGTCAAGAATGTTGGGATAAAAAACTCAAAAACTGATATGCAAGGGAGCAATGGGATTTGTATTGCTGGCTAGCCTAGTGCAATCAGATCAGTGCTAAGAGGAGAAACCAAAAGCAACACCAATTCAGATAGAAAATATACTACTTCAGTATCAAGGAGTTTTTGTGGAACCTACTCGGCTTCCACCCAATAAGAAATTGTGACCATGCTATATCCCTGAAGGATAATTCTGAACCACCCAATATCAGGCCACACAGAGTTCCACACCAACAGAAGGAAGAAATGGAGAAGTAGGTTAAACAATTATTGGATTCTACAGTTATCAAACCAAGTGAGAGTCCATATGCATCACATGCCATATTGGTTAGAAAGAAAGATGGGTCTTGGAGGATGTGTATTGATTATAGAACGCTTAATGCACAAACAGTAAAGAACAAATTCCCTATACAAGTGATAGAAGATCTTCTTGATGAACTAAGTGTGGTACCATATTCTCAAAGTTAGACCTCAGGTCAGGTTATCATCAAGTGAGGATGAAGTAGGAAGATGAAGAATCTAGACCTGCCGTTATGAGTTAATGATATATTTTGGTAATTAATGATAATCGTCATTTAGAATTAACATTTTCCATGAGTTGGATGAACAGGTTATGTTCCATGATGATGGAGACTTTCTATGACATCATGAGTTGACCGTCATCAAGTCAAGACTCGGGATGAAGAAAATTATCATGTGTTGATGGTGTTCAAGTCAAGATCCCGAAGTGAAGAAGATCATCATGTGTTGATGATATTGAAGTCAAGGGCTTGGAGTAATGGATGCATCATGTGTTGATGTGTATCAAGATCTCGAAGAGGAGATGATTATGAGTTGATCGTCAAGTCAAGAGAAGACCCATCATGTGTTGATGAAGGTCAAGTGAAAGAATCCATTGTGGGTTGATGCATATTCAAGTCAAGAACTTGAAGTAAAGGAAATCATCATGTGTTGATGATTATCAAGTCAATGACCCAGTCTTGAAGAGAAAATGCGCATCATCAAGCTTCAAGTGAATATGCAAGGCAAATGTATGACTAGCTACGGCTAAGGATGTATTCCTAGTCTTTCACCGGTCTTGATGTTTGGTTGGAGACCAGATTGCTAGTATAGATTATCGTACTATTAAGAGGGCTCTTGACTAGTAACTTGAGAGTATCATGTGTTGATAGCTCGTTGTGCTTGCTCTAGCTCTCATTAGCATGTTGCCAATATTTGTGAATGTGTTTTGCAAATAGTTGAGGCTCATGCATAATCCTTGTAGCATGTGATTTTAGTTTGCGAATGTGTTTTGCAAATGATATAAGTCCATGTACCTTATTCCTTGTGGTGTGATTCTAAAAGTTGGCAAATGTGTTTTGCAACTTCTTGAGGATCTCGCTTTTAACCCTTGTTTGCATCGCGCATCAATTGGCAAATGTGTTTTGCAAATTGAGTTGAAACGGAATACAAAAATCCTTGTTTTCTCAGCTCTGGCGGTCTGACCGTAGGTCTTTGGGCGGTCTGACCGGCCGTTGAGAGTTTGACCGAGCTATGTGCCGGTTTCTTGTCCTGGCGGTCTAACCGCCATGGTTGACCGGTGGGACCCTGTTCTGACCGCCATGTGCTGGCCGGTCTGACCGGACCTCCGGGTCATGTGACCCGGTCAGCTTTTTCCAGAGAATGTGTTTCTCTGATTTTGGTTGGAGCGGTCCGATCAGCATGTGTTGGCCGGACTGACTAGACCTCCGGGTCATATGACCCAGTCAGGTTTTTCCAGAGAAGGTATCTTTGGATTTTGGCCTGCTCCTTTGTGGAGCGGTCTGACCGCCCCTCTGGCAGTCTGATCGGCTTGGTCCTGTCCAATCGGCTTGGTCCGGTCTGACAGGCCATTGGATGGCGGTCAGACCGGATATTGTCTAATGGCTAGTTTTATAGCCGTTGGACCCAAGGCGGTCTGAACGGCCATCGGTTAGCGGTCAGACCAGGCTTCCCTGTTTTCATGCAGTTTCTTCTCCAATGGCTAGTTTTTGTATGTGGGCTATATATACCCACCTTGGCCAGTTGTGAGGAAGGTTACTGGTGCCATATTCTTTCCTTTGAGCAAAGAGTATGACCTCTCATATCTTATGTGCATGTGTTGCACTTAGTGAGCTTAGAAAGCAAACTCTAAGTGGATGTGTTGCATTAGGTAGTGGATTGTGTATCTATTGAGCTTAGACACTTGATTCATTCAAGTGAGTGTCTCCGACTTGTTACTCTTGGTGTTTACCGACACCTAGTCGGTTTGGAGGAGTTTCGCCGGTGATCTTCTACAAGAATGTTGTGAGAAGACCTGGGCGGTTGTGAGTAGTTTGGTGCTCACCATCTCCGGAGTGGAGGAAGAGCAACCTTGAGTGGATCGAGGTGTTGGTTCGTGTTGGAGCCGGTCCAATTGGTTGGACTTACCTCGGAGGTGTTGGCTCAATTGTGGAGCCAGTCCAATTTGGTTGGGCTTACCTCAACGTGGATTAGGGGAGACCGGCAAGTCTCCGAACACTACGGTAAAACATCATTGTGGTTTATTTTCTTATGCTTTATTTTGTGCAATTTATATTCCTTGTATTAAATTGCTTACTCATCTTTATATGATTGCTATCATTTTCAATAGTCTTATATTGTTGGTGCATTTAGTAAAGACTAGTTGATTTAGGCATTAATTGTGCAAAACTGAATTGTTGTTAGCTTTCGCATTAGAAATTGGTTTTAGCCAAAAGGTTTTTAAAACCGCCTATTCACCCCCCCTCTAGTCGGCCTCCTCGATCTTACAAGTGGTATCAGAGTTTGGTCTCTCTTTCATTAAGACTTAACCATCTAGAGAGTAAAGGATGGCGACTATGGAATTCATGCATCCCGGTAGCACACCACACTTTGATGGTTCAAATTATGCTTATTGAAAAATTAGAATGATCATCTATATTAAGGCCATAGGCCCAAACCTATGGAGAATTGTTCATGTGGGTTTTGTTACTCCAATTGATCCACAAAACCCCACTCAAAGGAAAGAGCAAAACTTGCGACACGATGCTCAAGTTTTAAATGCTCTCTATAGCGCTTTGAGTGTGGAGGAGTTTAATAGAGTGAGTAATCTTGAAAATGCTCATGATGTTTTGACAACTCTCATGGAAATTCATGAGCGAACATCCACGGTCAAGGAAGCTAAATTGCATAGGTTGAAGCTCAAATATGAGTCATTTATCATGTTGCCTCATGAGAGTATCAATGAGATGTATTCTAGAATGAACAACATAGTAATTGAGCTCAAGGGCCTATCTTGTGACCGATCTTGATACTGTGCACAAGATGCTTAGGGCTCTACCGGACAAACCTTGGTGACATTATTCCTCAATTCATCCGAATTGCGAAGGGTGACTCATACCGCTCTTTTAGGCAATCTCATCACAAATAAGATGTAAAAGAAGGACAAGGATGAGCTCAAGAAGAGGGCCTCAACTTCAAACAAAAGAATTCATGCTTTCAAGGCCAAATATTCAAGTGAAGTTGAGGATCAAAATGAGGAAGATGATGACACCGAAGAAGATATGGTCACTCTCATGAATAAAATAGAAGAACTCATGAAGAGATGTGGCTCACACCAAAATTCAAGCACGTCTTCAAATGCAAAGCACCACAAGACTTTAAGGTGCTGCAATTGTCAAAAAAGGGGGCACATTGCTTCAAAGTGTCCTTATGGTGGGGAAGATGAAGAAGAGCCCAAATCATCAGCAAGAAAGAAGAATGATGACAAAAGAAGACACTTTGTTGGGCTAGCCATAAAGGACAATCCATCAAACCTCTCAAATGCAAATGAGCATCCATCACTATTTGACATGTCTACATACTTCATGACAAAAGGTAATAATGAGGTAAATGATGATGATGGGCCTTCATATGATGATTTGGTGGATATGCTAGAGGATCTAAATAAATATCTTGAGAAAGAGAAAACAAAATTCAAAGTAAATGTGTGTTTGGTGTGGATCAGGTAGATTATCTAGGTCATGTGATTCATGCAGATGGGGTATCAACCAGCCCAAAAAAAGATTGCTGCGATTCAAGAGTGACAGACTCCACAAAACATAACTCAATTGAGAAGTTTTTTGGGCTTAACTGGATACTACAGGAGATTTGTCCAAGATTATGGCAAGATCTGTAGGCCATTACATGGCATGCTTAAGAAGAATTGTTTTCAATGGGGTGATCTTCAGGATGAAGCATTTAAGCAATTGAAGCATTGTATGGTCACTGCCCCAGTTCTTGCATTACTAGATTATCATGAATCATTTGTATTGGAGACTGATGCCAGTGGCAGTGGCATTGGAGCTGTGCTCATGCAAAAGGGTAGGCCTTTGGCTTATTTCAGTAAAACTTTAGGAAAAAGATCAGTTGCACTCTCTACTTATGATAAAGAGGCAGTGGCCATTTTAGAAGCATTGAAGAGGTGGAGGCATTATTTTTTAGGCAACCAACCGGTTATCAAAATAGATCAAAAGAGTCTAAAGTACATCACTAAGCAGAGAATTTCAAAGGGAATCCGACACAAACTAATGCTCAAACTTTTGGAATTCAATTATACTATTGAGTGCAAGAAATGAAAAGGAAATAGGGCGGATGATGCTTTATCTAGAAGAGAGCATTTCATGGCCATCTCTGTGGCAGTACGAGCATGGATTGAGGAGGTAGAGAACAGCTATCATGATGACCAACATTGCACAGAATTACTAGAGCAGTTAATCATTGATGAAAATTCAGTACCACCCTATTCCTTATATGCTAGGATCCTGAGATATAAATGAAGACTGTATGATGGGGCCAATGTTACTATGAGACTCAAGATAATTGAATCACTACATGCTTTATCTATTGGTGGTCACTCAGGCAGGCGGGCTACATATCAGACATTGAGGAAAATATTCTACTAGCATGGGCTAAAGAAATGAGTGGAATCTTATGTTCAAGAATGTGAAGTTTGTCAAAGATCCAAAGCTGAACAATGTCACTACCCTAGATTGAGCCCTTTATCTATTCCTGATATGGCTTGGACCCATATTTCTATGGATTTCATTGAAGGACTTCCAAAATCGAATGGCAAAGAGGTCATATTAGTAGTGGTAGACAGGTTCACCAAATACTCCCACTTCATAGCTTTGGCTCATCCCTATTCTGTACAGACAGTAGTGCAAGCTTTCATTGACAATGTATTTAAGCTGCATGGATTTCCTACTGCTATAGTCTCGGACAGGGACATGATTTTTACAAGGAAGTTGTGGCAAGAAATCTTCAAATCCCTAAAAGTGAAGTTGAGGTTCAGCACAACCTGTCATCCCCAAACGGATGGACAGACCAAGAGTGTCAATCAGTGTTTAGAATCATACTTGAGGTGTGTGGCTTTCAATGAGCCTAGAAGATGGTACTACTGGTTGTCATTGTCTGAATGGTTGTACAATACTACCTACCATACATCTCTGCAAATTACCCCATTCTAGGCTCTGTGTGGTTTTCATCCTCCCTTAATCAATGAGACGTCTATTCCTAGACTAGAGGATGAAGAAGCAAGAGATTTCTTAGCTGAAAAGGAGATAATGCTGCAACATCTGAAGGATAATTTGACTCAACCTCAAAACTGAATAAAGAGATATGTTGACAAACAGATATATGAAAGGGAATTTGATGATGCAACCTTACAGGCTAACTGCATTTGGGCTGAGGCACTCATTAAAACTCACCACTAAGTACTATGGGCCATTCAGAGTGATGCAGTGAATCGGCAAGGAGTCATATAAATTACAATTGCCAGATGGTGTGGCCATTCACCTAGTTTTTCATGTTAGTCAACTAAAAAAGCGTATTGGTCCCAATGCAATTCCCAATCCTGATCTTCCAATGGTGGGAGAAAATGGCAAGGTTAAAACTGTTCCTATACTGGTGATGGAAACTAGATCATTTATGAGGAATAGGAATTTGATTACTTAATGGTTGATTCAATGGGAAGGATTAGCTCCAGAAGATGCTACAAGGGAGGATGCTGACTTTATTAAAGGAACTTTTCCAGACTTCTACTAGGAGACGATTCAAAGTTGGTTTCTGGAAGCAAATCCTTGAGGACAAGGATTTATTTGAGAAGGGGGCAATTGTTAGGAACTAAAAATGAATGTTGAAGTGCAAATGTTATTTCAGTTAGGAGGAAGAAAACGGTTTGATGTGACTTATGAAGATCCAACGGAGGAGATTGTCCCATAACCCTTTAAAGGAACATCCACGACTGAGTTTCATTTCAGATTTTACTGCGCATTTCAGACAGTAACTGTTATTCTTGTCGGGTAACACTGTAGCTGCAGTTTTGGTTTCGTTTAGGGGTAAAATCCCTCTGTAAGGGCTATAAGGCTCGAGGTTGTACGATTAGTTGGTTATCACAAATATTATCTCCATGTTTAGCTTCTAGATAGCTCGTAATTAGCATATGTAAGGCTATTTTCCCCTTTTCATCAAATCTGGGTTGAAACCAGAGATTCAATCCTTTTGCGATTTCTAAAGTTCTTCTCACGCCGCTGCGAAGGGGAACGTCGCCCTCGTCGCGGCTGGGGAGGGGGACATCGCCCTCGTGGTGGCCGGGGAGGGGGGGGGGGCGTCGCCCTCGTCGTGGCTGGGGAGGGGGGCATCGCTGCCACCCTGGACACCACCACCCTCTAGGTTTCTCTCGGTTGTGGCCTGTAGGGATTTGGGAATCAAGAGGTAAAATGAAACGAGTGCGAGCCTGCGAGTGGATGGGCAAAGGGGTAGTCCAATGGCATATTGTGGGTAATTAACCCCAACTTCTAGTTGCATTTTGATTTGTTGACCCGCTGCTCCCCACTTGGAGCAAGGTTCCACATACTTCCGAAAATTGCACTACGCGTTGCTCCGCTCCCGGTTGCTCCAACTCTGAAAAATTTGTGGTGCTACCCTATTTAGCACAACTCCACTCACTCTAACTATGCAGCTAGGAGTTCGAGCCATACCAAATAGGCCCATGATCTTCAATGTAAAAGTTATGTAATTATATACTTTATCCATGAGTTATCAATATAAATCGGAGGATCTTTCTAAAAACCACATGAGGAGCTTTGGAGGAAAGGGGGAAGGAATTCACGGGTTAAATCGATTTTTACCTGTTCTGTGGGTTGTGGCGGTCTTATGTTGGCTGAATAAATACATGTAAATCAACCTTTTTTTTAAAGAGAGAGAGAGCGCACAAGGAAGAGGCACAACACACGCACACACCGCTCACACCACACACACAGATAGGCGTGAGTGCATCCACTAGACATGCTAGAAATCTTTGCGGAGGCCCCAGGATCTCACAGAGCGTGGCACACATTTTACTACTAAACGTACGCGTGTATGTGTACTCTAAATAAATAAGGCACACCGCGTCGATCCCAGGGATCGGACCCAGTGGGTGGGAGCGAATACTCTCACTCCTAACATTAGGCCACTGGGCGCCCTTCCTTAAATTAGTTATGTTCTGAAAGAATTTTGAGTTCAAAGACCGTGCCAAGTCAAGGGACACCTTTCATTTTGCAACAAAGAGATGTTATATAGATTTCATGTGGAGAAACTCTAATTAACCATTTTAAATTAGATGTTAAATTGTGTTTCCAGAATATATATGTATGTGTGTGTCTGTTTACATGTATGTATATATATACATGCATGCATGCATGCATACATACATACATATATGTATATATACGTATGTGTATATATACATACATGTACATATACGTGTATATACGTGTATGCATATATGTATATGTATATACATATACATATGTGTGTGTGTGTGTGAAGTTTTTTTTCTACTCTCGGGAGTAGTTACCCCCTATTATGTATCTCACAACGTAGGGAGTATCTTGCGCAATCAGAGTATGTATGTGTAGTATATGAGTATATAAGACCACTTATGTGGTATTTACATTTTTTATGGGTGGTATGTACATTTTTTTTAGACATAGTCCTTTTTATATGTGAATAAGAAGGTATCTACCAAATATGCTAAAAACTCTCTTGCAAATTTTTCATGTGGTTCGCATTGGAGTATCTTATAATTGGTATATGAGTCTACCCAAAGAGATAAAGGAGTATGTCAAGTTATTTTAGGTGAGAGAGTAACATATACATACATACATACATACATATATATATATACACACACACACAATGCATATATATATATATATATATATATATATATATATATGTATATGTATATACGTATATATATATATATATATATATATATATATATATATATATATATATATATATATATATATATATATATATATATATATATATATATATATATATATATATATATATATATATATATATATATATATATATATATATATATATATATATATATACATATACGTGGTCATATGCTGTGTTGACAGCTGACACGTTGGCCCCCTGTGCGCCTCCCGCCTCTCGGCTTACAACCTCCCAAGCTGCGCCACCCTTATGTGCATCCGAGCTCCTTTGAATCTGTTGAAGCGTTTGGGTTTACTTGACTTTCCTTGCCGCTTGTATCCTTGAAACCTTCTCTGGAGGTTCCTTGATGTCGGCCCAGAGTACCACTCCGCACCATGCGGTACTACCGCTTCTTCGGACCTCCCCTTACCTTTATTGGACCTCTCCATATCCTCTAGGACCTCCCCTTACCTTTATTTGACCTCTCCGCGTTCTTCAGGACCTCTCCATGTCCTCTAGGACCTCCCCTTACCTTTATTGGACCTTCTGTGTCCTCTGGGACCTCCCAGTCCTCCAGATATCCTCCTATCTATTTCCACCTCTATCAAATGTGAGTCGTCCGATTTGCATTGGACGGTTT
Organism: Phyllostachys edulis; assembly: GCA_036346405.1. Classification (NCBI taxonomy): domain Eukaryota; kingdom Viridiplantae; phylum Streptophyta; class Magnoliopsida; order Poales; family Poaceae; genus Phyllostachys; species Phyllostachys edulis. The sequence continues at coordinate 73,820,340 of CM070545.1, forward strand.
GATCCTGGTGAGACGTTCGGATGGTCCGAACGTCCCACCTCCTCTGAGCCATTAGATCTTCGTTGGATGGTCCGATTTGTTGTGACGTTCAGACGGTCCGAACGTCCCAGCCATTTTGGACCACCCGATGTAGTCCTAAGGCTGAGATCCTGCGCTAGCTCTAATGGTCCGAACGTCCCCCCCCCCCTGAGCCTTAGATCATTCTGGGCGGTCCGATCGAAATCCAGCGGTCTCGACCTCCCCCTTATACATCTGGACCGTTAAGACCTCTCCCTTGGAGATCTTAACCGTCCAGACCTCCTCCTTGTATATCTGGCCGTCAAGACCTCCTCTTTGGAGATCTTGGCCGTCCAGACCTCCCTTTTGGCAGATCTTGACCGTTGGACCTCCCTTTTGGAGATCCAACCGTCAGGACCTCCCTTGCGGGTGAGGACCTCCTCCTTGCCCTTGCAGACCTCCTCTGGTGCACTTAATCTTGGTCGTTTGGACCTCCCTTTGGGAGATCCAACCGTCAGGACCTCCCCGGTGGGCGAGGATCTCCCCATGTTCATTGCAAGACCTCCTCAGGGCCATCACAGGACCTCCTCTGCGGATCTTGGCTACCCCACTGGCTAGTCACACTCACAGTTTCTTTACCTTTGACTGTGTCCTTGGGCAAGGAAGTCTTCACCGCATTTAATGCGTGTTGTATCACATTAAATGCTCTCACCTTTGCAGTACTCATGTCATACCGATTGTCACATTCCTTGCCTACTCCCATTGTCCTATTTACCAACTCCTGATGACCCTATCCTGGGTCATGTGCATTGGCCTCCACTATATATAGTTTGAGAAGCCCTCCTTTCTCACTTTCTTCTCCATTCTCCTCTTTATCTCAACCGAGCCTACCTTAGACCTCCCTCCAAGTTCATGGACCTCCTCTTTTGACTCTCTGGACCTCCTCCAACAAGCTTATTGGACCTCCTCCCGACCTCCCATCCTCTCTGTTGGTTTTGTATCTAAGTTTATTTGGAGTCCTTTGGAATCTTGTTTGAATTTTATTTGAGTCATTTGGTTTTCACGTGTAGATTATCAAGTCCGTGGGAAGCCCGAGTTCAGTGAGGGGGAGGAAGCAGCTCAAGACCTTGAGCAAGGCAAGTTGCACCCAATACTTCAAGTTACTTATGTCGTTTTCAAAGATGTATGCATGCTTATTTCACTAAGATATTTCAATGCCTACTTTTAAATTTGTAGCTATGCCTACTGCTTGGTATGACCACTGTCCATGTTGAATCAACCCCATTATCACCCTAGATAAAACCTGGTTCTTGCAATAGTGAGGACCTGTAGCTCTTGAAAAATGGAATGCTTAGTATTGCTTAGACCAAAATCTTGATTTGGGGAGTTTTGACCACAAATATCACTTAATCAAATAATTTGGGCCGTGGCATTGGTGTGCCATAGAGACTCCGGCCATGACATTGGTGTGTCATGGGGTTTTACAAATGACCATGGCATTGGTGTGCCATGGAGGTTTGAAAAGCAAAGTAAATGAAAAATGGATTTGACTTGGGCGAAGCTAGTTGTTTGGTTGGTGCATGTCTATGCACGGGGGTCGTGTGATCCGATGCCCCAGGGTTGAGGTTTGTCGCCCAAGTCGGTTGAGGACCGGTCTTTGAGACACCACTTGCTAAGCCTATTATGGGCTACGCCAAAATTGTGCAACCACATGTCTCCAGTGTGGGGCGTGAGACCTGGCCAATTAATTTGCAAAGCTCTATCGTGGTTCATCCTGTGGATGCGATGGGTTTGTCATGTTATGACTAGTTGTAGTCCCACCTGGCATAAGAGGGGGTACCCCATTAACCCGGCGGGTATCTATCCAAAGGGGGGATCTGCGAAACCTTAATGGGGGTGGACTGCGATGGAGCAATGTATTGTAAAGGCCTTGTCATGTGCTCTAGACCTCTCACCAAAGGAAGTGTGAGGTGGTATCGACGGATGCCAAACAAACTAGAGAATTCATGTCATGTGGGTAAAGTGTACAACCTCTGCAGAGTGTAAATCTATTCGAATAGCCGTGTCCACGGTCATGGACATGCTGGCAATGTCACTCAAAGTTAGCTCTTGGTTTTGGTTTTCAAAAGGAATATTGGCACTGGTTTTGGTGGTTTAACCAAATTGGGTTTTGGGCGGGAAGCCATGTGCAGGAGGGTATCCTTCACCATTTCAATGATGAATGCTATCAAACTGAAAATATATTTGCAAAAATGAATTTTATCTATTGTAACCTACCTTGAAACATTAATAATTGTATTTGAAATAAAATTGGCTTTATGCAAAACAACCCTAATATGCTTTCCCTTGATATATCCCTATGCATGTCATTCTGTTAATTGACGGGTGTAACTTGCGAGCACGGTTGTTGTGCTCACTCTTGCTTGATTCATGAATTGAGCAGATGAAGACTCCTATGATGATGAAGATGATTAACTCAATTAGGCGCGCCCTCGGCCCGACTGTGGTGTAATGGGTGGACCATGTCTTTGGGTTTTTATTTGCGTTTGTGTGCTCTCGATTCTTTGGAGCTTGTAAGCAACCCTTGTAATCAAACCTCCTTTTTTGTTAATAAAGTTTTGTGGATGCTTTTGTTGTCACGTGCTTCTTTGTGAGAATTGGTCGATGATCCCTGGGGACCAGTTCGGATCGCAGTGGACTTTAGGCTTGTCCTCAAGCCCCACGACCTCCTCGGGTTGGCTCCTCTCGGACCTCCCTCAAGTAGCGCGTGGAGCTTGGGGAGGTCTGAGGTCCAACGATCTCCTCGGGTCGGGACCCCAAACCTCCGGGTGGTCTATCGGACCTCTCGGGAGGTCTGAAGGTCCTACCGGGATGTCCTCTCGGGACGTCCTGGGAAGTCCTTTACGGACCTCCCAGGAGGTCCTGAGGGACCTCTCAGGACGTCCTGGGGGTTCCTTTTTGGACCTCCCAGGAGGTCCTGAGGGACCTCCCGGGTGTGCCCTGGGCCGGGTCGTGACACTACTGCACGTCCACCCCGCAGGTGCGGAGGAATCCAGCTCGGCGATGCTCGTTCTTCACCCCCAGTGTTGGTCAAATCTTCCTCCAACACATGTAGATTCCCCCCAACATTTACTACCATGCCCGACGGATCGACAAACAAACCATGTTTCTCTATGCAGATGGCTACACCACCAGTAAACGTTGTACCACTGACCGTAAGCCCCCAGACAACCGGGATCCTCTCGTCCACGCCTCGATCCTCATGCCACCCCCTTGCTATTTCTCCGAGCGAGATGAGGACACCCGACGTCGATCGGACGTATACCCACATATGTGTGTTTTACTGGTCTTTGCGCGCCATTTTTACTACTAGTATGTCGTCCATTTACTATGTTTGCACTCTTCGATATTTACTATCTTATCTAGAGTCATTTACTTGTTTTCTGTTGTATATTACTGTGTTTGTTGTGTTTTGCTGATGTCAGGGTAAGGACGTCCCCAACCATATGGTGCCCCAGGTCTGTATGAAGTTCGATAATGAGGGTGTTGCTTACCAGTTCTACTGTCGGTACGCGCGACATGCTAGTTTTGGCGTCAGAAAATGAAGGAGCAGGAAAACGATCAAAGAGTTCTGCTGCATTTTGGAGGGTAAACACAACTTCTACATGCCGGAGAAGGAGTGTGAACGTAGCAAGACCTCCAAGAGGATTGGGTGTAGGGTGTTCGTGAAGCTGCATAAGAGCCCAAAAGATGGCTCCATATGCATCAAGCGGGTTGTGTTGGAGCACAACCATCCACTAGCTAGGACGTCGTCCTAGGTCGCGTTCATGCAGTCACATAAGAAACTTTGATCCCTCGTTGATGGAGCTCATCGACACCAAGCAAGACGGTAGGGTCTCTCACAATGCTATGATGAACGTTTTGTCGGAGATGCACGGGGGGCAGCATAACATACCATTCACGGCGCGTGACTTAGAAAACATGTTTTTACTGTGTCCCATCATAGTCTTTTACTTGTGTGATCGTGATGAATTACCGTCATTTCCTTATTCGCATAATTACTGCTGCGACCGTTTCGACTTACAGTTTTCCTTATATTCTCATTTTTTTACTGCCACGCTGCGTGTGTTTACTGTTAGTTACCATCCATTGTACTAACAAAACCCAAGAAGGCTGCAAATATGCGTGCTGATCATGCCGACGCTGTGAACAAGCTTATGGCTTTCACCAAGGAGTGTCGTTTTACAAAACGACAAGTTCTACTACGACATACAGGTGGATGATGACGGCGTTGTGAAAAACATCTTCTGGAGCCACACGAGTGTGTGGAATACGCTGACTTCAGAGACGTCGTCACACGTTTGACACAACCTACAGAACAAACCGGTACGAGATGCCTCTAGCTATGTTTGTTGGCTCCAACCACCATTTGCAGAACACCATGTTCGGGGTCGCGCTGCTCCGTTATGAGAAGGCAACATCCTTTGAGTGGCTGGTCAGGACGTTCCAAACTTGCATAGATGGCAAAGACCCCATCTGCATGCTAACCGGTGATTCTCATACTGTTCAATTGTAATTACTGCATTTGTCGATCATGTTTACTGGCTATCACACGTGTGCTTTTACTGTGTTCTCTGTATCTGGTCCGAAGTGTATTGTCAATGATGGTAAAAAATAATGCGTCTCTGCCCGAGTTTTACTGTCTAATGTGTTTTATTATACTACAGATCAGGACCCGGCCATGGCGGCTACCATCCCGCACGTCTTCCCTCACACGCAGCATTGGCTGTGCAGGTGGCACGTGTTGAAGAAGTACAAGTAGAATCTGAACAAACTATACGCAGAGCACGATGGGTTGAAGGAGCGTTTTGTTTCCATCATAAACTATCCGCTTACTCCTAGAGAGTTCAAGAATGCATGGGGGAATCTGGTGAGAGAGTACTGCCTCGAGCAGAGCCAGGACAGTGCTAGCCTCTATGACTTTTGAGAAAGATAGATCTCCATGTACTTCAAGGGCGTGTACTACGGTAGGATGACATCCACACAGAGAAGCGAGAGTATGAACAAGATGGTAAAGTGGAACTTCGTGGATAACACACTACTACAGAAAATGTATTCACAGACAGTTCAAAAACGTCGTCACAGACGGTTTCGTGAGCCGTCTGAGTTTATGGGTCAGTGATGACATGAGGTCATCATAGACGGTTTTGAACCGTCTGTGATGCATACTTTCACAAACGGTTTGTGGCTCAAACCATCTGTGATAAGTACTTATCACAGACGGTTTGTGGCTGAAACCGTCTGTGATGACTTTTCTCTATAAAGCCCCAAGCAGTGGCTGCTTGTGATATTAAATCTGGCATCATATATATTATATATATATATTGTTCGTAGTCTCTCAGCCACTTTGGGGGGATCGTCCACGTAGCATGAGAAGGATGAGACAGTAGCGACGGGCAACCTCATTGAGCCCCTGCAAGTTTAAAAAGTATGGATGCAAGGAGAGCGTTAGGACATCCAATTACCTGGATTGGACGTCGCTATGTTCAGAAAGTGTCGTTGATCTTGTAGTGCTCTGTTGGGAAGTGGCATCATGTATTAGCAACTAACCATTCTTGAGCATGTAATCATCTTTAAACCCAACAAGAACACCAAGCAACCATTCTCATATTTCAAAAGAATTCTCAACTTGTTGCTTGGTGTTCTTGTTGGCTTTAAAGACAATTACATGCTCAAGAATTGTTGGTTGCTGATAGATGATGCCACTTCCCAATGGAGAAGTTAAGATCAACGCCACTTTCTGAACATAGCGACGTCCAATCCAGGTAATTGGATGTCCCGACTCTCCTTGCATCCATATTTTTAAACTTGCAGGGCTCAATGAGGTTGCCCGTGGATACTATCTCATCCTTCTCATGCTACGTGACTAATTTCCTAAAGTGGTCAGACTACTAATAATATATATATATATATATGATGCCGGTTTTAATGGCACAAGTACCACCGCTTGGAGACTTTATAGAGAAGTGATTATGAATGGAATGGTAGGACGACTGCACGCAAGAGGTAGAAGAACTTGACCGCATGAACAAGGGACTATTAATATGAACTAATTATCAATTCAATTTCAGCATAAGACTATTGACATCATTACATCACAGAGCAAGGGGACTATTCATATGAACTAATTATCAATTCAATTTCAGCATAAGACTATTGACATCATTACATCACAGAGCAAGGGGACTATTATTATGAACTAACTATCAATTCAATTTCAGCATAAGACTATTGACATCATTACATCACAGAGCAAGGGGACTATTAATATGAACTAACTATCAATTCAATTTCAGCATAAGACTATTGACATCGTTACATCACAGAGCAAGGGGACTATTAATATGAACTAACTATCAATTCAATTTCAGCATAAGACTATTGACATCATTACATCACAAAGCAAGGGGACTATTAATATGAACTAATCATCAGCAAGAGAACAAGACCAAGGGTGTCCAAACCCACCACACCAGTAGTAGCCCTCGGCATCCATCGCAGAGCACTAGCTATTTTCATCACAGAGCAAGGGGTGTAGAGACAGAGAGGGAGTAAGGTAGGGTGATACCTCAGTACAACGCAACCACGGTGGCGACCCCACCACCAGCACAACCCTCATCCATCTCCTTCATCTTGCATAAATCACACAAACATCAGGACACAACTTAAGGCTCAAGCATAAAAATCAAACTCAACAAAAGACATTAAGCTAACAGATCTAGAGGAGAATAGAGGGAGGATGGGGAAAGCAAAGCCCGGCCAGGGCCCTAGCGGGGCACAACGGGGTCGGGCGGTGGCGTCGAGGTGGGGAGGGGAACGGAGTAAATACACTGGGGAGTGACGAGTTAGGGCGGGCGCAAACCCTAGCAGAGCTGGGAAGTGACGAGAGTTAGGCGTCATCGTGGTTGTAACTGCGGTGACCGCAAAAGACACTCTTATCGTACGAGTGTCTTTTGCAGTGTCACCATTGTGCCACAACCGTTGGCGATGGGAAGAATGGCGGCGTCAGCAGCGACGGGGTCACTTGGGTGGGGAGGGGGACATACGAGAGTAAGGCCGCTGGGGAGTGACGAGTTAGAGCGCAAACCCTAGCGGCCGGCCGGGCTCCTACTTATAAAGAGACTTATCACATACGGTTCTATTATGGAACCATCAGTGATAATTATCACATACGGTTCCATAATAGAAACGTCTGTGAAATGGTTTTTTCTCAAGTATATTTATCTTGTATATATACACTTACATGACATGAAGAAATTACATGTTTATATTAAAAAAAAGTAGAAACCTATAATTAAACAAAGTTTTTCTAGTGGCGGAGGTAGGCTGCTATCTCTATCTTCAATACTTCATAGGCAACGGTATCGGCATCGGATGGTTCCTGATCATCAGCGAACGAAACCTGAAATGCATCCACCCACTGACGCGCTCGTTCGAGTGTCTCTCGAAGACCCTTAGACTGTTGAACCAAGAAGAATTGAGCCCATAGGCTCTCTTCCCTTGCTTGAGGGTCTCGGCTGGTTGACTTCGGCCGCTTGCCGCCTCGATTCGTTAGATCAAGTGACGGCAAGCCTCACGAAGATGTGCAACGTCGTTTTGGAGAACCACCGATGACGCGTAAACTTCGTCGAAAGTGGGAGATCACCTGGAAGACACGGCGGAGGAGGATGTCAAGACGGCGGAAGGTGGCCGTCATCTGCTCCGGCAAATTCTTAGCCGACGTAGGAGTGAAGACACTATTAAAATAGTGTTCTTCTCGCAAGACGGTTCAACGTCTGATGAGAGAGGTGCTCAGACAAAGGCGATTAGGTAGGCCATCAATGCCGGCGACAAGGAAGAGGCAGCCATTTCTGGTTTTTTATAAGTATGTAGTGGGGATGATCATCTTCGATGGCGATGATCCTTTTATAAAACAAGGTATAAATTCGGAGCGTGAGATGAAGAGAGCGATCGGGAGCCGAAGCGGATCGATCAAGCGACGAAGAGACGCATCGAGAGCCGAAGCGGATGGCGACGAAGAAGAAAACGCATTGGTACATGAGCGATATTATCACGAGCGGTTATAATAAAAACCGTCTCGTGATATGTAGTAATATCACGAGCGGTTCATGTTTAAAACCATCGTGAAGTATCACGACAGTTACGACAAAAATCATCGTGATATGTAGTAATATCACGAGCGGTTTTTGGTCAAGACCGCTCGTGATACTTCACAAACGGTTTTAAACATGAACCGTCTGTGATATGACCTCTTCACAGACGGTTTTTAGCGCGGAAGATAACATAGACAGTCGGTAAACAAAAACCGTATGAGATTGTTTTTAACACAGACGGTTTCGATGAACCGTCTGTGATCGGGCGTCCAGTATTAGCATTTTTGTAGTAGTGACATGACTTCGCTCCACCAATTCACGCGGAAGATGCATCATGTGCTGCAGAAGAGGAAGCACTCTGAGGCTCAAGAAACACGCTTGTTGGTGTTTTAAAACCGAACTTACGTAAAGATTGTTTGATTCGGAGGTTCCCCTAGGCTCAAGATCACGCAGAGAGGGAGACACGAGGATTTTTATATAGGTTTGGACATTCTCAAGAGAGAATAACAACCCTACTCCTATGTGTATGTATTGAGTATGCTGGATTACAAGATCAAGAGAAAGACTAGAGTATTGTGTCTTGTGCTCCTGATTGTGTTTCTGATTGCTCTCTTGTCCTCCCCTATTGTCCTAATGATTCTGCCTTTTATATAGTCCTCGAAGTGTGCCGTTGTATCTCTAGTCTAAAGGCCACCTTAATGTTCTAGATCGTGGAGCCGTTGCTAGAGGTTATTGTGGGAGTAGTAACGTTCCCACGTTGCCAGGCAGTTATCACCATAATAGGGAGTTAAATCATGCCATTATTCCAGAGAATAACAGCGTAGTTTACTATCCCATATCCTTAAATATGGTGCGGAAGATTCCCTAGTCGACTAGGCCCACATGTCTGTAAACCTTATCGACTAGGGACTGGTCGTAGAAGAGCTTACAACCAGGCAGTGGTCGTAGAAGATCTTACGACCACAGACTGATCGTAGTAGAACTTACGATCATGGATAGTCGTAGAAGGACTTACGATTATGGGGTAGTCGTAGGAGGACTTACGACTATGGGGTGGTCGTAGAAGAACTTACGACCTCCAGCTTCTCCCTTATGAATATTAAGGGGTATACTCAAGGACCATATGACGTCATTATTATCCATAATATAAATTACAGATAAATAATTAAATGAGGATTATTATATCCTCGTCAGCACTGTTCCACGGTACATGGATAAAAAAATATTTACTGTGACTTACATACGCATTTACTTCATTTTCTTCCATGATTTACCGTTAGTTGTCTTATTTTACTGTGTCTCCCGCCCCTTTCTTTTTTACTGCAATCCATGTTTGTCATTACTTCTTGACCTTTATGTACCTCCTTCGTAACATATACCGTCTTGCGTGCTATCAGAGCCAACCGGTGAGAGCCACTTTTTTCCCGTTCAAGGAGCAGCTGAGCAGGGTGCACACGCCTGTGGTGTTCAAAGAGTACAGCCTTCCGCATAAGGGTGGACACATCTCGAGATGACCTATTCCTTGTGTCTCACGGGAAATAGTCTATGATGTTCACGTGGTCACAGGACGATTTCAAGGTGGTGGCCGAAGAGGAAACGGGTACATACAGCTGTGAATGCAAATGCTAGGAGCACACACGCACTTTTACTGTATATCAGCTAGTAGTTACCGTTCCATCTATTACACTTTTACTGTCCTCACCTATAGTGATTTTGCTGTCATTGATAGTGTATTTTGCTGTTAACCCATCTTGGTTTATCAACACGTATGGTCGTTTGCGCGCAAGACCAAGTGCTGCTTTCACCCACTTGCGGTCGAGAGTATCCCCGGTACACGTGCTCAGTACACTAGGAATGCTAGGGTGGATGTGTTGTACGACAGACACGACCTCATGCGGGTCAGACCTGATGGAACGACTGAGATGTATCGGCACACCACCTCACTGATAGAAGTTATGGGCGTGGTGAGGTCAGAGTGCAGATCGAGTCTTGCGGACAATAGAGCCATGGAGGTCCTCAAGGCACTTTGCATGCAGCTTGATACCGTACCCAATGACATTGGCCTGGTAGCTGATCAGACCACTGAGTTCGATGAACCAGACGACGATACGATCAACCCATCAGCGCCTCCTACGTCATAGACCAAAGGTCGCAAACGAGCCAATGATGAACCAGAGCAAAGTTCTGCACCGGTGGGGAAGAAGATGTCGAGGGCGTGCAACATATGTGGCCTGAAAGCCGATCACAACAGTGCTACATGCCGAACCCTACCCCAAAACAGAGGACGAGGGGCAGGAGTGGCAGTGGTAGTGATAGGGGGAGGGGGAGAGGGAGGAGGAGGTGAGGAAGAGAAAGGTCTAGTACACGCCGCGAGCTGATTCATGGGGACGAAATAGAAGATGATGACACTGACGACTGTCTTCTCGCAGGGTCGGATGACAGCGATACGTGCTGAATAGATGTGTTCTTTACTTACATTTCAGTAAACCGTTTACTGCGTTGTCGTACGTGTGTTACTGTGGTGCGTCTGCTAACTAGAAAACAAAACTCGCTATTCGGCTCGCCTTGCATGTTTTTACTGTATATTCAAACTCTCTTACTGCAAAATATCACGTGGTATTACTGTTTTTTTATTGTGTTGACCATAATCTATTACTGTCTTCTATATATTGGTTACTGCTTTTTTTACTAAAAGAACGCAACGATCAATTGGTTGTCTTTGTTCTACTGACATGTGGTGGTTGTTTTACTATACGATGACAATAACGTTACTGACGTATATTTTTAATATCGAATTACTGTATGCGTAAAAAAAGGACTTTACTTTTAAACCGTACACACTCCCGCTCCGTTTCTCTGATGCGTCTCTTCGTCTCCCCTAGACGACTTATACATATAACATATCGTTAGCCTACGAAGCGTTGCATACGCAAGAAGCCCCCCCCCCCAAAAGGCTTCCCCTGCAGTAAAACTCCGAAAAAAGCATAGCACAAGCAAAAAAAAAGGGGACAAAAATGACTTCAAGCTCTTCTTTCACGCCACTGCAAACTATAGTTCTAGCCTACCTAGCACTCATGTACGATCAGCTATCCTGGCGAACCTTGATCGAGGCTACGGACCATGATTATGTCCGCAGCCTCCTCTATGCTCCACCACCGTGTCTGACGAAGAGGGTGGCTGCAATCATCCGCACTTTGCGTCTTCTGCTAATCCGGACAAATGTACTTGTGTCTGACGTCCGACGAACCAACCTCGTCCTAGAGATCGTTCTCACGAACTACGTCGATCGAGTCAAAGCATCCATCCATAGGATCGAAGACTACATCGGCCAGCAAAATGAAAATATCGTTGACGCCAAGACCGTGGAAGAGGCGAGCGTCCTCATCTAGACAATCATCAGCAGGCTTCCTTCGCTCAATCGGCGCCAAGCTCGGCTTGCCGCCGCGAAGGAGCAGATGGAGGTGTATCTCTACATATTCCCTAATCCAGCCCTCGGCGAACTCCACGAGCGGGCTTACAAATGACTAAGGGCTGTGATAGGATCCTGTCTTGGCCACTAGGGCCTCCTTTCTTTTCCCTTTCTTCCCTTCTTTTGTTATTATCGGGCAAATGTAAACAAGAAGAAAAATGCGACCATCCACGCTATTTTGGCTGGAATAATATTTAAGAATTTTTATCTCTTATTCTTTATTGTTATGTACATATAACATTACTGCAATGTTTTCGTTTGCTTTACTGCCGGAACACACAAAAAATATATACGGTAAAATGAAAACGTGATAAAAATATAGATTTACTACTTTATAAATGATCGTTTTGCTCTTCCTACATGTGTTTTTACTGTCACACTACCTTTTCGCTGTACTACCCACTGATCGTTTACTGCAAAAAATATTATGTAATGGATCTTTACTGTAAAATGTGAAAGCAAGTAGCGAGCTTCTATTTTGTTTATAATTACTGCATACATGTCAGATTTTACTACATTGTAGTCTACATTTTACTGTACTACCTTCACACTATTTTTTATATGATATGACACGTATCCTGGGATGACGAGGAGGTGCGAGATGGATGGTTGGGATCGCGGGACACGGCCAGATCGGACGGTTGTCGGTAGGAAGCATCACTGTTGAACTGTAGCTCCCTGGTTGATTGGGCTGATGTCACGGACGCGGCCCACATCACAATGTCACGGATGCGGCCCACTTCAAGTCGGGCCCTTGACCCACTTGGATGGGAAGGGCACTACAAGAAGAAGGGCAGCAGCAAACTAGGGGCATCGAACATGATTTTTCGAGAACTAGCTTGGCTTCTTCTTCCTCCTGAAGCATGCTTCCTCCTCTACCTCCATTCCTCGATTCGGTCCATTTCTTCTCATACTCGGTCTAATTGCTTCTCCTCAATCACTACTTCTATTCTCCCTAATTAGTATCCCCAATCACTTGTATCTTGAGTGGATTTGAGATATATGTACCTATTGATTCGAGTTGACTTGAGTTCATCCATCCGATGCGTAACAATTGGTATCGAGTCATCGATTCGTGGGATTTGAGCAAGAAGATGGTGAGGGCAACTCATGGTGGTAGTAGCTATGGTCGGTGTCAGGATCGATCTGATGGAGGTGTTCATGGAGGAGGCGCCGACACCGCTCAACGAAATGCCGAGCCACCGGAGGCCACACCGGAGGTGTTCTTGGCGTCCTGGTGAGTCATGTCTTGTATCCGGTGAATGAAGAGGTGCCGCACGTGTCTTGATGCTTATGGGGCGAGCAAGTGGTGGTGCTCGAGAGGGTAGACCATGTCGGCGCTCGTTCGGTTTCGATTGGGCCACGACGCAGAGCGAGCTCGAGATGCCACCCATGGGCGCTGCATCTACGAGGGTTGTTGCTGGTTGGACGTCCATTGCATGCAACCGAACCCCAGTGATAGCGTTGTGGCAACACCTGCCACGTGTTCAACTCTGGGATCGAGCCACGATACTGACGTGCCGATGGCCGCGAGTACCCCAGCGGCGGCACTCACAACCTCGACCACCTCGGCGGCCGCGACAACGACTTCCCTTGCCACCGGAGCTCGGGAAGCCTTGGGTGACAAGTCCAAGGAATTGGCTCCCAAGGCAGCATCGGAGGAGCCGAAGAAGACGGTCCAGGAGTTGTGCGAGCAGGTACTCGCCACGCTGAACCACATGATCGAGGGTGGCCGCGACGCCAACCTCAACACCACCTCCAATGCCGTGGAGCCTACTGGTCACTCCATGGTCTCATCGCCAACACGGACCACCATCGTCAAGCTGAGTGACATCATCATCTCTAGCCCCGCGTCACCAGCCGCCACTGTCAAGTGGAGCGACATCATTGTCTCCCACCCAGTGCCACTGGTCATCGCCGACTCGGTGCTTGACCAGGACTCCACTGCTCACAAGGTACTCGAAGAAAGATCTGACATGAGTATGATGGCACCTTGGCCACGCCGACACAAGGACAATCGATCAAGGAGGCGCTAGTTGAGAATTCTTCTAACTGCGCACCACGTTCTTGTTGATGGCTTGTTTACATCTAGAGTCAAGGAGCAACACATAATGTGGGATCATGCGATATTGTTTCGGTTTGAAGTGGCCATGAGCGGCGCATCTTTGGTTTTGTTGGGCGAGGAATGTTGACGCTTCTTTGTTTACGGGGATGTTTTCGCTTCTCCACACGTTGATTCTATTTTAACTGCTATTCGAGCTGTAACGGGTCCCATGGGGTGCCTTCTGATAGTAAAGAACTACACTGGTGATAGACTTAATTTTGGATTAGCCGCCAAGCAGGCAAAATCTGAAGGCTACAAGATGGAGATGGTTATTGTTGGAGATAATTGCGCCCTTGCCCCACCTCGAGGGATAGTTGGTAGAAGAGGTTCAGCAGGAACTATTCTTGTGCATAAGGTGGCTAGAGCTACTGCAGATGCCGGTTTATCTCTGGCAGATGTTGTCGCAGAAGCAAAACATGCATCTGAGGTTGTTGGTACAATGGGAGTTGCACTTTCTGTTTGCACATTGCCTGGGCAAGTGACATCTAATCGTTTAGGTCCTAAGCAAATGGAGCTTGGCCTTGGAATTCATGGAGAACCTGGTGTTGCTGTTGTCGAGCTCCAGCCAGTTGATGTAGTGGTAGAGCATGCTCTTAAGCAGATATTGTCACAGGAAACTCAGTATCTTCCTAACACAAGAGGGAGCAATGCTGTTCTCCTAATCAATGGATTGGGTGCCACTCCTATCATGGAACTTATGATTGCAGCAAGAAAAGCAGTTCCTAAGTTACAATTGGAGTATGGGATTCTTTGTTGTGAGTCTACTTTGGAACATTTATGTCATCACTTGATATGGCTGGATTCTCTATCACCATTATGAGATCAGATGAAAACATTTTGCAGCGACTTGATGCTCCCACTAAAGCTCTGGCTTGGTCTGTTGGTTCTGAAGGAAATCGCACACCAAACTCCAGTAGGCCGAACTTGGAAGCTGCTGGTGTCGAGGTTGAGCAAATTGGAGCCATCAAGGTTGATGACTACTCCCGTACATCAGTTCCAAGTATATGGGCTGTGGGTGATGTAACAAATCGGATTAATCTGACACCTGTTGCGCTGATGGGGGCTACTTGCTTCTCTAAAACTGTGTTTGGTGGCCAGCCAACTAAGCCTGACTACCGAGATGTTCCTTGTGTTGTTTTCTCCATTCCGCCACTATCTGTAGTGGGCCTAAGCGAACAACAGGCTTTGGAGGAAGCCAAGAGTGATGTTCTTGTTTACACTTCAACTTTCAATCCAATGAACAACAGCATATCCAAACGACAGGAGAAGACTATCATGAAACTGGTAGTTGATTCTGAGACCGATAGAGTACTTGGTGCATCCATTTGTGGACTTGATGCACCTGAAATTATCTAGGGCATAGCTGTTGCTGATTTTGGTGTTGATGGTAAAGGAAGGAAAGTTCATGACACTACAAATAAAAAAGCCATCAACTGTTTCTGTGGAGAAATACATTCCTGGAATCGCGAAACATGTACCTACACAAGTAGTAGAAAGCGAGTGACATCCAAGAAAGGAAAAGATACACCTGCTATTCGTTCATCCAACATGGTCACTCGGAAACATCTTGACAAGAAAAATGGGATTGCAATACCGGCTACTATAAGCACAAATGCAACTCCATCAAGCAAAGACGTAACAAAGAAATCTGCTGCAACTCCATCAAGCAAAGACGTAACAAAGAAATCTACTGCTGAAGGTAGCCGGCCGCATTCAAAGAAGGTGGCCTTCAATGCATGGAATCGGCTTGGGGACAAGCCGAATTTCAACAGGGGAGGAATGTCACGGACGCGCACTACCAGAAAACATGTTTTTCTCGAGTTCCTATATATGTCCCGAGTGTTTGAACGAAAACACTCGGGCAGGTCCCGAGTGTTTCATAGGACACTCGGGAATAGAAGTAGACACTCGGTAAAATTGACTTTCCCGAGTGTTTCCCATAACACTCGGGAAAAAATATATAATCCCGAGTGCATTGGAATAGAAACACTCGGGACCTTTTTTTTTTTCCGTCCTTGCTTTTTTTTGGGCGCGCCCATTTTTTTCGTCATTTGCTTTTTTCCCCGTGGCGCCCATTTTTTCCGTCCCGCCCGTTTTTTTTCATCTAACCCTAATCCCCACCCAATCCGTAGCCGCCTCCTCCTTCTCATTCCGTGAGCCTCCACCTCTTCCTCATTCTTGCATGGCTTGTGCCTCCTCCTCCCCCCCTCCTCCCGGCCTTGCCCGCCTCGTCCCTCCTCGCTGCCCGTGTCCCCTCCCTCCTCGGCTCCCTCCTCCCCGCCTCCCTCCTCCCGGTGACCTCCTCCTCCCTCGGCCTTGGCAGATCTGGGCTTCGGTCTCCTAGCGCCCCGCCACCAGGCTGCAGGCCGCCCGAGCGCGTCCATCTCCCTCCTCGAAGCGCCGCCTCCTCGGCCCTGCCGTCCTCCTCCCTCCTCCCGGATCTGGCGCTTCCACCCTTGCCGCGACGCAGCCCTCCTCGACCCCGTGGATCTGGTGCCTTCTTGCTGGTGGGCTCTCGGCGCCGCCGCCCGATCTGCCGCCTCCCTCTGTCTTCTGGCTTGGCTGTATCTCTGGCTCTTGCTGCCTGCTTGCGCCAGCCTCGCTCCTGTTGCTTGCTGCAGACTTGCAGTGCGCCTCGGTCGCGCCCGCTTCGCCTCTGCCACTGGCTCGGCCCTACCACCGCCTCTACTCGCTTCGCCTCCTGCGCCCCTTGCCCTCGGCTCGGCTCCCCTGGCCGCGCCTCTGCTCCCCCAGTGCACTGCTGCTCCGGACTTGGGGGTGGTAGCAGGTCAGCTCCCACGGGTGGATTTTACTCCCCATTGCTGTTGATTTAATTTTTGTGCTCGATTTTGATTTACATTTTTATGTGGGTTGATGCTTGATTATTCATGAGGAATGGTGATGGGGTGATTTGCTTGATGCATATACATG
The DNA here is from genome assembly GCA_036346405.1 of Phyllostachys edulis. NCBI lineage: Eukaryota > Viridiplantae > Streptophyta > Magnoliopsida > Poales > Poaceae > Phyllostachys > Phyllostachys edulis. Next base: position 73,836,994 of record CM070545.1, read on the forward strand.
GTGGGATGGATGGAGGTGGCTGCTACCATGGTTGCCGTGGTCTACTGGTAACTATCCTCCACTCCCTCTACTTTCCCCCATTGCTCTGTGATGGAATGGATGCTACTGGTGGGCTCCTTGCGCATGGCTAGGCTTACAGGTGTGGTTTGGCTGGGCAAAAATAACAGAAAAGGAGCACAAAAATTTTGTGGGTTGCTGGTACACTATAGTCTGGACTCTTTGTTCCTATATGTATTAAATTGCTTCCATGGAAATTCAGCACACTAGTTACTTATGTTCTTAGGAATTATTTCATTGCAGGTTTTGGTTATTGGAGGTTTTGATGGTGGTGTACTCCGAGAGATATCGAGACATGGTTCAGTGGAGTCTATTGATATATGTGAAATTGATCAGCTAGTTATTGATGTAAAAATTCTCCTTTGACCTTTTTTGTAGAAGTGTAATCATGTGACTAAAATTTGCTGATATGCTACTATCACATTATCATGTGACATACGGTGCTATTATTGTTGATTCATCAGATCCAATAGGTGAGCTTACGCTACTGTCACATTATCTTTCTCTTAAGTCCTCGTAAAGTATGGCTATTTATTTCAGCATCGTCTCCAAAGAGGTAGTGCTAATCTGTTTCAGTGCATTCACTTTGCTATGTTAATTACAGAAATGTGTTAAGCTTTTTTGCCCATTATATCATTGCATTGTTGTTTTTTCCATTGCTCTCATGGAGGTTCGTTCTCTGCCGTGCAACCCATCTATCTGAATTTGTGTTGCTTTCTCAAGTTATTGACATTATCGTGCTTCTAGGATCCAAAGGAAGCACATGCACGAAGATATAGTCGCATATAGTCCGAATACTAATGTTGATTCTAAGTTTATGGAAATTTTCTCTCCCCGCATATAGTCTTGCAAGTGATGAGAAGTTACTGTCATTTTCATTTTGTATATGCTATCGGTGTACCTGCATGTCTTATAACTTTATCCATGCGTATTACGCATAAATACAATTTTTCGATAAATGCTCCAGTTTACTGTAAGTACAGGTACTCCAACACATGATTGATGGGCAAGGATACCCGATAATCAACCAACAGGTACTCTTAACATTAAATATTGCTGCTTGGTGGGTTTGACCATGGCTTGTATGTTGAGAGGTGGACAGCATTAGTAGAGGTTAGTTTTGAATCAATTTTATTTGGTTAGGTAGTCACTAAAGCTCTTTAAATTTATCAATAAATTGATCAAAGCAAATTGTAGAAATTTTCGATTTTGATATCTGCTTGATCTTAATATTATACATAATCCATACGTTTTGTAGATTGAATCCTTCTTGATTTTCCATCTCTTTTTCTAATTTTTTGGGTAGTACTGATTCAATCCTCCTCAACATTGTGGTTCACATAGCAACCGATTCATAATTTTCATCAAATACTAAGCAATTGCCGAGTCATTTTGCAAAATTTGCTAGCTTCTGGTACATCCAATTCCTTGCTTGTTGTATGTGCACATAATTCTTGGTGCTGTGTATGTGTGATTTCACATTCTTTGTGATGAATAAGGCGGTGTTACGCAAGTTAGTTAGAAGGTATTAGTTTTATGTTTCTAGAGAAGTGTGTTAAGAGTATATCGAGGATATTATGAAACATCTTGTTGAATGCTCACGATGTTGTCATGGTTAATAGTTGATCACATTTTTATTTATAGATTATCAGACGTGGACAAAAGATCGCTTTTACTACATCATGTAAAAATATAGTCCTTGAATTTGGAATTTGATCAAAAGTTTTGAAAAAAATAACCATACATCATTTGTGGAACTTATATGCACAGGTGGGTGTTGGCTTGGCTTGTTGGTTTTTTGCTATAGAACTTTTCATTCTTACAAGATTAGTTTAGTACCATATTTACTAACACCATTGTGTAGCCTACATCTCAGATCGACGCAAAGATGTACCCAAAGGTTTCCTCAGGAGTCCATATATGGGAGGTAAATCATCATTCATCTTGATCCATATAAATAAATCTTTGTATCGTTTGACGAGAGGATAAAACCTTTCAAGTGTATTGTAGGTTTGCATACTTTCTCCTTCCTTCGTCATATCGATACTAGCGGCGAGGAGCATATGTTGCATGCATTTGGCTTCCCGATGCCACCACCGCTCCCTATGATAATTTCCATTTAAAATGCCAGTCTTTGAATACATAGAATACATCAAAATGGATTTGCATTAGATTCGATAGTGTTCCAATGCTTCAAAAGAACTCTTGGAGAGAAGTAGCTTAACATTTTCCCTTGTTCTATAAGGAAACTCTGCACATGCACCATCTTGACAAAGTAGAAGCTCTTTATGCCTTTGGGCGCAAATTGTCGCTTCAAACTCACAAGATGGGAAAGCTAAAGAATCGGATCAAGCGAATGGAATCTCAGAGAGCTTGCTAAAGAAGCATGCGATTGATGTCAACAATGACCCTCTGCTCCGTCTTTTCTCTTCATGATCTGACTTATCTTGAGGTACTCTCTATTTCGAATCATAGATGATTATGATTCTGATATCTTGACAACAATACTGATAATTCTCGTATATGGAAAATTCATTACATATATAAGGAAAAAAAGCACGAAAGTTCTTGAGACTTTCACATGTAACCATTATATCAAGGTTTGGGTTTGTTCAACTGTCAAAAGTTGTTCAATACTAGTGGTCATATATACGACTTTATATGGGACCTTAGGGTTCTTCTATAGATGCTCAAATAAACCCATTGACCATAGTGTGTGCGGTGACTACTGATATACTAGTAATTTCGTATATGGAAAATTCATTACATATATAAGGAAAAAAGCACGAAAGTTCTTGAGACTTTCACATGTAACCATTATTTCAAGGTTTGGGTTTGTTCAACTTTCGTGCTTGGTGACTTTGTTGCTTTGGTTCATGATAGAATGACAGAGTGTGTTTATCATCATTTGATCGGTGTTGTTCGGTCATTGAAAGGGAGGAAGCTTTAGAAGAAATAAATGTGAAGCTAGGGTTTGCTTTTGATGAACAAGATATCAACTACTATACCCACGTCTTGATGAATGTAACATCCTGTTTTCGAAGAAAATGGTTATATATGTAATGAAATTATTACTTGCTGTTATATGTATCGAATTTGAACTTCGAATGTTGTGGATGTTCGATCTATATATATATTGTGAGTTCGGGAATTATGTCAATGTTCAATCTATATATGTAATGATCGTGCTTTTTTTTTTCTTCTTTGTGGAATTTTGGTTTATTTGATTGCAAAATCGGTGCGGAAACCGACCAAATTTTCTTCTTTGTCGGCAATTTTCCCCAAATTTGAATTATGTCAAGGTTTACTCGGAAACCAGGCCAAATTTTTCGAAAGTGTCGACACTCGGAAAGCGACCAAATATTTCGAGTATCTTTTTGCGATGCACTCGGGAAAGATCGACACGTGTCATTTTTCCTGGTTTTGTTAGTCAAACATGGAAACATTCGAGTGTTTCTTGATGTATTCCGAGTGTCGACATTCGGTAAAGATTCGTTACGGTGGAGAAGCCGTTGAGGAGGGTTTTCTCCCGAGTGTTCAAGTTTCCGAGTGTATATTCATACACTCGGAAAATAAGTTTCGAGTGTTACACTCGAAGCTGCTTTTATCCGACCAATCTATCCCGAGTGTTTTTTCCCGAGTGTGACACTCGGGAACTATTTTCCCGAGTGTTTTTTCTATTTTCCCGAGTGTTTTTGGCACTCGGGAAAATCCGGACTTCTGGTAGTGGCGGCCCACATCACAATGTCACGGACGCGGCCCACTTCAAGTCGGGCCCTTGACCCACTTGGATGGGAAGGGCACTACAAGAAGAAGGGCAGCAGCAAACCAGGGGCATCGAACATGATTTTTCCAGAACTAGCTTGGCTTCTTCTTCCTCCCTGAAGCATGCTTCCTCCTCTACACTCTATTCCTCTGATTCCAGTCCCATTTCTTCTCATACTCCCAGTCTAATTGCTTCTCCTCAATCACTACTTTTATTCTCCCCTAATTAGTATCCCCAATCACTTGTATCTTGAGTGGATTTGAGATATATGTACCCTGCTGATTCCAGTTGACTTGAGTTCATCCATCCGGTACGTAACAGCTGACCACCGCAAAAACTATAAGATTTATATGATATATGTTAGTCCAAATGTTAATGCGCGGTACACACAAGTATGTGTCATGATATGATATGCATACATAAGGTACGTAATCTGAAGAACCCAGTATTATTCATGAACCGGCGAACACATACATCGAACTACTTGCATCTTGGACAAAGACAAAGGTTACTGGTGACATGACCCCCAACATATACATAGGAAAGGTTATAAATCTGTCCACTTTATTTTGTATTGATCAAATACATACATGCATACATAATTACTCTAGCTAAGGGTACAACTTCCCCAATTAATATAAGCTGGATCAATTGGCGTACATAATTGTAGTAATTTATTAATGAAATGAACATCTTGTACTGCAATGATGGATGATAGACTTATATTAAGTTGCATCACATCAAAGGGGGAAAAAGAGGAAGAAATAAGTTCGGTCATGAAGCAGCTAGCTGATAGCGATCGAACGGAAAGCAAATTAACAAAAGTCCCTCTTGCATCTCCGGCCAGGACCTCCGTTGATGGAGAAGTTGTGACTAGCTTTGTGCTCTTAAATTCAGTGCACGATGTACGTGACGAAGAGCGCGACGAGCATCAAGACGTACGCGAGCGCCTGATCAATCGCCTTGGCTGCAACCAGCAAGAGATCAAGAATTAATCTCTAATTAATTTGAGCCATCGATTTTTTTTTATTGTTCTTGAAGAAATAGTATCGAAATAATAGTAGTATCGAAGAAGAAGAGAAGGAAGAGAAAGAAGTAGTTTAAGAAGTCAAGGAAAGCACAGCAGAAACGATAACGCATTATTTCCCTAAGCGAAGCCCAGAAAGAGGTGCAATTCTAGCTAGTAAATTAGGAGCTCACCGTCCAGTCTCCAGTTGTTCGCGGCGGCGGCCGGGGAGGCCACAGCCGTTGCGTGGCAGAGGCAGGGGTGCAGCAGCGCCGCGAGCAGCAGGTAAGCCAGCAGAGTCGACCGCTCCATCAGCGGGCTCATATGGTCGATCGATTGCTGGCTAGCTAATTGAATCAAGTGACCAACTAGCTAGAGATCGATCAGTCGGAGAGTCGCCGGCGGATGGCCTGATCGATCAGCGTGTCGTCTGAATCTGATCAAGCTGGTGAACTGATGTGCTTGTCCTGATTCCTTATCTCAGCAGTGCAGTCTGCAGCGTGTGAGTGCGCATGTATTTATACCCGCGCGTCCATGCAGCGACGCAATCAATTAATTAAGCGCGCGCGCGTGGTCCACGTAGGCCGGCCGCACCAACCTAGCTCCATCACGGTCACGGGGGAGCGCGCATGTCAAAGTTGGCGGGAACGGACGTACGAAGATGAGAGCGTGGCAGCATGTGGTTTAATTCGTTCGTTTTTAATTCTTCGCCTACATGGACGCGGTCTATTGTTTGTTCAAAGAGAGTACAAGGTATACGCAAACAAACAACGTACTACCCTGGATAAAAAAAAGTCATCTCGTAATAGTAATACAGGTCGTCGAACTTTAGAAATTTGGTCTATCGATATCTTTTTAAATATTTTGATTATATACGCACAAAAATTATATGTGTAGATTTGTTTCAAAAATACTTTTATAATATTGTTGTTTTATTGGATTTTATGTATATATTACAATAATAATTAATACTGAAGGTTGTATTTTAGGGACTGTCGATGTCCAAAACGACTTGTTTTTGCAGAATGGACGGAGTTCATCACACTCACACCATCTGCGAACACATAAGTGCGCACGTCTCCTACACATGCTGATAATTTATCGGAGACGTCTCTTACACACACTGATAATTTATCAGAGGCATCAAAGATCTAACAGAGCGCGAGCAAATGCTTTCCTACTGAACACGCAACCCCTAAAATCGATGAACACCCTAGTGGGCGGCGGTCTATTATTTTGTGCTGTTCGTATGTACGTCCTCTCGTGGTTTGATTCCGACGTACACGCTAGCTTAGAACTTTGTATTGTAGTAGTGGTACGACTGTGTACCATATTCCTAGCTATGAACCTCGGTAAATTTTGACATCGTTTCTGATTTGCATGAATTTTATCAAATATAGAAGGAATTTGTTCAATAATTTTGGCTAATATTTTCAGCGATTTTCGGCAGATTTTTTCAAAAAAATCAAAATATAATTTGAAAAAATCCCCAAAATATTTCGATTTTCGATTAAACCGGTCCTATCGGACCATTAAAATTTTGATACCGTTTTTCAAAACCCTGGCGCGTACAAGTGTGCAACGCATTGAACGCAACACAGCTGCATCGGCGGCATGACGCAAGCCCTCGTGTAAAATCGGGAAATAGGCAGGCGGCGGCTGACTGGCTGGCTGGCTAGTCAAGGCAAAAATTGCAAGAGCACCCCAATGTAACTTTTGAGTCTGAAAACTCCCCATGCATCTTATTTCGTGGCAATTTACACCCTTACAAGTTCTCTCCATTTGCAAACTCTCCCATGCTGTCATTATCATTTCTATCAATAAATTCTTCCGTTGTTTCACAATATTAGTCCATTGAGGGTATTTTCTAAACGTAGAGTAACAAGGGTTTTTTTCTGCAATTTTCCCACAATCATTCATGTCATGCGTTTGCAATGCAAACCGACTGTACATAGCTAGCCAGGTAGGATAGAAATAGTTGTAGCTAGCTAGACCGTACTGGCGTACGTACAATTGTGCAACAGGAATGGAGCAGACTAATGGTAGCTTTCTAGTTCAGTGACCACTATCTTTTCCGGCTTAATTGACCGAGTAAAACAGGACCGGCAATTAAAAAGAAGAAGAGTTCATGGTGTTGTGATCTGGTCACTGTATGCGTGCCGTGCCGCCTTTCCCGTACATCTTCTTCCCTGGCGTGCGCGTGTACCAGGCCAATTTTGGCGCCAATTTAAAAATGCATGATTTTCATGAATTTTAAAAACTTTGGTTGTATTTCAAAAGCTTTGCCTTGCAATTTAAAATCTAAAGAAATTTCCTTGGCTCAAAAATTGGAATTTCAAGAGCTTGTAAGTAAATGGTGTGCAAACCGAAAATCCTTCAAAACACTGTATTGCAAAACCTCCTCAAAAATTCAAATTCAAACCCAAACCAAAGTTTAGCAAAACAAATTTTCCCAAACCATTTTCCTTCGGCTTGGGCCGAAACTTAGCTGGTCAGCCCGCATCGCCGCCCTCTCTCTTCTCTTCCTCTCTAGCCCGATCGGCCCATGAGAAACCGGCCCAGCTGTAGCCCAGTTGGCCTCGAGGCCGAGCTAGCCCAGCGGCGACAACCCAACTCCCTTCCTTCTCGCACACGCTCACTGACCAACGGGCCCTCGGCCCCACCCGTCGGCGCCTTGGCGTTGTTCTTCTCCCCAAGCCTCCTATCTCTCTGCTTCCTCCCGTTCTCTCTCTCTCTCTCTCACCCTCTGTGTGCTCCTGCATGTGCAGCAACAGCAGGAGATGCAAAGTGCCTACACCTCGAGCCTTGCTCCCTCTCACACAGTGCCACGACCTTGTCCCGTCACCACCAGAGCACGCGTAGTGCTGCAACCCGTGAGAACTCACGCACAATAGTTGTGACACCGAGAGAAAACGTCGAGTTCCTCTCCCTTATAAGCCACTTCGTCTGCTTCATCTTCGCCGCCTCGTACTCTTCTTCATTTCTCCTCTCTTGTGCCTTCCTATCACTTACTCTAATGCCCAAAACCCTGCTGCATAAGACCTTTGTCCCCAAACCCGACAGTGTGTCACCGAGCTCAGCCACATCGTTCCCGCCGGCCGGGTAAGCCCCTATTATTCTAACAACGTCAGATTGTATTCTACGTCCTCATACTCCTTTCCCCTCTCTCGATTTCAGTTCCTCACCCTCGAATTAAGCAACCGAATCGAAGCTTCTTCCTCCTCGAACCTGAGAAGCCACCGCCAAGCTCCTCCACGCCGAGCCTTTTTGTTAGTGAGTTTCCAACCACATCTTCGTGTCATCCTGTGTTCGAAGACCCTGAGAACTGGGTAGGCTATCCATCTTCCCCTATGATGCATCGAAGCTGTGCCACCGTGAGGGCATTCCCGTGCCGCCACAAGCCGTCATCGCTGGAGCTCCTCTATGCACCATCTCCTACGTTGTTCGCATTCCTAGCACCCCCATGCCATGTAGATGCTCGTGACATGCTTAGGTTTTGAAACCGGTCGTTGTTTAGTCATTGTCGTTGCAGCCCCACCACTGCACACACCCTCCTTCCTCGCTACCGGCCACCATGGACAGAGCTCTCCTAAGCACCTCTATGCACGCAACCACCTTGAATAGCACCCATGTAACTCCCTCATTCTCAAGCCATAACCGCGTCGTCGTGACCACCACACATACCAAAAGGATCCCCTAGCTTGCATCCACTTGTCACCACTGCAGTCTTGTGCCTAGCTCACCACGCCACATCATTGTGAGCACCACGGGCACCAAAAGGATCCCCTAGTTGTGTAGATGTTTGAGCTGCACTGTATTGTAGAGATTTGACTAGGATTGGCAGTTGCCTGTGTGCACAGTAGCGCAACCACCATCCTTGCCTTAGAGATCCCGCCTTAGTCCATCTCCCGCCACTGGAGAGTTTCACGCCGTCGACACCGCTGAACGACCTTTAAACAATTGATTCAATTGTAATTCACTTTGAGTAGTTGTAATTCAATTGTAACTCTAGCGACAATACTTGAACATATTCTTTTGTAATTGATTTTGAGTTGTAAATGACCACTTTGAGTTGTCAACAATTGATTCATCTGTCATCTATCTGTTTTCTGCTTGCTTGTTTTCAGAGGGCATGGCTAGTAATTCCTGAGGCTAGCCAAAAATCAGAAAAAATTTAGTTTGTTATGATGAACTATCATAGACGGTTTTTTTTTGTATAAACCGTCTGTGAAGGACTCTATCACAGACAGTTTCCACCAGGAAACGTCTGTGAAGGGATACTATCACAGATGGTTTCCACCAAGAACCGTCTGTGATATGTAGGATATCACAGACGGTTCTATTTCCAAACCGTCTGTGATATGTCGGATATCACAGACGGTTAGCAAATAAAACCGTCTGTGATATCCTACATATCACGAGCGGTTCTTGGTGGAAACCGCATGCTAGTAGCCCTTTCACGCGATTTCCACCAAGAACCGTCTGTGTTGTGCTCTATCACGACGGCTCACAAATCGTTTGTGATAACCGTCGTTATCACAGACATACAAATTCAGACGGTTCAAAAACCGTCTGTGATGACAATTCCGAACCGTCTATGATGAACTTTTGTGTAGTAGTGTAGGCTTGCCCCTGGTTATGGGCATTGTGAAGAAGGTCACACTTGGTTAGTTTTGATAAAATGTGGGATGGAACCTCGTATCTAGAGTTAGGTGGATGGAACCTCGTATCTAGAGTTAGGTGCATGGAAATGAGTTTTTGGCTCATTTGACATTGTTTGGTGTCGAAATAATAATTCTAGCCCCCTCCGGAGAGAAAAGACAAAAATGGCACTGCGGACATGCCGGCAGACGACACGTGCTCCCTGCTGCGCCCCCACTGCCCGGACCCCCCCTGCTGCGTGCTCACCACGCGATAGCCACAAAAAAGGAAAAACTATGTTTTGCACTGTAGTAGCACTATTCATGTGTCGTAGCACGCTATTCGTGAACTGTAACGACAATTTTTTTGTTGATTCTGTGCGGTGGGCGTACGGATGAGCACTGTAGTGCGTGATTTTTTGTCGATTTTGTGCGGTGGGCGCACGGATGAGCATTGTAGTGGCGATTCGATGCGGTGAGGGCGCGACAGGGGCACGTGTCGCCTGGTAACACGTCCGCGGTGCTATTTTTGCTATTTCGTCATGCAATAGTGCCATTTTAGCAAATTACTCCATAGAACTTTGCTACATTATGAAACTTGCTTATACAAGTGATACTTTGATTTTGAAGTTACAAAAATGGCTAGATCCTAGGTTTGAAAAATAACTACGGTATGGTATTAGCAAACAAAACTTGCTTTGTGCTAAAAATAACCATAAGACCACTCCTTTAGCAAGACAAGCATCTATATACTTGCATTTGACATAATGATTTGTTGAGTACTTTTGTACTCATGGCTGCTCATATGTGTGGATTCAGTACTCGAAGATACCAATCGGTGAACAATTACCTCTACCCAGCGGGAGTTGAAGAGGGCGACAAGTACTAGATCGCTTACTCCAGCAGATTGACTGTGGGCATATTCTGAGGCTCTCTATGGATATTTATCCTTTCCGCTGTAAGACTACATCTATATTTGGCATTTTCAACCTGTGATGTAAGATTTTGATCATGTGGCCTATTTACACCTATTTATTATCATTTTTATTCACAAGTATGGATGTAATATTTATCTATGTTATACTGTGTAAGCTACATACTGATTATAAAACTAGCGCTGTATACGGGGAGCGACTAGATGCAAATCCGGTTTCCGGCAGTGCGTGAGCTCGCCGAACATAAGAATCAGTACATCGTGGACATATATGTAGTCACTTTATTTGGCTCGTCAGTACTAACATGAAAGTAGGAGGTAGCTACTAGCTAGGCCGAAGTTCTGATTTCGTTGCATGTACACATGCGTTTGAATTGGGGCAAAACCAACACATTACACATAAACTTCTTTTCCAGTTCACTGTTCATCGACGACAAGCTAGTTAATAAATAGAACACTCTTCTAAAACAATTTAAACAGAACACGAGCAAAATTTCTAACTAAGACCCACGATGTTTACCGGTTGGAAATTGACACGCATGCATATTGACAGTGTGAAAAAAGGCGGCCATCTTGGGTCTCGCTAATTAATTAGATTAATTATGGCCGTCTTGAGCCTCAGATTGACTGATTGACTAGTACTAGCTTGAAGTTAGTTAAAGCACCATTTGTGAACATTTCAAACGGGGTATTGACCGGAAGTTAATATCGGATCCGGATCTTCCGCATTACTACAGAGCTCTGCACAACTTTGCGATCTGTATCGAGGTGATTTCGCTGCAGCGAAAAACATTGTAGCAAAAGCATCGTAGCAATTGGTATGGATGTTTGATTTTCGATCGAATGATATTAATCGCTTCTAATACCAATACATTATAGGTCATCTATATTGACTACTTCGACGGAGAGAATCCATTTGCGTTAACGTCACCACCGGCTATTTCTTCAACCTTCCCATGACTTGCCAAGCATCATTCATCAATGTCAGCCCAAGCAACAAGACCCGTCTCCTTTCACAGTGTGACTTGTTGGGAAAAGAAAATGGCATACGTGTCAAGTCCAGTTAGTTGATCTAGACGTTGACGTGCTTGTGCTATTGGCGATCTCAGCAAGCTTCTTGCACCGGTTACACACCAGGTCGCCAGCTACCTTAGCTATCAGATTTGTATCGTTTCACATCTCCTCGGTCATATTTACGCCATTGAGCATCCATCATGGCAAAACTAGTTCCAAGCTATCTAGCGAGATTACTGTTTTTACCTAAATATATTGTTCATGACAACTAATTAAAGAGCTCTTTTATGGTACACTTGATAGTTCAGATTAGTTAAGAGTTAGTTATACTACACCTGGTATTATGAGTAGTAGAATCTCAAGAAGGTCACTACTACAAAAAAGATCTTCACAGACAGTCTAAAAACGTTATCACAGATGGTTTCGTGAGCCGTCTGAATTTATGGGTCGGTAATAACATGAGGTCATCACAGACAGTTTTTGAACCGTCTTTGAAAAAAGCTATCACAGACGGTTATGAATAATAACCGTCTGTGATAATCAATTATCATAGACGATTCTTGTTCAGAACCGTCTATAAAAATAGACTATCACAGACGATTTTGTAGTAAAAATCATCTGTGATAGTTTTTTCTATTGCAATTTTTTTCGAATTTAGAGCCAAATGTGACGCCTCGTGTCATCACCCTAGAGGGTAATCACACTTAAGCATACGGATTACTATTCGTCTGCCCGGTAGGACACCGCTCCGACGAATAGTAAGCTTTACTAGAGTCAACGCAGCAAAACAATAAGATAGAAACTGTACTTTTTATTCCAGTTAGCCACGCAAGGCTATGGTTCTACCAAATAATAATTTACAACTACAAAAATGGGACCAAGTCCCTTCGCTTGCCTTCCTTGTTCCATCGGTCTTCTATTCGTTCCCCGCGCCGAATATAGTGCCCATCTTGCTCTGCTCCTCGTGGTAAGCTTCATCGTCTCCTGTGGTCTCATCAGTACCTGCGTATCCTTCGTCCCCACTCGGGATAGTTCCCGACCGGACTAGGATCTACAGAGGAGAATACTAGCAAGGTTGAGTACAAATGTACTCAGCAAGCATTAATAGCAAAAGATGCATTGAATGACTTATCTCTGTTCGTTGTCGCGGTTTCTATATCATCTCTTTTCTGAAAATAACAACTCGTTAAAATATTATGTGGTAGATTTTAATACTGAAAACACTACTAGTCACTCGGAGAGAAGATAGACCTCCAGTGGTTCCCGTAGACTCCAATCTAGGAGACTGGCATGAATTCATGATTTTATTTAGCACTGCGTAGGCTTGTACCATTTTATCCATAGCTACTCCGAACTCTCTTTGAACTGGGTCCACCACATTTTCTTTGATGTGACTTCGAGTTCAGAATACAGAACATTTTTCAGGTTACGTGATTAATTTCTTCACCCATTACTTTCCGTCGTGCTAACCTTATCACGGTGCTGACCTTGTCTTCCATCGAGTTCCAGCAATGTTGGTTGGGGCAGCTTCTATCCTGCACCCAACACTCCACCTTAGCGCTATAGCGCCTTGGATCCTCCACTTTCGGTCTCTCCTCTTGGTTCTGGGTTCCTCCATTACCTTCACACATATTACTTACCCAATGTGGAGAAAATAATTACGTAACAAGGTAGCATTTTCTGCCCGTCGAAACAGGAAAATGGTTGGCACTTAAATACGATCTCTGATTGAGTAAGAGCTTTGTTGGTCCTTATATATTAAACATATGAAAAGGGGTACCACCTTTTCCCTTACCTCTATCCTGCCACGGGCCCCCTTTACCAGCCATATAATTCTTATCTCTTTCCTTTTTCTTATCTCTTTCCTCTTTCTTATCTCTTTCCTCTTTATCTCAATCATTCGATTTGATTTTCAGAAATAATTTTGATGCAATACATATATGATACAACAATATACGGTTTACATTTAAACTAACTATATTTATGTTCAAGAGGATAGCTTGCCTTCGTAATTGTAGAAAATGTTGGTGTCGACAATTCCATGATCAGCTACTCCAGTCGGCGTGGGTTCGTCCTCTATAGCAATACGGCAGCACGAATAATATATAAATAAATATTTAGTTGATTTTGAGTGATATTACACGTACATAAGTTATTAGATTTTATTTTGTTAGCATGATTTAATTTAATAACATTTTTCGGGTTCCTTGCTAAGTTAGCATTCCCCGGTTCGCGTTTTAACGAACAAAAAATGAAATACTACTCGCACTCACATTTCATTAAATATATTAAATTTTATTCATGCAAAATGCCTAATCGATTTTACTTAAGTCCGCACGCGTTTATTTAATTCTATACATAAACTCGGGATCACTTTAATTTAATTAAATTAACATGATTAAAATATTTCAACCTGCCTGACTATGTGCCAACGATTTATAGGTTTGCTACGCACGCATAATCACTTTTTATTAACAAGATTTATGATATTTTATCTTATTTTAATAATTACTCAACACACGGATTTTAAGACTGATTAGCCCGATGTGACCTAAGTGAATTCGTTTGATCGCATAAATACGCAGTGCTAACATCTATTAATTTTACTACTAACCTCTACTGATACACATATATCACCTATTAAAATTCCCCGAAACTTATACGCTTTCCTAAATTTTTCCTATGCTTAAAATTTCTAAACCTAAATTTCCTAACCATAATCCCACCTAATCCCTCTCTCTTAACCCTAATTCCTCTCTCCTCATCCCCTAAACCAGCCGACACACCACAACCCCCTCCCTTCTCACTTGCTTTCTCTCCCAAATCATTCTTCTCCTCTCCTTTTTCCACAGCGTCACCCTCCATCAGCTCCAGCCCCGGCGTCTCCTTCCTCAGTCTTCTTGGCTTCCCTGATCTGTCGCCGCCTCGGCTCCACTCTGACTGACACTTTGGCCTTCAGCCTTGCAGCGCCTCTCTCTCTCTCTCTCTCTCTCTCTCTCTCTCTCTCTCTCTCTCTCTCTCTCTCTCTGCGCCTCGGCATGCGCCCGGCCACCACCAGCTCCGCTGCCTCTGGTCACCCCCTGGTTCACCCCTGCTCCTCCCAGCTCCGGCTCCCTCGCCACTCATCAACCCGGCCCTATGGCGTTGCCAACTCTTGCCTAGCTCGGCCCCGGTACCTCCTCTTGGCCTACCCACAGCGCGGCCTGGTGGCCAGCGCCACCTTGGCCCTCACCTTTAGCGCCTCCACTTGGCTTGCTCAGCCCGCCGCACCCGGCTCAGCCTCTGGCCGCCGACCGCCTCGGCTCGGCCCGTCTCGCTCGCTCCTCAACGGCTTGGTCCCGGTTCTATGTCGCTAGCTTTGGTTTCCCTCCCCCTTCTGTTATTTTGATTCTCTTTATTTGTTGATTAATGCTCTGATGTAAGTTGATTGTCAAGAATGCATGGTGATGGGGGTGGCTTGCAACCAGGGGTGGTGGAGGTTTGGTCGCGGTTCGCACTGAGGTTCAACCCCCCTTTGACTCTCTAACCCTTTCCCTCCCCTGCTCTGTGATGTGAGGAACTGAGAGCTTATTGTTGTATGTGTCATGTGTGGATGATATTGTTGCAATGGTTTGTGACTGCATTCTTTGTGCAAGGTTAGCTTGGATCTTCTTGGGCAATACTAAAAGTGGGGGAGATGAACAGGTGGGTTACCTTGTTGGGTTCGGTTGGTCCGGAAATGGGAAGGGCAGTGGGTGTGGCCGTGTGGTAGTCGTGCTCCTCAGTGCTCTCCTTCTAGTCTTCTGGTCTTGATGCTGGTCTTGGTGTCCTCGCCGGTTCGAAGCCGTCGTTGATGCTTCCTTGGTCTTCCTCTACTCCCTTGCTCCCTTCCTCCTCTACTCCTTTACTGATGT
The DNA here is from genome assembly GCA_036346405.1 of Phyllostachys edulis. Classification (NCBI taxonomy): domain Eukaryota; kingdom Viridiplantae; phylum Streptophyta; class Magnoliopsida; order Poales; family Poaceae; genus Phyllostachys; species Phyllostachys edulis. The sequence continues at coordinate 73,852,304 of CM070545.1, forward strand.
GGGTTGTGGCTATGGTGGTTTGGAGTGCTTGGTTGAGTTTGTTCTTGCTTTGCTTACTAGCTCTCTCTATGGCTTGGGTTCTCTCGGCTGTGAAAGAATGGGGAAAGGCTTGTGTGGTGATTTGTGGGGATGGAGGCTTATGAGGGGGGGGTGTGCATTTTGGCTGAGGCTTGCCTTCGGCCAGGTTCAGGACCCCTATGCCCCTGGCTTATCCGAATTGCTCTCACAAGCTACTGTTTGGCTATTGCCCAATGGGTAATAAATCACTATATGAGTGATTTTCTGTGGTTGAGCTAAGTTGATATCACGTAGGTGTTGGATTCAAATAAATACCGGGTGATGAATTCTATGAAAACGGAAGGTGCCGATTAACTCTAGTTGGTCTAGGTATTTTGATGATCAAGGGGCCGATCGACTCGAGTTGATATGGGAAACCTACTGAACTTTGGGGAAATCTGACGGCCACTTCCTATATTCTAATTTCTAATTACTGCTCTCAACTTGGCTTGCTAACCGCTTTCTGATATTCTTGACGAGCGATAGAAATGGATTGAGGGACGGTTCGATAGACTGGCGACCAATGGATAAGGATACAAGGAGGGTTTCGGCGGCATGAATGCAACGGTTTTATTTTTTTTATTCTTTTGTAATGTACTCAAGGCTGTAATAAGCATATTTTAACTTGTTGCAATTAATTCTTGTAATAATTCTGAGTTTGTATTAATGTTTTTAATTTGGCTTGTACGGAATTCGTATTGTAATTTGAGATGTAACTTAGTGTAAAATGTCTAGGTGTAATTTGTGTTACTGAATTCTTGATGTGTAAGTATATAGTATGTATCATGTTGATGGTGTTTGATGCACATCTTTTATGCTCGTTACTGCGATTAAACTTCATTTTTGATTATCCGTATTTTAGTTACTGTTAATTACCAATTGAAGGTGCTAAATCTAGGTTTATGTTTTTCGAGTTCTCACACTAAACCAATCAATTGCTGGACAGTAGTTTTCTTATGCTCTTTCGATAGTTTGCAAGATGGCAATTAAAAGATACTTTCTCTCTCTCTCTCTCTCAATCAATCAATGGCTCACTCTCTGACGAGGACGATGTCGAGTAGAGGCATCCATCTCGAACCGAATTGGCCTCTCTTGTGGACCACAGATGGGGATCCTCACTGAGAATGAAATCTGACAGGATGGAGGGGATAAAATCAAAGTGAGAAGGAAAGATGGATGGGGATTTAGGGGCAAAACTTCATGCTCACCTGAGACCAGATGGGGGGGGGGGCGGTCAGATCTAGCGGTACTGGTCGAGCCGCTCTGCCTCGCTCACCGGAGGCTCCATGAAATAGCAGGTTGCCGATGTGTGTCGGCCTCCTGCGGCAGACATGGAGCTCCTACACGTCCCTCCTCCTCCTCGTTGTCGGTTGTGTCTCCTCGTCGAACCACACCGGGGAATCGAGGGCGATCGCCGGAGCTCGGCGTAGGGAAAGGAGTGGGAGAGCCTGATGCAAGACAAGGCGGGGGTGAGTATAATATATAAGGACAACACTAAAATATTTCGTCTCCCGCACAAGCGCTCAAAAATTTCCGTGAATCATAGACGGTTTCAAACAAAACCGTCTGTGATGAGCTAATATCACATACACTTCATATTAAAAACCGTCTGTGAGTCTGTGATTTTACCGTCTGTGATACTTCACAGACGGTTCTTAATATGAACCATCTGTGATAAGTATCTCATCACATACAGTTCTTAGCATATCCAGTAATAGAAACGGTTGTGCTGGTAAAACCGTCTATGATTACCATTAACACTGATGGTTTTGGAAAACCATCTGTAATGATGCGTCCAATATTAGCCTTTTTGTAGTAGTGGGTAGAATTATGTTTGCCTAAATGAGATCACATGGCACAAGAGTAATATTTTCAATCCTAATTGGAAAAGTCCATAATACCCTCATGAAAATTATAAATACAAAGAAAAGTCTATTATACCCTTACAAAATCAATGATCAGATTTGATTTATACTACCAACATATAGTACAGGTAGAATGTACTATAAAATTTCTCCAACTAAAAGACCCCGATTAATTAGAACACATGGATTTTGCAAGGTTTCTAGAGGAGTTGATGCACACACATTTAATTTAAAAGATCAACACATCCTACTTAATTCATCACAAAATTTAAGAGAAATTATCGTACATACACAAAGTTAATAATAAGGGCCTATTTGGTAGGGCTCCTACTCTCGGATTCTCAACTGGAGTTACAAGAGCCTAGCCAAACGCCTTAGCTCCGAGTTTTTCATAATCATAATCAGGACAGGAGTGGAGTGGGTTATCTGTACAAAACTCGGAACGGCCCAAAGATTGCTCCCTGCAAGGTACTGTTGGCCAGATGGGTCGTGCTTGCTGGGCCGGCCCGAGGCACAGCACGGCCCGCACTGTTCATGGGACGTGCTGGCCTGGCACCAAGACCTGTGCCGTGCTTGGGCCGACACTCAAGCGCCGTGGGCCGACCGGCACAACACGAACAGTGCCAGGTTGAGCCCATCACGATCCAGGCACAGCCTGTGTAGCCCAGCACAACCCGATTGTAGAGAACCGTCGAGGCGGAGGGGCCGACGCCGAGAGGGGCTGCGAGCGGTGATGGCGAGGGAGGGAGCCAAGGAGGAGCCGAGGAGGAAGGAGGCCAGAGTGGAGGGAGGAAGAGGGCGTGTTGGCGGGCGTCACCGGCGCCGCGGAAGGAGAAGGCGTCGGCCGCCGGGTGCTTGGGCCGGCTCGGGAAGGGACAAAGGAGGGAGGTAGAGGGCGCCACCGGCTCAGGAAGAGAGGATAGGAGCCAAGGGGGCCAAAGGCCGGAGCGGTGGGAGAAGGAGGCCGGGGCATCGCCAGCGCGGAGGAAGAAGGCGTGGACCGTGGAGGAAGGAGAAGGCCGGAGCAGAGGGAGGCAGAGCCGTGGAGTGGAGGCCGGATGGCGTCGTCGGCGTGGAGGGCGGAGGCATGGCCATGGAGGTAGGGGTGGATAACGAGCCAACTCGGCTCGGCTCAGCTCGGTAAAGCTCATTAAGAAAAAGAGCTCGGCTCGACTCGACTCGTTAAGTTAATGAGCAGAATAACAAGCTCGGCTCGGCTTGTTAAAAAGCTCGAACTCGGCTCGTTAAGCTCGTTAAGAAAGTCAAGAGATCGTAGTTTGAGGCTCGTTAGGCTCGCTAAAAAAGGAAAATCAGCTTAACAAAATTTTTAGAAATTTAAGAGATCACAGCTTGGGGCTTGGACCTCCCTAGACCGTCTAAGGGTTGTTGGGTTAATGGTGCAGTACTCTTGCTCAAGCTGTCTTTGGTTTTTAATGAGCTAAACGATCTTAACGAGCAACTCGCGAGCCAGCTCGAACTCGGCTTGTTAAGAAAACAAGCTAAATTGCCGGCTTGGCTCAGCTCGTTAAGGGACCGAGTTCGAGCCGAGCCCTTAACGAGTCGAGCTGGCTCGCGAGTTTTGAGCTTTTTTTTATACCCTTACATGGAGGGCGCTGTCGTGCCACTAGTGTTGTGTTGGCTCAGTATCCTTGCGCGCCTGACGCACGTGATGGGGAAATAAGGGCCAAGGGGTAAATGAGGCGAAGGAAAAGAGGCGACACGAGGCGGTGGCGAGGGGTGGGGTAGGCCGAGTAGATTGCTCGTGGGCTGTGCCTGACATGGCATGGCCCAAAAAAATCTGGCCGTTGGATGCAATTTTCCCCTTTTTTGACCGTTTCTGACCGTTTGAGTGATAAAAATAGCCAAAAAAAAATCAAAAAATCCCAAACCTTTTTCCATAAATAGTCACCATACCCCCCTCATTCAGCACCCCTTCATTCTTCATTCTCTCTTTGAAACTATGTTGTGCAAATTCAAATCCATGTTGAGATAATTTAGCAAAATTCAAAAACATTGTGCCAAAATTTGGAAAATTCAATTTTCGGCCGCAAGTCAGCGAAAGAGGTACAATACTATTTTTGTAATACCTTTATTGTTAGTTCTTGTTATGCTAAGATGAAAGTAGTAATAGTGTTAGTTTCAATTTTGCATTTTTCGTTGTGGACAGTCCTTACGACAGCTTTGCTCTTAGTGATTATGGACTTTCACCGGAGGAAAATTGTGTCCAAGGAGGCGGCTGCGGCTGCCTCAAGCCAACCAGAGGTTTCACCAGAAGGGCAAGGCGGAGTTCCGTCATCAGGCTCCATGGCAACCGGAGCAAAGAGGTCGAGACCGTCTATATCGGGAGTGTGGGAGAATTTCGACAGGACAACCAGGCAAAATGCAGCGGGAAATGAGGTACCATATGCTATTTGTAAAATTTTTCGCCATGAATTGTCTGCAAAGTCTACAGGTGGAACGGGGCACTTGCTTAGACATGCTACAAAATGTCGAGCCAAGCAAGGATTGGTGATGAGACAGATGCAGCTGCAATACAACCCCGACGGTACGGTATGTAGCTGGGACTACAATCCTCAGGTAGCCCACCAATCTCTCTGTCGTTTAATTGCTTCTGAGAATGTACCGTTAGGCTTTGGCGAGTCTGCTTCTTTCCAAAATTACATTAGGACTACGCATAATCCTAGATTTTCTTTCGTTTCTAGACAGACAACAACTAGGGATCTAATAAAATACTATAATGAACGTCGCAATAAAATAAAGAAACTATTTAGTACGTGCACATTTTCGGTGGCCCTAACCTCGGACATATGGAGTGGTTGGGCTAGGAGGATTACCTTAGCGTAGTTGCACATTATGTTAATGATGACTGGGTAATGGAGAAAAGGATTGTAGGTTTAAAATTAATTGATGTAGCACACACAAGTGATAATATTGTGAACTGTATTATCAAAGTCGTGGAAGACTTTAGTCTTACAGACAAAATATTCTCAATTACTTTAGACAACGCCACTTCAAACTCTAGGGCCATGGACATCCTTACTCCAGTGTTGAGTACATATGTCAATTCCTTCTTGCTACATCAACAATGCGCTTGTCATATTATCAACCTTATAGTCAAATATGGTTTAAAGAGGTTGAGTCCGTATATTAAAGCTTTTCGCGATGCGATTACTTTCTTGAATAATTCTAACGTAAGAATAGCACAATATAAGAACTTCTGCAAGGGCGATCGATGTACGCCCAAGAAAGTTCGGTTTGGACATGGAGATAAAGTGGAACTCTACTTACCTCATGCTTAAGAATCTTTTACCATACAAGAGCATTTTTCTGTTTTTATTCAAATGCACTATTGGAGCACTGACGGTAGTATACTATTGACTGAGCAACATTGGTTCATTGCTGAGAAGATACTAGGGTTTTTAGAAATTTTTTATGAGGCCACTGTTGCTTTGTCCGCTGTGTACTATCCAACATCTCCTATAATCGTGCATAGTATTTTACATATTGCTACTCAATTGAAAATGTATGAAAATGATATAGTTTTACACGATGCTATTATTTCCATGAAATCTAAATACCTTAAATATTGGAGAGAAATCCCTTACCTATATGCATTTGCATTTCTTTTAGATCCTAGGGCTAAACTTGATGCATTTGGTAGTGTACTTGAACTTCTTAGTGATGCTACATGTCTAGACTATACTGATTATTTTGCAAAAGTTCGTTCTCGGTTATACGAGGTTTACCAAATGTATGAAAATAAGTTCCGGGGAGTCCGCTCGCAACGACCTCCAGTAGCCCCTGCCTTAAGTAGCAAAACAAATATGTGGGGCAAGATCTTCGGTGCCTCTTCCTCTAGGTCCAGATCTTCTACTTCTACACTGCAGCCTGCTCAGCCAAGACCCATAAGGAGCAAGGAAATATCCACCTATCTAGACAGCGATACGGTGGATTTCAACTCAGAAGGCTTAGACATCTTGCAATGGTGGCAAGCACGTAAGTTAACATATCCCGTGCTATCCATATTTGCACGTGATGTATTAACTGTTCCTGTCTCGATGGTTTCCTTCGATCCTGCTTTCAGTCTCTCTGGAAGAATATTGGAGGAGAGAAGAACAAGTCTCACAAGTGAGATGGTGGAGATACTTCTATCTGTGAAGGACTGGGAACAAGTTGATTCACAAACACAACACTTTGTGGAAAATCCAGAGTTGTCGGATGTGTTCAAAAACCTGTACTTAGATAATGATAGTAACACCGACACGTAGAACAATGATGTATTATTTATGTAGAGCTATAGGTTGTACTCTTTTTTCTTTGCCAAGGTTTTCTCATTTTGAGTTTTTACTTAGTGAAGGTTTTAACGAGGCAACCAGTTGGACATTAATAAAGCTCTTTATTATATTTTCAATATGATTGTCTCATTTTAAAAAAAAATTCATGTCTATTACTGCATTATATACATTTTTCTAATTTTTTTGGATTTTTTTATTCTGTCGGGCCAAACGGGCCAAACTTGGGCCGATGGGCTAAACGGGTGCCAGCCCAACACGGCACGAATAGTACCCAGGCTAGAATGGGTCGTGCCTAAACGGCCCGTGTCGTGCTGGGTCGAGCCGCCCGTTTGGCCAAGTCTGCTGCAAGGAGCTCTGGTTACCAAAATACCTTTAAAGTTCAGGTTATTTACCGACCAAATGCCACCGCATGAAAACCTCAACCCCCCCCCCTCATTTCTCTCGCCCTCGCTCTGGCCTCGGGGAAGACCCCTCATATCCGTTGTCCATTTGCTACAGTACAGGGGTGGGGGAGAGGATAGAACAATGTGGGGGAGGGGTCTCACCTGAGGCCCTCACCTACAAAATTTGCTTCCCCTCACTCTCTCACTCTCTCAAGCCCTAGTGGCACCACCTCGGACCCCTCGCCGCTGGCGACCTCTCCATCTCCCCTGGCCTCGGCGTCCTCGGCCATCTCCCCGCGCCTCGTGTTCCTCTCCCTCTCCATCTCCCTTGGCGCGGATTAGCATGGACCGTCCCTCGGCGGACTCGTCGAGGTCACCGACCCTGGTCCAGGACCGGCCGGAGATGGTCTTGGACTAGATCTCCTCAACAGGGACGTCGCCGTAGATGGCCGCAAAGTGGTCCTTGGCATTGGCCTGCGGCTACTGCTGCTGCTAGCGCGGCGCCGCCTTCTCGACCTTCTCCGCCTTCCTAGTGTCCTTCTTGAGTTGCTTCTTGTTGATGGTGGCGACGGAGAGGTCAGCCGCGAGCTCCTCTATGGAGGCGGGTGGAGGCTCCGACAACATCGCAGCGGTGGCTAAGGTCAGCACCCCTTCATCCATTGTACACAAACATCATTTCCCTCATCCCCCCTCTAGAATTGGATCAAGCATTAAGTCACATCCTAATTTTTTAATGCAAAATGGACTGTAGTAGTATGTATCAATATGCTTAACTGCATTTGCATTCTTGGCATGTCAAGTCTCAACATTATTGTAAGAACTTGCATTTCTTTACATGAAGCAGACTTGGAATTTGCAACCAGCTTGGTCTCCCTTCTTAAAACTATCAAAAGGAGTATTCAGGTTCATGAAGATTTCTTAGGAGGCACCATGAGCCCTGCAGAGTTGTTAGTATTCCACTTCACTGGCATTAAGGTAATTGTGAACATAAATCTTTAGTTGGTGATTTGAAACTGTGTAACTGATTTCAATTAAATGTGTACAAAAAGTAATCTAGATCATCACACTCAATTCTACTCGTGATCTGGACCTAATTACCCTTGATCTGCCATGTGAGTCTCCTATGTTAGTGATATACACTTACTAATTTGAAGGGTTTATGTAGGCTCTGGAAGATGGATATGGTTCCGCGGAAATCGTTAAGTAGGGAACTGAAGTAGTTTAGGCAGCTGTCAGCAAAGCATTTAATTTATTACAGGGAGCATATAGAGGTGCATTACCTTGTGATGTTGATATTTGAGCTATCCCACTGTTACACCTGTCTGAACTCTCATGTTCTACTCATAAAAGGAGCCTATGTTTTTTTTACAACAGTAGACTCTCTTTTGTTCTTATTCTGATGGATGAATTAAGAGCTATAGCATCTAATAGTTTTTAACATTTGCAAGCTGCATGAATCTCTATATTTGGTTTGCTTTTGTTTTGGAATTGCACATAGAAGAAGTGTACTGGTCCTTCCTTCATACCAGCTATTGAGGTTAATCTCACTAGTCAAGCCAGAGTTGAACTACACCTCTCCTACCTTTCTCAAATTGTTGTGTTTGTTACCTTGCCAACCTTGGCAATTACTGCACTTGTTATTATTTGCAAAACTTGCACTGATGACAATTTGGTTTTGGTTTCAACAACTATCGTTTGTTAATATAGGGAAAATTGTTGGGCCGGTAATATCCACAAAGGAGGCTTCGCCATCCGTAAGATCCATAATTGATGCACCATCTTCATTGCACATTTCAAGATGGCTAGAAGAAGCAAGCCAAACTAATGCTACAACTTCCGAGTTACTTGTTAGAAAGAGTTTGGCATGGATTACTAGGATCATCCTTCTTGTCTCAAGTCTCATTGGGGTGAGCATAATTCCTCATAGGCTTGTTAATTGATTAACTTCTGGTAACTCTACATATCTTTAGTTCATTCCCACTGCTCTCTCCTGCGTTGAGCTTGAGAACCGCAGTAAATTTTTTTGATAATGCGTCTAGACATGCATGAGACATTTTTAGTCTTGTGCTTACCTGGCTGACAAGTATCTCTGATGACACTGTTGTGCTGATTGTGCAGGTTTGCTTGCTTATGAACATGCCACTTACTAGGGACACCTTCTTGTATTCAAATGGGAAGATTGATTAGTTTGAACTACAAGGAGAGTGAGCTTATTGAGTGTTTGAATTTTCACACGATGATATGAAGTTTTCAACAGTCATGCTTCACTTTTTGACTATGGGGTTCTATAGTTATGGGATGATTTTTTAGTAGGGTTGCATGTGTTTGCTATTCATCTAGTGTACCATAAAATACTGCTGCTATATATGTCAGCGTGTTTATGTTGTTGCTGAACTGACGTTCTTGCCACTTGTATAATCATGTGGTATGAGAAAGGATTAATTTTGGCATGTTGATTCCTTTTCAATGCTTGAATGAATGAACCATACTTGGAGGATAGGGAGGTTACAATTTTGATTCACTCACGAGAAAGTAATCACAATTGTATTTCATACTTTCAACGAAAATATTAGCAAGTCACCGCATATAGATAGGATCCAAAATGAATGTGGCAATTGCAAATAAATTTCAGAAAATTGTGTTAAAAAAGAAATGAGTAAGATACCAATAGACTTAAAGTGTAAAAACTAGGGGTAGCATGGTAATGAGTAAGATACAAATAGACTTCAGTGTAAAAACTAGGGGTAGCATGATCTTTTTTTTCCCTCCAATCATCTCTTTCAGGGTTTTGGGAGCTAACTTTTTACCAAAAGCTTCCCTCAGTCAGCTTCAGATTCTCAGAGGAGTGGATCCTTGGAGGAGCATTGCTGAGAACTGAAAAATGAGGAGTGGAGCTTTACCAAACAGGCACTAAGTTTGTGTTTACATCGTTGAAAGAAAACATCCATAATGCGGTGCCTTGGACAAATTTAAGCCAAAAACTAACAGTACCGAGTTCTTGGCAAGTGCAGATGAATTTTGGTTTGAAAAACTTGGCCAGCACAGGCACAAATTAAGCTGACCCAAAGGGCAGAAAGATACCGAGAATTTTGCAGCGGCAGATTGGCCTCGCGTTTTCTTGCGGGATTGAAGTCACTGCTTCATAAATGACAGTTTAGTGAAATGATTGTAACTTCTCATGGCATTTTGTACTTACTGAATTTTGGGATTGGCTACTTTTTTTCGAGGAGCTGGCTGTCTAAGTAAAATTTAAGAAAGGAAGGAAGTTGGAGGCCAAAAATATAGAGCACAAAAAGTACAACACACGAGCAGAGGTAGATAGGGTTGACGTGGACATGGCCTTGAAGGCTGCGAGGGAGGGATCTGGATCCTCTGGTGTACTTCAAATAGTGAGTTCAATCTGTATGAGCAGTGCTCGGCAGCAGCGTCGTAGCATCTACTGTAGACCACTGTAGCAAATTGCGGCTCAGAAGAATTGCAGTGAAAATACTGTGCTCAATCTCATCCGTCTGTATTTGATCTAACGGTATCTAACGGTTGAGGGGAGTTAAGGCAGAGGGCACTGTGTGTCTCTGTCGTTGCCTGAGGATCCCTCGAGCTTGGCAAGTGTGTACCTAATCCTTCTCTCTCGAGGAGCGAGCGTAGCTCCCGAGGTAGCTTCGCCAAGAGTGCGAGTGATCCGCCTGGGCTCAAGCCCAGGTTGCCTCACCAAGCAAAATAAATTTTTGGATGAATAGTACACGCATACGTAAGTACTTTTAGTGGTCACAGCGCGTGCCTGCGCTTTGTGAGGTCTACGTGACCTCAGCTCTAGATGCGTGTGTTAAGGACATATGTGTGTGTAGACGTGCGTGTGGTATGTGTACGTCCGACGTGTACTTAAAAAAAATCCTTCTCTCTCAAACGGTCGAAATCCATGCATCGCATCGTGTAACGATTATCCACTGTAGTTGATATGCGATGCCCAGTTTGAAATTACCTAAATATTTTAGCAGTGTTTAGTTGTACAGCCAAACATAGATTCTGATATTTGTAAACACGTCAGATTTAAGATCAACTGAAAGTTTCTAAGCTAAATTGATTATTTACAAAGCAAGAGATAGTAGTAGTAGGACCAATTAATGTACCATTCCCTGTAGCTAATCCGACAGATTGACCGTGCATGTTGCCTGCACGAGAGGGGCAGGATCGTGAACAAGCCGGCGGAGCAGCACACCAAGGAGCCGGCGGCGCTGGACAAGATCATGGACATCGTCGCTGCGACGCAGATGATGCGCTACTACGCTCAAGGATCAGCCTGGCCCTCGCCGCCGGATGCACCGTCGTCGTCATGCCGGCTGAGCAGACGCCCCTCTCGGCCCTGTGCCCCCTGTATTACGTGTTCTCTTCTACTACTTCAGCGCTCCAAGTGGGCCTCCATTTTCTTCTGCCTGGACCCACCGGCCACCGTGCGACCGCCATCAGATGGATGGACATCAGCTAGGTCTTCGCCATCCCCCAACCCCGATCAGAATCCTAACGCACCTCCACATTTCCTACGCCGCAGCCGCCGACGAGGAGGACGAGGTGGTTGACGAGGAGACAACTTGGCCAGGTAATTATCTCCACAGCACAACTCAATTAGCATGGCTCCAAACAAGAGCTTCAAAGAAGCATACATACAGAGTCCTTACGAATAGAAGTGACTGAAAACAATTAATTGCCATTGCTGCACTAATTCTTCAGGGCAAAACTTCACTATAAGGAACAACAAAAGGAAATAACACGCAACTGGATAAAGAGATTCTAGACCGGGGAGATAAGAATGTTCCTCTTCCTCCATGTCCTCTGAATGTACTCCCTGGGACAACATGTTCATGCGTCCGGAGGAGGTGCTGCTATCACCGCGAATACATGACCAATGGTACTTCGGAGAGCAAGTTTCATCCGATTCCTACTATCCAGGATTCAGTAATCTGCTGTGCTATCTATGCATTTTTAGCAACTTTTGTTCCCAATATTTGCAGCTACATCAACTCTTGGATTTCGCAAACCACAGCAAATGCTGCAGGTCTTCTCTCTTGAGGTTATCAAGCTCTGAATCCTATCCCATTAGTGTTTATGGAACATTCGCCGTTCGGGATGACTCGGAGCCGCTGCGGAATTATGTCTTCAACCGTCGGAGAGATGATCCTCTCAAGATTGAGCAGGTAAGGCTTGTTTCTTTTTTGTTAACGTTTCTAAATGTTTGCTGAACATGATGTTCAACAGTATGAGATATATGTGTGGAGATTATGTGGATATGATCATAATCTTAGTGTGTTGAACAATTGGCAATAACGTCAAGATATTTAGAGAAACCATCGTTTTCGGCGAAATCCTGCTGCTTGTCAGGCATATGCGGTCTGACCAGCCAGTGCTGGTGGTCTGACTGGCCATGAGTAGGCCGTAGTTCCAACGGTCAGACCAGACTGATGAGCGGTCTGACCGGCCTGACGAGCGGTCTAATCGGCCCTGCAGACTGATGGTGCGGTTAAGTTTTTCCAGAGAGGGTTTTGGGCAGAATTTTGGCTAAGTCCCTGAGAGGACTAAGTGGTTTTCTGACCGGCCAATGGGTGGTGGTCAGACCAACTAGGTTGTGTTCACGCGCCGGGACGGCGGTGAAATTTGTGGGTTAGATCATATTCATGATTTTCATTGCATAGATGTTGTATGATGCATGTTTTGATTAATATGGGCCAAGTTATGAAGAACTTGTGCCCGAAAATGATTGCTTGGTCTATTGTTGTGCAGGTGGTTTAGAGTCAACTATGGTCAACGGCGAGAAGGATCGGGACTTGGTTAAGAGAACTAAGGTCCAGAACGATCGTGGATACCGGGTGGGATGGTTGAACTTAAGCAAAGCGCAAGATAAACAAGAACCATAGAAGGCGAAGTTTGAGCAAATGCCCTTGTGAAGGTATGTGCTCATGCCTCATCAATTATGTGAATTGATGATTGCGTGTATCGTGCGGTGCTATGCAACGGTTTGCTTGTTTGTGATGATTGTATGACACCGGAGCAAGGTCATGGTGAGGCGAACTAGATCGGGACTAGGTTAGGAGAACCGAGGTCCAGAATGATCGAGGTGGTGTTGGAAGATGACTGAGGCTAGCGGGGTGGTTACAAGTCGAGAAGACAAGGAACCAAAGCGGGAGCTACCAGCGATGAACATGATGGGCACTGGTAAGGTGGACTGAGACTAGGCTCAGGAGGAGTTGAGGTTCGAACTAGGCTTGAGGAGGAGCTGAGGTCCTAAATGGTCAAGCAAGTCTGGTGCAGTTATAGTGAGACATGTGGTGCGCCAAGTGACTTAGTCCCAGTTGCAAGCGAGGACGGTTCAGCGGGATCCGAACGCGTGAGAGGCTTGGCGGGAAGTCATTGAGGCCATATGGATGATAACAGAGCATGGGAGATGCTTCGAGATGAAGGAATCGTCAAAGGTCGGTAGAGGAGCATTTTGAAAAATTGCCCTATACCGGAAAACTGGTAAGTGGTGGTGTACGAAATCACCTTCTTGGTCTTGAAGAAACTGCGGCACAAGGAGAGACGGTTTAGGTCAAGAGAAGATGAAGACGACGCTTTGCAAAGCGCGCGTGAGTGAAACCCGTTTGTGTGTAGGTTTAACGGGTGCCCGTTTAGGATGTCTCTCTAGAGCTAGCATCCACTATGAAAGAGGAGGGTGCTGGTTGTGCACCCCAAAAACCCTTATAGCCTAGAAACTCTAATTTTTTATTTAGAGATAAGAAAGGAAAGTGGAGAGACTAGGGTTCATGAGAGATTGATTGATTGAGTACTCAAGTGTTGAGTTTTTGTCCTCTATGGTGGAGTGGTTGTAAAAATACAATCTCTCTAATCAATCCATGCAATATTTGCCCCAAGATGAGTTCTATCTTATTCTTGCTCTCCTTTTGATACCTTTGGGATTTTTGGTGTTTCTTATATTTTTATTTGAGATATTGCTGTAATCTTGCTTGCTGGAATATGTGAGATATGATCTAAGGTCATTTTGATCATCATCCACCCACGAGCAAGCTTTTGGATCAAAGTTTGATTTTGCTCGGTTTTAGTGAAAGAAAGGGTGATTTTAGAGTTTTTACTCTTGAGAGCTTTTGGCTTGATTTTTCCTGTGATTGAGGGTGCTAGGACGTATGGGATACCATCCTTAGCCATCTTGGATTGATTTCTCTCACGAAATTATCTCAATCATTGTTTTCGTATTTAGCCTGGTTTTGGAGCAACCTTTATTCAAACCGAAAAAGGTCAGAACTTTAGTAATGATCTTCACGATATTTGATTGGAATAGGTTACTAACATCCTAGAGAATGTATGTTTCAAGTTTCATGAAGTTTGGAGTTGTGGATCAAAAGTTGATTCAATTTGCGTTTTCGAAATTCTACTAAAATTTAGTTTCTGTGCTGCTTTTACTATTCACCGATCTGACCGCACTGTTCCCAATCTTCGCCAAGCAAGTTTGGGACAAAAGGTCGCTGCTTGGATGAACCTACCAAATCTATCGCTCGCATGTAGAGGAAATGTACCTTGTACGGAACATTAAGAGGAGGTGGTCTCGTGAAGGTTATCATCCTCACCCACCAATCCCTCTCCTCGCAATCCGAAGATATGAGCACGGATAAGAACCCCCTTCTTTCTCTTCGCCGACTTGGGCATGATCACTTATGAGGTTCCACTTGGGTGGGGTTTGGGCAGGTGAGCAGGTGAAAAGATCACAAAGAGGAGAGGAAGCGGATGCACTCCTTTTCCCCTCCAATTGAATTTGGAGGGGCATATTTGTCCAAGTTACACATGATTGAACCAAGTTTCGGCCGAGTTTGGAGCAAAGGAAAAAATGGAAGTTTTTCAAGATTTGTGCCCAGCAGGAACAAAGCAATTTCCATTTGAAACAAACGGTCCATAAGAGTTCTTTTAAGATTTCCATGGAATGAGCTATTCCATAGGTATTCCAGAGGAAACTAACGTGAGGTCTTATATCATGTTTTCTCCTCCGTGTGTCTTGAATTCCTATGTTTTTATGTGTGACATGCAAACAACGCTTTTGAAAAATTTCAGTGTTCTTAGGTCCGATAAGAATTCAGAGTAGGGATGGAAATTTCCCTTGTGGGGGCGGGGGACGATCTCCCCTTAGGGGGCGTGGGGACCCAATAAAAAAATTATAAGTATGTTATTTTGTTTATAAATAATTGTTTTGTAATATGGGAGATGCATTTTTTCTTATATATTTGTACTAAAACTTGAATATATATGTTATGATATAAATTTTGAAGCTATGTTTTGAAAAAAACAAAGTATACGCAAATACTTATAAGTTAATAAATAAAATCGCATTATTATTTTAAAAATCATTTAACCTATTTTTAATCCTCACATCCTCGTGAGGATCGGGTCCCCATAGGGACTAGGGAGGGGGTCTATCTCCCAACGAGTCCTAGTGGGATGGGGGCAGGGACACAGGAGGGTCCCCGGGAACCGTCCCCGTTGCCACCCCTAATCCAGAGGATTGGCACCTTAATTCCTAGTGTTTTTCTAATTTTGTTTTAGGTCTACTGGACTTGAGGAAGGCTAGGGGAGGTGGGCGGCGCTGTTGGAGCGGCAGTCGCCGCATGGAGGTGTAACAGTAGTTCAATATTGTGTACTGTCAACAGTGTTATAAAGGAAAACTACTCTAGAATATGGATCAGTGTACAAGACATGCAAGAAGGTATAGTTATGGCTACCTCTTGAAGTTGCGAGGGTTTCACTTGGTATTAAGAAAATAAACCTTCTTTAAGAAATGGAAAAATTAGTTTGGTGACACCAAAAGATCCCAACTTTAGATTTATACCACCAAAAGGGGTGGACACACTTTAATACCACCCAAAGAATGTGACGTTACCTTCTATGCCATTCCCTCCAAAGAACAAGTCTATACATATGAAATTGCATTGGCATGTTGTGTCAAGATCAACGACGTTGACTGGCACAGTGTATCTAAGCAAACCAATACACCATTCTCTTCTGCATACTACCTTAGTTTGTATGTATGAGTAAGTTCTTAGTGTTGTCTTATGTTGATGAAGCGCTGATATTCCGAAGTTGTCAAACAATGTCTTAAGTTCCTTGAATGTTTTTTTAGCTAGAGATTGTCCACATAGATTTTTTTTGTTTCATGGATTATGATTTTGGCACCAACTTTAAATTTAGTCACTCCATAATTTATAGCAACATATGCATTTTAGTTACACCACTTTATATGCGTCCATGGCATGAAGAATCAACGAGTTAAATAATAATTTTTCTTAATTATTTTGTAATATCACTGGATTACTTTGAGATATTTGTAGTAAGAACAATTTATACTTTAATTTTTGCTATTGCAGACATTAACTTTTAACATTAAACCATATTTTGTTAACTCCAAACACCTATCTTGAAAATCATCGGTCCGCCACTGCACACATGTGCGTGTATTGCCTCATCGTAGTTGCCTTAGATTTTGCCTATGGCAACAGGCATACAAGTCCAGGTTGCTACGGGAATCTTGACCATGTATAATGGATTGTGTTGTAATGGATAACGAAAAATCTTATAATGAAAAACACATCAATGAGGGAGCTCTTTGAATTCACTGATAATAAAAAAAATATGTTTGTCCGCTTCCCAACTAGGGAATGAATAGGGGTAAAAACGGAGCAGATAATTCCCGCCCGATCCAATGCTGTATCTGAAAAAAATCGTCTGGCGTACCATTTTTTAGTCCCAACTTGCATCCGTATCCGGAAAATCTCATGGAATATGAGATAGGATATGGGAAGAGCAATATCCGGTCTGTATCCATATTTTATATGATATCCAAAAGATATTCGATAAATCAACAAAATGGATATCCGATAAACATCAATATCCTTTAATACCTCTATGGTTTCCTTGTCATTGATTAATATATAATATGAATTTACATTTGATTATGTTTATATTGTTAAGTAGGATAAATAATTCTCTAATATGTAGTATAATTTGACACTTTCTTTGGTGAAGTTATATCTTTTCTTTTATATACGCTATCCGTCAAGTTATCTGTGACCGATTTGGATCCGATCTGCATCCGTTCTGTGCCTGTATCTTGAAAAATTCGTATTCGTATATGTATACGGGGTATTCATTTCCAACTTCGAATCCAGGGTAAAAATATGGGTTAGGATACGGAAAGAGCAATATCCGCTCGTATCCGACCTGTTTTCACCCCTGGGAATGAATGAATGGTATTATCAGAGCATCCTTTAGCCAGTAACCAGTACACTTTTTTTTAATTTGGCTTCGTGCTGTAATCTTAATTGCAAAAATAGCCCCCTTAGCATCAAAATTGCAAAACTGGCCCCCTGCTGAGCATAGAAGAACTCACCCCAGCACGGAACGGCGGTGAGCTGCGCGGAATGTCGGACGGGCCTGGGAACCATAGGCTTGGCGCGGGACATGGCCGGCCCGACCATCTTCCGTGCCACCGGAGCGTGGTAGGAATGTGCATGCATATCTCCAACAAGATTTTTTTATCGAAGAATTTTTTAATCGGTCGAGTGTGCATCTCATCTCCATTTTTTAATCGGAGAGTTTTTTAATTTTTAATCGATCGAGTGTGCATCTCATCTCCATTTTTTAATGGGAGATTTTTTGTAATTGATCGAGTTTCTTTGCCTCCTGCCGCGCTCGAGTAGCGCGGAAGCCGTCGGGCAACCTGTCACGCCTATGGTTCCTGCGCCCGCCCGGTCTGCTGTGCTGCATACCGCCGTTCTGCGTCACCCAGTGTGGAAAATGCCACGCGTCAGCCTCCAATTCTTCTGCGCTCGGCGGGAAGCTAGTTTTACAATTTTGATAACAAGAGGGCTATTTTTACGATTAAATTGGCAGCACATGACCAAATTAAAAAAAAATAGTCCCATTACACCTTCCAAAAATAGGCTTTCTTTTCCGTTTGACCCATGCACCGCAAGCTCCCTCCATTACCTCCGCTCCTCCTCCACCTCCCCTTCCCACCCACCGCTTCGCCACCTCCCGCCTCCCGTTCCACTCCGCGACCTCCTCGCCCACCGCCTCCCACCTCCGCCCGACCAGCCTCCTCGCTCGCTGCCGCACCCTCACGCCGACACGCTCCTCCGCGGCCGCCGCCCCGGCTTCGACGCCTCCCCGGAGAGCCTCCACCTCGATATCGTCAAGCGGGGCCTCACCCATGACCTCTTCCTCTCCAACCATCTCGTCAACTCGTACGCCAAGGGCTCGCGCCTGGCCGCCGCGCGCCGGGTGTTCGACGAAATGCCGATGCGGAACGCCGTTTCTTGGACCTGCCTCATCTCCGGTCACGTGCTCTCCGGGCTTACCGACGAGGCCTTCCAGGTGTTCCACGCCATGCTTGTTGGAAATCTCTCAAGATTTCACACTCTCTTGTATTTTCTATCACTCTTAAGGGACAAATACACTCATAGGAGACAAGTGACTCTCTTCAAAAATGACTCATATATTTCATCCAGGAAACATAATACTTATACATGATAAGTACGTACTGACTACTTGACTGATTCCATTAACTATCCTGCATGCATGTCTACTAACAACTAGGACCTATTCTACTACCACATCTCCGTAACGTGGCCTTGACTCCCAACGTGCGGCATGCACGAACGATTAAACAACCTGCTAAATGCATGAATTAATACTCTCTTGATGAGTAACTAATTTACGATGCCACGCTTCCTACAGAAGCGCTCAACTCACACAGCTGCTTATACATGCAGCTACATGACTCAATCAAACTAATAGACGCACACATGGCTAACACACAACCACCTCAACGTGAACTAGCACATTTCTAGCTGCATGCACCTGGCCACAAACACATGTATGATTAATTCCAAGTAACACATACGTGCACTCATCTCCTGGCTGCTGATCAGCACACTACGCACTGCTAATCACCCGCTACGCCATGCTACACGTTTCAACTAACTTGGACTCTAGCCAGTATACATATTACACTCACACATGAACACAACAACTAGCATGTAACTAATGCAAAGAAACAACAAGATTATTCTAACAATGCTGCGGGAGGGGCCCGCGTGCAGGCCCACGTCGTTCACCTTCGGGAGCGTTCTCCGGGCGTGCCAGGATGCCGGCCTCTGGACCGGTTGGGCTTCGCGGCGCAGCTCCATGGGTTGGTCTCGAAGACTGTGTACGCATCGAACACCACGGTGTGCAATGCCCTGATCTCAATGTACGGTAGTTGCTCTGTTGGTCCACGGCTCCGGGCACAACAGGTGTTTGATACCACGCCGGTCAGGGACCTGATCACGTGGAACGCCTTGATGTCTGTGTATGCTAAGAAAGGGGATGTGGTTTCGACGTTCACCTTGTTCATGGCAATGCAGCATGATGATTCAGGTATTGAGTTGAGGCCGACAGAGCATACTTTTGGGAGCTTGATCACTGCGACATATCTGTCCTCATGCTGCTCGGGAGTGCTTGATCAAGTTTTCGCAAGGGTGCTCAAATCTGGCAGCTCAAGTGACCTCTAAGTGGGCAGCGCTCTGGTTAGTGCATTTGCGAGACATGGCATGCTTGATGAAGCTAAGGACATTTTTCTCAGTTTGGAAGAGAGAAATGCAGTTACTTTGAATGGTCTGATAGTGGGGTTGGTCAAGCAGCACTGTGGTGAAGAAGCAGTAGATATTTTCATGGGGGCAAGGGATTCTGTTGTTGTCAATGCAGATACATATGTCGTGTTGCTCAGCGCGATAGCTGAGTTTTCTGTAACCGAAGAAGGGTTGTTGAAAGGCAGGGAAGTCCACGGCCACGTGCTTATAACTGGACTTATTGATTTGAAAATTGCTGTTAGTAATGGTTTGGTTAATATGTACGCCAAATGTGGCGCTGCTGATAAAGCATCTGGGGTTTTCCAGTTGATGGAAGCAAGGGATCGGATTTCATGGAACACCATTATCTCGGCTCTTGATCAGAATGGTTACTGTGAAGGGGCAATGATGAATTACTGTTTGATGAGACAAGGTTGCATAAGTCCATCAAACTTTACAGCAATTAATGGCTTGAGTTCATGTGCAGGTTTGAGACTTTTAGCTGCTGGCCAACAAGTGCATTGTGATGCTGTAAAGTGGGGACTAGATTTAGATACTTCTGTTTCAAATGCACTGGTTAAAATGTATGGAGAATGTGGAGCTATGTCAGAGTGCTGGGAAGTTTTCAACTCTGTGGCTGAATATGACGAAGTTTCTTGGAACTCAATCATGGGGGTCATGGCCAGTTCGCAAGCACCTATTGCTGAATCTGTAGAAGTTTTCTCTGATATGATGAGGAGTGGTCTGACCCCAAATAAAGTGACATTTGTTAACTTACTGGCTGCTTTGTCTCCATTGTCCGTTCTTGAATTGGGGAAGCAGGTTCATGCTGTGATGCTGCAGCATGGAGCTACAGAAGATAATGCAGTATAATGCACTCATATCATGCTATGCAAAGTCAGGAGATGTTGGTTCCTGTGAGCAGCTGTTTTCTAAAATGTCTGGCAGAAGGGATGCTGTCTCATGGTATTCAATGATTTCAGGGTACATCTACAATGGCCATCTGCAGGAGGCTATGGACTGTGTTTGGCTTATGGTGCACAGTGGCCAAATGATGGATTGTTGCACCTTCTCCATTGTACTGAATGCATGCGCCTCTGTCGCAGCATTGGAGCGTGGAATGGAGATGCACGCTTTTGGTATTAGGTTACACTTGGAATCAGATATTGTGGTTGAGAGTGCTCTTGTTGATATGTACTCCAAGTGCGGAAGGATAGACTATGCTTCAAAGTTGTTCAATTCCATCAATCAGAAAAATGAGTTCTCATGGAACTCCATGATTTCTGGTTATGCGAGACATGGTCTCGGAACCAAAGCTTTGGAAATCTTTGAGGAAATGCAGCACAGCGGAGAAAGTCCAGACCATGTCACATTTGTCAGTGTTCTGTCTGCCTGTAGTCATGCTGGATTGGTAGAAAAAGGGCTAGACTACTTCGAAATGATGGAGGATCATGGTATACTACCTCGGATTGAACATTATTCTTGTGTTATAGACCTTCTTGGTCGGGCTGGTAAGCTTGACAAGATACAAGAGTACATAAAAAGAATGCCAATGAAACCAAATAGTCTCATATGGAGGACTGTTTTAGTTGCTTGTCAACAATCGAAAGATGTGGCCAAGATGGATCTTGGGAGAGAAGCTTCAAGGATGCTTTTGGAATTAGAACCTCAAAACCCTGTAAACTATGTTGTTTCATCTAATTTTCATGCAGCAACAGGAAGGTGGGAAGATACAGCCAAAGCACGAGCTGCAATGAAGGGAGTAGCAGTGAAAAAAGAGGCTGGTCACAGTTGGGTAACCCTAGGTGATGGAGCTCACACCTTCATTGCTGGAGACAGATCACATTCAAACACCAAAGAAATCTACGAAAAGCTGAATTTTTTGCTTCAGAAGATGAGGAGTGCAGGTTATGTTTTCCTGACAGAGTTCACCCTGTATGATCTCGAAGAAGAGAATAAAGAGGAGTTACTAAGCTATCATAGTGAAAAGCTTGCAGTTGCCTTTGTTCTGACACGTTCCTCCTCAAGCGGCCCCATAAGAATCATGAAGAACCTTCGGGTTTGCGGAGATTGTCACACAGCTTTTAGATACATTTCTCAGATTGTTGGCCGGAAAATCATTTTAAGGGATTCAATCCGATTTCATCATTTTGAGGATGGAAAGTGTTCTTGTGGGGATTACTGGTAACTTGTTTATATGGTCGGTACCAGGAACAGGGTTTGAACTTCATATTTTGAGGTATGGTACCAGACTACCAGGTGCATGGTGTTCTTAACTCTTAGATTTGTGGTAAATGTTGCCTTTCAAAGATACATATAGTCTACAAATCCATGTCCATGAATTTATCATTTCATCATTTAATTATTGGCAACTAATATTCCATTCCCCCCTGTCCGGAATAAATTGCAAATAAATCACTATCTGTCAAATGCTCATCACAAGTAGTGTATATTACGTGACTTTGATTTGTACCGGCATCTAACATGAATATTGGCATTGTTCATGTGTTTTGCTGTGATGTGCAGACTCATACAGAGCTTTAGAGAGACTTAGCAATCATGGGGGAGAACTTCTGCTGATCGCCATTGTCTTTGCATGACAGTCCATGGACAGCACACTCCACACTCCACAGAAGGTAATATTTGTGATACATCTGTAATATGTCTGAATAGCTAGCTTGTTCCATATGATTGAATAAATGATGTAGATAGCTCAGTTTGTTCCCAAACCACCAATTTGTAAGCCTGATTATGTGTTCACTACATTGTGATGTCTATATGTCATTGTACTATTGTAATAATATGATTTATCTTTCTTAATTTTGAAATGGTCTTCTAGCCTAATAAAGTTTAACAGATTGACTGACTCATGTCAGCTTCAACTCAAGCTACATGAGTTATTCGGCAGAAAAGCTAAATTGTGATTAGAGTAGACCCTTGTAATCATGCAGTATTCTAGATAAGCCTTTTAGCATGTATGTAAATCCTAATCGAATAACCATTTATACTTCTCCACGAGCAAATCCAAGTACATAAACAAATAAAACTGAAATGTGGATTTTACATTCATCAAAATTGACAGGACAGCACAAATGAAGTCAAGGATATAAGAATGTGCAAGATTGATCTTTCTATATGTTGGATAATAGAAGATAGGATTAATTCCTTATATACCACTGAAATTTGGTCTCAATCCCTGATTGTGTCAATAACATGTGGGGTTAGGGCCCACATGTCAATGACATAGTGAGTGGCATATAAAGGATGAGGTCAACTTTCGGTGGCATATAAGGAATTAGCCTAGAAGATACATCGTACTTCAGACTTATACAGAACAATAACGCCAGACATCTGCCATCAATCCAAGTCCACAATTCCAAAATTGGAGAGAAGGATCTTCACTTGCTGAACAAAATCCGAGCCTGTTGCGTACTCTGTTAGCATACCCACTGCAAACCCAAACATAGCCCATCTGCGAGATTTTTAACAATCAGAATCACAATAGAGGAACGAGCAATCTTAACCTATTCAATAACACACTGAACCTTAAGTCTACATCAGCCTTTATTTTTAGCATGCTTGTCGTAGTTAGTAGTAGCCTGTATGAGTAACTATATAGAACATGATAATTTGCAGTAACTTTACTAGGCCCTCGTTTGTTAATGACCTGGGAACATGCTGAAGTACTAGTTATTATTAACTAATCAATCTTAACTCTGTTGTTTGTTTGACGGCATGCTGTTTGTGACAACATTACACCATGATCATTCTACGCCACCAATTTGCAGTTTAGTAGGTCAATAAATATTCCTAGTTCATGAATTGATTATTTCATTTCATCACCTAGTTGCTAGTAGAAAAAACCTAGCAAGTGTGTATCTACTTCAAAGAACTTTCTGGTACACAAATTTGACGCGTCTTGCAGGGGGCAAACATACCTTCCATTGGCAATCTCATTCTTGCCCAAGAACCCAAAGAAGGGCCCCTGGTCGGCCTCCTCCAGCTTCTTCTGCTTGAAGTAGTCCTGCAGGTCCTTTGCCACCTTCCTCTGGTACTCCAACGTCACGACCCCTGCCACCGGCGGGGGCGTCTCCGCAGCCACCGGGGCCGTGGCCTCCACCGGCTTCGTCTCAGGGGGAGGCGGCGGCGACGTCGGCGCAGCCGGCTTCACCGGGGTCAGCGGCTGGGACAATGTCGGAGGGGTGGACAGAGCCGGCGTCTTGGGAGGCATAGGCGGCGGCGGCGACAGGGGGGGCGCCGCGGGTCTCCTGGGCCCATCCGCCTTGGAGCTCCTGATCACGGCGAACGACCTGCATGCGCGGTGGGGAGGCGAGACGCCTCCCACCTTCACCTTGATGGAAGGGATGGAAGGAGACAAAGACATTGCTACGCTCGAGGCTCGAGCTCTGCAGGGTGGTTCTTGTTCTTGGAAGGTACTCCGTATGAACTGGGAGGTGGGAGGGAGGGAGGGAACGCGTGGAGAAGGTTTGGACACACGCGCACGCACTTGTTGTGGATAAGAGTGTGTGGTGCCAAGTTTCTTCTTCCCTCTACAGCAGAGACGCCAAGACGTTGTTGCGGGTGTAAGAATTAAGATGGAGGACTAGCCGGTGTATGATGATGGCGAGTTGCCCGGTGGCGCTTTGCTGTTAGTCTGTGAGGTTTGCAGGGACTCAACATGGGCACAGCACATTCAGACATTCCTGCGTATTGCGATTGTCCCCGTCACCCCGTGCACTTGTCACTTGGAGACTTGCACAGTTGGACTCTTGTGTTCTACTTCACAGCAGCTGTACTGCGGGTGCCAATGACCAGCCCATAAGCAGTATCCCAGCGGCCTGGTATGCTGTGTTCAGAATCTAATTCAGTATGGCCTTTAGCCTTTTTCTCTATGTGCACAAAGACTTGTGTAATACATATACGATTTTTTTTTGAATAATATCAATTTAAAAGATAATTACAAAAATAATTAGTCGGTTTTTTTTTACAAATATAGGTGTCCGTCACCAATTTACCGCATGTCGTCGGTCCAACTGTCTGTCGCTAGTTGAACTAGCAACAGGGCAATGGCTATATACCAACCCACACATGGGAAAAAGTCATTTTAATTCTAAAAAAAAAGAGAAGAGAGCGGAGGAGAGAGTAGAAGAGACCTAACAAAGCCCTGTCGGTTCGTAGCGGAGCAGACAGAGCAGCGGATTTAGTTGTGCATTTAGCAGGTAAATGTTTTTTTTACAACTTTGTACATAAATCCGAAATCTTGTAGGTTAGCAAATAAACATAGTGACATACAATTCTGTTGTTTGATGTAGTACGTCATTTTAGCTGTACGGTATGTCATTAGTAATTTTGCTAATGCCAAAAATACTTTTTAAACCAGGAAAATAGGATGGTACCGCTAAAAATAAAAAGATACCTATTAAAAATCCATAAAAATTACAGAGTAGCTAAATATGAGATGTTAATCCGAACTTAATTTTTGTTTCCATTTGTGCACGGTAAATATTCTGTTAATACCGAAAATATTTTTAGAACTAGGAAAATAGCAAGATACCTCTAAAAATTCTCTAAGAAATCCAGAGTAAGTAAATAGGGTATGTAGAGCTGAATTAAAATATTGTGAACTTATTTTTTGTTTCCATTTGTACACGGTAAATATTTTGTAAATGCTAGAGACACTTTGCAAACAAGTAAAATAGCATGATGCCTATAAAAATTGTAGAGTAGCTAAATAGGGTATGTAGAGCAGAGCTTAATCAAGATAATCCCAACTTAATTTTGTTTTCCAATTG
Organism: Phyllostachys edulis; assembly: GCA_036346405.1. NCBI lineage: Eukaryota > Viridiplantae > Streptophyta > Magnoliopsida > Poales > Poaceae > Phyllostachys > Phyllostachys edulis. The sequence continues at coordinate 73,877,334 of CM070545.1, forward strand.
TGCACGTTGAATATTCTATTAATGTCGGAAGAACTTTGTAAACTAGGAAAATAGCTAGACACGTCAAACAATTTTCTAAGAAATCTAGAGATGGTACATAGAGTATGTAGATGTGAATTAAAATATTGTGAACTTATTTATTGTTTCCATTTGTATACGGTAAATATTTCATAAATACTAAAGACACTTGTTAAACAATTAACATAGTAAGCTGCCTATTTAAATTGAATTAATTAGGTATATCGCTTCTTATTACTCTTTGTATACGTTTCGTAGTTTTTACAATATATGCACTGAATTTTCAGATATGGCAGACCCAGAATAAGCTGCGTAGTGGTCGTACGAGTTGCTTAACCTGGTCATTGACTCACATCATCGTAGTCGCCTCAGTACCATCCTCCCCCAGGAAGACGAGGCGGCGATTGAGCTTGGCGCGCTGTAGCTGCGCACGCCCATGACGATATGGAGGGTGGATCCACGTTGGGTTCTGAGGTACGTGCAGTTGCGATCTGTGTGTACTCAATTGCAGCTTGACTACTTTGCTTGGACTAATGTTTGTTCTTAATCTTTTTGACGCAATTTGAGGGAGGCGGGTCTCCTTCCACTTGCGAGGATGATTGAGGTGACGTGGGAGGATGACCAGGACCGCGTGTGTGGTGGTCATACGTCCAGGCGCTTTCCGTATGACTAGTGCCTCCTGGCGGCGCTGGTTGACCGCTGGAGGCCAGAGACGCACACGTTTCACCTCCCATACGGGGAGATGGCGCCGACACTTTAGGATGTGACCTTCCTGACCGGGTTGTCCTATGCGGGTTTCCCCTTAGAGGCGCACGACATCCCAACCACATGGTGCATGAAGTTCCTAACGAGGTTCCAGGGGGTGCTGTCGCCCAACAGCAGCTACAAGGAGTTCAGCAGCACCTATGGACCGACGTTGTAGTGGATCTGTCAGTTCTAGGTAAGTTTTCGTAACTCTTGTTCTTCTGTTTCAATTGGTTTGTGCAATTTGCTGATGTGTATCTGTCCTCTTGCAGCCAGAACATATGGCAGAGGATGCACCCGAGCACACAGTGAGGAGGCACTTTGAGATCTACTTGTTGTGGCTGTTCGGGTGGGTGGTATTTCTAGGGTCCCACGGCGACAGCGTCAACAAGCACTACATCCTGTACGCACGTCAGCTGGTGGACTGGAAGGTGGAGAACATCCAGCCCTACGCTTGGGGCCCGGCGGTGTTGTGCGCGACATACCGACGACTGTGCGATGCGTGCCACTAGGTTCAGGACAGTGCCGTCCTCTCTGGATGCCCATTGCTTCTTCAGCTGTGGTCCTTCGAGCATTTTCAGATCGGACGATCACAGCTAGACCCGGGTGCCTACGCAGTCGCCATGTACATCGAGGAGACGATGTGAACCAATTGACCATGGGTACAATGTGGTGTTGCCGACGGGTAAGTTTTCTGAACATTTATTATTTTCCGTAATGTAATTCAATTTCTTGTGCTAAGTTTTTGTTGTTTTATTTGACATATCACCTTCACTCCGATCACTACACATGCGTCCTACCCGGACTACGTTGTGATGTTCGATCAGTTGATGGATGCTTGTGTCATCTGGACAACGTACGCTCTTGACAAGGTGTACGCGCGCGCACCCCGAGGCTTGTCGAGCATTTGCACGCGAGATCACGTGTACTGGTACAAGCGAAGGTGCTTGGTTCATGACATCTTCGTGGAGGAGTACCACGTGCACCAGGTGATGCGCCAGTTCGGTCTGCGACAGGAGGTCCCAACCCCCTAGGGCCAGCGGGTTGCCCCGAACATCCATGGGTAAGTTCACGTTTTACTTATGTCGTACCATTTGCCTTATATAAATACGATACAATCGTTTTGCCTTCCGAAGATACACTAGGAAGGGGGTCCCTGTTACGACTTCTTGGATGGACATGATGTTCCCTTGGGTTGAGGGGTGGCTCCGCACCTTAGAGGATGTTGTCCAGGAGGATACTCAATACGACCCCAGAACGTACAAAGAGTACATCGAGTGGTACTCTAGTCAGACGAGGGTTCGCTGTGTCAGGGTCGTGGACGACCCATCACAACACGAGGCTGCGACGTTCGACACGTACCCCACCTAGCCAGACTCTGCATTCCATCGCGTGGTACGTATTGAACGATCCATACATATTATTTGCTTCGCAAGTTTTCGGTTCCTAACTTGTTAATTACATGTACAGGTCGATCTACATTGGGAGATGCACGCGTTGGCGACCTCTTTGCGTCATATGACGCTCAGGGAACGCTTCGGCATGATGGTGCAGGAGATGAGAGGGGTCATGGACCAATTCGTCGAGAAGACGAGACAAGGCATCAAGCTGGCATCCTGCCGCAGGCTGAGGGAGGTGGTGGACCCACCTGTGTGTGGACAGGGAGTGAGCCACGGTGCATCACGCCCCACGGCTCCTCACCCAGACGTGGTGGGCGGGTCCTCGTGGCATCGTGCTGGGAGTACCCTAGCACAGTTCGTAGGTCAACATGACACACTCATGTCTGGCTGTTTATTTCGAACTCCACTAGTCACTAACAACAATCTTCTCTAGCAGGTCCTTAGTACCACCTGTACATGCGACACGAGTACGCGGAGTCGTCCGCTACCTTCATGCACCGAGGTATGTCTGTCTTGCTTACACGCATGCACAACGTATTTTCTCGGTATGTCCGCCATGTTTACATGCATAACTTATTGTTTCACAACTTGTGCACCCCTTTTGATGGAGCAGCTGGTGTCGCACGGGGAGTCATGCTTCGAGGGCTACGATTTCAACCTAGGTAGCGGTGGGCCTTCGCGCGGCGAGAGCAGCCAGGTCTCTGTGAGGGCTTCACAGAATCACAGTTGCCCGGAGCGACCCAGCCGATGCAAGATCCTCTCGCGACACCTTTGACCTACTCGTACTAGCGCCCGCAGTAGCCCCAGACGAGACCAAGAGCCACACGTGGGGTACGCCCCAAGAGGGCCCGCGAGTAGATATCTGTTGTTGTAAATATCAGTCATGTCATGTAAATATAAATTTTTGTACAACTTACATTATGGTAGTGTCCTGTTCTGATACTATTTGTTCTCGTGAGTCAGCATCACGACACCCCTCCGTTTTGGACCTTAAGGACCGCACCGGGTAACACCACATGCTACCACTTTTGTAGATTGACATGACAACACACTTCGATGCTACCTTTTCATACTGAAAAGACCACACTCCACCACGCCCCCTTATCAAACCGAAAAGACGACACCCGGTCACGCCACACACTGTCACTTGTGCAGACTGAGATGACAACATACTTCGATGCTACCTTATCATACCGAAAAGACCACACTTCACCACACCACATTTTTAGGCCGGAAAGACCGCACCCTGTTACGCCACACGCTGCAACTTTTACAAACCGAGTTGACAACACACTGCGATGCTACCTTACCCAACCGAACCCTGTCAAGCCACACGATCCAACTTTTGCAAACCGAGTTGACAACACACTACGACGTTACCTTACAAGACCGATAAGACCACACTATGCCAAACCATATTTTCAGACCAAAATGACCACACTTCGCCACACCCCCTTTTCAGGCTGAAAAGACTGGACCCTGTCACACCACACGCTGCAACTTTTGTAGACCGAGTTGACAACACACTGCGACGCTACCTTATTAGACCAACAAGACCACACTATGTCACACCACCTTTTCAGACCGAAAAGACCATACTCCACCACGCCCCCTTTTCAGCCCAAAAAGCCCATTATAAAAGGAGGGAATAGAGCTGCAGGATAAGACTACACCACACCCAACACTTCACTAAAGCTCGGTTCACACAATTGTGAGGAAGGAGATGTCGGGCTCGTTGGCAAACTTCTACGCGAAGATCATGCGGAAGCGCAAGTGACTTGCCGAGAGGGCTAAACCATACCCGGATTGTTCTACGAAGGATGCGCTGGTACCACCGGAGTTTCCACACCCGCAACGTGTGTGCGAAGAATCGGCTAAGATCATCCAGTCCACACACCTAGCGACGGCTGCCCGGGCGTACTACACATGCGGTCATCACCTCGTAAGCAAATCTTGCACACACGTAGATTTTCCACATCTTACGTTCCATTCCACAAATCCCTAACAACATCCGCGCATAATGGCAGCTGGAGATGCGATGCAACTTTTTCCACTGGATCAACAGCCTGGACATGTACGATAGGGCCTTCATCTAGCAGAAGTACATGCTGAACTATGCGATGCGAGCCGAGACCTTCAAACACTAGAAACCCTACGCACCCGACCCGACTAAAAAGGCACCGGTAGCTGAGTACGACCGAGCCGAGTGTGCGGCGCACAAGGGGAAGGCTCCTGTTAGTGAGACCAGCAGTCGTCCTAGCGCTCCCCGTCGCCCGGGCACAGTCCGGATCGAAGAGGTAAGTTATGTTCAGTTTGCATCCTGAATATTAGCTTGGCTCTATGTTGTGCTATCTTGACATCATTCAATCATCTAACCCGCCGCAGTAACATGGTGACTTGAGACCGCGTAACGCGCGACGATCCGAGAGACAAGGGGAAGGGAGCGATGGGCCATCAGGACTGATCGATTTCATTCCAATCAACCTTTTTTTATTCCAAAAAGGTGTGCATGTATCATAGGTGTGTTTCAGTTTGCTCGTTCGTGCATGTTGCCGTTTCTAATGTACATAACCAAACCGAGCGCGTCATGTATTTCGCAATTAAATTATGAAGTCTTTCGAACTTAAATCTCTTTTCCCAGATGTTTTGACTATTGCATATTACGTAATCTTTTCCCGAAGAAATCGGTTCCACAAACAATACAATCAGGACAACAACGTGCATGGCAACTCGAAACCCAAATATTCTTTTCATTTCGCTCCAAAGGGGGCTATTGTGTTATTGCGCCACCAAACTCGCGTTCCAAATTGCGCCACCGATCTCGCATTCTCTACTTCACATTTCGTTATCTTTTCTAATTTCGGATCCGAACTACACGGACATTGCAAGCTACTACTAAAAAACTTCGTGAAATACACTTAATCTGTAGGCAAAATTTCTCTCTCTCTCTCTCTCTCTCTCTCTCTCTATATATATATATATATATATATATATACCCTATCGCCAGTCCAAATGGCGACATAGATCCTGTCGCCAGTTCAATAATTGACGGCAGAAACCTCTCCCCACTGTTCTAATTGGCGACAGGGTTCATATCGCCAATTGGAGTGGCGACAAACTTTGTAAAAAAATTGACTAATTATTTTTGTACATATCTTTTAAATTAATATTATTTTTTAAAAAATGCATACATATACATGCTAAGGAAAAGGTCATTTTTGCCATTCTGTTAATTTTTATATGTTCATCTTTCACATATTGTGGCACACTCGTGTAGATTTTGTTGCTAATTGAAATGCGTATTATTTTGAGTAAGTATCTTCATGGAAATATGTTTGTGTGTTTGGTTCTTGTCCTTAGCGGTGTAAGAATTAAAATTGTTTCATTATTTAAATTTAGCTTGTAGTGGAGCGGACACTTTATTTTATAAATTGTTGAAGGAACAATCTTATTCAAATTGCTGGAGAGCAACACCTCATATTTTTACCAAATTGTTGGAGAAAGAAGACCAAATTCACAGGCCATATAATCAATGGGACTGAAAGTAAATGATCCTTCTTTTCAGTTGCAACACCCATAGCCATCAAGACATGAACATAACATCTTGAACAAAAAAGGCCAACAAGGCATCACTTAACATGTGAGGAGCAAAGCAAAACAAGATAGCAGAAATCCAACATCCCTGACAACACTAACTAGACAGCCTTATATGGTACAATGGAGCATGAGAACACCCAGGAAAAGAAAAGGCAGGAAAAGAGGATGAAAAATAAATAAAGTGGTTAAATCTTGATATGGTACATTCGGCATCAAAACTGTAACCCTGCCGCGCAGACTAGCACCAACAAACAATTCAGCAAGATAAAAAAAAAATTATCCATATTCGCTTGGCTTCATTCCGCATTCCGCAGTCCACAGATATCATCGTGATTGATGAGAAGTCATCAGTGCAAGCATATCCTAGGTGGAAAAACTTCAGCAACCCATGAAGCATTGCTTCCATCAAGGTTATCGTACATACGTGAAACCTATTGAATCACACACTCGCATTTCCTGAAACCATCGTTTTCCAGTTCATCATCGGACAAACCTTCATCACTGTAGAAACATAACCACTCATCAATCAGATGATATTAGAGCTATAGCAAGCTATGAATAGAACAGCACATGAATACAGTATACATCTATAAACATCATTGCAGCCATGTTCAATATAGGATGCAGTTTGAGGACTAACAAGTTTCAATACTTTGCAGCTCGCAATGGATGTGCAGATAAATAAACTATCATCACTAATTAATTTGGAGGGAACTCAATGTATGAATAAATGAGTGCAAATCAGAACAAGGACGGAGGTATTCTTCAGATTGTCGATATTTAATAGCAATACAAACCCAGTCAAGACAACAAAAATGCAGACAACACATATTGTTCACAATGCAACTGCTCCTTAAATGAACTAAAAATTGTGGTCGTTTATGAATATGACAAATGATAATGGACTATTTCTGCATTGATAATCATGCACCAGATATATTTGCAGGGGATACGATGAGGTGCAAGGGGAAAATAGAATTTTTTTTGACAGTACCTGGCTTCAAATTCCCTTATCTCAAAAAGCTCCTTTCCACATGTATCAGTCCATTGAACTTTTCTCCGTTCCATGCCAGCTTTCAAGGTTTGCACCTCTTCAAGCGACTCACGTGGTTCTTCACCTTCACTTACCACTATACAATGATCTGAAGAACCCCTTTTTGAGTTGCTCTTAAGACAGCCTTTCCTCTCATTTCCAGTAATGAAACCATTAGTTGTCACCTTCTTCTTTGTTGAACCAGATGACTCTTCCAATGAGCTCTCCGATGTGTTTCCTGAACTCAATTTTGGAGGAGACGCCCCCTCAAGCCCGGCAGCTGTGCAACCAAAGCAGATAAAGGGAGCACATTTACCGGGAGCTTGGTTTTTCCTGGAAGCCAGATGATACACCTGCTCAGCTTCCCGATCGACTAGTCGGTACTGAGTCCACGGTGATACCTTGACAGGCTTCTCTTCATCTTTCCGTCCAAGCAGCAAAAGAGCAAGGCCATGGCTGTACCCTGAAGCTGATGATGAGAAAAAGCCTCCTCCTTCCACAGCCAGTAGCATTTCCACTGCTCATCCAGACACCATAAACTATAATCTTGTGGTCTGTTTGATGCACTTCCTCTTCATTGGCTAGCTTACTAACCTGCAAATGCAAAAGAAAGCAACATCAGATTCACCGCTCACTGGACTTGCAATCGAGATATATACCGGCTCTACCGTCTCATGAATCTACAATCTACAGTGGTAGAGATAGATGAAAAGCATAGCACTTTGTCTAGTAGTTAATGGCATCTATCGTCTAATCCCATTCAGCAGGCAATTAAAGAAACAGCCTACATTTGTTCATAGATATCTTTACTGCAGTAGGTCTTTGCTCTTCGACCAAGGGCATTCAATAATTGGTTACTGTGCACAGTCAAGAAAAGGTTTCCAGTTATATCTACAGTTCCATCTTTAGTTGAACCAATTATTGGAGGCCTGAACCTAGTTACCTAAACCATGATCACATGCCCAGTGTTACTCCAAACTGCATCAAATCCTAGAGGACTTTTGATTCACTCATACTACACATCCACAACAATCAATCCAACGATCACGCAACGGAGCACAGATTGTCAGGAACTGAGCTTACCAATGTCTAATGATCATATACTTAAAGTTCTAACTAGACCAAACATCAACAATAAAAATGCCTAGAAAAAAACAGGTTGACGAAAAGTTGCTAATCCAAATAAGATTTGGCCCCAAGTAACCTCCAATTGCTCTGTTCAAACTTAATTCGAACGGCCAAAAACCTGCACATCTTCCTGGCTAAGCTGGTCCATGTCCAGCATCTTCCACAATCCTCTAAAAAAACCCAACTTTAAAATCATACCACAGCTAAAGATCCCAGGAACGCATGCACTAAAGAACACAAGAGGCAGGCCTTCACACGGATCTAGCATCCACGAACCAGCCAAATTCTCAAATCGGGCTCATCTAACCCACGCATTGGCGAACATCAAGCTCCAACACCCCAAACTGGGACTAGCACAGCTCGGATCTCACCAAGAAACAGCTCAAAAAAAAAAAAGAATCCCCCAAAAACCCTCGGGAAATTTTCAAATGCTGCGAGTGGAGGGATCGGACCTGGGGGAGAACTACATTCCGATTGGGGAGCGGCGGGGATCGAGGCGGGCGAGCGATCGGATCTGAGCAGGACTCGAGAAGCGAAGCCTAGGATGCGAGGGAGGAGAGCAGTGGTAATGGCGGAAGAAAATAGTAGAAAAAAAATGAAAATAAGAGAAAAGCGGGGTGGGAAAGAAAGGAAGAGTGGACCTCAGGGGGGCGGTGGTGCTGTCCTAGTGAGACCAGCCGCGGGAGACGTTAGGTAACTGACATGTGGGGCTCGCTCTGGGAATCGGAGTGGTAGGTCCGACCGGTAAGTGGGACGTGTGGGTGTTAGGTGGGTTGGCTGGGCGTATGAGGTGGAGGTGGTGGACGCGTCGCCCGTCGGACGAGGGTACGGACGGTGGTGATCGGCGGCTTTATGACCTTTTCGTTTGGTCTCCAGCGTAGACACGTGGGCCATTCTTTTTCTGTTTAATTTGAAATTGTTATGGTTTATTTCCTCACATTTAAAGGCAAAAAACACTACTAGTCTACTGCAAGAAGTTACTGCAGGTTTACAGCTGGGCAGCTATGATGTCGAGAAGTCAGGAGATTTTTTTTAAATAATATTATTTTAGAAGATAATCACAAAAATAAATAGCCGTCCAAAAAAAATACAAAAACAACTAGTTGTCGCCAGTTGAACTGGCTATATAGACTCGATGCCCTCACTCGTCGGTCCGGCTCCTGTCACCGATTAAGCTGACTAAATTGCCCGATTGAAGCTGGCAGACAGTGAAACACTAAACTAGTTGGTATGTTTGTGATTTTTCTACATTTTCAACAGTACGAAATCTGTTAGACTCGCAATAACATTTTGTGATCGTCGTATGTTGTTCTAGTGCATTGAATTTCTAAAGAATTTTGCGGGGACGATTGAGGTATCAATGATTCGTTAGTAGAAAGGTAAGCAATATTGCGATACACTTGGGAGTTCATACATGATGGAGAACTTTGGAGAAATGACCTCTTGCATAACATTGCTCGTGTACATGCACTGCATATTATGTAAGGAAACAAATGTGAATTTGTCATTACTATCAAAACTACGACAAATCACACTGATATTACATAACATTCAGCAAAACGACATAACACTTAGTTTATATCAAAATTACGACAAATCACACTAATATTATATAACATTCAGCAAGACATCGTAACACTTTTTTTTTCAAATCAAAATGATAATTCATAACATTGGAAATAACATATTACAACTGGCTGTGCTTTCCCGTGGCCACGGCCTCAACGTCCCCCATGTAGACTGCCTTGAGTCGGGCGGCCGGATAAGGTCCCCGCGGTGACGTCTGGAGTGCCGATGTCTCCTTCGTCCTGAGGATTTCTCGTGGGGCATTTCTTAAAGGTGTGCCCAAACTCTCTGCAAATGGAGCACTTCTTCGTACAACGTCCGGCTTTTGCTTCGTCCATGTCGTTCCTGATGCGTCGCACTTATCACCGGCCAACATTTCCCTTGAGCCTATCAATGTCCGCGGCCCAGATTAGTTGCTTTCAGGTTGGATGGCCAGTGAAATGGCCAACCACGGCGTAACCATACATCTCTCCACTCTAGGTTTGCATCACCGCCTCCTTGGTGAAATAGTCAGAGAGGTACTAGCTGGGATGTTGCGCCACCGTCAAACATGCGGCCATGACATGGGAGTAGGGTCTATGCAAAAGAAGGGGCTTGTTGCAAGTGCATATGCAACTACCGCGACGTAGCGTGCACTCGTGGATGACCCTCTCGCGGTTCGTCCCGCGGCATCCTTTATCCCTGTATATTATCTCGAAGCGAAGCTCTCTTGTTCCCATCCTGAATGCCCGGTGCATCTCACCCTTCTCACTCTTCTCCTCCATGTACTTGGTGACCATGGCGGGGTAGAGTACTTTATCATTTGTCATGGCAAGCGACACGTTGTTGTTTCTGTCAACAAAGTAGTTCGTCGTACCGCGGAGAATTGCCTCCACAATACCAACCAAAGGGAGGCACCTTGCGCCGCGCATAACCCAGTTGTACACCTCGGCTAGATTGATTGCCATGACACCATATCAAGCACCACCCTGTCATGTAGCAGCAATCACTTCTCCTTAGACTCGTGCTCAATCCAGTCCGAGAAACATTTCACCTGCGCCCCCATCCTCGTCAATCTGGGAGCATTTGTGGGTAGTTATGGCAATGCTTCGAGGGCTTGGTCAGCACTTGGGGTGGCTCTTTTCGCTGCCTCCTTTTTGTGCGTCTTGGTCCGCTCATCCAGAATCTTCCAGAGTGCTTCGAACTTCCGCTGCTGGTTTTGGTTGCACAGCCGCTTGAACATCTTCATCAAGTCCTTGTTGCGGAACTGTTTGTAGAAATTTGCACCCAAATGCCTCATGCACCACCTGCTCTGCAGATCCGCCCACATAAGTGGTACATTATCTTCTTGTTGTAGCTGAGTTATTGCACTCAGCAGGCCCGCATGCCGATCATGTATAAAGCATACGTTTGGACGGCCCTATACAATAGAAATCCTCAAATTCTTCAAGAACCACAACCAGCTATTTGTGTTCTCACTTCCAACGAAAGCGAATGCTACAGGAAGAACTTGATTGTTCCCGTCCATCGCTATTGCAGTCAGTATTTGGCCCTCATACCTTCCAGTCAGGAATATGCTATCGACGCACAAGATAGGACGGTGGTGCCGGAATGCATTGATGCACGGACCAAAGGTGAAGAATGCTCATTGCAGTGCCTTCTTATCATTGCAGTACCTTCTTATTGGCCCACTTTCGACGTGTGGCATCTTGAATGTCGACATGAGTGCCGGAATTCCTGTATTATATGACTCGGAGTAGCCCGGGGAGGTTGTGGCAAGAGTCCTTGAACGTACCAAACCTTGATTCAAATGTCTTCTGTTTTGCCCTCCACTCCTTGGCATGGCTGATTGTGTACTGGTACCTTGCCTCAATCGCCCGAATGATGAACAGTGGCTCAAAATCTAGATTATCCACAATCTCACCGTACATGAGGTTGGCGATGAAGCCAGATGACAGGTTCCTGTGAGACTGTACTGACTCAGCGACGAACATGTGTGAGGGATAACTATAGAGCACTTCCAGTTGGTGTCTCACTTAGGCTGAAATGCATGCACTCGCTAAGGGTATCCCTCTATATCGCACTTCACGTCGTAGGATCTTGGGGCAGACTTGACGACTCTGAATGTGCGTCGCACCGATAAGACCCATAATTTAACCGTGTCTTGCACGCTCTCCTTGCATTTGAACATAGCTCCTTGTCTAACTTTGCTCTGGTCGTACTCCCACGGTACACGGGAGCCTTCGTTGACGACGAGGTTATCGAACTGGTATGTGTTCCACTCAGATGGAACCGCCTGCTGGTCCACATCATCCTCTTCGTCGGAACCTTCATCTTCTAACAATGCCATGTAGTCTCGATCTTCGAGATCCATCCTTTGCACAACGTCTTCCACCTCCTCACCCTCGTCAGCAAGACTACTAGCTTCCCTGACCGAAGGAGCTACTTCCGCAGGGTCTTCATCGACAGCATCAGCAACTCCGGGAGCTTCAACCATTGTGTGCGCCGTGCTGTGGCTGGAGTCCCCGACTTCTTCTTCGGCGTCAACACCCCCTTCTTATTCAGCTGCGGATGGAGGAGTGGGCTTGGCATATACCTGGGTCAGAAGGACTAAATTCCACCCTCCCTCCCTTACCATGCGTATATATGACTGTCATGAATTTGTTCCCTTCAGCTACACTAACTCCCAATATGTGGGTTGTGCTGCCCGGGGGGCAAGACAACTCAAAGTCAGATCGTACACATCATGATCCACTTGGAATGTGTGAAACAACCACCGCATCATAGCTCCCCATGTACGCTGGTCTGGTCTTGCTAGGAACACGATCGTCGATTGGAAATAACGCAAATCAATCCCCTTGGGACCCTCCATAATAGTCCCCTGACTGTAGTAAATTTTAAAATTGGCGACGTCGGTTATATTTGACGCACTGCACTATAAAGAATATTTCCACGATTAACCACATATCTAAAACTAGACTACCCATCGAAAAGTTTATGTAAAACATACTGCACTAGGTAACCGTACATCTAAAACTATGTAATCCATTCGATTTAAATCGCGAGACACTGTTCATCTGCAACCTCCAGCCGAGAGTTCAAAACCGATTCTCTCCCGTGCGTATCTCAAAATTCAAAATTCCATATCTTTCTCCTCGGTGCGTAGAAAAGCGAGCCGTTTTAGCCACGCCAGCGTCCGTCTTGATCTCCTCTTCCAATCCCCGATTTGATTTCCTCCAAACAGATCTAGTTTAAATGCAATCTGCAGAATCCGAGCTCCTCCCAATAGTCTTCTCCGACGAGCTGCGCCTTCGTCCGGCGTCCTCCGGCCAAACCGTCTGCGGCGTTGGCCAAGCGTCGTTGTCCTCTCGTCATGCTCCCTTCCTTCGCCCGAAGATCGCCGAGCACCGCCGCCCATGTCGAGCCATGGCGTTAAATCGAGCTCCTCGCTTCCTCGGTGAGTTTTTCTAAAATCCGATCGCGTCATCTCGTGCCCTCGTTCATACCTATCTTTCCCTCTTTTAGATTCAAGTTTCATCAACCGTGTCTTTGAGAATCGGCGTTCTCTCGCCTCTTGTACGTCGTCCTTCTCCGGCCAATTACTCGCAACCATTGATCCCGCCTTCAACTCCACCACCGTTGGGTTCGCGATCGCCGCGTTCTACGCCGTGCTCGCCTCCCTTTTGTAGAGCATTGCGGGCGTTCTGCGTCCCGTGAGGCCGCCATGGTCGCCGTTCTTCGCGTCATTGTCGTCGCATGGGCGAATCTTGATGTCCGGACCGCGTCATCATCTCGCCTCGTCGTTTCCTTTCCGTTTGCCCCCGCGCCCGTTGCGCCGCCGTCCGCCCGGCCGCCAGCGTGCACATGAATTAGCAATGCCTTTGTTCATGCATATGTACGGTGTGTGCGTTTCTTCTGTTGCGTTCATCTCACGTATGCTTTGTTCTCTGTTAATGCTCACGGCTAATCCTTTCTCTTTGCTTTGCCATGTTAGTTTGCCTCATCGACGGGAAGGCAGCCGCATGAACTCGAAGACGATCTTCTATTATTTCGTTTCTCCTCTAACCTTCTCTGTTATTTACGTGCGTTGTCTTCTCTGTTAATTCTTTCTATCAATTGCCATCTCATGCCTGAGCTATCATCATTCTTTGCCATCATGTGATCAAAAAGGTAGCGAATCTGTTCTCTGTTAGCCGTTCATTCATTCTTTTTCGATGTGTGGTCCCAATTTGTCATTCATACAAATCCAAGCCATGTATATATATGTATATACGTATGTGTGTGTATATATATATATGTGTGCATATATATATATATATGTATGTGTGTGTGTATATATATATATGTATATGTATATGTATATGTATATATATATATATATATGTATGTATATGTATATGTATATATATGTATGTATGTATGTATGTATCTCTTACATGTTGACCCCACATGTCATTCACCTAATTAGAAACCCTAATTATTTCTCTCTCTTACATACGGGTCCCGCATGTCAGTCAACCCTTGGTCAAACCCTAGTTCATGAGCTTGGTCCACCGTGGACTAGCATATCTCTGTGGACTTGGTCTATAGACCAGTGGCCCACATGTCAACCCTAATCTTATTTTTGGGAATTAATTTAATTCTTGAAAACCCTTTTATTCAGTTGGTTCCACTTGCCGCTCTCTCTACCTTATTTTTGGAATTATTTTAATTCTAGAAATTCATAAATACCAGTCAGTCCCACCTGTCATCCACAGTTCCTTTTCGGAAATTAATTTAATTTCTGATGTTCAATTATCCAGTTGGCCCCACATGTCAATCAATGCCTTTGTTCCCTCTTTCACTTACCAGTGGACCCCACTTGTAAGTATCCAATTCCTTTTATCTTATTTAATCCGAAAGAATATTCTTCGAATATTCTTTTCTCTATCAATTTCATCATTTCATATGATCTTTCAGAGCTCACATCTTTTGAATCCGAACTCCGATTGAGTCCATTCAAATTCCTAAATTCATCTCAAATCAATATCTATCTATCTGAGATTATTATTTAATTTTTGGAGTTTGTTCGCTCTCTGTTGTTTATTTATTTGGTTTATTTACTTGTTCGCGAGTAGACATCGATACTGCGAGAAGTGCTGATCAAGAAGGAGCAGAAGATCAAGGAAGTAGAAGATTAAAGTCTAAATAAGATCGTCATTGCTAGCAAGGCAAGTTGTACCTTTGATCATATTGAATCCTAGTTTTCTAAAATTACTTTGATTCAAATTATTGTATTTACTTTAAGTATTTATTTAAATGCTTTTGGGTGTAGCTATGATCCCATTTGTTATATCCATCTTGTCTAATTGATATGCCATAATCTTTTGTCACCCTAGTTGATATTTAGTTGGTAATATTGTAGCACCAACGTGGGTTGGTTAGTACGATTAGATTGCTTAGCCATGCCACGAATCATTGTCATGTAGATTGCTATATTAAACTGATTAAATGAATATGCAACTATGTGATAAAAGCGTGCACTATGTGTTGTAAGGCATGTGTTGCACTTAAAACCAAGCTGGGTGGGAAATGATTTAGGCTGAGGCAAGTGGTGGATCTTGTGTGATATGGTGGGGTGTGTGCTATTTTGGTGGGCTGTGTGCATGGGCGTGATAAGTCGTGTGTGCTATTTTGGTGGGCTGTGTGCATGGGCGTGATAATTTGTGTGCATAGGGATTGTGGTAGTCTTGCCTTGGTCAATTAAGGACCTCACCATGTGCGCCATTGAGCGGGCCTTAACCGTACAACCACATGTCCGGTATGGGGCGGACTGGCTAATTAATTAGCGATGTTTTGATTGATTACTTTTGGTTGACAATTGGGCGCAAGAGGGGCGGTGGCGAAACCTTAGCGAGGTAATCGGGTCAAGGCAGACTTTGTAAGGACTTGTCACGTACTCTAGACCTGCTTACCTAAGGTAGTGAGCAATGGTATCGACGGATGCCAAACAAACTAGAGAATTAAGTGTCTTATGGGTAAAGTACAACCTCTGCGAGTGTAAAACTATTGAATAGCCGTGTCATGGTTATGGGCGTGCTTTCGAGGATTTCACACTAGGGTAGATCTTCATAAAGCTGTGTGGGAAGGGAGGCGTGTGATCTAAATCATATGGCTATGTGAATAATCTGTTTTAGGTGTGTGTGTCTTTGTGAAATCAAATTGTTAAATTATGATTATCTATTTGTTTTACTTGGTTTTCAATCTATTATTTGTATTCAATTGCAAATGTTGCATTTACGCAAAATAACCACAGAATGCCATTCCTTGGAATAAGCACTGCATCTATAAATTGCATTTACGTGGTATGACTTATAGAATACGGTGTGTACTCACGCTTGCTTTGACGAATCAAGCGAAGTGAAGAATCGCCGATCAACAAGGTCTACTTCAAGGATCGTGGAGAACTAGGTCGCAAGACCTCACCGAGGTGCTGTGGGCATATGGATGGGCTTCACTTTGAGTTATCCGTTTCGTTCATTGCGGCTTCTTTGAGCTTTTTGCCTTCTGAGGCATTAATTGTAAGCTTTGACCTTAAGGTCTTTACTCTGATGTTTATTGTATTTGCCTATTTATCAGTTATCCTTGTATATGGGATTGATATTTCACTGATGTTGTCACTGTGTGCACTAGCGTGATCCTGGACTAGTGCAGTATACACAGAGGGTCCAGAATTGAAAATTTGGGTCCCGACATTGACCCACTTGCGGTAGCCACATAGTGGATTCGGGGACTACGTGTACACGGGAGAGGTTGTTAGTGCGGACTTTGAAAGAGAAATAGTAGAAAAACATACTGTTACATGTCCTTACCGGCTGCTGATAACGGCTGGTGTCCCAACGACGATCAGGATAATCGCAGGAGTAGTTCGCGCAAGCCCGGTAAACTTAAAGAACTTGCATCTGTCCCTACACCAACAGAGGGGCGGCGTCTCCCCCTCGGGCGGGTGTTGCGACGAATGCTCGGTTAGGATGTTCTGATAGGGGTTGCTGCTACGGGGGCGGCGTCATTGCAGGGAGGTGGCCTTTTGACACGCTTTCTTTATTTCTCCTAGGCCGCATACTCTCTTTGTAGTTCGCGGACCTCCTTCAAGTGCTTCTCCATCTGAGCGAGATTGTGTTGAAGTCTGGATGTAGGAGAAGCTGGCATGGAAAGGGTAGTACTTATATCCGAGCGGTCTTTGCGTATCTGGTGAATTATGGTCGGTTGAAGGAAAATCGCGTCCATGAGGCAAATACGACTCTTGAAGCCACATCGTTGTGCAAAGCTAACTCGTCGGGTTACATCGTTGCGCAAAGCTGACTTGTTGAGTCACATCGCTGCACAAAGCTGACTCGTCGGGTGTGGGGTGTCCCGATGCATAATCCCTCATCTGATTCTTGGGTTTCGGATCCACTTGCGGCGGCATGGCGAGTCTAAACCATCTGGTGAAGCTCCATGGGTTAGATAAGGTGGGAAGCACAAGATGAGTTAAGAACTAATCTAGGGGGTAGGTTAGACCCAACAAACACAGCTCAAGAAACTCAAATGAAATACCTTTATTTATTAAGGGTCTTAGTATGGCTTGCAACGATGCCTAAGGGCTTTTGCAGCTCATACTTGCACACAAGGAAAAGACGATGCTAAGCACACAAACTACCGTCTAAAGGGCGACTCGAAAAGAAACTAGCTAAGCTTGACAAACTAATACTCTAACGATCTCAGTCGCTAAGGTAGCCTCCACAACCACGACGATGCTCCTTGCATTTGTAGACTTGGAAGTGGTGGCATCTTGCTAATCGATCTTGATGTCTGGGGTGGCGCGAGTCTGTTGGTTCTTCCGCTCTGCGACCCCTGTTGGCTCCTCTGGGACCTCCTCGGGGTCTTCCTCGGGATCTTCTTGAGGGTCCTCTTCTGGTTCTTCTGGCTCTTCAGGGTCTTCTCCTTCTTGTTCCTCCTCATGGTCGTGCTGACCGTAGAGGGCTTCTTCCAACGTGGCGATCCTTTCTTTAGCTCTTTGTAGGGTCTCATAGGCGCACTCTAGCTCGATGGCGACTGCTTCCAGCGACTTCTCTTGAGCGGTTGCGAATTGGGCGAAGTGTACCACTGTGGCATCGTCTTCTCCATCCGTGAGCAGTAGCGTCTTTGGTCGATCCACGGCGGTAGCTTCGGGAATAGTAACGGAAGGCGGTGATTCTGCAGCTCTTCTTGGCGTAGATGTAGCAAGTTCGAGGATGGCCAGCGTGGCGACTCTTGAATTCCTTCTTGAAGGTGATCCTTCGACGGAGATGTTCAGCGGTGGTGGCTTTAGTGCTCTTCTGGCGTAGATTGTCAGACGGCAGATCACTCCACGATCTCGGCCGTTTACCATCCATTGGTTGCCACGATACATGGGACGATCAAAACCTCCAAGTACACCTGCAGCTTCCTGACTCTGCGGCAAGTCCGCCTTTGCGCTCACCGTAGTTGTGAAGCATCTGTAAAACAGAACAAGAGGTGGGAACCAAGTTAAAAGCAATGGGGAGAGAAAAGATTCGACAATAGTTGAGTCAAGAGAGACATGAGGGAGTTAAGCGGTTCATTTAATCTTGCAAGTTATTTTTCTTTAGAAAATAATTTGGACTCTCTAAGACGGCCGATCTAAGGGTAAGACCTACGATCGGTATGGCTCGATACCACCTCTGTCGGGACCCAAAATATGCAGTGCGGACCCTCGTGTATAATGCACTAGTCGAGGATCACGCTAGTGCATCTGATATCAACACATGTGAATATCGATCCACACAAGCGATTAATAACATAAACGAGTAATTTAATAACAAATAGTCGTTTTGACCTTATGGTCGAGTTACAATTATTAAGCCACGCAGAGCTAGCAAAGAAATAAAATAGCAAATGAGCGAAGAAACTTGGCGGAATCCCATCAATTCACCACGAGGCAACTAAGCGGGATCAAGACCCTATGATCAAGCACCTTGATGTACTCCTCCTCGGCGGTGAAGATTCCTCCTCTTCATTGCATGTTTTACAACAAGCATGAGTACACCTTGTACTGCATAAGTCATACCACGTAAATGCAATTATAGATGCGGGCTTATTCCAAAGGATTGGTTTACGTGGTTCTTTTTAAATCTGACATTTGCAATTTAAATACAAGTAATAGATTGAAAGCATAAGTAAAACAAATAGACAATAATAAGTTGGTAGTTTTAGTTCACAAAGACACATAGCCTAAGCAAGTTATTCACATAGCCATATGACTTAGGTCACACAGCTCCATTCCCAAGGTTTTATAAAAAAAAACTACCCCTCGTGTGAAATCACCGAGCATTGTCCATGACATGGGGCTGCTATTGAATAGATTGATTAACACTCTCTGAGAGGTTGTACACTTTACCCACAAGATACAACTAGTGTAGCTAGCACTAGCCAAAATGCAAGCAGTTCGAAACTTCATCTCGACATTGACACTCCGGTATGCTTAGCGCCACGAGACGCCACCGTTGGGCGAGGACACGGCGAACCGCCCCGTGATGCGACTACTTGGTAGTACACACCTCCACCCAATCCGACACAGCTAACCTACAACCCGAGTAATCAATGTCAAGACTCCATAACTTACTAAGTTAGGCCCGTCCCATCAGGCATGTGGTTGTACGAAAGGCTCAGTTCAATGGCGCACAAAGTTAAGTGCTTAATTGACCGGGGCAAGAATTCCCAATTTTAACATATCGTTTCCGCCAACACAGATCCACCATAAAAATATACCAGACCACTTGCCCCCGTCCAAAACCTTTTCCCACCCTATTGGTTAAGTGCAACATATGCCATCAACGAGTAATAGCACATAGTACACACAGTTTCTATCATATAGTTCCATAGTCACTTAGTCAGGTTTATATTTGCAACTACATGAGATGATGACTCGTAGCATAGCTAAGCAAACTAATCGCATCTAACCAACCCACGTTGGTAATACAATAGCACCAACTAAATAATCCAAACTAGGATGACAAAAGATTATGGCATACAATTAGACAAGGAGGTCATAACAAATTGGATACTGACTAATCCCAAAAGCATTGAAATAAATAATTAAAGTAAATACAATACTTTGAATCAATATAACTTTTGAAAACTGGTTTCAATATAACTTTTGAAATCTAGAAAATATATCCAAGCTCAAAGAACCCAAATAAAATAGTTTTGACCATTGTTCATGTTGACTTTAATCATATTAAATTGTTTTGATGTACAAAGTCCATATTAAGCTTTTGATTTAAATTCAAATAAAATCCAAATGGTGAATTTTCTCCTACTAACTATTTAAAAGATTTTTAAAGCTCAGAAAATTGGGATGTTACAACCGTGCAACTGAGAAGCCCCCACGGAGAACTGGGTGTCACGTTGGTCCAAGAAGAAGTCCCCGGAGCGTGTCTCATCGTGCGACAAGTAATCGTCCTCCCAATACGGTGGTTGACCTATGAAGTGTGACGTTACACATGTAATCATGGCAAAAACCACGAAAAATGATGCTACGCAAGTAAGCAAGGTAGTCATACCTGGTGGTACGAAGGCGTGCCTCGACGACTCTGCATGCTCCTACCCCGCGTGCCAGTGGAGCTCAGGACCTGCAAGAGAAAATTGTCGTTAGTAACTAGTGGGGTTCAAAATAAAAAAGCATTACGTTACACATGTAATCATGGCGATAACGATGAAAAAGGATGTTACGCAAGCAAGCAAGGTGGTCATACCTGGTGGCACGAAGGTGTGCCCCGATGACTCCGCATACTCCTACCCTGCATGCCGGTGGAGCACAGGACCTGCAAGAGAAGATTCTCGTTAGTAACTAGTGCGGTTCGAAATAAAGAAGTAGAAGTGAATGTCTCATGCTCACCTCCAAAATGTCCAGCGGTGCTCCCACCACGGTGCCACGACAACACGCCCGTCACGTTCAGGATAGGAGCCTATGGCCGTGAACCACCTTGGTTGACCCCTCGTCCTCACACTGGTCGGTCCATTGGGTCCCTCGGCGTGCGACAAGTGGCGATCTGGATGCCTCGTCTTGCCTTCTCCATGATCCGCTGCAGGACCCCTTTGGTGTCCTTTAGCGTCATCTACTGCGCGGAGGCTGCCAACTCGAGAACCTCCCGCGTACGCTCCCAAGTTTAGCTGTGATCGTCCGATCTAGAAGCGCTCAAAGGACCACAGCTGCAAAAGTAGCGGGTATGCAGAGAGGATAGAGTTGTCCTGGGCCCGGTGGCACACATCGCACAGTACGCGGTACGTCACACACAACACAGACGAACCTCAGGCGTAGGGCTGGATCTCGGCCACCAGCCAGTCCGCTAGTTCACGTGCGTACCGAACATAGTGCTTGTCAACGCTGTCGCTGTGGGACCCCATTAACATGACCCACCCGAACAGCCATAGCAGGTAGGCCTCAAAGTGCCTCCTAACAATGACATCGCCTGCGTTCTCTGCCATACGCTCGGGTTGCAAGAAGACATGTACACGTCAGCAAGGTTCACATATGAATTGATGCGAGAGGACAATAGTTAAGAAGACTTACGTAGAACTGGCAGGTCCACCTCAACGTTGGCTCGTGCGGGCTATTGAACTCTGTGTACCCACTACCCGGCGGTAGCACATTATGGAACCTCGCTAGGGGGTCTGTGCACCATGTGGCCAGGGTGTCATACGCCGCCATAGGGAAGCCAGTGCAGGGCAACCCGGTAAGGAAGGTGACATCCTGACGGGTCGGCGCCATCTCTCCGCACGGAAGGTAGAATGTGTGCGTCTCTGGCCTCCAGCGGTCAACCAGTGCCGTCAGAGAGCCCGATCGTATGAAAAACGCCTAGACATACAACCAGGACCGCGATCCTGGTCGTCCTCCCACGTTGCCTCCCTTGCTAGTGGAAGGAGGCTTGCCGCTCTCAACTTGCATCAAAACGATTAAGAACAAACGTGACTGCACACAAAGTAGTCAAACTGCAATTGAGTGCACGAAGGTCAGAACTACACGTACCTCGGAACCCAGTCTGGGTGCAGCCTCCATGCCCTGATGGGCGTGCGCACCCGCAACGCGCCAAGCTCAATTGACGCCTCGCGCTCCGGGGGAGCATGGTACTAAGGCGGTTACGGTGATGCGCGTTAATCACTGGGTCAAGTAACTTATAGTGGCCTGCGTCCATCATACCTAAAAATTAAGTGCATGCATTGTCAAGACCACGAAAGATGTGCAAAACCAAATTTAAGCTACTCAGCGATTTAAATAGATTTGTAATATGGTATTCCAATTTAGATGATATTTTTAAATATTTTCCAAGTGCAAATATAAAAAATAAACAAAATTCTTCCTATTTTCCTAGTTTTCTAGTTTAAAATTAATTTTTGACATTAACAATATAATTATCACGCACAAATGGGAAGCTAAATAAAGCTGGAATTATTTTTTACATATCTGTAATAGGTGTCTTCCTATTTCTGTAGATTTATCCTATATCGTTCGAGTGTTGTAACATTCATAATATATGCACGACGAACTACACTATACACAACTCAAATGATGTGGTACATAATTTGACTACAATTATCTAATCTACTGAATTCTATGTCGCTATTCTACTGAATTCTATGTCGCTATTCTACTTAATTCTATGTACTTAATTCTACATCTACTCGCTATTCTACTTAATTCTACTTGCTACAGCTCAAATGATGTACTTAATTCCACATACTTCTACTCGCTACAGCTCAAATGATGTACTTAATTCTACATAATTTTACATATTGTAAAAAGTTTCAAATAAAATATACTTGCAAGATGGCCGACCGGATCTAATGCTCTATTAATCTCTTTTCTCCGCAACGAACTAGCAGAGCTTCGCTACCTTTCTTCTCTCCCTCTCCTCCTTTCTTCTGTTTTTTTCTTGAATTAAAATGAGATTTAGAGTAATTTTTTGGGGTTTTCATACATGGGATCCTGTCGCCAGCTGAACTGGTGATAGGTAGCTGTCGCTAGTTCAACTGGCGGCGGGAAGGCTGTTCACTTCCTATCGCCAGTTGAACTGGCGATAGGAAGCTGGACCGGCGACAAGTGGTCAAGAGGGTCCCTATCGCCAGTTGAATTGGCGACAGCTACCTATCGCCAGTTGAACTGGCGACAGGAGGATATTTTTGTAATTTTTTAGGACGGCTATTTATTTTTGCAATTATCTTTTAAAATAATATAATTTAAAAAAATTTGAGAAGTCGGGAGCCGCGGAGCTAGCTAGTACACCTAGAGTACGCTCCCCCATGCTACTAGTGAAAGAGAAGAAAAAAATGTAAAAACTATCGTTAAAGAGCCCCAGTCAGATTTCTAATGTCGTAGGAGCGGGTTATCGGCCCTAATGACTTGGCGAAGACCACCAAAATGCCCCGAGGGCCACGGGTCGGAGGCATAACTAGGGGCCCTCAGAGGGTACCAACTGTACCTTCGAGGAGGAGGCAAAGGGCGCGAGGGCCACCAGAAGGCCCCCAAGGGCCACGAGTCGGAGGCATCACTTGGGACCCTCCGGAGGGTACCAAGTGTACCTTCTGGGGGGGCCAAAGGGAGCACAAAGGGCCGCCAGAAGGCCCCCGAGGTACAAGCCGAAGGCAAGCGTCACACTCCCCTCCGAAAGGCTACCGAGGGTGCCTTTGAGGGGCCGAAGGGTGCAGGAAGGTTGCCAAGGACAGCGCCGCTAGAGGAAGCACCATGCGTCCAGGGCCTCCTAGTCCGAAGGTACCTCGCACGGAGCGAGGGGGAGAAGTACCGGTGGACCAGGCGTACCGATCGGATGGGCCAAGACCAGGAGGGTCCACCATGGACCGAAGGCTATGCATATAAGCCTCGTAATGGATTGGGTTCATACAGTTTTAGTGGTTTGGATTTTGATTTGGGTTCTAATGGATTGGTTGAAACAATTTTTATTTTGAATCGGGTTGGATTGGGGCGGGTTGATTCATATAAGTGGTTGGATTGGGGCGGGTTGGTTGCTGAGCGTAGCATCCGAAACCAGCTGAACCCACGGGTTGTCTTCCTCCTCAAGTAGACCAGAAGGTCTAGAACCCTCGCTACCTCGTGTCTCGTGTGACATCACCGCCGCTGGCCCCATCCGCGCGTCACCTCGCCGGCTGCCCTCCCTCCCTCCCTCACGCCGTCGTGTCTTGTGCCAGCGATATTGGTCGTAGTTTTGGTTCACCGGTTCTTGGGAAAAGAAAAATTGAAGAAGAGTTTGCTTAGTATAAGTCATAGAGGAGAAGATGGCGTGAGCCAAGGTCAGAGCTTGACACGTACTTGGAAGATGAGTTTGAGAAGAGCATCGATAAGTTTAATGTTTTGTCTTGGTGGAAGCAACATGCTGAAAAGTACCTAGTGTTATCAGCTATGGCCCGGGATTTTCTTGCAATACCATTGTCCACTGTGTCTTCCAAGTCCGCCTTCAGCTGTAGTGGTAGGATTCTCGGGGACACTCAAAGCTCATTAACGCCTGAAATGCTTGAAGCTTTGGTTTGCAGAAAAGATTGGCTAACCAAACTTCCAATTAGTGAAGGTATAATTGTTATTTTTCCATAGATGTTCTATGTATCACAAATTCCTATGAACTAACTTGTATTTTCTTATGCAGATGAGAATGGAGCACGATCACATCAGCTAGCAGGTGCCTGATTGCTATTTCTGGGTTGGTAGATGGTAAGTAGTCACAGCATGGAGATATTGATACATTTTCATATTGCTTCACACTGATGAAATGTTATTTCAGGTTCTGGCCAAACAACAAAAGCAGAATGTACATTCTGGATGCTACAGGTATGCATCAACATGAAAGTAGTTACAATTTTGAATATCTCCTGAGTATGAGGACGTTGATTGATTGAACTATCCTATTCTTTTCGTCAGGTGAATTTGTGAAGACACATGGTCTTCAGGCAGGGGACGTCCTCATTATCTACAAAAATTGTTGCTCATGAACATCACATTTACTAATTTAATGAGTGCATGTAAACCTGTTGCTCATGAACTAGCTAAGTTATTAGGCATTACTTTAGTTGGTTTTGATCAATCATCATATTGAAGAAAAGGAGTGCTTATTGGATATATTCCTGATTGCTTCTACACTTCACCTGATGTTTACAGGTATACTTGCCGTCAACAATGGGGCTATTATTGGGTTGTGCCATCTGATTGCCAACTTGTCAAGCAATCGACATTTATCCTTGCTGCTCCTAATGTTCTTTGTGATCAGTAGTATGGTTAGGCCTATAGGCTTAATTCATGTCAATTGAAGCTAATGATGTACTGTTTATTACAAAATTATTTTTGTGATGTCAATGTGATGCATGTATGTGTATGGCATCTTAAACAAATAGTTAATTGTCTTTGAGTAAATGCTAAATAGGTGGCAAAAACTAGTTGGACAATATTTGTAATTTTGTATTCCATGCTTAAGGTTTTTATTGTTGAGAAGGATGCTCATTTTTATCATTAATCCCTATTATATATCCCCACAAAAAATTTGAGTTTTCTGGAATTTTATCATTTTCACTGTTTTTTTTTCATTTCCTGGATTTAACTACAATTTTTTCCAGAATTTTCTTAATTTTTCATAATTTATTTAGATTAAATACTAATTCCCCCTTTTCTTAATGTTCCTAACCTCCTTCAATTAGCAGTCAACTAGTCCTTACGTGAATCCACGTCTTTCCTTCTAGGCCCAACACGTGCGTAGCGCTCTGCCTTCTAACTTTTAAGTATGTTCTAAAACCCATATCTAGAATCGGTTTGGAAATGGGTTGGGATATGGGCTCAACCCATTTTTGTGATTCGGATTGGGTGGGTTTGGGTGGAAGTATTGTATGGGTTGGGTTGGGTTAGTTTTTTAGAGCTACTATTTGGATTGGGTGGGTTTGGGTTTTCATCATTTTATTGTGTGGGTTGGGTTGGGTTTGAGTTGGGTTCTCACCTATTAGCACCCCTAATGCATAGGAGAAGGAAAAGTCTCTGCAGCCCCTATGGATAGAGTCTTTCTAGGGGTGGGACAGTAATCTTGTGTACCCTGGTCGGAAGGCTATAAATAGTTACCTCCCTTATGTAATCAAGGATGACTTTTTTAAAAAACAATTAATACACATTAACTTCTCTCTTGGTATCGGTTCTCTCTCTCTCGAGGATCCCTTGGTTCCCCTCACGGTAAATTATATCTATGTAAATTATGTATCATAGTGGAATCCCTTGGTTCCCCTCAAGGGTGCGAAGTCAAAAAGGGATTTTGCTCTAAGACAAGGCAAAACGGCAATCAAACAGGCTTCTTTCCGGAAGAAACAAAGGTTGTGTTGGTTTGGTACCCTCGACTTTCTTAGGCATGCTTTGAATTGCCTCCAATTCCAATTTATCAAATCATTTCTTTAGCAAATTACGTTTGACGAAGGGGATAAATTCGTGAACTATTTAATTTATTGCTCGAGGTTGGTCCTCGAACAAGTCTTAAGATAGTAGGTGCGATATTTATTTAATGGGATCCCCCTCTTTCTCCGTTGCCACAGCCTCCCCCTATTGCTCCCCTCTTGATTACCGATGGTGACCGAATAAGAGCATGTACAATGGACTTATGTCAGCCGTCTATAACCATTGACACGTAGAATTTTTATTGACGTGGATGAAAGAGAATGAAGAGAGAGAAAGATGCTGTCTACAATCCTGTAGTCGACTATAGCACAAAAAACAAGAAAATCATTAAAAGATTGTGTGTTCTATAAAGACAACTAAAAAGACAGCAGCCGTCTATACCATTGTATGATTTGTTTTTAGTGTTGTCTACAAGTGACATGGATAGTTGTTATAGACAGTGGCTGTCTATACCATTGTACATGCCCTAACTGTGCTACCTCGGTGTCACCACCATCAACCCCTTTCTGCCTCCTCTTCGCTCAGCGACTCCTTGGTCGGTTTGCATCATCGATTTGTCGCGAATCACCCTCTTATCCTCCTTGTTGTTGCTTTGTTGTGAAGCCCACATCACGGAATTCTAAGGTAAGAGCTTGGTAGACTGGTCTATCCTTTATAAATCTCAAGGCAATAAGAAAGGTGGAGAAATTCTACCGACCTATATAAACTTGTGAGGGAAATAGTGATATAGAAAGTTTGATCCTAATATATAATTCCCTATTCCCTATAAAATTCCCGCGCCCTAAACACGGACTTCAGGTATCGTCTGGTTTCGAAACCTAAAAAAGCAACACCTGACCGGGCTTAGTGCAAGCCCGCCCCGCTTTACCCTCAAACCGAATTTGTGCATCCCACTAACCACCTCCTAAGTCTTCAGGCTGCTCCCAATGGGCAGTATCTTAGTGCAGTTTCTTTAGTGCATCAAGAGTGTTAGGATACTGTCGGTGTTTTAGAACCAATCTTACGTAAAGATTGTTTGATTCGGGGGGTCTCCTAGAATGGAATCACGCAGAGAGATTGACATGGGTATTTTTATACAGGTTCAGGCCTTCTCCGGGGAGAATAACAACCCTACTCCTGTGTGTGTATGATATTGAATGTATCTTGTACAATCGGGAGAAAAGACTAAGACTATTACAGAAGATAGTGCCTGTCTTCCCGATTGCTTGCTATGTTCTCTGATTGCCCTCCCCTTTCTTCTCTGATCGCCGCCTTTATATAGTCGTGAAAGAGAAGCCGTTTCTCAGTGAAGAGGCGCTCATCATGTCTAGAATTGGCGCATGTTTGCGATAATCACCGGAGTGTTAACTCCTTCATGCCGCTTGGCAGTTATTTGTTAGAGATAATGGGGTATTACGTGCTATTACTCCGTAGAATAACAACGTATGTTGACTGCTTGGATTCCTTAATCAATTGGACCCACTCTTCTGTAGGTTTTATTAATCATAAGGTGGTCGTAGCTGACCTGGTTGTAAAAGAGCTTACGACCATGGGGTAGTCGTAGAATAACTTACGATTGGATAATGATCGTAGAAGAACTTACGACCATAAGGTAGTCGTAGTAAGACTTACGACTATGGGGGTGGTCGTAGAAGAACTTACGACCACCTGGTAGGCTTCTCCCTTGTAAATATAAGGGGTATACCTAGGGACCACATGACATCATATTTACCCATAATAAGAATTATAGATAAAAGATAAAATGAGGATTATTAGATCCTCGTCATCTAGCCCCCCAGCTTCAAGTGAAAGTAACTTATTTGGTAAAGGAGTCGTAGATGGTCTTATGACCACGAGAGGGTTGTGGAGAGATGGTCGAAGGAAAAACTCTTCGACATTTGTACATCACTTTGACTAGGAATATACTTGGTCAGGAAGGTTACTTACGACTATCAAATAGTTGTAGTATGGTGATCGAAAGTAAAACCTTTCCGACTGATATTTCATTTGGCCAGAAAGGCTTGGCCAAGAAAGTAATTTTGCTTGAGGTGTAAAACCGAACCTGATTTTCTTGGGCAGGCAAACTTATAGAATCGCAAATGACTCTTATATGTCTGTCTATTGGAGCGGTTCCCGAAAAGGTGGCAACCCTTGGGTTTCCACCCTTTTAACCCAGGCATATGGTTATAAATACTTACCGGGGGGTGAGACTTGAGTTTCTACTTTTCCCCAAATCACTCCCGCTGTTCATCGTGTTCTTGCCTTCTCCGCCATCAACCCAATTTTGCCTTCTCCTAAGACCTTCCTTAATCCAAAACCTCCCCTCTCTGAGAGAGATGGCCGGAACAGTTTCTGAGTGGGCCGAGTCAGAGATGGATGCGGTGAAGATTCAAGCCTTGGTCGACGCCGGGAAGATTCCAGAGAAGGTTCTTGTGAAGTGGATTATGGTGGTCGGGCAGCATTGGCCGTCGGGGGACATTGGGCAAATCCCCGTCTTCTAGGCATATTGTGAGTGTGGCCTTCGATTGCCTCCTCACCCCTTTCTCACACTCGTACTTGAGCACTTTGGGGTGGAATTAGTGAACCTTGGTCCTAATTCCATCACTATGCTAAGTGTATTCGTGTATCTGTGTGAGGCATACCTGGGAATTCTAGCAGACCTCGAGCTCTTTCAATACTTTTATGGAATGGCTCGACAATCTGGGATTGCTGGGAGTTGTGGTCTGAAGCTCCATGACGGGAAGTCGAAGGAGTATATTCAGATGTTTACCCGGTCTTCGTGGCCAGGATGGAGGAAGAGGTGGTTTTACTGAAAAATCACCCAAGATGACAACCTTACTTTTTTGGGAAGGCCGCCAAAGAATTCTTCACGGATTCGACTCCTGGATTTTGGTCGGATTGCTCCCTCTGAGTCAAGCCATCAAGGACTTGAAAGAGGAGGGTATTTGGATGGCATGTGGTGAAGGATTTCATCACACGTCAATTAGCCCTTTGAAGAAACGAGTACCTCCTATGTGGAGGTACAGGCCAAAAGACCCGACCGAGGACTACGAGGCGGAGTAAGTGAATCTTGACTTAGCTCTCGGTTTGGTCTTTCTCAAAGTGGTCTAATGAATGTCTTATCTGTTTGCACAGATATTTCACAAGCAGAGATCGACGTTCGGGTCAAACTTGTTTGCGAGAAATGTCCGCTACCTGGAGTGGCGGTTCTTCAAATCCTTGCGGTTTTATCCGCAAAAGAGAAGATGGAGCGCCTAAAGGTAATCAAGGGTTGATTTTATCCTTAGGACTTTAGAGTCGTAGAAAGACTTACGACTGGTTGTTTGTCGTAGAAAAACTTACGACTTGGTAGTGATCGTAGAAAACTTTACGATTAAGGAAATGTCGTAGAAAAACTTACGACTAGATACTAGTCGTAGAAAATCTTACAACTGGTCAATAATTCTTTTCTATTTTCTTCTGAGAAAGTAGGCATGGAAAATCGTCGGAGACGACCAAGAGGTCGAATCGATAACCATCATTTCTGAGGATGACAATGGAAAAAGTCCGGCTCCTCCGTCTAAGAAGCGTCGACTCGTGAAAGTCGCCGACAAGGAGGGCAAGCTCAAGTTCTTTTATTTCGACTCGGATCTTACGCAAAATCTGCTGCAGATATCTACCGAGTGAAGCTAGGGAGGTTGAAGCAGCTGAAGCTAAAGAGATCGAAGCAGCCGAACCTCTTAAGTGCAAAGCCCGCAAGGCCAAGGTGCCCTTCTATTATGACAAGAAAACTTTCGCTGTTTCTGCCTCTCCTAGTTTTGTCAAGCGACTAGAAAAGGAGAACTGGAAGGACTTTATGTCTTTTGTGAAGGACGATGCTGCTCCAGCAGAGCCTTTGGTCGAGGGAAGTGCCGATCTCGGAGTGGTCGAGACTGATCTCGGTCATCCGGAAAGTCAGGAGATCAGAGAGGTGGCTCCTATTCAAACTCCATGACCAGACGTGGTCGTGGCCGAGCCTATCCTTCAACTTGAACTCCGACCAGAAGTGGTTGTAGAAAAGAAGTCGAAGAAATCTTTTGCTTTTCACAACTTAACGTGCTTTCTTTTTGTTGCTCCTAGCCCGACTCCTTCAACCTCCGAGGATGCTTCTATCGAGAAGCCTATTGTCACTTCTCCAGTAGATGGAGAGATGACAGCAGGAGTGGTCGAAGGATCACCCACTGCTCGAGTGGCGGAGGAAGTTGTGGCTTCTGAAGTGGTTGCTACAACCACTGAGGTAGTTGCTACGACCGCTGAGATGGTCATGGGGGCAGCAGAGGCAGCGGTAGAAGCCTCTGGCTAGTGTCGTGATGCATCTGACCACCGTGCCGGAAAGGAAGTCGTTGCAGATGTACCTCTCGATCTCCAAAG
Source organism: Phyllostachys edulis (assembly GCA_036346405.1). Lineage (NCBI taxonomy): Eukaryota > Viridiplantae > Streptophyta > Magnoliopsida > Poales > Poaceae > Phyllostachys > Phyllostachys edulis. The sequence continues at coordinate 73,907,617 of CM070545.1, forward strand.
AGAAGCTGCAGTTACAGAATCAAAAGACGAGGAGTACTTCAACTTCTGTGCTGATTTCTTTGGGTCTGCTTCCATCGTGGGGTCTTCTGCTTTTAGATCTCGCGATCGAGTCCCTCATCCCAAAGATATTCCTAACAGAGGGGAAATTTTTTACAACGAGCGTCTCAAGAAGGTTTGGTGGGATCAAGTCGCAAAGATAGATAAGCTGAAGAGTCCAACGATGGTTTTCTCGATGTTTGCTCGGACGACCATGAATGTAAGTATTTAACGATACTTATATGTGCGGCCTTCCCTTGCTTCTTACTGTCTTTCTTTTTGCAGAAAGCTTTAGAACAAATTACCACTGTTGGTGAATATCACCGACAACTTGTAGAGCTACGATAAGAAAAAGCGTAGCGTGTGAACAAAAGAGATGTGGTAAGTCCTTTGTAATTCGTAGTCGTTTTTGATTTGACCACTTATCTGATCTTGATGGGGTTTGTCGTGGAAAAACTCACGACTAGGTGCTAGTCGAGAAAGACTTACGACCAATTAGATAGTGCTCATGTCTACTTTTAACCTTTATAGGTTAAATAGTGGCGAAAGACCTTGGCTGACTCGCTCGATTATGAAAAAGACGAGACGAGAAAGCTAAGGGAAGAGAAAGAAGACCTCTTGAAGAAGCTTCAAGAGGGTAACTCTGCAGCTCAAAAATTGCAGGGAGAGATAAACAGTAAGTGCTAAACTTAAGGCTGCTTATGTCGTTGATCTTTACCTTTTTAACTCTTACATCTTTTCAGAAAAAGAGGACGAAACGAGAAGGCTCCAAATCGAAGTTAAAGATAAAACTTTGGTCGTTCACGAGATTTCTCGTATCGTCAAAGATAAAGCTCAAGAGATTGAAAGGCTGAGATCTCGCAAGCGAGTGGCGGTTTGTAGGACCGGAGGCGACTAGGGGGTGAATAGGCGCTTAAACAATTTTACAACCCTCAAGAAAGCAAAGAACAGAAACAAAATCTCTGTTGAAAGACTACAAGATCGGTAGTACCCTTTGTTTTACTCGTGGTACTACCACCCTTCGATATAATCAGCCTGACAACAGAGTTCCAAATCTAAAAGATGATCAACTTTCGTTTTATCCAACCAAACCCTATCAAACTTGAAACATAACATCTAGATGAGGTCTAGAACCTATTCCAATCATCCATTCAACAGATCCATGACAAAGTTTTGACCTTTTTCAAATTTGGTAAAGTGCATGTCAAAACTGAGTCCAAAATCTATCTCTGAATCTAAGCTTAGTCGTGGGTTATGAATGATCAAGATGACCTTGGATGATCTCCCACAAGTCACAGCAAGTAAGTCCAACAGAAAGAACCAATAGAAATAGGATGGATCATCGTAAGCACAAAAACATCAAGTGATGTGCAAGAACAGAGAGAACTCAGCTTGGAGAAATTTCATGGATTGATTAAGGAATAGAGATTTGAGGTTTACAGCCACTCCACACTTGGAGGACAAAACTCAATACATGAGCAACACTCAATCCGTCTCCTAAACCCTAGCTCTCCTTTTCTCTCAAAACCCTAAGAGAAGGTTTCCTGGAAAACGCACACGCTGCTGGAACAGCACAAGGGCTTATATAGTGGAGGCTAAGCATCTAGGGAATATTCCACTTAGGGTACCCATTAAACCCTAACACACAATGGGTTAACTCACGCACGCATCTCAAAGCGCCGTCTTCACGTCTTCATGAACTAAACCGCTTTTCCAAACGCCGCGGTTTAGTCGGAGGTCACCAAGGCGGTATTTGGTGAAATGACCAAAATACCGCTTCTCGACCCTTCTCCATGGACCAAGTCCAATCCTGTCGAAGCAATCGCCTGCTTTGCCACGTGTAGGTTGATCAACGGCTCTCATCATGTCGGCAAGTCTCTCCCGTCCGGATCCCACCGGAACCTCCAAAGCACTTGCACCAACCTCCGCGCCGCTTGATCCAACCAGCTGCATCGAACTGCCCGTTCGATCCACTTTGTCCAATCCTGCGCCATGTTTGAGTCACTTGACCTCAACCGGCATCCACAATCGTTCTGGACCTCAGCTCTCCAAGCTTAGTCCCGATCCTCCTCGCCGTTGACCGCCGTTGACCTGCAAGCCACCTGCACAGCAATAGACCAAAAAATCATCTCCGGGAACAAGTTCTTCACAACTTGACCCACATTAGCTGAAAATATGCAATATGCAACATATATGCACTGATAAACAAGGATATGACCTATCCCAAATTCAAACTTACAAGAGAATCAGCTTTTAGTTCACATGCGGTACTACCACCAAATAAATCTCAGTACTTCCGCTTCACGGTAGTACCGCTCTCAGCATTGCGATCGAACCGCTCGCGGAGAATTCCCAAAATTAATGAAAAACAAGCTCTCTGGAATTTCCATACCACAGTCAAAACGGTCATACCGACAAACAGAAATACCGACATATCAAACGCGGTCATACCGCTCTCAAGAAAGTCCAAGACCAAAATACACTTGTTCTAGAAATTAGCTACCGTCAACTAAGAATCGGTTCTACCGTGACGTGGTAGTACCGCCTTTGAACCTGCGGTATTACCAAGTCGTGGTAGTATCGTCTCTCAATCTGTGAGTACCGCCGCTCCTAAAATTCGCAAAAAGCCTCATAACAACATCCTTTGCCACGTGGGACTTCGAGATCAACCGGCCGATCGGATCGCACTTCAAAACCGTCGGATCACAGGCATTGTTCAAAGTCGAGCGTCCCTTGATCGACGCACCGTTGGATTTCAATCTAACGGCCCAAAATACCCAAGCCGTTCGGACGGTCCGAACGTTCACCAGATCTGGACCGTCCGATTTCAATCGGACGTCCAAAAGATTCCAACGCGCAGAACACGAAATGACCTACATTCGTACCGCTCTCCGAACTGTGGTCATATCGCTGAGTGGTAGTACCATGGCTATAATGCCGGTACTACCGCAAACCAAGAAATCCAAAGCGGCCAAAAAAAACTTGCGGTCGTACCGCGCTTCAATTTCGGTCGTGCCTCTGAGTGGTAGTACCATGGCTACAACGCCGGTACTACCGATTCCACTGAAACTTGCTGACAACTCCAAATTTTGTCAAACCTACAAACCAATTGCCAATTGTTTCATCACCTAAGATCATGGGCATGTCCCCATGACATCCACATAGTTGTTTACCTGTAGTTCTTCACGAGTTCTTTTCTTATTCTAACTCTCATTTCTTTTTAGAAATTGAGCTTGAGCTGGGAAGGCTTGAAACTAGGGATCAAGAAAAAACCATGATCCTTAACGAGACCCTTCACATCGCCAGAGAAAACACAAATGACATCAAATTATGGGAGGAGCGACATGCTGAGACCATTGCTTCCCATAATAAAGAAATCGAGAAGTTAGATTCTCGACTAGCAGGTAAGGAATTCTTTACCTGTGAACTAGTTCTTTCCTCTTCTAGGAATTATTTTTGCTTGACTAGTCTTACCCCTTTCAGAGCAAGTAGTCGAGAATGAACAACTCCGCAAGGCTTCGACTCGTAACCAACAGGAGATGAAGTCGACGAAGATTAATCTTCAAGGCAACATCATGCTCCTGAACAATATACTTGGTGAGCTGCGTGGTGAGGGAAAAACTCCTACAGAAGACACGATAGCTGCTCACATAAGTACTATTGGGGAACAAATCGGGACTTTGCAAGAATTGGTGACCACCCTGAAGGCCAACCAAGCTGACTCGATAAAGGAGGCGGTAGAAGGTGCAATAAGTATGTATTGGCAAAACTTAAAGCTGATGACCCCAGCCTTAATGTGCAACCAATCGACGCCGACTTCGACTGCCCTGAGGTAGAAGCAAGTCGTTTGATTGAAGAAATGTAGCCAGTCGGCAGGAAGGTCTCGGAGGAGATGCAACTGGGATCTCCTTCTTCAGAGTAGTTTGTAATAAAAACCTGTGAAAATAAGCTTTTGCTGATGTAATATATAATCTATCTTGTTTCCTACAAATTATCTTGTCAAGTAGTTAGTAACTCAAAAGATAATTGACGAACAAAAGACTAACAATTGAAGTCAAATTAATAACTTTATCCTAGCCCCCGACTATTTGCTTAGTTTATTTAGATAAACTAAGTAAATAGTATTAAAGGGGTTTATGAAAACAGAGAGGTTTGATTAACTTGTAGTTTTTTATCACGATTATCATGCACTGGTCAAAGAGTAGTAATGAATCGACTCTAGGACGTTCCTTCTAGTGAGCAAGACCACGTGCAGAGAGGAAAGGCTTCGACTAGGTGATTTTACCATCTTCGATCAGATTAATTAAATTGAGAACGACAACTTGAGTTAGACAAACATCTAGAGGACTTTAAAAAATTCATTCGTCCTTCTTTGGTGGACTCGATAGGTCTGTCCTGGTAGCAAAAGTAGGAAACTGAACAATGCTAGAAAGTTCCTTCTAGTGGGCAGGACCACATGCAGAGAGGAGAGACTTCGACTAGATGTGTTTCTTCCTCCGACCAGTTGGGACGGAACGAGTACACCAAAATCGGTTGAATAAATCTAAGAAAGTGCACTCTGCTTAGAGTATTTTTCAAAATAACTGAAGAAATAAACTAAGGTGGAAAAGAGCTGGCTTTAAGAATATTTCGACCAAATAGAACCCGAGCTCTTTGTATTGGCAGCAAAAGTGAGTAACGAGTCGATACTAGGAAGCTCCTTCTAGTGGGCAGGACCACGTGCAGAGAGGAGAGGCTTCGACTAGGTGATGTTACGCCTTTCGACCGATGTAAAAAAGCGGGTGTTTGGAATGTAGTCAAAAGATTATGAAAGCACTACTCAAAAATAAGACAATAGAGGTAGAGAACACGAGGCTTTATTATGCGAATGGTTTGTTACACATAAAACTTGCGAATCGGGTCGATGTTCCAAGAATTCGAGAGAACTTGGCCGTCTTCCATTGCCAATCGTATTGACCCTGGCCGTGTAACTCCGACCACTGTGTAAGGACCTTCCCACTTGGGAGAAATTTTATTCCGATTAGACTTGGATTGGCGAGCCTCAATACCAAGTCACCTACAACAAGGCTGCGAGGTTGGACCTTCGATCGTAGTATATCTTGCAGGCTTGTTGGTAGACCGCTGAACGGATTAAGGTCTGGTTTCTCCTTTCTTCGAGCAGGTTGATGTCATCCGCTCGAAGTTGTTCTTGGTTGGAGTCATTGAAAGTTTAGACTCGTGTTGACCGTATCTTTAGTTAGGAGGAAGCATGGCTTCGCTCAAGACTAGAAAAAAAGGTGTTTCACCAGTGTCTGACTAGTAGTCGTCTGAACCGCCCATAATACGGAGGGTAATTCTTGTACCTAATCCTCTGGCAGCGAGGTGGTCAAGACTCGGGTTTTAATTCCTGCATTATTTGGCCGTTTGCACGTTCGACGCCCCATTGCTTTAGGATGGGCAGCGAAGCATAACATAACTTGGTACCCAACTCGTCGGAAAATTCACGAAATTTTACGCTCGAAATTGTTTACCATTATCTCGTGATTATTCGACTTGGAACCCAAATCGAGTAATTCGCATCTCATCATGAACCGCTTTCTTTGCTTAGTTATTATCGATTCTGAGTTCGGCCGATCTATTTTGTGAGCGTATCAATAGCCACAAAAGGAACTCGAAACCTCCCGGAGATTTGGGGAACGGTCCTAGGATATCGAGACCTGTGTCGCAAAAGGCCAAGACAGAGGTATCGTTTGTAATGCTTGAGCTGGTTGGTGTATTTGCCTGCTATGAAACTAGCATTGGACACACTTTTAACCAACTCTTTAGCATCGTGACAGGTCATTGGCGAAGAGAAACCTTGTCGAAAGGCCTTACCGACCGGCGTTCTGTAGGAAGCATGAGTTCCACAGATGCTACCGTGTATGTCGTGAAGGAGTGTTAATCCTTCGCTCCGCGGAATGCATCGCATGCACACCCCTTGAGTACCTCGTTTATAGAAGACTCCTTCAACCAAAGTATACATTTTGGCTTTTCGGGATAAACGATCTGCCTCAGGATCGTCTTCGGGTACGGAACCCTTCTGAAGATACTCGTAGATGGGAGCCATCTAGGTATCCTTGTATTCTAGAGAGGTTGTCTCAATAGGAGGTGTCTCTGGTTCTTCAACTAGGGACGGCTTCTGGAGTTGTTTCAAGAAGACTCCTTTTGGTACTACAGATCGGGAAGAAGCCATTCGAACAAGCTGGTCTGCGAGGAAATTATCCTTTCGAGGGATGAATTGTGCCTCGAAACCAAAAAAATGCTTTTCTAGCTTACGCACTTCCGATAAGTACCGAGACATTGTCGGGTTAGAAACCTTTGGTACTCTTTTCCGACTTGATTCACGACTAGTTGAGAGTCTCCTCACGAGTAGTCGGCGAATCGAGAGCGGTTTCGCACTCGTATGCCGCCTAGCAAACCTTCAGATACATCACGTTGTTAGTGGCACGAAAGTTTAATTGTATGGCATACTTTAAGGTCTCTCCGTTAGGAGATACCAGACCACCTGACCCGAGCCACTTAAAGTAAGTGACCGTCAAAGTACATTATCCATTGGTCGTGGAAATCAGACTAGGGATCTGAGCGAGTTGAGATTTGTCCATTCAGCGACAAAGTCCGCCAAGATTTGGGATTTAACGGACGTTCGGAACACGAAATGGAGGTCGAACTCCCCAAGTTCGACTGACCATTTTGCCATGCGTCCCACTATTTCCCTATTCTGGAGGATCGCTCCCAAGGGAAACTCAGATGGTACAACTATTTTGTGCTTTGAAAATAATGCGCAGATTTCCTCGAAGACATGAGGAGGGCATATAGAAGTTTTAGACCGACGTAACGCGCTCCTTAGGCCGTGTAAACTTCACTATGTAGTAAACCTTGGTCGTTATGCGTTTTCACGTTCTACAACCGAAGATCGCTCCTTCGCTGCGGGCGTGTGATTAGGTAAATTAAGAGCGTCTCTTCTGGCCTCGGAGAAACCAAAATAGGAGCACTCGTAAGATACATCTTGACATCCTCAAAGGCAACATTTGCCTCGTTTGACCACTCAAAATCTTCATGTTTCCTTAGAATTTTAAAGAAAGGTAGTCCTTTTTCTCCTAGTCGTGCGATGAAACGATTTAAAGCCGCCATGCACCCTGTGAGTTTCTGGACTTCTTTCTTTGTGGTTGGAGGGCACATTTGGAGAATGGCCTTTATCTTTTCGGGATTTGCTTCGATTCCTCGTATAGATACTAGGAATCCAAGCAATTTTCCTGAAGAGATTCCGAACACACACTTCTCAAGATTGAGTTTTAAGCGGTGCTCTATGAGGTTGTCGAATGTTTCTTGTAGGTCAGTGATATGATTAAGTCTCTTGATGCTTTTAACGACTAGATCATCAACATAGGCTTCCAGGTTTCGGCCTAGTTGAGATAAAAAAAAAAGTCGATTGCATCAAGCGTTGAAAAGAAGCACCGGCATTTTTTAGACCAAATGGAATTTTGACATAGCAAAATATACCAAATGGTGTAATGAATGCGGTCTTTTCTTCATCGTCTAGACACATATTGATCTGGTGGTATCCGGAATATGCATCTAAAAAACTTAACATTTCACAACCTGCAGTAGAATCAACCAACCGATCGTCTGAGGTAAAGGAAAATCATCTTTTGGACAAGCTTTATTGAGATCGGTGAAGTCTCACGACATACGCCATTTGTCGTTCGACTTCCTAACCATTACAGATTAGCCAACCACTCGGGTGGTCGACTTCTCTTATAAAACCTGCTTTAAGTAGCTTGTCCAATTCGATTTAATAGCATCTCGTCGATCGAGGGCAAATCTCCGTAGTTTTTGTTTTACGGGTACTTTGTCAAGCCATAAAGCTAGCCTGTGCTCGATCACCTCCACAGGGACTCGGGCATGTCGGATGCTTGCCACACGAAGACATCTGCGTTAGCTCGGAGGAAGGTGATGAGAGCGTCTTCCTACTTGGGGTCGGAAGTATCCCCGATCTGAACAGATCTTCGAGGGCTCCTTGCATCCAGAGGAACCTCTTTGACCTGGTCGTTCGGCTTTGGTGCAGCTTTAGGCTTCGATTTGTTAGTCGAAGGCAGACTTTCTTCTCGAGTTGGTATTTGACCAACTATCTCGAGGAATCGACGGTCGCAGGTATGCGCCATCTTCTTGTCACAATGGATTGTGAATACTCCTTTGGGACCTGACATCTTAAGATATTGATACCAGTAATGGGTAGCCATTAAGAATTTTGCCAAAGTTGTCCGTCCGAGTATGGCGTTATATGCCGTATCGAAATCGACCACATCAAAGGAGATTTTCTTTGTCCTGAAATTACTTGGAGAACCAAATGTTAAAGGAAGAGAAACTTGGCCAATAGGTTTGGCTGAAGACCCCGGTACGATCCCATGAAAGGAGTATCGTACCGATCTTACCTTAGTCCTGGGTACTTGCATCTCGTCCAGGGCACTCGTAAACAAGATGGTTAACGAGCTACCACCATCAACTAAAACTCGATTGACCTGACAATTGTTGATAATGGGTTTGACCACGATCGGATATCGACCTAGTCGGGTCGAAGGAATCGGGCAGTCACCCTTCTCGAAGGAGATGGTGACTTCCGACCACTTCGGTAATTTATTGACGAGAGGAGGGTCTATGGAGTTTACCTCACGTTCGGCAGCTTTAAGCTGTCGCTTTGACTCGTATGCCGACGATCCCCCATAGATGTGCTCGATGGTATGTTACGGATCCTGGAACGGCATCTCATCATCGTCATCTGATGATTTACGACCACTTGTTTGCCCTACCTGCTCAAGAGTGAGAAGTGGTCCTTTGCCGTTTAGTAGTCCTCGAGTTTTCGTTGTAAAACTCGGCAGTTACGAAGGTCATGTCCTTCCTTTTTATGGAAAGGACATCATCTAGGCTTGTCGTTCTTCCGATCGGGGCGCTTACCTTTGCCTCGGTCGGAGTACGGCTTGGAGCTTCGTGGCTCTTTATCGTTTATAGCCAAGACCTCTTTGGAACCGTTGGCTTGAGGTTTTTGACCCTTCGCCTTGTTCTTAGACTTCTTCGCTTTCTTATCCTTCTTCTTGCCACCTTCGTCTGGCTCTCGAGAGGTATTGTCTTCTTGATCAATGATGTTGTTCCACTCGACCGCCTCGGAAGTAGTCGCATATCGATCAACCATCTCAAAAAGTTCGGCGACAGTAGTGGGAGGATTCAAAGCGATATCCTCCGTTATCCTTCTACTACGGACTCCTTGCTTGAAAGCCCTAATGACAGATGAGTCGGAAACTTCCGGAATTGAATTATGAACCTGACTAAAGCGCTTGATGAATTGGCGCAAGGTCTCGTGGTCGTTCTGTCTCATCCGGTGCAAGTCGTCTTCCTTCCTAGGGCGATTGTAGGTGCCTTGGAAGTTCGCCAGTAGAAGGTCGCAGAGGTGTTGCCAAGAATATATCGACTCGAGTAACCACGATCGAGCAGACCCTTCGAGCACAGTTGGAAGGTAATTTGCCATTACATGCTCTCCTCCTGCTGCTGCTCGGACAGCTGTTGTATAAATTTGAAGGAACTCAATGGGATTTTGGGATCCATCGAACTTCTCCGTGTTCACTAGTCGAAAACGAGGTGGCCAGCGAATAGCTCAGAGGTCAGGCGAGAATGCCCGACATCCGGTAATGACTTCTTGATGCATCCTTTACAGGAAAGAAGGGTTGATATCATCAGGTGATCGTATTCGACGATACCCAGTAACAGGTTGACCCGACCTGTAGTAGGTCTCTGTCCTATGAGGGAAATACTCCTTGTATTCCATCTGCTGCTGCAGATTTCTATGTCGGAATGGTGAGCGATCACCTCTCCAAGGGGCTTGTTGATTATCTGACGTTCGAAGGACATTTCTCCGAATAGGAGATCGATGCGACTTGTCTTTGCGCCGATCTCTATGTAGGGTATTGTTCGAACGATCGGTAGCTGAGAAAGTTGTATTGCTATGACTTCTGAATGATGTTGACGAGGTGCTTCCAGTCTTGCATCGTGGTCCGAAGCCTTTGTGCGATCTATTCGACGAAGAGGTCGTAGCCTGGCGCTCGGACGAGCTCTCGAGTAGGGTTCTCGAGCAAGTTGTTGATGTGCTGGAGTTCTTGAGCTTCCTCGATTGATCTTTGGATCGTCAAGGCGATTTTTTGGTACGCAATTTTCTTCCGTCGAATAGCCTCAAGATCTTCCACATCAGATCCTTGAGACTGTCTCAATGGAGTAAGAGTATGTCGAGGATTTCCCTCACGCTCATCAAAGTGTTGGTTCTGTCCGTCACCGGTGGTGCTCTTGCCATTGCCACGAGGGGGCGCAGTGCGTGATCTTCGGGGAGTGTCCCTAGCTCGGTCTCTAGAAGAGTGACCTTTATCTGAGGGAAGGACGAAGACCTCCCGTTGATGATTCTCACTTGCGCTCGAGGCCTCCCTGCTTGAGGAGTAGTCGAGAGACACCATCTGGCAACTTGAAGTAATCCCCTCCAGGAAGGGGAACTCTGGGTTATAATCGTCTCCGTCCGCAGGTGTGACCTGTGGAGACATGGTCGAATTTGCAGAAAAAGCATACTTAATCCCGCTCTCTCTAGAGTTATTCGGAAAGAGAGGACCACCAGATGCTGGTGAAGCCCTGGAATTGTGGCTTCCAGAACTTGTCTTACCAAGTCGGACCGCCTTAGAAGGACTTGGACACTTGGAGGAAAAACTCTCGTCGTGTTGTGAGCCCACTTGGGTGTAGTCCTGATTGTGGTCGGATTGACCCTTGTCCTTTGAGGGAATTGATTCCTCTGTTGGGCGTCTTGTTGTGGGGATAAGGATCCTCCTCAACTCCATCGATGGCATGGTCTCTGGATCTGCGCAGAAGATCTCTGGAGGCGACAACACCATCGGATGAGTCAATACTCGGTCAGAATCGAAACCCGGTATCCATGTTGACGTCTGCGTGACCGCCAAGTCAAACCAGTTCTCCTCGTTCCATTCTCCGCCATGAGTGCATGAGATTTGGAAAAGAGAGTATGTTGACAAGAGATTAGGAAGATCCCTACGGTCGGCGCGCTAACCGGTGTTTTAGAACCGATCTTACGTAAAGATTGTTTGATTCGGGGTCTCCTAGAATGGAATCACACAAAGGATTGACACGGTATTTTTATCTGAGTTCGAGCCTTTCTCGGGAGAATAACAACCCTAATCCTGTTTATGTATGATATTGAGTGTATCTTGTACAATCGGGATAAAAGACTAAGACTATTACAGAAGATAGTGCCTGCCATCCCGATTGCTTACTGTGTTCTCTGATTGCCCTTCCCTTTCTTCTCTAATCGCCGCCTTTATATAGTCATGAAAGAGTAGCAGTTTCTCCAGGTGAAGAGGCGCCTCATCATGTCTGAATGCAGCGCATGTTTGCATAATCACCGGAGTGTTAACTCCTTCATGCCACAGTAGTTATTTATCGAGATAATGGGGTATTACGTGCTATTACTCAGTAGAATAACGGTATGTTGATTGCTTGGATTCCTTAATCAATTGGACCCAAATGCAGAGGTTTTATTGATCATAAGGTGGTCGTAGCTGACCTGGTCATAGAAGAGCTTACGATCATGGGGTAGTCGTAGAATAACTTACGACTGGATAATGATCGTAGAAGAACTTACAACCATAAGGTAGTCGTAGCAAGACTTACGACTATGAGAGTGGTCGTAGAAGAACTTACGACCACCTGGTAGGCTTCTCCCTTGTAAATATAAGGGGTATACCTAGGGACTACATGACATCATATTTACCCATAATAAGAATTATAGATAAAAGATAAAATGAGGATTATTATATCCTCGTCAGATACTATCTTCCCAATGCTTGGTTTCTTATAGTGTAGTATCTTAGGCTGTTTCATTTAATTACATGTATGATCTTTACTAGTATTTGAGCATTGTGGCCTATTTGTGGCATGTACTAAAGCAATATATATTTGTTGACACACACAAACGTAGATACACGGGATCGATCACAATAAATTTTATGCGTTGGATTTCGAGACCGAACCGGTAATCAGATTAAATACTAGAGTACTCTCTTTCTCTTCATTAACTATGGTGCCATATCATCATTTTGCCTATATGACAGACTTAAGATACTAATCAGGGTGGAGCACTAGGAGCAGCCTCAGGTACCAAACGAAAGCACAAGATTTGTTTGATTTGAAAGGGCATCGCACCACGAACTTTTTTATTATTTAATCTATTTTTAAAAATATTTTAAAGATAATCTCTATTTAACTTTATTTCCAATTCTCACTCCTCTGGTCACGCCACAATGCATGACGTGGTAAAAACACTTTGTCATGTCACAGACTTCGGTGTAGTAAACTAGTGTTGTCACGTCATCCTTCTTGGCGTGACAGGATTTAGCCCAAAAACGGACGTATGCTGGCTTGAGGGACTATCGTAGCAGTTTTGATCACGCTGTGGTACGTAGCGTGACAGATTTTTTTTTGTCACGTCGCGTATTGTGGCGTGATCAAAATGATCAAAATTGGGAAGGAGATGTTATCTTTAAAATATTTTTAAAAATAGGTTAAATAATAAAAATGCTCCCGCACAACAGAGAGAAAAAAAAGGCACAACTCGCAGCAAACCCCACACCGCCTCTTCGATCGCCCCCTGCTCGTACGATCTCCGGCGGCGGCGGCGATGACCCGGAAGAGGAAGACGGACGCCGCGCCGCGGCTGGACGAGGCCGACCGCACGCTCTACTCCACCTTCTGCGGCGCCGCCAACTCCCTCTCCCAGCTCTACACCCAGGCCATGGCCCAGCAGAAGCTCTCCTTCCAGGCCGGCGAGCGACACGCCCTCGTCCGTGCACCCTCCCTCCCCCTCGTCGCCTTTTCCTCCCTTCCATCTTTGGCCGGTTTGGTCGGTCGCCGGTAGGAAATTGAATTCCATCGGTCCTCCGTGTGGAGGTGGAAAGGTTGGATTTAGCCACCCGTAGAGGGTGTGTAGGTTATTGGGTGTGCTAAACTTTTGGAAGAAGAAATGCGTGTTGTTTGGAGAAGTGGTCCGTGGAGCAGTCATTTTTTATTCAGCATTGTGCACAGCAGTCTCAATTCGATCTTTGTTTTGTGTATGTGTTGTGTCAGACTGTGAGTGGTGTACAATTGTAGCTTATCTCGATACGGTTTGGAAAATGGAGATTAGGTTATCTGCAGTTCTGTCACAAGTACACAATGCAATGGATGTAGGACTCCTTTGTAGGTGTTTAGGTGCCATTTTTTTGTCCCTAATGGAAGTAACTTGTGTATTGCAGTGTTGTAGTATTAAGCAAGAGTAGCAGAGTACGGAATTTTGTTTGATTACTCTTTTAGTAACAAATTGTAGGGGTATCTACAATTATAGATACAGATTTTGCTATATCAGAGTTAGTTCCTGTCCTTCCAGACAACATATGGGAGTATTCATTCTTCTTAGAACATGATGAGTATTTTTTAGGTGCAGAATCTGTATTTCCATTTGTGATAATAGTATCATCTAAAACTTTTTCCTGTGCTTGCCTTGTCTATCAAATATAATATCTTACAGTTGTTATGTTATCTTTCCTTATGGGATAAGTTGCATGAAAATGTACTTGGCTAAATTTCACTTTAATATTTAATCATGCAGGAAAAGCTCTACCAATGGATCTTGAGGAAGCATGAGGAAGAGTCACGGCTCATTGTTGTTGATATAATGTCCCATATCCAGGTCCAACCTTCAAACCCCCTACTTTATGGTGCTGTCTCCTTTTCTGATAACTCGACTTGACTAGGAGTTAGCTTACTAATGCCACAATCTAACATGTTCTCCACCCTTGTCAAACTTGGACTAGATTTCTTTTCACCTTATGGAGAAGAAATACTTGGTTTTATTTTACACAAGCCATATCTTTTTCTGTGTATCTGATTAGGAGTTTGAAGAAACCGGATAGTCTTGTTTGGTTGTGTTCCTCATACACCTATATGGTCCTCCTTTGATCAGAATCAGATTTTCCTAACTTACAACCTATGCTATACAGGAGACAACTTTAAGCAATGCACCTCTCATCACTGTGAGATGAGATAGAACAGAATTAGATGGAGTGGGAGCTTAAATTGTGTTTGATCAAACATTATGAAGTATGAACTTGACAAAAAAAAATGGTGGATGTCTTTGTTACCTTTCGCTGTCTAATATTTTTTTGCATTGGGCTCTAGTATTTCTTGTACTTATTAAATTTGTCATCAAGCCTCTAGCCGATCATAATCTTATATATTTTTGCCTTGTTGTATAGCATGAGATGGACTGTGGAGGGAGTGATGCACATGTCTCCCCACGGGTACATCAGCATCCTCTGAGTGCAAATCCATTTACAAACTCAAGTATCCAACCCTCAGCTGGTTTATATGGGCAAGCAACAGCTGGGTTTGCTCCTAGGCCCAGCCACAGTGACCAGTCAAAGAATACAATATTCTCAAATGCCCTATCAAGCCCAGTCCGCAGGAGCCTCCAGAATTATCACTTAACCCAAGGTGCTGGCAATGGAAGCCGTAACACAGAAGCAAACTCAGCAGGGCAAAATCGGGAGACCAACTCTGCAAGCTCCAATGACACCTCTATGCACATGGTTTCAGACAGTGCCGGTAACGAATACTACTGAAGTGGCTTTTGGTGAGATGTTCATGCACAACCAGGATGCATCACATACTACCAGTGTTGTCTGTGGTTTTTGTGTGTTCTGTATTTTCCCTAAAGCTCGCCTTCTGTGCGGCCTTATACCCGCACACTAGGTGATTCTCTTAAAGTTATTGGTATTTTGTTATTTTGCTGAAACATGTTTGGAGAGAAATCTATATATGTGCGTGAGTTCCATCAGACATGTTTTATATCCAACAATGTGTTCGTGAATTCGCGATTCTGAATGTAAATGAAAATTGCATTGTGGTATACTGATAGAATTCATGTGAAACATTCTTTAATGCATGGATAGAGTAAGCTGTGTATGACAATCATAGCCGAAATGATATTATCCACTTTTGGTGCATGTGCACAGAGTAATGTAGCTGGCTGTGAGATCTTTCAGCTCCTCTTGCGCTGGAAACTTCAGAGTTGTTGCATTTTCTCCCATGGTGTTTGCTATAGGAAAGTTTTCCATTTTTCTTTGTCCATGTCTCCATGATCTACTATTTGTCTTACAGAAATTGCTAAAAGTTTTAGTAGCTGTCTTTTTTCCTCTAAAAAACTAACAGAGTACTATTTTATTTAGTAATTTAGCCTTTATTTTCAAAATAAATGCAAGAAACTCTCTCATTACCATGAAATACTTTTTTCGGAGCATGAAGGAATTAAGCTCCAGTCAACCCTACCCCCGCAAAACAGACGTGTCGATTTTGTAGGATGTATGTGGAAATTATATTGTTTCCTACACGATACTTGTGAAATTCTAGCATTCCAAATGGGCTTAAGAGAAGCTGCCGAAGACCTCTAGTAATGTAGAAGACAAAGCAACAATTATCATAGGGAAAATAATCCTATAAAAACCCGGGTCATGCGTACGAGGTTGGAATCTTCTTCTTTCTTCACAATTTTTTTATAAGACTTTCTTCACCATTGTTGAGCCTTGTTTCATCGCCGGCAATGCTGCCCGTCATGCTGCCAACGTAACGCCATGGTCCCTCCTCTTGCCTCACCTAGGGCTGAAAAAATAGCTCGAAGCTTACAAGTCTGTTTGGACTCGTTAATTTTCGAGCCGAGCCGCTCGTCCAGCTCGTCACCCAAATGAGCCGAGCTCGAGTGCGCTCGCTAGCCAGACTTAGCTCGGCCCAGCCCAGGCCCAGTCCGCTCTGGCGCAGTGGCGCTGTCCCCTGATAATCCGATTCCCCGAATAAAAATCCCCATCGGCCTCGTCCAGGTCGTCCTCCCTTTCCCCGTCCCCCTCTTGCCTCTTCCACTCCGCCCGCCGCTGCCTCCCTTTCCCCGTCCCCCTCTTCCAGCTCCACCCGCTCGCCAGCCACCGCCTCCACCCGCCGCCTCCCCATCGGGCATCGGCCCCCTCGCCCAGCTCCACTCGCCGCCTCCCCCTCGGCCTCGTGCTCCGCCTCCATGCCTCCACCTCCGCCCGTTCCCTCATCGCCGCCGCCGCCGCCGGATGCCATCGAGGCGAGGCGGCTGTCACCGCCGCCCCTTCCTCCGCGCCGCCGTCCTCCAGGCTCCTCCAGCCCGCCATGGCGCCACCGCCGCCCCTTCCACTGCGCCACCGTCCAGAGACTCCAGACCGCCAGCGTCGGCACCAGGAGGATGGAGGAGATCAAGAAGGAGCTTGAATGCTTGATCGATTTGCTTGTTTCTTCTTGCGAGTTGCGATGAATGCTTGCTTCGGTGTTCGGTGCATGTTTTTTAGTTTCTTAGTGCTGGATGATTTAGTTGATTGCTTGATTGCCGATGCTGCGATGCAGATGCTGGATCTGTGAATGGATTAGTTGATTGCTTGATTGCCGATGCAGATGCTTGAATAGATTAGTTGATTGCCGTTTTGTCAATGCAGATGCCGTGCTGTTCTTGGCCCAGGCTCTCAAGCCAGCTTGAGCTCCAGTCTGAGCCCGAGCCAAGCCCATCTCTTGGCTCGATTCTAGAACGAGCTGAGCGAGTCTACTGTTTATCCGAGCCGGAAGAGTGGCTCAGCTCGGTTTGTTTCCACCCCTAGCCCCAGCCCCATCGACACAGTGCCATTTGGGAGGAAGCACCCTTACGCTGAGCAATGACAAGCACATTTAAACGCTCAAAATTCGGCTGAAACCACAAAATTTCTCTGATCAGCATATACAGCTCGTGTTCGGGAGGCAAGTCCATGCGTGCACTGTCAAGAACGGTCTCTGTCACAGCAATGTCTCTGTCTGCAATTCTCTGATCAGCATGTACAGCAGTTGTGGCGCGACACTGGATCTGGAGCAGGTATTCGATGAAACGACTGTCAGAGACAATCGTGTCGTGGAACTCAGTAATACAGGGGCTTGGCCAGAACGGTCTCGCGAGGCAAGCCCTGATGAACGCAGAGAGCGCACTGGAACTGAAAATGTACAATGGCAACACCTTCATCGCCATACCGACATCCTGCAGCCATGCGGGATTGGTCACTGAAGGGCTGGGCTACTTCGACACCATGACTGAAAAGTATGGAGTGGAACGGACACTTGACCACTGCATCAGCACCACTGATCTCCTCGGCCGTGCAGGCAGGCTGGAAGAAGCGCATGACCTGCTCCTGAACATGCCGTTCACACCAAATGCATTGGCATGGTCTACCCTTCTGCATTCTTGCTTGGCTCATAAGAACAGCTTCATGGGGAGCATTGTGGCACAGGAACTGAAAGCTCTGCAGCCCGACGGCGGTGGAAACTATGAGAGACTGGTGCGCGGCTGCAGAGGAGGTGGCGAGGCTAATGAAACGCCGTTTGGTGCAGCAGGGAGCGAGAAGAGTGTTGCTCATATGCCCGGATGCAGCTGGATCATCTGAGGTCTGACTCTAAGGTGCCTTCAGTTAATGCCCTGCACAAACTTGCCTCTACAAATTCAGCTTCAACCTGCCAAAAACCTGCAGCAAACTTGCTGTTTGGCGACGCACCAAATATCCTGAGCTTAGTGCGAGGCTTGGACTCATGATGCTGATCTAACCAGAGATGGAAGAGTTCAGGAATAGAAGTCGAGCAATCTTACATGGTGAGGCAAATTCAGAACAAGTTACTGTTGAAGCATCATTCTCATCAGATGATATTGGAGGACGGTCCTTGAAACTGCTGGCCTGCTGGGGAGACACAGGCAACGTAGTGGTAACTGGTAATTGGTAAGCATCATCTTTTCTAGAGGCATAGATCTTGAATCAGTGCACTTCGTGTTAGAATAATTAGATATGTAGATTTATACATTCAAAAGGAACTGCCAGAAGGATGGAACCGAACTAGAGTAATACTTGGACGTGAAGCTGTACAGAATAAATTTCTTCGAAAATACAACTGTCGTAGCATCGAGACTACACAGTGGATACGGAGTACCCTTTGTCCCGAGGGACCGAAATGGAGGAGCCAAGAGCATTATGTATACATTGGGTAGCGAATGTGTGAATCAGTGAATGAGTGAGAGGGAGCCCCCCTTTACATTCCCTCATAGGGCTATATATATAGAAGAGGCGGAAGCACATTTCCCTTCTTACTCCTCCCTCGCAAGGATGCAGAAATGAGTATTTTGGTGCATTCCCACTCAATATATGTCTAGTCTATGTATATGCTCATATTCCTCAGGGCTTACTTGGTATTCCCGACGGCCCTAGGGGGTGGGGCACCCCTACAACAGTACTCCCTTCCCTGCATGTTCCGAGGTCCCAAGGGGCGAGCGGACGCAATAGGTTCTCTCCCTAGCCCCTCGGGAGTTGAAATACTCAAGGCCTTCTGATAGTGATGTCATGGAAGTAACCTTGTCCTAGTAAGGGTAGGCCCAAGTATAGGAACGACGCAAACTAGATGAAGTTGTCAGTGTGGGGCTACCCTGCCAAGGCATAGCCTTTGAGGTGGGTAGCGCGTCGGAGAGTAGTCCATGGAGGCGAAGTCGTTAACATGGGACAGCCCCACCGAGGCATAGCCTTTGAGGCGGACGGCGCCTCGGAGCATAGCTCATGGAGGCGAAGTCATCGACACGGGGCCACCCCACCGAGGCATAGCCTTCGAGGAGAGCGGCGCATCGGAGATAGCTCATGGGGGCGAAGTTGTTGATGCTGGGCCGCTCGCCGAGGCATAGCCTTCGAGGCGAGCGACATGTTGGAGTAAAGCAGTCGAAGGCGTGCTACCCCGTCGCGGTGGTTTCCTCAAGGCGGGCAACACCCTCCATGATGAGGCGAGGCCATCGCTGAGCCACCCCACTGAGGTGATGCACTCGAGGTGGGCGGTCATGTTGAAGTGAAGCTGTCGACACTGAGTTGCTCCACCGAAGCGTAGCCTTCAAGGCGGGTGGTGCATCTGAGCGTAGCTTGTGGAGGCGAAGTCATCGATGTGGGACCGCCCCGTCGAGGCATAGCCTTCGAGGCGGGCGGTGCGTCAGAGCGTAGCCCATGGGTGCGAAGTCATCGACACGAGACCGCCCCGTCGAAGCATAGTCTTTGAGGCGGGCGGCACATCAGAGCAAGATTTTGATATTATAACTTGTTGTATGTGATTATTACTTTGGTGTGGCCGTTGATGTTGCTCCTGTTAAGGGGCCTAGTGTCGTCCCCCTTTTGCCCATGTTTGGGAGTTTTGTGGACACAACCTAAGGTGGCACGAAGGGTTGCTGTGGCATAGCACTTGCGCATACAGGGGGCTACGCTTGGTACCATTGGCGGCGGAGCCAGGACGGAGGGGCGCAGCGAGGGCAGAGTTGGTGTAGAGGCGAGGTTGGGGCGAGGTCGCACTAAGCCCGCGTCGCAGAGGTGAGGTCTCGCGAAGCCCACGACCCTCAGTGGTCGTGTGAGGGCACGACGAGGGTGGAGGCGAGGTCGTATGAAGCCCTCGGTCCTCGACGACCGTGCAAGGGCATGGCGGAGCTGGCACGGTGAAGGCGGCCGTGCGGCAAGGTGGGCCTCATGTCAGACCTTGAGGAAGAGAGATGGAATTCAGAGTGGGATGAATCAACACAAAAACATCAATGGTTCAGATTTGTCCATACCGATTCAGTTAAGCCAATCAGACGGATGTGGTGGATTAAGCTAATCCAATGGACTACAAGAAGCTAGATATGTTTTCTCTGAGATCTCACGATGGAGATAGCACCAGCTACTACTCTCACTTTTCTTTCCTGTAACTGTGCCAAGTGAGTGGGTGAAACATTGCAGACTTCGTATAAGTAGCCATCTCTGTAATCTGGAACTTAATCAATCAAATGGGTATTTTCTATAATACTGTAGTGTTAGAACCCTAGGGTAGAGTAACATAGATTTCCCCAATTTCTCATCCCCATCTCTATCTCATTCCCAAATCCCATCGATTGTTAGGTCTTCGGTTCGCCGGGTCCTGACAAAAGGTATTAGAGTTCCAGCCTATCCTTGGAAGGGGTGGCGATTCGACAACGGCTCATCGTGTGGGAGGCAATTGGGTGACGGCGGATTTGTTTCGTGGTGATTCCTCGGAGGCAGCAAGATATTTGGTGCGGGTTGGTGACGATTTGATCGTTCACTGTAAAATCCCCATACCAAAGTTGAGTTCGAGTTCCTAGCTGTGGTGGAAATGGCAGAAGCTAAAAGCATTCATTCATAAAATCCCCATCAGATCATCCAAATACCTTGCTCGTGGTGTTAAATTAGAGTGGGAAAGTATGAATTATTTTGTGGGCAACACTCCAACAAGTTACAGTGGGGTGTATTCCTTGGTGAGCTATTGCAACAATACTCCAGCTCCTCTCTTTTCTGTTATGATTCCGCCTCCAGGCCATCAACTTGGTGGGCTGCTATCAGAATTTCAAAAAAAAAGATAGGCAAGCTGGTGACAAGTGCAAGGTGCTCGGCACAATGCCAAGAGGAGCGACAAGTGCTTGTGCGGCACAAGGAAGTTGGAACTACTCCCCAACATCTCATGGTTCATATTTCTAACCTGGGAGCACGATTTCTTATGGGTAGCAAGAAGGGTGGACTCAAGGAGTTGCACAAGGTTACAGTCATCACATGGTCGACAAAATGTCTGGTATGAGTTTTGCGCATGGCCAAGGTAGGGCTGGCCAAGGAAGTTGTTGCTACACCTCTACAACATCTCGAGGCGCGTATCATGTACCTTATGTGCAGCAACATGGCTGTGGTTGTGCAGACATCAGAGACAATGCTCACAAGGTATTTGCTAAAATTCTCCATCTTGAAGGTCGAGTTCTAACAGTGACAATTCAATACATGAGCTGCCCTATAACACAAGAGGTACTCTACCCATTCTTTTCTTCATGTGGAGTGGTGGAAAGGATAGCTCCCATTCCTGGTATGCATGGTTCTCAATTTTTGGTTCAGCTACATTCATGTCAATTGGCTGCGCAAGCTTGTAGGGCTTTACAAGGGAAGTGTTTATATAGGTCTTACTGTTAGATTGTCATTAGGCAAGCATGGCCAGGAGAGTTGCATATTTTGTATAATTCACCTTGTACTAAAAGCTCCACAGTAGCTATGCAAACTTGCAAGGTTAGTTCTACATCAGCTGCCCTGTCCCAAGGAAGAGAGAAAAGTGAGCTCGTACCTACTGTACAAGTGACTAACATAATGCAAAAGTCAGATAGTACCGAGAAAATCACTACTGAGCAGCAAACACAGCTTAGAACAAAGAAGGCCAATGAAATAATTAACCGGATTCTTGCCAAATGGGATCAAGAGGAGCATCGGAAGCGTCAGAAAATTGCCACAGACAAGGAGCTCGAACATTTCTTTCAGCAAGCTTTTGATCTATTCGGTGAAATTCAAGAGGAAGATAAAGAGATTGATAGTGCCTATTACAACACTACTCCTACCAAGGATCAAGAGGTGCTAGTCAATGATGTGGGCATTGTACTTGATTCCTTCTTCTGTGAGGCTTTCAATTTATTTGATGAAGCACCTAAGGGCTACATGGAAAATCCAGTTGAGAGGGAACACAAGGAAGCTAAAGGAAGGTCATTACTAAATTTTGATCCTTGTGTTGTGCTTGCTCTCAAAGAGGTTGTGTCTAAAAGTGGCACTAACAATCCAGCACTGACCCTTGATCAATTCTTTGATGGTGGTGCTTTTGATTTCTTGGATGAGATGTTGATCGACAATACCGATATGCTTATGAAGTGCACAAAGCTAAGTCAGCAGGCCTTTACTGGTTCTAAGGAAAATTCAACTGTCATTAATGCACTTGTTCTTGCAAATGAGTTAGAGGACAAGGGACTAACTTATGCAGTTGTGGTATCATTGCATCAGGAAGTAACTTGTATTAAAGGATTCCTATTGAGTCATCTTGATGCTGGTAGACTGATCAAACCCTTGATGAATGGACATGAGGAGATGTTAGCTAAAGGGGCTTGTGATCCATCTTGTCCTAATGTTTCTAATCTGTTTGTTGATGTGACCCTTAAATACAGAAATGAAAGGAGCATGGGCCTACCCCAGAAATTCACGGAAACCTTATTGCCTAGTCATGATTTCTGTGGTGAAAGCATGAAGGTGGCTCAACAATTAAAAGGCAAATAGAGGTATATGCTAAATTGTTGGCATCACACATCGAGTGACCTTGTAGACTCTCAGATGACTCAGCTCTTGAAATTCAGTGAGGTTAATGAGTCACCACAAGACCGTTGTCAGCTCCTGTACATGAACCTACCAAGCTGTGTGTTTGTGAATTGTGTGCTCCTTACTTGGCCTTGGGATCCAGGGGTTCAAGTAGTTAGGTTCATGATGTTACAGGTTCTAAAAATCATACAGCCCAAGAACTATTGGCATAATGCTATTATTGGCTCAAGTGTTCTTTACTTGCTTCACTCTCGTGAGTTGCCCACTCAAGTAGGCACAGAATTGATATTGAAGGATGTCCAGTATTTGTTTGGTGAAGCGGTCAAGTTGTGGATGCTACGAGAATATCATTGGTACAAGTTAAAGTGGACAATAGATCTGGGAGGAGTTATTATTGCTGTTCACATGACTCATTTGAGGTCCAGAGGTGTTGCGAACTTTTACATTGGGTGTACTACTAATGGCTTGTGGAGCAGTAGGGTTAAGATAGAACTTGTCCTTGAAGTTCTTAACAATACCTTTGATTCAGATAGTGGTAAGTACATTCCTGAGCACTGTAGCTGTAAGGTGATAGCTTTAAACATTCTGATATATGCTGGAAGTAGCACCTTGGTTTTCAATGTGGTTGCAAGAGTTCATGGAAACTTGAGGTCCACTAATATAGAATCATTGAAATTTAGTTCAAGTGCACTTGAATATCCAGTTCACCATGTGCAGTCGGCTGGAAGCCCACAAGTAGCTTTGATGTTTGAGTTCCCTATTCTTCTCATGGTTAAATTGTTTGGCTGGGAGGAAAAACTAGAAAATATGCAAATTGAGGGAAAATATTTTATTTCCTCTGGTGCACATGTTCTATACAAAAAGGGAGAGGATTGAAGAATCTAGACCCGTCATTATGTGTTAATGGAGTATTTTGGTGATTAATGACAAATCTATTTGTGAGACTAACACGTTTATTGATATACCTTTTGCTTAGTCTAAATTGGATAAAAAGGTGAAAATCAAAGAGGTATGCCTTCGACATCATAATCTTATATCTTGTTGCATTCCTCAAATCCAAAATATAGGTTGAACTCCACAAATAGTCTAACTTGAATATGTGCATATGTTCTCATTATACATTCATGTATGCATACATCTAGGGGGAGTTCACTCTATGTTTTGTAGTTTCATTAGTATTGATCCATATTCCTTTATCCGCAAATATTAAGGATCTTTACCTTGAAACATATCATATGAGTATACAAGACTTGTGTGGTTTATACATACTCATATTTATCTACATTCAATTACTTGCAATTGTGATGGTTGTCATCAATTACCTAAAAGGAAATATTGGAATATCTTGTCCCACCATTATGAGATAATAGTTTGTTATGGTAATTTATGACAATCATGTTGTGGGACTAATGTTTTCCATAAGTTTGATGAATAGGTTAAGTCCTATGATGAAAGAGACTTTGGATGACATCATAGGTTGATTGTCATCAAGTCAAGGTTCAAGAGTAAAGGATGCATCATGTGTTGATGTACATCAAGAACTTGAAGAAAAGGAAACAATCGTGTGTCGATGATGTTCAAGAAGAGGAGATGATCATGAGTTGATCATCAAGTCAAGAGAGTGCATCATGGGATGATGCATATTCAAGTCAAGAACCCGGACTTGAAGTAAAGATGTGCGTCATCAAGCTTCAAGTGCTTGTGCAAGGCAAAGGTATGACTAGCTAGGGCTAAGTATTTGTTCCTAGTCTTTTACCGGTCTTGGTGTTTGGATGGAAGACCGGATTGCTAGTGTAGGTTGTCATACTATTAAGAGGGGTCTTGATTAGTAGCTTGAGTTAGTCATGTGTTGATAGCTCATTATGTTTGCTCTAACTCTCGTTAGTATGTTGCCAATATTTACAAATGTGTTTTGCAAATAGTTGAGGCTCATGCATAATCCTTATAGCATGTAACTTTAGTTTGCGAATGTGTTTCGCAAATGGTTTAAATCCATGTACCTTATTACTTGTGGCATTGATTCTAAAAGTCGGCAAATGTGTTTTGTAACTTGTTGAGAATCTTGCTTTTATCCTGTGTTAGCATTGCGCTTCAATTGGCAAATGAGTTTTGCATTGTGAATTGAAGCAAAGTGAAAAACCTCTCTGTGGTCTAGCGGTCTGATCGCAAGTAGCCACCGGTTTGACCGGTGGTATATCGGTCTGACCGCCATGGTTGGAGCGATCTGACCGGCCGCCTATTACTGCAAAAATTGTGTGGTTATACCGCGTTTGTTCAGCGGTACTACCGTTGTGCGGTAGTTCCGATATTTATTTGGCGGTTCATTTATTCTAGAGAGGGTGTTTTTGCTGTTTGCCCTTGGATTTCTTCGAGCGGTCTGACCACATGCTTGTTGGCGGTCTGACCGGTTTGAGCAGTCTGACCAGCCATTAGTTGGCGGTCAGATCGGCAGTGAGTCCAACGGCTAGTTTTATAGCTGTTGGAGCTTGGGCGGTCTGACCGGCCATTCGTTGGCGGTCAAACCGGTTTCTCCCTGATTCTCTGGAATCTTTCTCCCAACGGCTAGTTTTTGTGTGTGGGCTATAAATACCCACCTTGACCAGTTGTGGGACAGTTGCCGGTGCCACATTCATTTCCATTGTGCTAAGAGCAAGCCCTCTACACTCTTTTGTGCATGCGTTGCACTTAGTGAGCTTTGAGAGGCAAACACTAATTGCATGTGTTGCATTAGGTAGTGGATTGTGTATCTACTTGAGCTTAGACACTTGATCAGTTCAAGTGAGAGTCTTCGACTTGTTATTCTTGGTGTTTGCCGACACCTAGACGGTGTGGAGGAGTCGTGGTTCAGTGATCTTCTCAAAGAAGGTTGTGAGAAGACCCGGGCGTTTGTGAGTGGCTTGGTGCTCGCCATCTCCGGAGTGGAGGAAGAGCAACCCTAGTGGATCGAGATGTTGGTTCTTGTTGGAACCGGTCCAAGTGGTTGGACTTACCTCGGAGGTGTTTGGCTTAATTTGTGGAGCCGTTCTAATTGATTTTGGGTTTACCTCAACGTGGATTAGGGGAGACCGGCAAGTCTCCGATCACCACGGTAAAACATCGTCGTGTCATTGTGGTTTGATTTCTTGTGCTTTACTATATTGCTATTTACATTCCTTATATTAAATTGCTTACTTGTATGTGTATGATTGCTCTTTTATATAGTCTCATTTTGTTGGTGCACTTAGTAAAGACTAGTTGATTTAGGCTTTAATTGTGCAAAACCGAATTGATTTATAATTCCGCACAAAACTCGGTTTTAGCAAAAGAAGTTTTTAAAACCGTCTATTCACCCCCCTCTAGTCGGCCTCCTCGATCTTACAAGTGGTATCAGAGCTTGATCTCTTATTTTATTAGACTTAACCGTCTAGAGAGTAAAGGATGATGACTAATGATATAGTGCACCTTGGTGAAACACCTTTATTTGATGGCACGAATTATGATATTTGGAAAATCCGCATGTCCTGTTATTTTAAGGCCATGAGCCCTAAAATTTGACGGATTGTAGATGTGGGCTTTTCTCCTCCATTGGATCCTCTTGCTCAACAAATGAGGAAGAGAAATGCTCACATCTCGATGCTCAAGCAACTAACGCTTTATTTAGTGCTTTGAGTATAGAGGTGTTCAATGAAATATGCAATCTCAAGAACTCTCGTGAGATGTGGACCCATCTTCAAGATCATTATGAAATGTCCACCTCAACTAATGATGATTGCATACAAGAATGGATGTCAGAAGAAGAATGCTCAACTTCTAGCTCCGACAATGAGGATTCATCAACTCCATCCACATCACCTTATTGCTTCATGGCAAAAGGTAATAAGAAGGTAAATGATGATTATGAGCCTTCATATGATAAGTTGATGGATATGCTTGAGGAACTTAATGAGTATTTAGGAAAGGAGGTTTCAAAATTCAAAGTTTTGAAGAAAGAGTATAACTTGCTTCAAAATAATTATGATGTTCTAAAAGATAAACATGAAACTCTCCTCCTAAATGAGCTCAATAAGCCCAAAATGGATATAGGCATTGCATGTAATTTACTAGATGATATGCCATGTATAGCTCCTATCTCTTGCATTTCATATAAGGTTAGCATATTCACTTCTTGTGATGATTTGCTTGATATGCCTTGTTGCTCAAAATTAGGTGCTTCTATTTCCTCTATATCTTATGAGACTAACCGTGTAGAGGAAAATAATGAGCTCAAGGCCAAAGTCACAAAATTAAAAATTGACTTTGATAGAAGCTACAAAGGGAAAGCCTCCCTTGATGATATCTTGAGCAAGCAACGAAGTGTGAATGACAAGAGAGGGATTGGCTTCACTCCAAAGAAGAAGGAGAATAGCAAGACAAGGTATAATGCAAGATACATGAAGAAATATATCAAGTGTCTTGGATGTAATGAGAAGGGCCACAAAACCTCGGTGTGCTCAAATCAAATGGATGTCAAGTCAAGACATTCAAAGAAGAGGCAAACCGGAAAGGAGCAAGAAAAGAAGACAAGTAAGGGAAACAAAAGCCCAACTTGCTACAATTGCCAGGAAAAGGGACACATTGGTAAACAATGTCCCAAAGGTATCTCTCCTAAGCCTAGCATATATAATGATCATTATTTGCTTAGGAAGGATAAATATGACAATGTGTTTGCTAGGATTGTTAGCTCACCTAAGATTATTGTTAGGGCCATTTGGGTGCCCAAATCTATTGTGACTAACATTCAAGGACCCAACCGAGTTTGGGTATCAAAAGGTGCTTAAATGATAAATAGGTACTTGGAGAAGCATTGGAGGCTTAGCTCACTCATGAAGAGGTGGATCCCATCATATGCATAATATGAAACCAAGCTTGAGGAGGATAAATTCATATCATAAACCAATGCTATCTCGGTAACAAATATTTACATTGAAGTATCTAGCCCTTTTATGCCTTGTGTAGGTTGCTTCCATGAAAAATATTTAAAAAGGGTATTCTTGCTCTTGTTCGTAATCTTCATTATTAAAATATTGAGCAAGATGGTAGTGGCACATTAAGGGGGAGTGCTAAATCATGATCATGTATATCACATCCCTAAGTGTGTCCAAATAAATTAAGTGCTAGTAATATTTTTCAAAATTGAGCCCTTTTAGCCAAAAGTCAAAATTTCATAACTATTAGTAATCTTTTGAAAAACTAGTTGCAAAATATATAAAAATGCTATTTAAAGGTTTCCCAAAGGTTTTGGTTCAAGAAAAACCTAATTTAAGTGAAAATGAGTTTCTAGCCAAAATTCTAGATCATAGCATCTTGTTTTTGACATAAACTAGATTTTTATGTAAAATCTATCCTAAAAGAAATTTGAAAATGATCCCAAAAGAAAAATACTAGAGTTGGCTATTCTACACATTTTTTGTATTCAAAAGATTCTCAAAAGGCCAACCTAGCAAAAGTTATTTAATTTTGAAATTCGTCCAAAATCATAGTTTGACCTAAATGGTCACTTTCTAGCACTTAAGTGAGCTTTGCCATTTGAGCCAAGATTATTCATATGAATAGATCCATAATGGTATTAATGACTCATATATGCAATTGGTTGCTTGAAATATCTCTAATTGCTCAATTTGGATCTTTTAGAGAAGGTTCTTGAAAATCAAATTTCATTTGTGAAAACCAAAAGCTTAATTTATAAAAATTATTTAAGATTTAGATTTTAAAGGACTATATAAGTTGGAAATACTCCAAATATGTTTGTTTGATTGATTGTGTGGAAGTTTGGAACAAAATACAACAATTCAATCTATTCTCAAATCTCAAAGATCAATTACATTGTCGATTCAGACTTAACCGATCCGACCAAGCCATCTTGGCGGTCGTCGTCGACCTTCCGTCGACCACCATATGGCCAGCGGTCTGACCGGTTTTGCGTGAGGGTTCCTTAAACTTGCAACCCGAAACGTAGTCTCCCATTTACTCTTTCCTCAAACCGAAGGCTTAGTTCTCACTCTCTCTTCCGGCCGCCTCTTCCCTCTCCGGCCTGGATCTCTTTCTCCGGTCATCTTCTTGATGCTCCAAGGTAATCAATGTGCTCTCCTTCACCTCCTCTATTCATTCCTCCAATTTGGTTTTCTCTTTGGTTGACTTATCTCACTAAGACTTGGAACCCTAGGTGAAGGAACTCTCTCCTCAATCCGGCTATTTGGTTCGCAAATTTCATCAAGGACTCATCTCCCTTGATTCCTTTGTTCATCTAAGTTGGTATATCTCTTTTCTTACTTGCTATTTAATCCACATTGTGATTTGCCTAAATTTCTAGGGTTTGTCATAAAATCCTAATTTCAATTCCATTAGATGGCAAATCCTTGACCTGCAAGTAGATTGTGAGTAGATTAATGAGTATCCATTATGCCATTACATCAATCTTGCAATTGTTGGTGGATAATCCTGAGATTCAGTCCTCCCTTTGTCACCGACGGTCTGACCGACTATGACAGAAAAGTGACAGAAATGGCATTTTGAAATACTTGTTAATTTATTCCTCGATCTCCTTTGACACTTCTTGCAATCCTTTCCAGCGAAGATGCCGCACAAGAAGACAGTGATTCGCTTTGCAGCTCCCTCTTCTTCAAAAGGAAAAGAACTTGTTGAGGATCAACATTATGGAAGTGTTGAAGAAGAAGCATCGAGTGATAACAGTGATAGCGGTGAGAACGATGAGAACTATGAAGAATCTGAAGAAGAGGATGAGGATGAAGCTGAGGATGTTGCTCCAGACCAAACCCCATTTATTGGACTTGATGTGTCTAAGATCAAAAGTGAACGGTACACCATTTTGAGGCACGTCAATCAGTTCAGATTTCCAAAGAGTGCTACCATGGGTATGTTTCATACTAAATTTCAGCAAGATGTCTATCAAATTATCTATGCTAAGAAGAAGTTTGCAAACCATCACTTTGTGAAATGGATCTACCTAGGACAGAATCAAGCTTATGATGGTCTGTATCGTCTATTCATAAGAGTAGGCTTAGATTATTTTGTTTCCTTGAGGTGCAATTTTCATGCCAAAGCTATTAGGCAGTTTTATGCATCAGTGTATGTGTCCCCTGACCATGACCATCTCATTTGGATGACGGGACAGCAGAGGTTTGAAGCCTCCAAGGATGATTTCTTGAGTGTCTTGAACTTGGGAGATTTAGATGGAATTCAAGTACATGTTCAAGAAACCTTAGCTCTCACATAAGTGGATGAGTATTATGATCAGAATAACCCTTTTGTGCCAGGAAAGGTAACTGGACTTCTTTCTCTTCCGAGCATCATAAATAGGATCATGAGAGCTATATTTTTCCCTAGGAGTGGAAATAATGATGAAATTCATGGGCGAGCTTGGAATGTGGTAAAATACATAATGGATGGCACTAAGATTGATGTTATAGACTTGATCATCAAAGAGATTCCCACTTCCAAGGGAGATAAGACCAAAAGTATATACTTTGCTCCCTATATCATGAAGCTCATTAAGAGTAAGATTGAGTTTGACGACCCTCTTGACATGGAGCATAAAGTACAGACCTAGAGATGCTCCACCACCTTAGGTGCCTCCTCCACCTCCTCTTTAGCCTCAGGGGCAAGGATCATCTTCACAGAGTCATCCAGTGCAGCAGGATCCTCAGGAGCAAGATGCAGTCTTGGCAGCTCTTTCTCACCTTTAGTCTAGTGTAGATCGCTTGGATGCAAAGTATGATCAGAGGTATGCAGAGACTAGAGCCATGATAAAAGGATTGAATGAGAGGGTGAATCATATGGATGAGCAACTTACTGAGTACCAGAAGCAGCGAGTGCCACTAGCCTATCAGAGGTTTGGACGTGGTTAGCGCCCTCCGTCTTTCACTCAACGTGGTGATCATCCATCTCAATCAGAGGCTCCTCCCTCCTAGTCATAGCATTTAGCATATTTAGGTTGATAGACCTTGACTTGTGAGGATAAGCTTATTGTCACTCTTGTAATATCTTATATAGGCATATTGAACCTTGAATGTTGTTATTGCTTTTAAACCCATTTTGGACAATGGAATGGTTAATGTCTTATGCTATGAGTTATGCATCTTTTGTATCTTGTCCAAGATATGTGTTGAATATTTGAATGCTTGTGTTATGGATCATGTTTAATTAAATATCCTTATCCATAATGTGTTAATAATTGAATCCTTCTTGATGTTGCATGCTTATTCATATCTTGATTATCTTGTGTCATGCTTCTTTGGATCCATCTTTTAGAGGAAACTCCGTCAAAATTTCTTAAAATCCTCTTATATGCAATGAATTTCGATTCTCATCTCTTTATGCATATATTTAGGGGGAGTTTATTCTCTATGGTTCTTGTCTGGAAGAAATTCAAGATGTGTTGAAAACTTCAAAGCTTGTGGACTTCATTTGAAAATTTGTTTGCTTTATCTTCTTTTTAAGCAAAACTTTTGGCCTCCAAAGCTATTTCTGGAATATCTTTTTGGAGACTTGTCTTTCAAAAGCTCTTGTTGGAA
Organism: Phyllostachys edulis; assembly: GCA_036346405.1. NCBI lineage: Eukaryota > Viridiplantae > Streptophyta > Magnoliopsida > Poales > Poaceae > Phyllostachys > Phyllostachys edulis. The sequence goes on from CM070545.1 coordinate 73,938,500, forward strand.
AAGGTTCCTAGAAGTCTAAAATTTACTCATGCAAAATTTCAATGGATTTAGACTTGAGTTGAAAAGGATTTAATTCTTTGTCTTCTTGATCTACATGCTGAAATTTCAGAATTGTGCATTATTTTAAGCTGATTTGTGAATCTTGTATCTCCAAATGGATTCAAAATTTGAGGAAGTCATAATGATGACTTTTTATAATCTATAGTTGATCTTATATGTTAATTTTTCTCAGACTTATTGGATCTATTTTAACCAGTTTTTCAGCCTTGTTTTGAAGCTTAAGTGATTCTGAAAACCTGAAATTTCAGTTTTCTGAAATCTTGTGATTTTCATATCTTCAAAATGGTTGACATTTGGTTGAGCCTTCCAAAATAAAAATTGTGTGTATTTGTAAGGACTAGCTCCATGATTTATTTCAGATTTTTTTTGGAGCTTGTTTCCATACACTTTCAGATAATTCAAGAAGGTCTCGTGCTCAACATGATTTAAACTTGTGAATTTGAATGTGTTTCAAATATCATTTCTTCTATTTAAACTCCAAGATGGCCTCATTTCAACTTGTTTTACTCTTTTCGGCCATAAAAGAGGAGTTTGTGTAAATGGTTCTTGCTCAAAAAGGGAGTATGTTATTTGATCAAAATAAAATGAATTCAATTGCCAAGCTCTTTCTTTTGCAATATCTTTGTTATGGCTTGAATTTGTTTTGGATTTTTTGGTGTTTAATGCCAAAAGAAGGAGAATGTTTATATGATCAATATATTTGGATTCTCTCTTGTGTTTTCACCTTTTCATGCATAGTACCAAAGGAGGATAACTTAAATTGCTTAGTAACATGCATGATTACAGTTAAATAGCTTAAATTCCCATCTTATGATGATTTATATCCAAATATTCGTATTGGTAAAGGATTTGTCATCAATCACCAAAAAGGGGGAGTTCACACGGACGGGCACTCAGCCGGAGAGGGCCCCCATCAACGCTTACTACGCGAGTACATTGTATCACACCACTAATTAGCAATGTCACCATGCGTAAGCTAATTTAATGTGTTGAACTGTTCGTAGGGAAATCAGCTCGCCCGCATAAGCAACGAGGCCAGGAAGGTTCTCATGCTACATGAGGGTTCGGAGGGGAGCTTCCAACGCTTCCGAGACTTCACTGAGGTAACACACACTACGTTAAATTAACATGTTATCCCTTGTTATTTATTTTGTTGCATTAAACTTCACTACCTTTTTTGTTGTTTAACCTTGTAGTTGGTTCGCCGCCAATGCTGGCGACTGGCCACAAGGATGAGCTGTGTGGCGGCAGCGGGAGAGGTCGTGCAACCTGGCCCAGTTCGGAGTGGCGCAGACGAAGCAAAGGAGGCTGGCGAGGGCGAAGAGGAGGGTGGCGCAGACAAGGCCGAGGAGGACGAGGACGAGGAGGACGTCGCTGCTAGGATTCCCGACGAGATGCTCCTCGCGGACCTGGTTGGTCCACCGCCCCCCCACACAGCTGACGCAGGACACCCCACCACACCGCCGTAAACGGTGTGATCACGCAGACATTAGTTCCGTAAACGTCGTCGAGGGCATGCAAGGCCAACACCCAGTAGCGAGGTTCACGCCGGGGTCGGGTGCGCGCCGAAAGCGCAAGTGATGGGATGAATGAATGTGTGCTTGCATTTTGTATAGTTCATATCGAATGGAACTTTCTATGGCCATTTTGAATATTGAATGAAATGAGATGAACGATGGTTGCTTCTTATTGTTGTTTGAATGAAATCATTGTAATGATCCTCAATGCCTGATGGTTGATTCTTATTGTTGTTTGAATGAAATCAGACTATGTTGATTCAATGCATGATGCCAATGTGGCTAACTCAGATGAGTGATACTGTCACGCCGTCAGTACTGGCGTGACAATGCAGGCCTGCCACGTCAGTGTAAAGGGTGTGACAGGACTTAGCCCCGGTAGCTATGGCCCTTCTTCGCAATGCCTCTGGAACATCAACCATTGTGGCGTGGCAGCACGTTTTTGCCATGCCGTGAATGGTGGCATTACAAGGCTGTCCTGTCACGCCCGGGTAAGTGGCATGACAGGACTTAGCCCCGGCAGCGATGGCCCTTTTTGGCAATGCCTTTGGAACATCAACCATTGTGGCGTGGCAGCACGTTTTTGCCACGCCGTGAATGGTGGCGTGACAAGGCAGTCCTGTCACGCCAGGGTAAATGGCGTGACAGGACTTAGCCCCGATAGCGATGGCCCTTTTTGGCAATGCCTTTGGAATATCAACCATTGTGGCGTGGCAGCACGTTTTTGCCACACCGTGAATGGTGGCGTGACAACACAGTCCTGTCACGCCCGGTAAAGTGGCGTGGTAGTAAGTTTTTAGGGTTTAGGTTTAGGACTTAGAGTTTTAGGTTTACGTTAGGGTTTAGGCTATTAGGCTAGGTTTAGGTCTAGGTTTAGGGTTTTAGGTTCGGGGTTAGGGTTAGGGTTTTAGGTTTTTAGGTGACAGCTTTGCGCAATGACAAGACCACACGAGACAGCTTTGCGCAATGATAAGATCAAAGGAGACAGTCTTGCGCAATGACAAGACCAGACAAGGTAGCTTTGCACAGTGACAAGACCACACGGGCCAGCTTTGCGCAGTGATAAGACCACATGGGCCAGCTTTGCGCAGTGATAAGACCAAAGGAGTCAGCTTTGCGCAGCTTAGGGTTTAGGTTTAGGGTTAGACTTTTCAGACCGATAAGAAAGCACTCCGCAAAGCAAGACAGGACTCTACGAACTTAACCACACCATGCCAACCATAGGGCTTATAAAAGAGGGTTGAACCAAACCCAACACTACACAACACTACATAATAGATACCCAGCTATGGACTCTTCGGCAAACTTCTACGCGAGGATGTTGCAGAAGCGCAAGTGGCTTGCGCAGAAGAGGAAACATCTACAATACCTAGATTTTTCAATGAAAGATACTCCAGTACCACCACGTTTTTCGATCCCGCAGTGTGTGTGTGGTGAACCGGCAGAGATCATTCAGTCCACACACCCAGACACCGCCGCCCAGGCGTACTACACGTGCGGGCACCACCTCGTAAGCGTTTCTTTCGCGCGCATCGATTTTCCTCTCCCAACGTTGAATTCCTTAAATTTTTAACTTCATCCCCACGTAATGGCAGCCCGAGATGCGCTGCCACTTCTTCCAGTGGATCGACGGCCCGGAGATGTACGACAGGGCATTCATCCAGCAGAAGTACATCTTTGAACTACTCGGTGCGGGCGAGAACTTCGCGGTGGAAACCTTACGTCATCGGACCTGCTGAGGAGGCACCAAGAAGAGCCCAAGATCGCCGGACATGGACAACTTCGACATACCAGCCCGGTGTAGACAGTCCTGCGATAAGGGTAAGGGAAAGGCTCATGCGGCTGAGCCCGGCCACCACAGCGTATTTGGTCGCCTAGGCGTAATCCGTATCGACGACGTGAGTTATGAATAATTTACATCCTTCTAACGATTTTCACTATACGGTGCACTTACATCATGGAATCGCAGGACATGGACGACTTCGACATACCAGCCTGACGTGGACAGTCTCGCGACAAGGGCAGGGGAAAGGCTCATGCAGAGTCTTGCGCCCACAACAGATCTGGTCGTCCAGGCGTAATCCGTATCGACGACGTGAGTTATGAAGATTTTACATCCTTCTAACGATTTTCACTATACGGTGCACTTACATCATAGAATCGCAGGACATGGACGACTTCGACATACCAACCCGACGTGGACAGTCTCGCGGCAAGGGCAAGGGAAAGGCTCATGCGGCTGAGAAGGGGAAGGCTCCTTCGACCGAGACCGGCCAGCGTCGTTAAATAGGACACTCTTTGTCAAATTATCAGTTTATCGTGCATGATCTGTATTGTACGACAGGTCATTCCGTAGTAGTCCCCCGTCCTACCCGCCATGTTTTTTACTATCCCCTTAAGGCATGTATACTTACATGGTCCGGATGCTTGTGTTGCAGTGTACCGTAGTAGTAGCGAGGATGACTAAAGCAATTAGCTGAACCATCACGCCATGTGACTACGTGTAACGTGCTTCTGTCCGCGGACTATAATGTAGTTCTGGTTCCATGTCTCCACTAAGCCATCAAAGCAAGTCTATATTGCAAGTATGCATCTTCTAGTGGTATCCCAGAAAGAACCATTCGCACCGACATCAAATGATCCATGTTTTAGGGCATCTTCATAATCACAACGAGCGTTCTCAGCCCCTTCAATCATATTCTATATAAGCTTCATAAAGCACTTCATCGACTGCCTTGCTATGTACGTGTATATGTTCAAACGACTTCATCGAGGAGAGACTCCATGTTTTCGGCCATCTTCATCATCACAACGAGCGTTCTCAGCCCCTTCAATCATATTCTGTATAAGCTTCAAAAAGTACTTCATCGACTGCCTGGCTATATACGCATATACGTTCAGACGACTTCATCGAGGAGAGACTCCAATAGTACTGATGCCTTTTTATCCCACTTCTAAAACACAACAAGTGTTTCAGCAAACAAAGTTTGCTTGGACAACATCCTCAAGGTTATACCTCGTCTGATATGCTTATCAATCATCCTTTCTCTGAACGAATAAAATTATACAAAAATTACAGAAGAAACAACACTATGACGGGAGGCTTATCAATCATCCTTTCTCTGAACGAATATCACTTACCTTTTTACTTACAACTCATTACAGATCGACTGGACAACCCTGACCCTCGCCAGGTTTTCAGATCGACGTGATAACACTCTACGTCTTTCTTTGCAGAGTCATGTCTTTTCGTTCTGAAAAGCTGGCGAGGCGGTCAGGGTTGTCACTGCGCAAAGCTGTCCCGTCTTGTCTTGTCACTGCGCAAGGCTGTCTCCTTTGGCCTTGTCACTGCGCAAAGCTGCACCGTGTGGTCTTGTCACTACGCAAAAGCTGCCCCGTACGGTCTTGTCACTACGCAAGGCTGTCTCTTTTAGTGTTGTCACTACGCAAAGCTGCCCCATTTGGTCTTATCTCTGCGCAAAGCAGATAGCCCCGTCAGGTCTTGTCGTCTACAACCTAACACATTACCCCGTCAGGTCTTGGCCTCTCCCCACAGACTATAAAATGTGCGCCCCACGCTCCGAAAGGACCACTCGATCCTTAAAACCGTAAGAAGAAGAACCTTCTCCGTCATACACTAACATACCATGGCAAACGCCCAGGGACCAGTCCAACCGTGGTCACCGAAGCAAGACCTTCACCTGGAAAGGAGGGAGGACTTCGGCCCTAACTACCGGTTGATGCCGATCAAGCGTGCTCAACCTAAGTGGCCGAAATGAGGACATGGGGAGGACGCTATCGTGTAGGTCATAGACGGCCCTTTCGATGGCAGACGGTATTTCTTCTGATACCCATACTCTGGGGTAAATAGTTTTGTTCATGTTACTGCTAATACATCCTCCATACTAACCGTCCCTTACAGCAGATGGCGAAATACAATTTTACCCGCTGGATCGATCCTCCCCATGAACGACATGTTGCGATGCACGTGGATATATTGTGGAACCGAATCTTTGATTTGGAGGCGCAAATTGATGATCTCAAAGAGCAAAATGATGACCTCCGCCAACAGATGCAGTGCGAGAGGGGCAACGAGGATGTCGTGAACATAGGAAGTTCCTATGATCCCACATGCTGCTACGCCAACCCTAGCTGCATATGCGCATGCCACTACAACGACGGCCAGCCACGTCCGAGGTGCCCAGCTGGAGAACACTCTATGTGGATAGTGCGAGGCACCTTTCAGTACAAGTTCCCGGAAGGTCTAATTTATTTCCATTCAAAAAGACGCATATGTATCGTAGGAGAACTTCAGTTTATTGCATCGTGCATGATGTTGTTCCTTATGCATGTAACCAAACCCTGTGCGCCATGTTATTCCAATCTTTGTTATGAAGTCTATTTTAATTCGCAACTTTAAATCTCGTCGTCTTTTCGCATTCAATTCTTCGCGTAGTAAGGCATCCAACAACATGACAAAAACGAGTTTCGGAAGTTTACGGTTTGGTCTACGACCACAAACCTATTATTCCAGTAGGATGTCTACGCACCACCTATCATTCCACTAGGATGTCTACACATCTTTCATCAGCGGTACTGTCTAGCATATGTGTATAATTGTGCCTCATGTTGTACCACATAATCCACATATTACGGGAGGTGACGTGACCAAAAGGGTCAGATTTGAAAATAAAGTTGGCGAGGGGTTAACTTTAAAATATAATTAAAAAAGGATTAAATAAAAAAAAATTCCCTTTTACATGCTCTCTTGGGGCCATATATATATAAGAGAGGGGAAAACACATTTTACTTCTTGCCCCTCCCTTACAAGGATATAGAAACAAGTATTTTTTGTATATTTCTGCTAAATATAATTATATGTAGTCTTATACATGCTCATATTCCCAAACTTACTAGATATTCCCAACGGTCATGCTCATATTCCCAGACTTACTAGATATTCCCAACGGTCCAGGGGTGGAGCACCTCTACAACAACTCCCGTGAAGCTCCCAATAATTGGAATTGGTTTTTAGTATTTGATTCCAATTCGGTTTTTAGTCGAATTAGTATTTGATTGTACCAATTTCAATTCAACTTTTATGTTTGGGTGCCATATGGATTTCAAAGCTTCTCTCTTTCTGAAAAAAGTCTCAACACACAGGCAGGCAGGCTGGCTGCTGGGCGATAAAGCCAAACGGGGTGACCGATGCAGTTGCATAAATTAAGACAGTCGTACGACATTTCTTTCCACTACAATTCTATTTCATGACATCACTTGAACTGAAGGAGAAGAAAATACTAGAGTTTAATTACAAAGCAACACAAAATGGGGCAAGGGAAGAAAAAATGAGGACTACTTTTCCATTCGGTCCTGTTATTAGGTTGTTTATGGCTAACACAGCACAGCGCCAATTACATGATATATTATCTAACTGGATGCTATTGGATAGCATCAACTGAAATGATGAACCAGGGTTCAGGACCAGCAGCAAGATGTTGAAAACCCCTCATTGAAGCATCTTGATCTATAAGGCTATACAAGAAACTCATCTATCGACAAAAGCTTTGCAGCAGAACACCAGTGTTGTCTCAACATGTTCTACTGATTGAAACCAAGTGCATGGTATGGATTGTAGAGCAGATCAGCAAGCTCGAATAATCTGCATTTATCAGGTGTAGTGAGTTGTTGGATTCATGTACCAGCAATCCAGCATAGAGTGCTCATTGCATAAAATATTATAACAAAGAATGTGTTCAGTTTACCGCAGAGGCAGCATTTCTGTTTTGCACTGTCAACATGACAGCATCAAGAAAAGCCTTTGCGGCTTCAGCCTCAGCTTCTGCTGCCTCTGCAACCTTTGCTGCCTCTTCAGCTTCTGTGATAGCTACTTCTGCCTCAGCAACTGCCTTGGCAGCAAATGCTGCTGCCTCTTCCTTAGTCATGCCTTTCATCTCATCCAGTTCAGCATCCACTTGAGGCTTAGTTAGTCGTTTAACATTATTATTTTCTCCGTTCATGTCTTCAGTGGAATACACCTTGGTGCTCTTTCCACCTAAGGAAATTGAACTCGGTGCAATTCTGTATTTCTGGTTTACCTACAACCACAATTAAAGTGGTAGCCAACTTAAAGTGCGCCTTTTTTTAGTATTTTAGTAGATGATAGACCACACATACGTGCACGTGAGCACACATAGAGATAGTACCTTGATTAATTTTCCAGTAGCAACCAATGCCTTCAATTTTGTAGACAGTAATAGTTGAAAATCATCAGGTGGCCAGTATTGCTCCTACATTGTTGACAAGTCTCGTTAGAGTCATCCGTGAAATCAATAAAGAAGATTATTTCAGTGCGTAAAAATCAGCAGAGGTGCCTCAGATTCTCAAAGAACAAGATTAACATTTTTGCAACAGATAATAATCAAAATCAAATAATGGAAATAGTTGACCTTCCAAGACGAAATTGATGTACAGCAGAACAACAAATAATATCAGTAAGGAAATAAAATAAGATATTACGAGTGATGATAGTTACAAATACCTCAATGTATGCAGCAATGGCCGTTTTATTAGACCCAGAAGACTCCTTAAGCTTCTTTATAGCTTCTAATATGAGGTCATCAAGCCTGCAAAAATGACAGAAATACATCAAAAACATCACACTGGATGACCAAACATTAAGAAATTAATATGCTGGATGCACTGAGGAGCTGGAGAGTAATAAAGAAAAGTGCAATGGATAAAGCAATGTTTTTCAGACTTGAAGCATTACCCCAGTTCCGTATTAACAAAAGTACACAAGCAGGCGGAATAATATGCTAACAACTACGTAACTGGTGCAAAAATATTGACTGTTTCATAGCAAGTCAACTAAAAACCAAGCAAAGGATTGCATTCCACACGGTACTGTCTGAGTTGTGGAATGAAGGGGGTATACTTGCTGCACTGCCACATTTTTTGGTGTAGCATTGGATCTGCCCCAATCGTCATCTCAACCATCCATTATTACAACAACTGGATTTCTTTTTCAAAAAATTGTGAAGTACGTGTTGAACCTATGACTGCCACCATATGAACAAGCACCACCGGACCAACATCTCGAATATAGCATAGAGGATAAAAAAATTAAAAATGTCGTGCAGCACTGAACATGCATCCACCACATGAACATACATCAAACAATGCCCTAAATATAGCTTTCCTAAACATATTAAATTGCCATTCATGCATGTTACACGTAGTCACGCAGACACATGGTAAAATTATATATTAGTTATTTAATCTATGTCAACATTTATGTTTGAGCTTAGAAAACCCACGGTCCAACTGGCAAACTGAGAGATAATTAACCCAACTTCTATGCATGGCTTCATATATGCAGTCCCCAGTTATTATTACGCCGACCTATTAGGTTCCATTTCTTCTAATGTAAGGGTCCTTCGTATAATTGTGCTCCCATCAATTTGGTAGCAATAGAAGGACATAACAAACCTTTTCGTAATTAAACAAGTCAAGAGAAATATCCATTCCAATCAACTTGTCAACCTAAATGCTTAACAAGTCTGACTCTAGTTAGTCAGAACTCCCACACCGACAGGGATCCTATCATGACCATAGAAATCAGCATTCCAAGGTATTCACATAAAAGATATTCACCAAATCAAACCTGGACAACCAAAATCATGCAGGATAATTATAAAATGAATATGAAGCACAACTAGTAAATATTTCTACCAAGTCCACTAACCTAGCAACTGACTTGTCTGGACTGCTCTCAAGCTGCATGGGCTCAACAGCCATTGCCAATGGTTTTGCATCAATGACTGTATTATGAACATCGTCCAGGTTATTTGTATCAAGATCCATTGGTTGAGCGATAACCTTAGGCACACGCCTGCCTTTCTTCAATGCCATTCTTGCCTTCTCTCTTGACCCATATCCTCCAGCAGTGACACTCAAGTTGCGCCACTTGTCCTACACAATCAGACCAATACCAATCACAATAAGATTCATTCACACTCAATGATATACGGAAACATTCAAAAATATTATTGGAAACTCAAGACATTTGCGCATAACAACTAGCATTAAACTACAAAGGAACTCCGGATTAGGGCAAGGGCCTAGCTCTAGGAAACTAGAGCAACAGCCCACTGGATGCATTTCAAACTCTTTTAAATAATGAATTTTCCAACGGTTTACTCAAACCGGTAAGCCACTTAGTCTATAGTTCATGGAAAACAATAAAACTTGACTAATTTTGATCATCCAAATTATTATTATTATTCTAACAAAACAGAATGCAACAATGTAGCAAAATCACTAATACCAAACAAAAAAAAGAACGCTCTATAACTTCAAAAGCAACTCGTTGCGTCATCAAAACTGACACAATTTTTGTTTTCCTAAAAAAGATTATAAAAACTAGTTCCAATGGGAGAGACTTCCCTTCCCAAGTAACCATCGAACCCTAACACCAAGGTGAACAAGATCTGTCTGGAATAAAAAAAAAGGGCAACTCATAACTCTGATGATAACTTTTGAGATGTCAAACGGACAACACGTTTTATCATTGTCCCAATTGAACAAAAGGACAGCACGGTTTTTGCCGATCCGTCCAAAACCGTAAAAATTGTCCCACAAAGAAATCTTTCCAGTCAATTACGCAATATCAACACGACAACCGCCTAAATCCCGATCTAGAACAAAGACCGCAATCTTTGGCCGAAAGATTTCCTACATCCCCACCGATCGCCAAAACCCACCGCTACAATTCACGCAAGAGAGCACCCCCTCCGCCGATCCAATCGGCACGGGGAACCAAGAATCGCGCGGCCCACCTTGAGGTCAACATTGGATCGGAGGCGCAGAAGGGCGCTGAACTCCGAGTCGCGGAGGATGGTGCGCCACTTGCCGGGCCCGTGCTTGGCCACGCCAGCCTTGAGCGCGGCCTCCTCCTCCGGCGTCCACCTCTGCTTCGGCGCCCCCATCGCGCACGCTAAGAGAACAGCGGGGCAGCAAGAAACCGCCCCAAGAACCGAGCCTCCTCTAAGTCCTCTAGGGCGGCGGGCGTTCTTGATCGGGGCAATTCGACCCGAGGAATTCGGGCGGAGATCTGGCGGGACGGGGTCAGGGGGCGATCGGGGCTCGGGGAATTCGAGGAGGATGGCCTCGGGGATCGGGAGGCGGAGGGGTTCTAGGCGAGGATGGCATGAGATGAGGAGGAGGAAGCCATGGCTTTGGAGAGGTGGGGGTTATAAACGGAAGGGGATTAATTGGTAGTCGCGTACTGCCGAATTTTTTTAAAATAATAATCATTTTTTAAAAATAGAGAACTAAATAGTCGTCAAAAAAATTAGAGAACTAAATCGCGATTCCAATTGACGACAGACAACCTGCCGCCAAAGGGAATAGTGGGAATGTCCCACTATTCCTTTTAGCCTCGTCATTTGAATTGGCGACAGGAGTCCTGTCGTCAATTGAATTGGTGATAGGAGGGTTCTGTTTTTTTTAAAAAAAAATTATATGTAGCGGAATTTTTTAATTTTGTTTTAAAATTTTCGTAATACGTTGAAGTGTTCGCGTAATTCGGAATACAAAATTGGAGAAGACAATATAATGTGAAGTAGAGAATGGATAAAATAATTGGGTTTAGGGTTGCCACGCGTGATGTTGTCCCGATATTTGGTTAAAAGAGGTGTAATTTGTTGCATAAGATATGTGGACTATTATTTTTAGTGCCCACTTTCACAACACATCTTTTGGACTTTTATTTTTATGTTGTTCCCTACCTTTGTACAGCAAGAAATCAATGCCATAAGAGAACGAGAAATGAAGTCAGCGGCTTTACAATGTAGTTGCGAATTGAAATAGATTTTATAATAAAGTTGTGAATTACACGACGCACAGGGTTTGGTTACGTGCATAAGGAACGACCACATGTATGATGCAACAAACCGAAATACACCTACGATACATATGTGCTTTTTTGGAATAGAAATAAAGTCGATTGGAACAAAGATCACTAGTTTCGGCGGCCCATCGCTCCTTTCCCCTTATCTCCTTGCTACTCGCGGCAGCGATGGCCAATCTCGAAGTCATCCATGTCCTACGAGACGGACCGGACTGTTGAATGATGTTAGGATAACACAACATCGGGCCAAAGTAATAATTATGATGCATACTAAACATAACTTACCTCTTCGGTCCGGAGTACACCCGGGCAACGGGTAGCGGTAGTACGGCCCACGGTCTCACTTGCAAGAGCCTTCCCCTTGTCCGCTTGTTGCCCATAGCGGCGGTGGCCAGTCTCGAAGTCAACCATGTCCTGCGAGACAGGCTAAATGGCTGAATGATGTTAGGATAACGCAACGTCAGGCCAAATCAACAATTATGATGCATACTGAACATAACTTACCTCTTAGTTCCGAAATGCGCCTGGGCAACATGAAGCGGTAATACGGCCCAGGGTCTCACTTGCAAGAGCATTCCCCTTGTCCGCCGCCCACTTGGCCTTGTCGTACTGATCTGCTTTCTTAGGCTCGTCCAATGCCTTTTTAGTTGGGTCGGGGTTGGGTACGTAAGGTGTCCAGAGCTGGAAGGTCTCGGCTCTCCATGGAAAGTTCAACATGTACTTCTGCTGGATGAACGCCCTATCATACATCTCCAGGCCGTCGATCCATTGGAAGAAATTGCATTGCATCTCTAGCTGCCATTATGGAATTGTGTAATTGTGAGAACCCGGGGTATTTAACTTGTAATACTTAACCATAAAGATGATTTAAGCATTACAAATCAAATATCACGATTCTCGGCGTATATGTACTTCCCAGAATGCAATACACATACCCCATACAAAAATTAAGCATCAACTCCATTCAATCACATAGAATCCAAAATACGACATAACAATCCAAAAGACATACAGTATATAGTTATTACAAACGGGCCGACCGGCCAAATTCAACTAAAGAGTTAACATAACAGCGGAAGCAAATGGCCATAAGATGGCGATAACAAAAGTCGATTAGTGTGCCATAACCCCCAAGGCAACCAATCAAGCACGCCACCAACCTAGTCCTCGTAGCCGAAGCACATCTCACAAAAGTACAACCCTTTGGGTTCCACTTCCTCCTCTGCAACAATTTAATTTAGAGCAAAGCAAATGAGTACAATAAATTATTTATTGTACTCGCAAGACTGACGTGTGAGATAACAGACCTAATATTTAGCTACATGCAAGCTTTATTTAAGTAGAGCAGGCTCTAGACACAATTTTAGCATAAAGCAAGTTTTCATTTGCAATAATGTAATAGATTGAAAGCAATTTTACAATCTGAATTTATTTCATAAAAACAGCGATATACTAAACAATAAAAGTAACAAGACATCCTGGAAGTGGCTAACCCAATAGCCACCACAACAATAGCATGAACTCCCCGTTCATACCACCCACATCAGGTTTTAATTAAATGTTGTAGTCTAACTCTTGTTGAGACCTTACCAAGCATGTCCATAACCTAGGACGAGGCTATTCGAATAGTTTTAACCTCGCAGGGTGTACCACTGCATACCCACACGCCGATCGCCTCTTATGCCACTAGATTTAGCACACTACCTTAGGTATCTTAAGCAAGGCTAAGTCCTACGAGACCTTTCCAATATTGTGTATTAACTACGAGTCGCCCATATGGGAGGAAGCCCCATATGTTGATGCGGAGTCATCAAAGATGCTCATCTCCTTTAAAGGACGATGCTCCTCGCAGTGGGTAACTCCCACTACTACTCACCCAAGCACACACAAGTTTCTTTTTCGACACAACACAACGCACACATCCACTATGCGACCCGAAGCTAACACACGCCAAAGTACTAAGTCAAGGGAGGTCCCATATGTCTCCCATGTGGTTAGCACGCAATAAGCGCTTGGTTTAGTGTCCAAGATGTTCGGTCCTTGTTGACCTGGGCAAGACATTCACAAACCCAATATTCCACCATCCAACCACTTGCCCAAGTCTAAAACATTTCATTTTTATTTTTCAGTTTTTGACTTTACAAAGTAACAAAGCACAAGGTGCTGAGCATAATAATCATAATAAGTTTGTGTGATCACAGTTATCGACTAAGTCGATAACCGCCCGATTCTACCGGTAACTAAGCATTTCTAAGCATGACGTCGAAAAGACAGTAGAAGAGCATAATTAAATCACCGGGCTCTAATTCACCAGCGATGTTAATAACTTATGTTTGTGGCAGGGGATAACAATTTAAGGGCAACCAATGCAATAGGAATAGCTACCTCTAATCGGGAAAATTACTTTGACACAAAAGCATGCATACATACCGTTGAAACAAAGTATTAGACTTGAAAATAATAGGACATTAATGATCAAACTACTTGCCTTGCTGTGGAGGATTATCTTGCTGCAGAGGAGCACTCTCGCTATCAATATTATCGTTAGAACCTAGCGGAAGAAATCCAAATATCACAATAAGAACGAATAACACCAAAAGACGCAAAAATTCAAATTCACCCAAAAATTATGAAAAATTCACAGAAGGTAGAGCATGATTTTAGATGAATTTAGCACCAAGAATCAACTCAATTGGATGTTCTATGCAAAAGTTATAACAGTTTGAATGTCGGTTTTCAGGAAAATTCCAAATTAATTGCAATCTGTTACTGTTCATACAATTTAAATATTTTGGTGAAATTTTCCAGAGTAGTGGTGTACTTGAAATTTTTATGGCATGCAGAGCTCCCCATGAGATGAACAAGGGAATTGGATTCATCTCATTTGGAGCTAAGATGATTTTTCTACAATTTTTCTAAGTTGTAAAAGTAGTACTTTAGTTACATGCATAATGAGATTTTTAACAACAGTACCAAGTTGATAACCTACTTTAAAATAAACTACAGTAACAGAGGATTCTAACAAAATTGAGTTTACTCTATTTGGATTTACAAGGAAATACTTATGCATTTACAAAGTTAGAGCAATTTTTAGTGCATCAATAATACTAAACATAAAGGAATTTTACTAAAAATGTTTTCTGTAACAGCAACATGGTTCAATTCATTTTTGCATTAAAGTACATGTAAATATGAGACTAACAAAATTTGAATCATCTATTTTGGAGCTATTTTTAATTACTTATGCAATTTTGAAGTTTAAACAATTTTCAGTTTACAAATAAAGCATTTTGGAATTTATAATACAAGCAATACTTTTTATACCCAGGCTACTCTAGCTACACCCACTGACCAGTGGGTCCCCGAGAACGATCTTGAGTTCCTAATAAACCAAAGAATTTAAATGGACCGACGGTGGGGTCCACCTATCATGCTCTAGAGTCCACATAAATAGTGATGGACCCTTGGTCCACAACCGTCCACGAATTTTCATCTGCAAGACTAAAACCTCTAGGCCCACCGCCCGACACACTACTCGCTAAAACCCAAATCTACCTCAGGATTAGCGCTAAGACACGGATTAAATGCTAATCATTTGCTCTGTGAGTCGTCCGGCGCGCCACGACTCGCAGCTGCCGCTGAAGCTCGGCGGCTGGCGCGCTACGCGCCATGGCGGCGCGAGTGGGTGGTCGCTCCATGACCCCCACGACCTTGCGCACCCGACGGTACCGGTGGCGAGGCCGGAGGTGGCTCACAGCGGCGGCGCGATGCGAGGAGGCGGTGGGGCTCTACGGCCATCAATGGCACCCCACGACTCAACGACACCCGCGGCAAAATGATGCACGCATGGGCCACTAGGAGGTTCAGTGAGCTCACCCAGATGACCCGGAGAAAGAGAGCTTGCCGGAGACGAGCCGGCGACGAGATCCCACGGCGGCGGCGAGGCTTCACCGAGGAGAGGTCACCCTGAGCAGCCAGACAGGAAAAAGGCTGGTGAGGATCCTCAAGAGAGGTGCCTAGATGGTGTATACCAAAGCAATTGAGAAACGCCTTACCCGAACGGCGCCGGAGAAGAAAGGGGTCCTAACGGCCGCCAATTGTGAATTTTCCAAATCCGACAAATTCTAAGGCGCATTATCCAAATTAGATGGGGGTAAGCCTAAAGCAAGCTCAGAGACTCAATCTGACGCACAATTGATGTGAAGGAACTCACCGGAGGTAAGTCTTGCACGGTGATGCCCCTCAGTGCGTGCTCCGGACACGCACAAGAGCCCCGGGTGACACGAGGGTGCTCCGGGAACTACAAGGAGAACGAAAGGTTTGAGTTAGCAAAAAATGGGAACGGCGACGAAGGAGGAGGAGAGTGCACTGACGCGGTGGTGCTTACCGGGGCTAGAGAGGGAGCTGTGCTTCCTTCTCTCCCACGGCCGGAAAGAGAAGTGAGCTCAAAGAGAAGCCCCGAGGGAGTTTTGTGCGAGCGCACGGACGGGAAAGGAGACGGCGTGAGGTGACGACGCTCCGGGATTGGTCGCTATGCAGGCGGTGCGTCACTGGCCGACGGAGGCGCAGCGGAAGATGCGGCGAAGCGCGGCACTTCGCTCGCCGCTTCGCCGCATGAGGTAGGGACGAACTCGACGGTGGGGCGCGGCGTTAGCATCCGGCAAGGCGCGAGCTCGAGCGAATACGGTCAACGCGAGCCGTTGGATCGCGATCGAACGATCCATATCGCGCGCGCGATTTTGTAACCTGGTGAAGCGGTATGCATTGGTGACCGTTGATCCCCCATCCGACGGCTGCATGCAACTGCGCATTTAAACGACTCGGTCGAGTCAAGTCGGCGTGGTCCGGACCCAAGCCTGGTTCGAGCCCGACCAACAGTGACTTCAGGCTTTTGATTCTAAAAGGCTGAGAAGTTTAGGAATTTTTAGAGATAGCTCCAGGGCTCCAAAAATCCCGAAATTTTTATGGAAGCTTCCTGGAACATACTACAACCTTGTGTAATTTTTCCAGGAGTTTTCATGCACTGCATTAATCTCCAGAAAATCCACAAGTTGCTGAGCTAGGGTTTGACCAGAATTCAAATAGGTTTGACTAGCCCATTTGAAATAGTAAACAAAATCTAAAAATTATGAGATTTTGCAGAGAGGTTACTAGGATGATCAAGATGATAGGAAAAATATTTCCAGAGGATGATCATGACACAAGATCATGAAGTTTTAAAGATTGACTATTTCCATCAATAGAACATTGTACTAATGGAAATAGGAAATACTAGGGAAAATTTCTAGAAAATTTCCAATGACATCATGAGGCATCAAAAGTTTTAATTCATTCTCATTTTATAACATTTGAAATACACATCATAAGTTTTGGGATGTTACAAAACCAAGGATTTGTGGAATTAACGTATGATGTGAAAAATCTTTGTGTGTGCAAGATACGCTTACAAGGTGGTGGCCGCACATGTAGTACGCCAGAGCGGACATCGCTGGGTGTGTAGACTGGATGATCTTTGTCGGTTCTTTGCACACACATTGCAGGACTGGGAACTGTGGTGGTACCGGCACGTCCTTCATATACTTATCTAGGTAGGGTTTAGCCCTCTCGGCTAGCCACTTTGCGCTTCTGCATTATCCTCTTGTACATGTTCGCTGAGTCCTCCATCTCCTTCATCCTAGGTGTGTGAAGCAAGCTCTGGTGTAGTGCTGGATTTGGCCGTGTAGTGCTATCTTGCAGCTCTCTTCTCTTCCACTTCTCCTCTCCCTCCTTTTATACAGGGATTTTTTGGCCTCAAAGGGGGAGGGGGTTAGTAGAGTGTTGTTATCTCGGAGCGTGGTTTTGTCATTTTGAAAAGTTAGCATCGTAGTGTGTTGTCATATCGATGTACAAAAGTGGTAGTGTGTGGCGTGACAGGGTGCAGTCTTTTCGGTCTGTTGGTTGGTGACAAAATAAAAGGGTGGTGACAAAGTTGGTTGGTTCGTTTGTGATTTTTATAGATTTTCAAGGGTACGAAATCTATTAGACTCACAATAACATTTTGTGATCGTCGTATGTTGTTGTAGTGCGGTAAATTTTTGAAGAATTTTCTGAGGACAATAGAGTTAGCAACGATTCGTTAGTAGGAAGGTAAGTGATATAGCGATGTGCTAGGGAATTCATACATGGCGAAGAACTTTGGAGAAATGACGGAACGATAACAACACGTCATGCTTTGCAGAGATAGGTAACAACGACAGATTGACACTACAAATGAAGTTAAAGTTTGCAATTACGATACAATTAGTTCCACACTACGTACAACAAGCAAAGTACGAACTGAAGTACAAGTTACAACATGCTAGCATTTCTAATCTTAGTACCACTACACACACAACATTAGAAATCACATATTACAACTGTATGTGCTTTCCCGTGGCCGCGACCTCAACGTCCCCCATGTGGACTGTCGGCTAAGGTCCCCGTTGCGCCGTCCGGAGTGCCGATGTCTCCTTCGTCCTGAGGATTTATCATGGGGGCATTTCTTGAATGTGTTCCCAGACTACCTACAAAAGGAGCACTTCTTTGTACGATGTCCGACTTCTGCTTCATCCATGTCGTTCCTAATACGCCATACCTGTCGCCGGCCAACCTTCCCCTTCAGCCTATCAATGTTCACGGCCCAGATAAGTTGCTCCCATGTCAGATGGCCAGTGAAAATGGTCAACCACAGATGTAACCATACATCTCTGCGCTCCAGGTTTGCATTACCTCCACCTTGTTGAAATAGTTAGAGATGCACCGACCGGGATGCTACGCCACCATCGAACATACGGCCAAGACATGGAACAGGGCCTATACAGAAGAAGGGGTTTGTTACAAGTGCATACGCAACTAGCGCGGCGTAGCATGCACTTGTGAGTGATCCTCTCGCGTTTCATCCCACGACGTCCTTTATCCCTGCACATGATCTCGCAGTAAAGCTCCCTTGTGCCTATCTTGAATGCCTAGTGCAACTCTCCCTTCTTGCTCTTCTCCTCCATGTACTTGGTGATCAAGGCGGAGTAGAGTACTCTATCATTTGTCATGGCGAGTGATGCGTTGTTGCTTCTGTCAACAAAGTAGTTTGTGATGCCGCGGAGAATTGCCTCCATAATACCAACTAAAGGGAGGCACCTTGCGCTGCGCATGACCTAGTTGTACACCTCAGCTAGATTGGTTGTCATGAAACCATATCGAGCGCCACCTCTGTTATGTAGCAATGACCACTTCTCCTTTGGCTCATATTCAATCCAGTCCGAGAAGCATTTCACATGTGCTCCCGTCCTCCTCGTCACATTGGGACCATCTGTGGGTAGCTGTGACAATGCTTCGGGGCCTGGTCAGTGCTTAGGGCGGCCCTTCTCACTACCTCCCTTCTGTATGTCTGGGTCCACTCATCCAGAATCTTTCAAAGTGCTTCAAACTTCCGCTGCTGATTCTGGTTGCACATCCGCTTGAAAAGGTTCATCAAGTCCTTGTTGCGGAACTGCTTGTAGAAGTTTGCACCTAAGTGCCTCGTGCACCATCTGCTCTGCAGATCCGCTCATGGAAGTGGTACATTCTTTCCTTGTTGTAGCCGAGTTATTGCACTCAGTAGGCCCGTATGCCGATCATGTATGACGCATACGTTGGAACGGACTTATACAATAGAAATGCTCACATTCTTTAGGAACCACAACCAACTGTCCATGTTCTCGCTTTCAACGAAAGCGAATGCCACAAGAAGAACTTAATTATTCCCGTCTGTCACATTGCAGTCAGTATCTGGCCCTTGTACTTCCCAGTCAGGAATATACCATCTACGCACAAGATTGAACGGCAGTACCGGAATGCATTAATGCATAGACCAAAGGCGAAGAATGCTCACTATAGTACCCTCTTATTGGCCCACTTTGGATGTGTGACGTCTTGAATATCGACATGAGTGCCAGAATTCCTGTCTTGTATGACTCGGAATTGCCCCGGGAGGTTGTGGTAGGAATCCTCGAACGTGCCGAACATTGATTCCAATGCCTTCAGTTTTGCCCTCCAAACCTTGACATAGTTGATTGTGTACTAGAACCTTGCCTCAATCGCCCGAATGGTGGATTGTGGCTCAAAATCTAAATTATCCACGATCTCACCATACATGAGGTTGGCGATGAAGCCTGATGACAGGTTCCAGTGAGATTGCACTGACTCAGCGACGACACATGTGTGAGGGGCCACTATAGAGCACTTCTAGTAGGTGTCCCACTAAGGCTTAAATGTGCACTTGCCAAGGGCATCCCTCTATACCGCATTTCACATCGTGGCATCTTGGGATAGACTTGACGATTGTGAATGTGCGCCGCACTGACAAGGCCTAGAATTTGACCGTCTCCTGCACTGCCTCCTTGCATTTGTACATAGCTCCTTACCTGACCTCGCTCTGGTCATACTTCCATGGCACACGGGAGCCTTCGTTAACAACGAGGTTGTCGAACGTGTATGTATTCCACTCGGATAGAACCACCTGCTGGTCCACATGATCCTCGTCATCGGATCCTTCATCTTCTGACAATTCATTGTAGTCCTGGTATTCGAGATCCATCCTTTGCACTATGGCTTCCAGCTCCTCACCCTCGTCAGCAAGCCCAGTAGCTTGCTTGACTGAAGGAGCTACTTCTACAGGGTCTTCATCGACAACATCAACAACTTTGGGAGCTTCGGCTACTGTGTGCACTGCGTTGTGGCTGGAGTCCCCGACTTCTTCTTTGGCATCACCACTCCCTTCTTGTTCAGCCGTCAATCTAGGAGTGGGCTTGAGAAAAGCTTGGGCCAGAAGGATCAAATTCCACCCTTCCTCCTTCGCCATGTATACATATGACTGCTATGACCTTATTCTCTTTAGCTACACTAACTCCCAATATGTGGGTTGTGCTACTCGGGGGGCAAGGCAACCTAATCTCATATCTACACATCACGGTCCACTTGGAATGTGTGAAGCAACTACCGCATCACAGCGCCCCATATACGCCCCTCTGCTCTTGGCAGGAGCACGGTCACCGATTGGAAATAACGCAAATCAATCCCCTCTGGACTCTCCATAATTTGCCCCGGACCATAATAAATTTTGAAATTTGTGATGTCCGACATATTTGATGCACTACACTATAAAGAACATTCTGACGATTAACCACATATCTAAAACTAGACTACCCACCGAAAAGTATTATGTACAACATACTGAACTACGTAACCGTACATCTAAAACTATGTAATTCATTCGGTTAAAAAAATTACCTGACAGGTGGGCAACCAGACAAGCAGCGCTTCGCTAGCTTCTCTCCTCCCCTCTACTCCTCTCCCTTCCCTCCTTTTCTTTTTTCTGAACAGAAGTGAGTCATGTGCCAAATTTTAGGGTTTCAAGGGTGTTTTATAGGGGGAATGGATTCCTGTTGCTAGTTCAACTAGCGACACCTTCCTGTCGCTAGTTCAATTGGCGACATGTACACTGTTCACTACATGTCGCCAGTTGAACTAGCGACAGGTAGCTGGACCGATGACATGGGGGCAACAGGGTCCCTATCGCCAGTTCAACTGGCGACAAGAGTCTGTTGCCAGTTGCGTGGTCTTGTCAGTCTAAAAAGAAAGCATTGCATCGTCGCAGTGTATTATCATATCGGTCTGAAAAGGTAGCGTGTGGGGGGGGGGGTCAAGGCTGCAAAGAGGATGGTGTGGGGTGTTCTGATGTTGACTCCCTCACATGGTTGCGGTGTGCACGCAAAAAAGAAATATCGAAACACGAGACTAACATAATAATAGTTGTACAGAAAATAATATTTACATGGCATGAATGATATTTAGAAGAACAAATATCTACTCGTGGCTCCTCTTGGGGCGTACCCCGCGTGTCACCCCTGGCCTCGTGTTGGGCAACTGCGGGCGCTGGTGCGAGTATGTCAAAGGCTCAGGCTCAGGCGGCCTGAGGGGGTGTCACGAGGGGGTCCTACTTTGGTTGGCTCGGTCCGGGCGCACTGTGTAGCTGTGAAGCCCCCACGGAGATCTAGCTGCCACGCTGGTCCAAGTAAAAGTCCCCGGAGCGTGACTCCTTGTGTGACAAGTCCGGCTCGCCCCAAAGCGGTGCACGACCTGTGAACCATTACTTTACGCATGTAAACATGGCAAAAACAACGGAATAGGATGTTATGCAAGCAAGCAAGGTAGTCATACCTGGTCGCACGAAGGCAAACGACGACTCTGCGTACTCCTGCCTTGTGTACGGGTGGAACTAAGGACCTGCAAACTGTCCCGGGGTACTTGTAGCACGGTGCCACGAGGACCTGCTTGCTACGTCCACGTGAGGAGCTCACGGCTGTGAACCACCGTGGATCACCCCTCATCCACGCACTGGTGGGTCCACCGGGTCCCTCAGGGTGTGACAAATCACGATCTGGATCCCTCGCCTCGACTTCTCGAGGAACTGCTCCATGATTGCTCTGATGTCCTCGGTCGCTGCTAAAGCGCCTCGAAGGCCAATCGATGCTTGAGGTCGCTAACTCGTGCACCTCTCGGTGTAGATCCACCTGTACACGTAATCAACAAGTTGGAAACTTAAATCTTGCAAATTAAATATGAAGTACTGACCATTCAATACGTACCACGCGGTGGAATGCAGAGTCCGGCTGGGTGGGGTACGTATCGAACGTCGCAGCCTCATATCGTGGTGGGTCATCCACGACCCTAGCGCAGCGAACTCTCGTCGGACTGGAGTACCACTCCATGTACTCCACGTATGTCTCGGGGTCATTGGGATCATGCTCCTCAACGATGTTGCCGTAGGAGCTAAGCCAGCCCTGAACCCAAGAGAATATCCTCTCCGCCCAGAAGGTAGTACCAGGTACTCCCTTCCTAGTGTACCTGTGGACGGCAAAACAATTGTTTCGTGGGTATGTAACGCAAATTGTACGAAATAAGTAAAGCATGAACTTACCTATGGACGTTAAGTGGCACCCGCTGCCCCCAGGGGCTGGGACCTATTGTCGCAGACCAAACTGGTGCATGACCTGTTGCACCTAATACTCCTCCACGAAGACATCGTGCACCAAGCACGTCCACGTGTACCAGTACAAGTAGTCTCGTGTGCACAGGCTCGATAGTCCTTGGGGCACGCGTGTACACCTTTTCGGGAGTGTACGGTGTCCAGATGATGTGGTCATATGCCAGCTGATCGAACATCACAACATAGTCCAGGTAGGACGCGTGCGTAGTGATCGGCGTGTAGGTGACCTGTGGAATAGAATAACAGAAACTTAGCACACAAAATTGTGATTACATTACGAAAAAGAATAAATGTTCATGAAACAAACCCGTTGATGGCACCACACAGTGCACACTGTCGGTCGGTCCACGTCATCGTCCACAATGTACAAGCTGACTGTGTGTGCTCCCAAGTCTAGCTGTGGTCGTCCGATCTAGAAGTGCTCGAAGAACCACAGCTGAAGAAGCAGCGGACATCCGAAGAGGATGGAGTTGTCCTAAATCTGGTGACACGCATCACACAGTCCGCGGTACATCGCGCACAGCACCACCGGACCCCAGGCGTAGGGCTAGATGTCCTCCACCGCCCAGTCCGCCAGCTCACGTGCATACAAGATGTAGTGCTTGTCGACATTGTCCTCGTGGGACCCTAGGAACATGACCCACCCGAATAGCCACAACAGGTAGGCCTCGAAGTGTCTCCTAACAATGTGGTCGGGTGCGTCCTCTGCCATACACTCAGAGCTGCAAGAAGACATATACATGTTAGCAAGGTTCACAAATGAATTGATGTGAGAGGACAATAGTTACGAAGACTTACGTAGAACTGACAGATCTACCATAGCATCGGCCCATGGGTGTTGTTGAACTCCTTGTACCCGCTGTTCGGTAGCAGCACCTGCTGGAACCTCGCTAGGAACTCCGTGTGCCTGGACGTACGACCACCGCCCGTGTGGTCCTAGTCGTCCTCCCACGTCGCCTCAACCATCCTTGCCAGTGGAAGGACATCTACCGCCCTCAAACTGCGTCGGGTAAGGTTAAGAACAAACATTAGTCCACCCAAACTAGTCAGGCTGCAAATGAGTACACGGAGAGCGCAATGGCACGTACCTCGGAACCCAACGTGGGTCCATGTCGGGACCCAAAAATGCAATTCTGGACCCTCTGTGTATAATGCACTAATCCAAGATCACGCTAGTGCACACAGTATCAACATAGATGAATATTGATCCACACAAGATGATTAATAGCATAAACGAGTAATTTGATTAACAAATAACCATTTTGACCTTATGGTCGAGTTTACATTTATTAAGCCATACGGGGCTAGCAATAGAGAAATAAGCAACGGAACAGATAACTTCAGCAGAATCCCATCAATTCGCCACAGGCAACCGACTGGGATCAAGACCCTAACGATCAGCACCTTCCAAGAACTCCTCCTCGAAAGCAGGCGATGACTCCTCCACTTCTTTTAATTGATTATAGAAAGCATGAGTACACAACCGTACTTGCAAGTCATACCACAGAATACAATTTATACATGATTGGCTTATTCCAAAGGAATGGCTTCTGTGGTTCTTTTGCAGAAATGCAACATTTGCAATTTAAATATGAATAATAGATTGAAGCATGAAGTAAAACAAATAAACAATATTAATTTAACATTTTGATTTCACAAAGAATACAAAGCCTAAACAGGTTATTCACATAGCCATATGACTTAGAACACACAGCTCCCTTCCCAAAGGTTTTATGAAAACTACCCCTCGTGTGAAATCCCCGAGCATGTTCATGACCGCGGATACGGCTATTCGAATAGATTAATTAACACTCTGCAGAGGTTGTACACTTTACCCACACGATACAACTAGTGTAGCTAGCACTAATAATAACAAAACGTTTCAGAAACTTCATCTCAAGCATTGACACTCCTAGTGTGCTTAACCGCCATACCAACCTATACACAGTGATTGGTACGACACACACCGTTGGACAGGGAAGCGGCGAACCATCTCGCGATGCGACTACTTGGTAGCACACCTCCACCCATCACTGAGCTTCTAACCTACAACCTAAGTAATCAATGTTGAGAATCCATAACTTACTAAGTTAGGCCCGTCCCATCAGACATGTGGTCGTACAGTAAGGCTCAGTTCAATAGCGCACAAAGTTAAGTCCTTAATTGACCAAGGCAAGACTTCCAATTTCTAACTATGCCACACAGATTAACATTCCCATTCACACAGTGTCACTTGCCTCCATCTAAATCTTTTTCCACCCTGTTGGTTAAGTGCAACATATGCCGTCAACAAGTAATAGCACACAGTACACATAGTTTTATCACATAGTTCCATATTCACTTAGTCAGGTTTATATTTGCAATTCACATGAGATGATGACTCCTAGTATGGCTAAGCAATCTAATCGTATCTAACCAACCCACGTTGGTACAATAATACCAACTAAATAATGAACCAATCTAGGGTGACAAAAGATTGTGACATAACAATAGACAAGGTGGATATAACAATTTGGATTAATAACTACACCCAAAAGCATTTAAATAAATACTTAAAGTAAATACAATAATTTGAATCAATATAACTTCTGAAAACTAGGTTCAATATGATCAAAGGTATAACTTGCCTTAGAATAGGTCTAGGTACTGATCTTGCTCTTGAGGCACTCCTTCTTCTTCAAAGTTCCCTGAAGTATCAACGTCTACTTGCAAACAAAGAAAATAAAAAAAATAACAAAGGCAAAACAAACTCCAAAAATTAAAAAAATTCTCAGATAAATAGATTCGAATTTAGATAAATTTAGAAATTTGAATGGACTCAATTGGAGTTCGGATGCAAAAGATGTGTGCTTTGGAAGTTTGAATCTAAAGAAAAACCCTAATTTGGATTTATCATAATTTCTGAATTATTTTCCAAAGGAAAATTACGGATTAATGCCGCAGGCTGACGTCACTAGGGGTTTTCAGCTGAAAACAAATAGAAAGGAAATTAAATTGATGTGGGTCCCACTGGCATTGACATGGTGCACCATGGACTAGGTTTATGCACAAATGGATCTAGTGAGGGGTGAACCATGCCATGTCAACGATGACTGGACCGACACGTATGTGACACATAGGCGAAAGTGCTGATATGGCAGATGATTTGGTGATGATGTGTGCTGCCACATGGCTGGTGATGTTAGCGTTGCCGGCGAGGGCTTCTGGACCGGCTGACAACGATGAGCGACGGTGCGACATCGGTGACGAGTGCTCGCAACAGGTAGGGCTTGTTATTGTGCACAACCTCATATTGGTCTTGGCCCTGATAGTCACCGGAGACGGCCGGAATTGGCGATGAAGCGGCGGAGAGAATACAGCTATTGTCGGGAACGACAACTGAAGGCACTCCGGGACAACAAAGAGGTCCCTAAGGAAGCTCTGATGATGGGGAAGGTGATGGCGCACTCCACAGGGACAAGGCGTCACCGACGGTGGAGAAATTGGTGTTTTAGGGTTTCGGCTTCAAAACCCTAAGATCGGAATTGCTTAAGCAGTGGAGCTCTTGGGGTGAAAAGGAGGTAGGATTCGGGATGAGGAGGCAAGGGCGAAGCTTGGGGTCCCTTTTATAGGGCCGGGGCGACACGGATTTGGAAATCCCCAAATGAGTCCGAGACGCATACGAAACGAACTCGGGATAGAAGACGATACAGAATCAAATTCGATTTGATACGGTTGCAGAAAGATAAGGAAAGTGAAATGACACGGTTTCCCAGGATAAGTTAGTTGGAGAATCCCCCTTTTATCGCATCGAGCTTCAAGCTCAAATAATGGCGGACGAGGCGAACTCGCGCAAGGAAGAAAGCCGAAGGAGGACGACGACGCGTGCGGGCCCACCTGGCAGAGGGAGAAGGAGGCACGCGTGAGCGGCTGCGTGAAAAGGGAAAGGCCGAGCTAGGCTGGGCCGGCTGAAGGAGAGGATGGGCCGAGAAGATTGGGTTTCTGCCCAAGCATTTAACTGAGATTATTAATTAGTTCTTCATTTTACAAATTAGCAGAAAATCCAAATGGCAATTAGAAAATAGCAAATGAACTTGGAAAAATTCTAGAAAAATCTAAAAAATATATCCAAGCACATAGAATCTAAATAAAATAGTTTTGACAATTGTTGATGTTGACTTTAATCATATTAAATTGTTTTAGTACAAAAAGTCCAAGTTAAGCTTTTGAATTAAAATTCAAAGAAATCCAAATGGTGAATTTTTTCCCTACTAACTATTCAAAAGATTTTTAAAGCTCAGAAAATCGAGATGTTACAGTCCACCCTCCGCGCCCTCATGGGTGCACGCAGCCGCAACACACCAAGCTCAATCACTGCCTAGCCCTCCTGGGGGAGGATGGTATTGAGGCAGCTACAGTGATGTGCATCAATCACCGGGTCAAGCAACTCTTATGGCCACTGCGCAGTGTGTCTAGGTCCGCCATACCTAAAAATTCAGTCCATGCATTGTAAAAAATTATGAAACATGTACATTCGGTAATAAGAAGTGGTATTAACAAATTAATTACCATACACAAATAGAAACCAAATTTAAGTTGGAATTATTTTGGTTAAGCTACACAAACCCCACTAACCTACTCAGTATCTTTTACATATTTTTTTTATTGGAATGTTGCTATTTTCCTACTTTAAAGAGAATTTTCGGCATTATCAGAATAATTACCGCACACAAATCTAAACCAAATTTAAGCTGGGACTATTTCAATTCAGGTCTACCTACCGTACTCAGCTACTATGCAATTTTAACATATTTGTAATAGGGTCTTCCAATTTTAACAGAATTTTTAAATATTACCGAGTGCAAATAAAAACAATAAACAATGTTCATAATTTTAGCATTCATCTATACATAGCCTATGTATCAACTCTGGATTTTCTTTACAATTTTAAGATGTGTCATGTTATTTTCCTAGTTTAAATAGTATTTTTGGCTCTAACAAAATAATTACCTCACACTAACAAAATAATAACCGTGCACAAATGGGAAGCTAAATAAAGCTGTGATTATTTTGATTACACTCTACCTACCCTACTTAGCTACTCTACATTTTTTTTACAGATTTGTAATATGCGTCTTCCTATTTTTGCAGATTTATCCTAAATCGTTCGAGTGCTGGAACATTCATAATATGTGCACGATGAACTAGACTATTCACAGCTCCAATGATGTACTATATAATTTGACTAAAATTATCTAAGCTATTGAATTCTATGTCACTATTTTTGTTTGCTAACCGACAAGGTTTTGACATAATGTACATAGTTAGAAAAACTTGTACCTACAAGATGGCCGACCCGATCTGATGATCTGTCTCTCTCTCCTCCGCTATGAATTGCCAGGGCTTCGCTACCTTTCTTCTCCCCCTCTCCTCCTCTCTCTTCTATTTTTTTCTGGAATTAAAATTACATTTGGATTGATTTTTTGGGGTTTATATAGATGGATCCTGCCGCCATTTAAACTGGCGGTATGATCACACGGTTTCCTGTCGCTAGTTTAATTAGCGACAGGAATATTGTTCACTTAATGTTGCCAGCTGAACTGGCGACAGGAAGTTGGACCGGCGATAGGAAGTAAAGAGGGTCCCTGTCGCCAATTGGAATGGCGACAAGGGCATGTCACCATTCCAAGTGGCGACAGAGACCTAGTTTTGTAATTTTTTGGGCGACTATTTAGTTTTGAATTTTTTTTAAAATGATATTATTTTAAAAAAAATCGCGTACTACCTGTCACAACCGGTTGCTCTCGACGGGGAGGGCCTACTTAATGTGGCCTTTTGGGGCCCTCGTGGGCCTTGGCCCTCCGCCGTTCAGGGCTTTTGGTCCAAAACAATCTCTAAGTGCCGAAGGAGCTTTTTTCCCACTAATTAACTAATGGTAAATAGAAGGTAATGCTGATTATTAGCAGTTTAGCACTTCACCTCCACGTATGCATGAACTGGACTAATATTTTTCTTGTGACCATTTTAGCTTTTGGGATATAATATGTGCTACTTTTCGTTGCATTGGAGATTTGATTTAACTGCTGCAAGTACACTGTGATGGTTGAAAAATGTTGATGAAAATTCTGGGAATGTAATAATGTAGGATATATGACTTCATGTCGTAATTTTGTGCTAACCTAGGACAAAACCTCAATTTTGCGCGAATAGTCTCATAAACTCGATCCTAGCTAGTACTGCACCTTTAGTGCTTGCTTGTTTAGCTTCCATTTGTTGTGTTAGATGTTTTCTAGTTGCATAGTTATAGCATCAAGATATGCCAATCCAACTTGTTTTTGAAATTTCTAGTTCTCCCTATGTAGTTCTGATTTTTTTCCTGATTTTTTTAATGGTCGGAATTTTTAGCCCCGCCCTCTCCCAAACAGTGGCTGAGATTTGTTTCCCCTTCGAGGAATTTATTCCTACTAGTGGAGGGGATCTCTTTGCCCCATAAAATCCCCTCCGAGGTATTCTTCCACAGGGAAATCCTCCCTTCCTAGGGAAAAACGTACTGAACAGGAATTAAATGGCACTTCTCAACCCCCGTGGAAATCATTCTCATCCTTGTGATAATCCCTTCTTGTATTTGGGATTAGTGTGGGGGAAATCCGGTTAGAACAAAAAAAACTCATAGGAAACATTTTTGAGAGACAGAGAGATGAGGAGGAAGCAACGTCCTGGCCAAAATATGAACAAGAAGTAGCAGCGGTGTGTGAGCCCTACAGCTAGGTTTGTGGTGCCACTGTTGCCCATCACTTTGTGTGGGTGTTTGTGCCTCGCCTCCAAATTGAGCCACGCCACCATCATCTTGTAAGGGAGCACCGCACCTCCTCGCGTCTCTGCTACTCAAGTTACAACGGTTGCAGCATGGCGAAGAACTTGGGCTTTAGCTTTGCTATTGCCGAATCTGCATGTTGTAAGCTAGTTCGTCGCGGCCGCACCCCAAATCGATTCATCTGAGAACCAGTGTCTACATTGTTGCTTCTTCTTCTACTCCAGTTGCAGCCAGGCCGTGCCACCATCTTTGTTTGAGGGCTCGTGCGAAGGACAAGCCGACATGGATGCACTGGTTGGAGACCAGGTTTGGAGGCGGCAGTGGTGGCGCAAATCGCTAGAACGAGAGAGGCGGCAACTGCGGTGTTGAATCGATTGAGGCGGCGGCGCAACGAGTGAGAGAGTAATCGTGGAGGTGAGCGCCACTGTGCTCAATTGCGACTCCCACCAGGGATTTTTTTTCCTGTGGGCTGGGCTGGGTAGGAGGGGATTAGCCTGGGATTTTAACGGGCCATGCTTCTTCCAAATGCCACCTTGGGATGGGCAGGGAAAAACTCCCACGAGCCTCGTTCCATGCCAGGATTGGGCCGGGATCCCAGCCAGGATTGTGTCTCCCAAACAAGTCCTAAGAGAGAAATTTTGACAAGAACTTTTCATGTCTACTTATTTAATTTAGTCCTTGATAATCATTGTTGCCCAGTATGGTGATGATTGTTGTTGACCTTGCAACCAGCACCAGCAATATACTACAATGTTGTCTATATCGACCAGTACTCTCCTTTCTCAAAGTTGCTTACATTGGTTTTTGTACAGTCTACAAAAGGGGTTCGGGTTTGAGATTAGTACTAAGTCTAATTGGTGTCTTGGAGGTCGAATGCATGGTTTTTTTTTTACTGAGAAGTGAGAATAGTCGTCCTAGAGGTCAACCAATCATTTGCATTTGCTTGCTTATCACCCTAGATACCAAAAATCTCACTAGTGCGATTTGCAAACATGAAAAAAAAAATTCTCATTATCACTAGTGGGAACGAGAACAACTAGCGCCTAGAGATATGATGGAAGCTTTCTCATCGTACACTCTCCTTACTGTCGGATCTCACTTAAGAGCAAATCTTCTAACTGTCAGATCTACCCTTGAGGTGGCACAATACCCTACCGTCGTTCGATGGGCAAAACCGGGAGGAGGAGGCAGCAGAAGTAGCCGTGCCACCTCGCTCCTCTAGCCATTGGCCACCGCGACACCCTATCCTTGCTGGTCTAGAGAGAGAGAGAGAGAGAGGATCGGGCTCATCCAAATTTGATTTGTTGCGACAAAAAAATTTGAGAAGTGCAACAACTATTTCTAAGCTTGCAACAAATCATCCAATCGATTGCAACAAAATTAATCACAAACACCCAGTACAACAAAACTACAACCTTACCGCAACAAAGAAAAAACACGATACAACAAATCAATAACTCCACTGCAACAAAAGTACATTTGGCTATAAGATTTAAGAAAGAAACACTACAACAAATAAAATGGCTTCCTGCAACAATGAGAAACACTGCAACAAATAAAATGGCTTCCTGCAACAACGAGAAAAAGTGTGTTGCAACAAAAACACTAGAGAGGAATAAGGTAGTGACGACAACAATTTTCCATAACATATGTAACAACCAACAAATACAAATGCAACAAATTGCCAGAGAGGAAGAACGTGACGATAGCGCCAACGAGCTAAGCATGGAGTAAGACAGTCCCGGTGCCTCAGCAACCTATGGGGGATGGGGGGAGGAGCAGTTGGCCTAATCCCTTGTCATCGACGGTCCAGATCTGGCGGGGATGAGGCCGACCGGTGCTCTTCTGGTCGACGCAGCTAGGAGGCTGTGGCCTGTTGTAGTGGAACGTTTTCGTCGCTCACCGTCCGTGTCCCCAACTCCGTCGTCGTCAACCCCTCCAAATCCGACGAGTTTTGCCCCTCTAGATCTGGTGAGTTTCGGCTATGGTGGTGACAGATCCGGTTTTTTTAAGCCTCTTGTTCACCCCCTCTATTCAGCTTCCTCGATGTACTTGTATTACAGGAGCAGAGGGAGTGCATAAAAGAGTTTGTGTAGAGTTGGCGGATGGGTGGGTACTTCTTTGAGCCTAAGGCACAAGATCTGGGTCGACCTAGGCACGGCACGACCCGTACTGTTCATGGGCCAGGCCAGCACGACATGATACCCTGGGCCATGCTTGGGCCGCTACCCTGGCACGATGAGCGAGCCCGGCCCGGCAAGAACAATGTAGGGTCGTGCCAGGCATGGCACGTGTGCGCAGGTGCTGACCAAGGGAGCCAGGGCGTAGGGAGGAAGCTGCAGTGAGCCGGGCTAGGAGGAGAGGAGGGCGACACCGGCTTGGAGGAAGAAGGAGGAGGGAGCCAGAGAGGAAGAGGAAGAGGGAGCCGGGAGAGGAAGAGGAGGGCGGCGCCAGTCCTCGGAGCAGAGGGAGAAGAGGGTTAGAGAGATGAGGGCCGAGAGAGGGTTGTGCCAGTGTGGAGGAAGAAGCGGCATGGAGGAAGAAGTCGGCGTGGAGGCAGGCAGGCATGCGGCCGACGTGGACCATGGAGGGCTAGAGGCAGGCGGGCAGCCGGCGTGGACCGTGGAGGGCCAGAAGAGGCCAAACGGGGCATGCGTCGGCGCTATGTGCAAAGAATGCGCCCATGTCAGAAGTTCTAGCTGTGTAGAGAGTGTAGAGCGGGCAACGCGGCAAAGGGGAAAAGAGGAGGCGGGGGCGTGGTGTAGCCTGGCAGGTGGGGCAGGGGCACCGGGCAGTCAGGCAGGCTAGACAATAGGGGCTAGCGGGCTCGTGGGCCATGCCTGGCATGACATGGCCCAACTAAATTCTAGTCATTGGGTGTTTTTGCCCCGCTTTTACCATTTTGACCGTTTGGGTGTTTAGAAATAGCAAAAAAAAAATCAAAAAATCTTGAAATTTTTCCTATAAATAACCATCATACCCCCGCCCCTCATTCAGCACCCCTCCATTCCACATTCTCTCTTTGAAATTTTGTTGTGAAAATTCAAATTCGTGTTGAGCTAATTTGGCAAAATTCAAAAAAAATTGTGCCAAACTTTGGAAAATTCAATTTCCGGCAGCAAGTCGGCAAAAGAGGTACAATTCTATTTTTTTTGCATAATCTTATTGTTAGTGCTTGTTATGCTAAGATCAAAGTAATAATAGTGTTAGTTTTGATTTTGCGGTTTTGGTTATGGACAGTTACGATAGCTTTGCTCTTGGTGATTACGGACTTTCACTAGAGAAAATTACATCCATGGAGGCGGTTGCGGCTGCCTCAAGGCAACCGGAAGGGCAAGGCAGAGTTCTGTCATCAAGCTCCACGGCAGCATCAAGCTCCACGCCAACCGGAGCAAAGAGGTTGAGGCCGCCTACATCGGTAATGTAGGAGAACTTCGACATGACAACCAAGCAAGATGCACAAGAAAATATGGTACTATATGTTATTTGCAAAATTTATCGCAATGAATTGTCTACAATGTCTACAAGTGGAACGGGGCACTTGCTTAGACATGATACAAGATGTAAGGCCAAGCAAGAATTGGTGATGAGGCAGACGCAGCTACAGTACAACCTCGACGGTACGGTACGCAGCTGGGACTATGATCCTGAGGTAGCCCGTCAATCTCTCTGTCGTTTAATTTCTTATGATGATTTATTGTCAGGCTTTGGAGGGTCTGTTTCTTTCCAAAATTACATTAGGACTGCGCATAATCCTAGATTTTTTGTCGTTTCTAGATAGATAACAATTAGGGATCTAGTAAAATACTACAAGGAATGTCGTAATAAAATAAAGGAACTATTTAGTATGTGCACATTTTCAGTGGCCCTGACCTCAGACATATGGAGTGGTCGGGCTAGGGAGGATTATCTTAGTGTAGTTGCCCATTATGTCAATGACAACTGGGTAATGGAGAAAATGATTATAGGTTTAAAATTAATTGATGTAGCACACATGGGTGAGAATATTGCGGATTGTATTATCAAAGTTGTGGAAGACTTTGGTCTTACAGACAAAATATTCTCAATTGCTTTAGACAACGCTGCTTCGAACTCTAGGACAATGGATATTCTTACTCCAGTGTTGAGTACATACGCCGATTCTTTCTTGCTACATCAACGATGCGCTTGTCATATTATCAACCTTATAGTCAAATGTGGTTTGAAGAGGTTGAGTCTGTATATTAAAGCTTTTCGCGATTCAATTTCTTTCTTGAATAATTCTAACGTAAGAATAGTACAATATAAGAACTTCTGTAGGGCAATGGGCGTAGATCCAAGAAAGTTCGGTTTGGACATGCCGATAAGATGGAACTCTACTTACCTGACGCTTAAGAGTCTTTTACCATACAAGAGTATATTTCTGTTGTTATTCAAACGCACTATTAGAACATTGACGGTAGTATACTATTGACTAAGCAACATTGGTTCGTTGCTGAGAAGATACTACAGTTTTTAGAATTTTTTTTATGAGGCCACCATTGCTTTGTCCGCTGTATACTATCCAACATCTCCTATCATTGTGCATAGTCTTTTACAGATTGCTACTCA
Source organism: Phyllostachys edulis (assembly GCA_036346405.1). Taxonomy (NCBI): domain Eukaryota; kingdom Viridiplantae; phylum Streptophyta; class Magnoliopsida; order Poales; family Poaceae; genus Phyllostachys; species Phyllostachys edulis. The sequence continues at coordinate 73,972,414 of CM070545.1, forward strand.
ATTGAAAATGTATGAAAATGACTTAGTTTTACGCGATGCTATTGTTGCCATGAAAACTAAATACCTTAAATATTGGAGAGAAATCCATTACCTATATACATTTGCATTTCTTTTGTATCCTAGAGGTAAAATTGATGCATTTGGTATTGTACTTGATCTTCTTAGTGGTGCTATGGGGCTAGACTATACTAACTACTAACTATTTTACAGAAGTTCATTCTCGGTTATATGAGGTTTACCAAAAGTATGAAAATAAGTTACGGGGAGTCCGCTCGCAACGACCTCTAGTAGCCCCCGCCTCAAGTAGCAAGACAAATATGTGGGGCAAAATCTTTGGTGGCTCTTCCTCCGGGTCCAGGTATTCTTCTTCTACACCGCAGCCTGCTCAGCCAAGACCCACAAGGAGTGGGGAACTATCCACCTATCTGGACAACGATACAGTAGATTTTAACTCAAAAGGCTTTGAAATTTTGCAATGGTGGCAAGCCCATAAATTAACATATCCCATGCTATCCATACTTGCACGTGATATGTTAACTGTTCCTATCTCGACAGTTTCCTCCGAGTTGTAACAGCCCAAAATTTCAAATTTAGTTGAAAATTAAAACTTAATTAATTTTGTGGATTTTCTTAATTTTAAAAGCTTTTCCCTAATTATTTAAAGCCAAAATAAATTTAATTGCAAAATCTATTACCAATTTTAAGTTGGAAATATTTTATTTAAGTCCAAAATAACTCTAGGAATTTCTGTGAATTTTTCTAGAATGTTTGGATTTTATTTGCTATTTTCTAAAGCTTAAACGAATTAATCAATTAATTTAATTGTTAAATCAATTTAAAACCCCATTTGCTTTTGGGTCAAATCCAAATTTCTACCAATCCTTTTTTTCTGTATGCCCAAGCCGTCCGCTTCCCTCTTTCTCACCCTCTCCCCGGTCCCACTTGCCAGCCACCCGACTCTACTCACGTGGGCACACTATTCCTCGCCGCTTTCTTCCCCGTGTGGCCAAGCCAGTGCGCCGCCATTGTCGAGAACGCCGAAGCTCCACAACGGCCGCCCCAACCATCCCCGACTTTTGTGTGCGCATGCGCACGACCCCGTGCCACCTCCGCCTTATCCCTCCACCTTCTCCCCCTTCTCCGCGCCTGGTTCACCCGAAGCCGCAATCGCCGCCGCCACGATCTCCAACGACTCCTCGCCGCCCCGATGCCCCTCTACCCCTATAAAAGGAGGTCCTGAGCGCCCCTTTCTACACTCAAGCCAATGCCGCCACCCGTTTCTCCCCTCTCCTCGTAAGCTCGCCAGATTTTTAGTTTTACTCGCCGCCGACCGCAAGCACCCCGCCACCTCTAGCGCCGCCACCGTCGATGCCGCGACCTCGCCTCTGCCACCGTTGGATTCGCCACACTTTCGCCAACCTGATGCTCACCTTTGCATCGTCGGAACCCCATGGGAGCGCCACCGCCGCCGGAGACCGAACCACGCCGCTCTTTTTCTCACCGTCGCCGCGCCGCCCTCCTCTCTCGTCTCCGGCGAAGCGACCGCATTCCTCGCGACCTCCTCTCTCCAACGCGATTCGCTTGCCGCCGCCTGGTTGCAGATCGCCGACGACCATTGGTCCCGACGCCGCCGCCCTTGCCGACGTGGCACTGCCACGTAGGCGCCACCTCGTCATCTTTGCCCGCATGGCAGTGAAGTGGATGCCACGTCATTTTCCACGTGGCCCTCCCTTTTTCTTAACAAAATTAATTCGGTCAGGAAAATAAATCCTGAGGGCTGACGTCATCCATGCACAATAATTTGAATTCTCTTTAGAAAAATAATTCGGTAAAATCACGAAATTCAGATTTAGGGTTTATTTTCAGTTTAAAACTTCCAAAACCCAGATCTTTTGCATCCGAACTCTGATTTAAGTGATTCAAATTTTTAAATTTGTATAAAATCAAGATCTAGCTAAATAAACTATAATTATTTTATTTGGAGTTAATTTGACTTGTCCTTTTGAATTTATTTGAATTTCAATTGAATTTGTTGTATTTTCGCGTATAGACTTCGACGACTCCGGAGAGTTCGATCCTTTAGAGGATTTAGATTACCAAGACTTCAATGAAGGCAAGTTATACCTTTGACCATGTTGAACCCAATATTTTAAAGTTACTTAAATTCTGTTTTTAAATTATTGTTGCATGCATAATTTTACTCAAGCTATTTTAATTCATGTTTAATTCCTTAGTTAATCCAATTCCTTTGAATAGCCATTTTTGAATATGAATTATCATTCCCTTATCACCCTTAGATAAAATAATATTCAAAATAATCATATGCTTAGTCAATGCTTAGATCAGAACTGTGTTTTTGGGAGATTTTAGCCAAATGATTCAAATTTGTTTAAAATTGAGTCTATGATATTGTTTTACCATAGAGAGTTTGTAAAGATGGTTTTATTTAAAATAAAATAAAAAATGGGTTTGGACTTGGGCGAAATGGATGATTGGTTGGTGCAGGTCTATGCACGAGCTCAATCTGGTTAAGGTTGAGGCCCAGGGGTTATTTTGGAAAGTCGCCCAAGTCAATTAAGGACCGGTCTTTTGAGCGTATTTTGCTACGCCTTACCTTACCACCACATGTTTGGAATGGGACATATTTGGCTCAATAATTTGTAATACATTAATGATATTTGTGCCATATTGTTGTGTGGGTGTCGGTTAGACATTATTCCCACTTGGCGCAAGAGGGGGCTTTCGGAGGGTGGTTAGCCCAATGAAAGCGAAACCTTAACGGACATGAGTACATTAAGGTAGAGCATTGTAAAGGCCTCATGATAATTGCTTAGTCACACGCCTTCGGAAGCGTGAATTGGCCGACATTAAAAGCAAATTATCTCGTGTGGGTAAAACTGTACAAACTCTGCAGAGTAGAAAACTATTGAATAGCATTCGTCATGATCATGGACATGCTGAGCAAAGCCACTTTAAGTTAGACTTTGTTTTTGGTTTTAAAAATGATTAAATGATTTTAGGATGGTAAATCCTTGTGGTAAAATTGGGTGGTTAACCATATGATAGGAGGGTATCCTTCACCATTCATTATTGGAGGTTATCCACTATACAACTGTCATTTTTAAATCTGATTTTAGTTATGATTAAAAATGGCCTTGGAAATTAATATGAATATTTAAACTGAAAATGATGTGTTATGCAAATTGAACCCTGCCAATATCACTTGCTTACTTATGCATGCGTCATAATTCTTTATTGGGTGTAACTTGCGAGAACGGAAGTTGTGCTCACTCTTGCTGAATAATCTTTATTCAGGAGAGGACTGCTATCAGGACGGTGAGGACACCGACACTTAGGCCTACGCCCCCAGACGATTGCCTGTGGCGCATCATGTGGCCTACTACTACTTTGCTTCCATTGTGATATTTGTTATTTGGCCTCAGGCCCACTTTGTATTAAAACTCTGAATTATTGTTATATAATTTTCGTGATATGATTGTGATAACATTTTTGTATAACTGTGTACACTAAAAATCCTGGACTAGTGTATGAACACAGAGAATTCGGGATCATTCGTTCCTGGGTTCGACACGAGTCTGCTTTCAGTCTTTCTGGAAGAATATTGGAGGAGAGAAGAATAAGTCTCACAACTGAGATGGTGGAGATACTTCTAACTGTGAAGGACTAGAAACAAGTTGATTCATGAACACAACACTCTATGAAAAATCCACAGTTGTCGAAGCTATTCGAAAATCTGTACTTAGACAATGACATGTAGAACAAGGATGTATGTAGAGCTATAGGTTGTACTATTTTTCCTTTGCCAAGGTTTTCTCATTTTGAGTTTTTACTTGGCGAAGGTTTTAACAAGGCAGTCAGTTGAACATTAATAAAGCACTTTATTACATTTTCAATATGATTGTCACATTTTTTTCAGTTTCCATATCTATTTCTGAATTCTACACATGTTTTGATTTTTTTTGGATTTTTTATTTTTTTGGGCCTAACGGGCTAAATGGGTCAGCTTTGGCTCGTTGGGCCAAACGGGCTCGTGCCAGCCCGGCACGGCATGAACGACCTTGTCTAGGCCGCCTCCCCAGCACGTGGGCCGACACAACACGGCCCATCTAATAGCCAGGCCAGGATAGGCTGTGTCGACTCGTGCCCATGCCGTGCCGGGCCACCCATTTGGCCAGCTTAAGTTTGGGCGAGGTAACACGTGCTCTCACCTTTACGACACTTGTTAGTCTGCACCATGTAATAGTCTTACAGATAAGCCCACGAGGTAGGCCATATGCAACACTTGGGGCCACATACCGATTAACTTAGATCCCTCCCAAAACGAAAAGGATTAAATCTGCGGTTTTGATAGACTGATAACAGTATGTACTACATGGCAAAAACAGACAGAGCAAATGCTCTCATTCACCGAAATAGCAAATCATTCTTGTTAAGAAACCTAGGCCCAAACCTTGCAAGCTTGATCCATGATGGGCTCCTCATCCATCTGTAGACTATATATAGGTGGGGACCCCCAACCATTGTACATGCTTTTGTAAAAGAGAAATAAAGAGAAGAAAGAATTCCCCCCCCCCATATCTCTGTGTTCAATCTATTATTTGTTCTTGCATTGTTCTATGCGATTCTACGTTTATCTACGAGGTGATCGCTCGGACTAGACTCGCTAGCGACGGTTCCTCAACACGTTATCAGCACGATAGACCCTGGGCTATCTCTAGGGTTACTCTACTCGGATCAAAAGGTAACCATCGTAGCATGATGCTCGTAAATTGAATCGCATTTTCTAGATCGCTTTCAATTCCGCAAATTTGGCTTTCTAGATTATATCCTACGATGCAAATCCGCTCTAATCTACCGCGAGCAAACTTGAAGTCGCCGCCACAATGTCGATCGGTAGGTTGCATGACCGAGTAGATGTCGATTGCAATGTTGATTGTAGATGCCAAATCTGCTCTAATCTACCGCGAGCCGACTTGAAGTCACCGGCCAACCTAATATTACATGAAAAGAATAGATGATGATTGCACTATTCATGGATTAACAGTAACAACCTCGGTCGACGCAGACCCCATACGGCCAAGGCATTGCTTTGGTCTCATTGTCCACCCGCGACGCGGGTCAAGACCGCCACCATGCACCACATGTGCTGCCGCCCTCCGGCCCCTACATGCCCGTAGCACCGAAGGTCGCCGACCCCACTCGCCCTCCCGCATGAGGCGCCGCCATCGCTCCCCGCCGCCTCTGCATGAGGCGCCGCCGCCAAGATCCACACCGCCACCTCACGCCACCTCCTCGGTGGTCGGCAAGCAATGCCAGCGTAAACTTTCCGCGATGCATCGCCGCCGCCAGATAGGCGTTGCCGCAACTCGCCGTGACGAAGCGTCATTGCTGCCGCCTCCACACGAGCGCCGCCACCACCTCCAGTGGCGCTAGGGGAAACCCTAGCGCCCATATGAAGCCGCCGGCCATTGGGCCGGATAGGGTCGTCGAGCACAGTCCAAAATCAAAAAAAGGCCGAATCGGCCTGGCCCAAGGCTAATCCAGGAAAGGAAAAAAAAGGAAAAATCTCGAATTTTGTAAGAAGGCCCTCGGATTTTTTTGAAAATTGTGCGGGAAAATTTATCATAATTAAAATTTAGCGGTTTAGCCCCTGAAAATTACAAATTTCACTGAAAATTCATATTCCAGTAGAAAAGGGCCTCGAGAATTCAATTTTTGCATATTTTTGAACTTTTGAAGCATGTTTAACTCTGTTATTGTTATTTTTATGCAATTTATATATTGTATTTACTGTTTTGATTATTTGTGATTATTTATATTGCTTTTAATAACTGAAAATAGCAGTAAATCATGAAAATGCATAGAAAAATATAGGAACATTATGAGAATTTTGCAACCATTTTATGCAAATTACCGGTAGTAATCTTATGAACTCTTTGCATAAATGTGTAGATGACTGGCATCATGAACCGAGAGTTTGAAGAGCTGGCCCAGCATGGCCATAATTACTTGACTTGGGCATCAGGCATCGAGATTGTACTTGGGGCCAAGAAACTCCGTGCGACTATCGGATTTGGCACCTCGCAAGATGCCAATCCCACTACTAAGGAAAATGATCAGGTACTTCACTTCCTCAGACACCAGTTCTGCCTAATGCTCAAGAATGAGTATATGGCGGAGAAGAACGCACTAGCTTTGTGGACCGCACTAAAGAAGCAGTTTGAGAAACTGAAGTAAGCCATTCTTCCTCAGGCAAAGCAGGAATGGACCCGACTACGTTTTGTTGACTGCGAGACCGTGGTGGAGTACAATTCTGCCTTACACAGAATTTGTACAAGTCTTCAACTCTATGGTAAGGTAACCATAAATGAGCAGAAGATTGAGAAGACTCTCTCTACCTTTCACCCGAATAAGGTGCAATTCGCACGCAACTATCATCAAGACGGCTACAAGGAGTATACCGAACTGATTGATATTATGCAAGTTGCGGAAGCTCAAGATGGTGTTCTAAGGAAAGACTACATCTCACAGCCGCATAGTAGCAATGTTGGCCATGAAGCTAATGCTAGAAGCTACAAGGTGGGGAAACCTCACTCAAAGGAAAGAGGCAAGAAGGGTAAGGTCATGGGTCGCAAGGCCAAGCCAAATGCTCAAGCCAAGAAGAGCGGACAAAAGAAGCGCGATGACAAGTCCTATGGCCAGCAGGTCCAAGGATGCTGCAAATGTGGCACGTGGGGACATTAGTCACGGGTTTGCCATGAGCCACAGCACGTCATTGATACTTTCCAGTCTAAGAAGAAGGGGAAAGGACAACATGAGGCACACCTCGCCATTGCAGGCACAGAGGATCCACAACTATTAGTTGAACTCATGGATGTGGACATCCCTATAGCAGCCCCCATCCCCCCTCCTTTGGACATCGTAGCGGCCGCAGCCGTAGTTGCCCAAGAGGAGAAGATCGCTGTGGAGCAGATTTAGACAGAAGTTTCTTCGTACTTCGCTGATTCGATTTAGTGCACATATTGCACTTAGATCTTTTTATAGTCATTTGCAGTTTATGGTTGTAATAGAACATTGAATTATTGAATAATGGTTGTAAGCTCTAGAAGAGCAAAACTTTAAATTCTTATGATGAGTCATGCAAGGCTAAATTTTCTCGTATTTATAAAAGCAAGTTATGTTCTGTTTTGGAGTATTTTATTTATGTGTGGATTGCTTTCTACCTCATATTAATAAATACTTTATATCAAAATGCATGTGGCGCCCTATGGAGGAAGTGTGCTTAGCGGATAGCGGCACAACGAATACCATCTTGAGATAAACGAATTTTTTTTAGTCAATCGGCAAGAATGCTGGTAATCTTATGACAATCGCAGGCAGCGATACTTGTATAATAGACTCAGAAAGAGACACAATTATACTCCCGATAGGCACAACTTTGGTAATTGAAGAAGTCTTTTTGTACCCAGAATCGACTAGAACTCTCCTGAGTTTTAAGGATATTCGAGTTAATTGTTTCCACGTAGAGACTGAAGAAGAGTATGGTAAGGAATACCCATCACGAACTCATTATTGAAACTTGATCACGAAGATCGAGTACCCAAAGAATAAATCCTGAAGATTAAATAAAATTGGGTGGATTGTACTCTTTTTCCCTTAACGATTTCTCTTGAAGTTTATCGGCTAAGGTTTTTAATGAAGCAATTCGTGCAGCACAGCAAAACGTGTTTCACGTACTTTTTCTCTAAATTTTTCCCACTGGATTTTTATGGAGTTTTGATGAGACATGAACATGTCATATGAGTGCCCAAGAGAGAGTGTTAAGAAACCTAGGCCCAGACCTTGTAGGCCTGGTCCATAATAGGCTCCTCATCCATCTGTAGACTATATATAGGAGAGGACTCCCAACCATTGTGCGTGCTTTTGTGAAAGATAAATCAAGAGAAAAAAAAAGAAATCCCCACATATCTCTGTGTTCAATCTACTATTTGTTTTTGCATTGTTCTATGCAATTCTACACTTGTCTACGAGGTGATCGCTTGGACCGGACTCTAGCGACGGTTCCTCAACAATTCTCACTGCCTCACATCACCCGATTCTAGAAGGGAAATTTCGATAATCGCCACTGCTCAATGACCTTATCAGAGATATGCCACCGTTCAGTTGGAAATTCGAAGGATGCCACTGGCAAGCTACGAATGTTCAAGAAATGCCATTATGAAGGTTTCTACCCATTTTTCCTCAAATAAACATCTGTATTTGGCTTGATAATTTCGTATGGACACATATGCCCTTCCTTTGCGTGACATATCCAACTCCGTGGCGCTTGTCGTCCCCACCACCGTCCTCTGCACGCCGCTCCACCCCCACGACGCTTGACCTCCTCCCGCCTCCCTACTCCGCCTCCACAAGGCTTCTACCGCACCGCCGCTCTCAACCCCTTCCCCCGCGTCTACCACGCCTCCACGCGCTGGTCCTACCCCTTGTGCAGCGTCGCCGCCAACACCTTCGTACGCTGCCTCGCCCCCGATGAGCTCCCTGCTGAGCTCTTCCCCACCCACTCCAGCGTCGAGTATGCGCTTTCTCGATCCGCCGAGGAGGTGGCGCTAGGCCTCGCCCGCCGCCATCGCTTCGTTGTCGATGCGACCACCGCGCATGAGCTCGCCGCGCCAAGGCGAGGTGCTCGTGGTCGTGTAGGGGTTGCCCGAGGGGTTAAGGTGGCGCTTGTCACCTTCTCGGTGTCGGTGTAGGTGCATGATCTCCCATCCGACCTCTCTATCTCTCTTTCTCTACAACAATGTCTCCGATTCATCGGGAAGAGACGAATCTTGCCGCTAATGGCCACAATCTGCTCCCCAAGCTCACCTCCTTTCGCTTCTCGTTGGTTTCCTCACCTAATTTTGCCCCTCCTGTCTGCAGCAAGTGGAGATTGGATGCAGCGACGAGCAAGCTTCGCAGAGCACGGTGGCGGGCGAGCATGCATACAGCGAACGAACGCAAGCAGCGGCAGGGCACAGCCTTCACGGGAAGGTGAGGATGTGCTGCGGGGAGCGAGCATGACAACAACGGTGGCGGAGAGTGCGGCGGCGCGGAGGGGAGTGGGTGCGATGAATACGACTGCAGGTTAGCTTGGCGGCTCATGGAAGCCAAGCAGCTGTGACGACTCGCGAGTGCGAGGTCGCGTGCGGCCATGGCAGCGCACACAACCCACCGGCATGCCAATGGCTCCCTCCGGCCTCCTGTGTGGTTCCAAGACACAAGTTATCGGCCAAAATGGCTTGCGAGACGAAAGTTAGGGCCAAAAGACACGAGTTATTTTGCTCTGAACGGAATCTAGGGGAATTATCGTCCATACAAAGTTTGGATTTCAAATACATGGGTTTATTTGAGGGAAAATAGATAAAAACCTCTATAATGGCATTTCTTGGATTATCCTAGCTTGCCAGTGGCATAATTCGAATTTCCAACTGAGGTGGCATTTATCAAAATTTCCCATTTTAAAGTTTAGTTATCCGGAAACGCTCGATCGAACATCGGCCTTTCTATCACTCGTGCCAGAGCTCCCTGGGGGTGCCTGCCAGCAGGAAGGCCTTGTAGGTCACCTTGCGGATCAGCGACGCCCCTCCCCACTCTTCCTCCAGCTCCTTCACCGCGCGCTCGTCCAGCAGGTCGACGCCCTGCTGCCTCGCCGTCGTCACCGCCGACGATGACCTCAGCACGTCGACGAGCCCCGCGAACGACATCTCGTGCTCCATGTCGAGGCCCGCCGGCTCTCCCTCTCTCCCGAGGCCGACGTCGTCGAACGGGAACGGCAGGTTCCGGTACCCGTCAATGACGTACCTGTCAGAACAACACATGTTGTATCATACTTCAAAAAAAATTCCTTTGCTGCAGTGCGCTGTTTAGTTAGTGTTGTACCGAGCCCTGGAGTCCCTGTAAGGCAGGGTGGTGTGGAGGAAGCGCGCCATCGTGTCCTCTATCGGGCTGACGCGGTAGTTGTAGCCCCAGACCGCGATGACCCCGCCGGGCTTCCGCAGGACCCGGTTGGCGACGCCGTAGAACGCTGGGAGGTCGAACCAGTGCACCGCCTCGGCCACCGTGATGAGGTCGACGCAGCCCTCGCCGCCGAGCGCATCGACGAGGTCGTCCCCGGGCGTGGCGTCGGGGGTGTGGAGGTACCGGACCTTCGGGTGCGGGACGGCGTGCCGCAGCTGCTCCGCGCTCACGTCCGTGGCCAACACGCTGTCGTAGTGCTCTGCAACCTGCACGGCGGCATGGAGATAATGTCACTGTAGGTACAGCAGGCGCGTAAAGAGTAAAGACACTTCGAGAGCAAGGGGTTGGAGAGCTTACACTGATGGCGACCTGGCCATTGCCGGTGCCGACGTCCCAGGCGAGGCTGCGGTGTGCGGTGAGCGCCGCTAGCTTGGCGAACAGATCTTTCGGGTAGACCGGCCGTGCCGCGGCGTAGACAGCAGCCTGCTTGGTGAACAGCCCAGCCATCCGGCCTCGATCTCGGAGGATCACTGTCGCAACTGAGTTCTTGTGGCTGGTCTGTGAGATCTGATAAGGAGCAGAGCTGGTGAAGGTGTCGTCAACGTCACCAGAGTGCTCCGTTGACTGCAACCATTAGTTTCTTGCTGAGAGTTGGAATGACGTCATTGCTGACTTCATTATGCTTGTCAGCTTCTTGCTCCTCAAGCCTAACAGTGTGCAGTATGCACTAATTTCTTATTCTCTGTATCTAAAGATGGCTGAAAATTATGACTTTGCGTAGTGGATGATGTTGGATGTATGAATTAGTCGTCAAACGCTATCCAAAGCTGATAAGGTAAGAAAATAGAGATATTTCTATCGAACCACACCTGTAAATGCCAAGGGTAGAGACTTCAGGTGGGTATGCACTTTGGATGGCATTTCACCCACTGAGAGCATGAAAATGAAGCCCTTGAAGACTGTCATCCTCCAAGAAAGCCATGAAGACCACTGCCATCCTCCAAATTATCTGCCAATCCTGCCGAATAGCTGGACAGTAACACAAGTTAAAATAGTGATCAGGAACAGTAAGACATGATTTCCTCCATATGACCAATAACCAAGACGTAGAAGATAACAAGCTCAACTGTCAGATCAAATACCAGTAGCACAAGAAGTTCATGGCATCGCCTCAATACATGCTCAGCAGTCACCAATGTTTGAATAAAATCCACAGGAAAACAAATGAAACGCTCAAAAGCAACACACAGACTAATAACTCTGCGCAATCTTGCTATAGCAAATGAGAACATATAAATGGAACACAGATCACACACATCGGCGAACATATAAAAATGAGAAAGGCTAGTTGATTAGCCACAAAAACTGTCTTTATTTGACATTGTCCATCTCATATTTTATTTATGTGTGGATTGCTTCCTACATCATATTAATAAATACTTTATATCAAAATGCGTGTGGCGCCCTATGGAGAAAGTGTGCTTAGCGGATAACGGCACAACGAATACCATCTTGAGATAAACGAATTTTTTTTAATCAATCAGCAAGAATGCTGGTAATCTTACAATCGCAGGCAACGATACTTGTATAATAGGCTCAGAAAGAGACACAATTATACTCCCGATGAGCACAACTTTGGTAATCAAAGAAGTCTTTTTGTACCCAGAATTGACTAGAACTCTCCTAAGTTTTAAGGATATTCGAGCTAATGGTTTCCATATAGAGACTGAAGAAGAGTATGGTAAGGAATACCCGTCACGAACTCATTATTGAAACTTGATCACGAAGATCGAGTACCCAAAGAATAAATCCTGAAGATTAAATAAAATTGGGTGGATTGTACTCTTTTTCCCTTAACGATTTCTCTTGAAGTTTCTCGGCTAAGGTTTTTAATGAGGCAATTCGTGCAGCATAGCAAAACGTGTTTCATATACTTTTTCTCCAAATTTTTCCCATTGGATTTTTATGGAGTTTTGATGAGACATGAACATGTCATATGAGTGCTCAAGAGAGAGTGTTAAGAAACCTGGGCCCAGACCTTGCAGGCTTAGTCCATGATAGGCTCCTCATCCATCTGTAGACTATATATAGGAGAGGACTCCCAACCATTGTGCGTGCTTTTGTGAAAGATAAATAAAGAGAGAAAAAAAGAAATTCTCACATATCTCTGTGTTCAAACTACTATTTGTTATTGCATTGTTTTATGCAATTCTATGCTTGTCTACGAGGTGATCGCTTGGACCGGACTCTAGCGACGGTTCCTCAACAATTCTCACTGCCTCACATCACCCGATTCTAGAAGGAAAATTTCGATAAATGCCACTGCTCAATGACCTTATCAGAGATATGCCACCGTGCAGCTGGAAATTCGAAGGATGCCACTGGCAAGCTACGAATGTTCAAGAAATGTCATTATGAAGGTTTCTACCCATTTTTCCTCAAATAAACACCTGTATTTGGCTTGATAATTTCGTATGGACACATATGCCCTTCCTTTGCCACTACTACAGAAAAGGTCTTCACAGACGGTACAAAAACGTCATCACAAATGGTTTCGTGAGCCGTCTGAGTTTATGGGTCAGTGATGACATGGGTCATCACAGACGGTTTTGAACCGCTCAGGAAAAAGATCACGCGGTTACTCAACAAGAACCGCTCGTGATAGTCTATTTCGCGCAGCGGTTCTAAACAAGAACCGCTCAGGATAGTAATTATCACGCAGACGGTTCTTATTTAGAACTGCTCGTGATAGTTTTTTCTATTGCAAGAAAAAATCGGACTTGAGCCAAACCAATCAATTGCTAGACAGTAGTTTCCATATGCAACCTCTAGCAAGACAACTAAAATCTAATTAAAATTCTGATGGCAAACACAATATAGGAAAGGGAAACCAAAAGGTTTCACAACGTCCCCTCCGAATGGGAAAAAATAATAAAGTTACAATGTTAAACTAGCTAGAAACTATCTATGTCTCCAAGCTCCTGAAGAACTCATCGGCTTCTTGGATTGGTCTTGTGAGCTCCTCTTTGTACCTCACCAGCATATCACAAGATGTTCTTGCATGTCGTCGAGTTTGACTCAAGCTCGTCGACAAGGAGAGACGACTGAAAACCTTCAGCGGCGCTCCGACCTTAGGTAACACAAAATTAAGATAATTTTCTTTACAACAAACAGCCAACAAATTGTGTATGTTATGGAGATGTACACGTACTTTTAAGCAGTCTACCTCCTGCAGCAGACAAGGAGCTCCTCCGCATCCCTCCTCGTTGTCGTCGGCTGTGTCTCCTCGCTGAACCACGACAGGGAATCGAGGGTGGTCGCCGGAGCTCGGTGTGGGGAGGGGAGAGGGAGAGATTAATGGAAAACAAGGCTAGGGTGGCTATAATATATAAGGATAGCGCCAAAACATTTTAACTCCCGCGCGCGCGTTCAAAATTTTTCGAACTCCTGCGCTGCTAATCACAAACGGTTTCGTACAGAAACCATCTGTGACGACATATCACAAACGGTTCTTAATACGAACCGTCTGTGATATATATCTTATCACAGACGGTTTGTATTAAAAACCGTCTGTGACATAGAATTTTCCTTACTCTCTGGTAAAATCAGAGAGTTAGTGATTTGAAGTCATGGTAAAATCGGAGTGTTAGTGATTCCAAGCCATGGTAAAATCGGAGTGTTAGTGATTCCAAGCCATGGTAAAATCAGAGTGTTAGTGATTCCAAGCCATGGTAAAATCCGAGTGTTAGTGATTTTAAGCCATGGTAAAATTGTAGAGTAAGGAAAATTCAAGCCATGGTAAAATTGTAGAGTAAGGAAAATTCAAGCCAAGTTACAGACGGTTTTTAATACAAACCGTCTGTGATAAGATATATATCACAGACGGTTTCTAATAAGAACCATCGTGATATTACAGAGAAAGAACACGAACCGCCTATGATGAGCACGGAATTCATAGACGGTTCAGAAGAAAACCGTCTGTGAAGTATCACAGACGGTTCAAGTATCACAGACGGTTTTCAATACGAACCGTCTGTGATATTACTTCTTCATAGAAGGTTTTTAGCGCAGCCAGTAACACAGACGGTCACTAAACCAAAACCGTCTGTGATTGTATTTAATACAGACGGTTTTGGTCAACCGTCTGTGATGAGACGTCCAGTATTAGCCTTTTTGTAGTAGTGTGCGTGACATATCCAACTCCACGGCGCTTGTCGTACCCACTGCCGTCCTCTGCACGCCGCTCCACCCCCACGACGCCTGACCTCCTCCTGCTCCTCCCCTACTCGCCCCTCCGTTGCGCTTCCCCCGGCTGCACCGCCGCTCTCAACCCCTTCTCCCGCGTCCACCGCGCCTCCGCGCGCTAGTCCTACCCCTTGTGCAGCGCCGCCGCCAACACCTTCCTACGCTGCCTCACCCCCGATGAGCTCCCTGCCGAGCTCTTCCCCACCCATTCCAGCGTCGAGTATGCGCTTCCCCTGGATCCTACCGAGGAGGGTGGCGCCAGGCCTAGCCCGCCGGCCATCGTCTTCGTTGTCGATGCAGCCATCGCGTGGGCGGAGCTCGCCGCGCTCAAGGCAGAGGTGCTCAAGGTCGTGTAGGGGTTGCCCGAGGGGGTTAAGGTGGCGCTTGTCACCTTCTCGGTGTCGGTGTAGGTGCATGATCTCCCCATCTGACCTCTCTCTATCTCTCTTTCTCTACAACAATGTCTCCCGATTCATCGCCGAAAGAGACGAATCTTGCCGCTAATGGCCACAATCTGCTCCCCAAGCTCACCTCCTTTCGCTTCTCGTTGGTTTCCTCACCTAATTTTGCCCCTCCTGTCTACAGCAAGTGGAGATTGGATGCAGCGGCGGGCAAGCTTTGCAAAGCACGGTGGCGGGCGAGCATGCGTACAGCGAACGAACGCAAGCAGCGGTAGGGCACAGCCTTCATGGGAAGGTGAGGATGTGCAGCGGGGAGCGAGCTTGACAACAACAGCGGCGGAGAGTGCGGCGGCGCGGAGGGGAGCGGGTGCGATGAATACGACTACAGGTTAGCTTGGCGGCTAATGGAAGCCGAGTGGCTGTGACGACTCGACAAGTGCGAGGTCGCGTGCGGCCATGGCAACGCACAACCCACCGGCGTGCCGATGGCCCCCTCCGGTCTCCTGCGTGGTTCCAAGACACGAGTTATCGGCCAAAATGGCTTGCAAGACGAAAGCTAGGGCCAAAAGACACGAGTTATTTTGCTCTAAACGGAATCTAGGGGCATTATTGTCCATACGAAGTTTGGATTTCAAATACATGGATTTATTTGAGGGAAAATAGGTAAAAATCTCTATAATGGTATTTCTTGGATTACCTTAGCTTGCCAATGGCATAATTCGAATTTCCAACTGAGGTGGCATTTATTGAAATTTCCCATTTTAATGTTTAGTTATCCGGAAACGCTCGATCGAACATCGGCCTTTCTATCACTCGTGCCAGAGCTCCCTGGGGGTGCCTGCCAGCAGGAAGGCCTTGTAGGTCACCTTGCGGATCAGCGACGCCCCTCCCCACTCTTCCTCCAGCTCCTTCACCGCGCGCTCGTCCAGCAGGTCGACGCCCTGCTGCCTCGCCGTCGTCACCGCCGACCACGACCTCAGCATGCCGACGAGCCCCGCGAACGACATCTCGTGCTCCATGTCGAGGCCCGCAGGCTCTCCCTCTCTCCCGAGGCCGACGTCGTCGAACGGGAACGGCAGGTTCCGGTACCCGTCAATGACGAACCTGTCAGAACAACACATGTTGTATCATACTTCAAAAAAAAATTCCTTTGCTGCAGTGCGTTGTTTAGTTAGTGTTGTACCGAGCCCGGGAGTCCCAGTAAGGCAGGGTGGTGTGGAGGAAGCGCGCCATCATGTCCTCTATCGGGCTGACGCGGTAGTTGTAGCCCCAGACCGCGATGACCCCGCCGGGCTTCCGCAGGACCCGGTTGGCGACGCCGTAGAACGTTGGGAGGTCGAACCAGTGCACCGCCTCGGCCACCGTGATGAGGTCGACGCAGCCCTCGCCGCCGAGCGCATCGACGAGGTCGTCCCCGGGCGTGGCGTCGGGGGTGTGGAGGTACCGGACCTTCGGGTGCGGGACGGTGTGCTGCAGCTGCTCCGCGCTCACGTCCGTGGCCAGCACGCTGTCGTAGTGCTCTGCAACCTGCACGGCGGCATGGTGATAATGTCACTGTAGGTACAGCAGGCGCGTAAAGAGTAAAGACACTTCGAGAGCAAGGGGTTGGAGAGCTTACACTGATGGCGGCCTGGCCATTGCCGGTGCCGACGTCCCAGGCGAGGCTGCGGTGTGCGGTGAGCGCCGCTAGCTTGGCGAACAGATCTTTCGGGTAGACCGGCCGTGCCGCGGCGTAGACAGCAGCCTGCTTGGTGAACAGCCCAGCCATCCGGCCTCGATCTGGGAGGATCACTGTCGCAACTGAGTTCTTGTGGCTGGTCTGTGAGATCTGATAAGGAGCAGAGCTGGTGAAGGTGACGTACATCACCAGAGTGCTCCGTTGACTGCAACCATTAGTTTCTTGCTGAGAGTTGGAATGACGGCATTGCTGACTTCATTATGCTTGTCAGCTTCTTGCTCCTCAAGCCTAACAGTGTGCAGTATGCACTAATTTCTTATTCTCTGTATCTAAAGATGGCTGAAAATTATGCCTTTGCGTAGTGGATGATGTTGGATGTATGAATTAGTAGTCAAACGCTACCCAAAGCTGATAAGGTAAGAAAATAGAGATATTTCTATTGAACCACACCTGTAAATGCCAAGGGTAGAGACTTCAGGTAGGTATGCACTTTGGATGGCATTTCACCCACTGAGAGCATGAAAATGAAGCCCTTGAAGACTGTCATCCTCCAAGAAAGCCATGAAGACCACTGCCATCCTCCAAATTATCTGCCAATCCTGCCGAATAGCTGGACAGTAACACAGGTTAAAATAGTGATCAGGAACAGTAAGACATGATTTCCTTCATATGACCAATAACCAAGACGTAGAAGATAACAAGCTCAACTGTCAGATCAAATACCAGTAGCACAAGAAGTTCATGGCATCGCCTCAATACATGCTCAGCAGTCACCAATGTTTGAATAAAATCCACAGGAAAACAAATGAAACGCTCAAAAGCAACACACAGACTAATAACTCTGCGCAATCTTGCCATAGCGCATGAGAACATATAAATGGAACACAGATCACACACATCGGCGAACATATAAAAATGAGAAAGGCTAGTTGATTAGCCACAAAAACTGTCTTTATTTGATCATTGTCCATCTCATATTTTATTTATGTGTGGATTGCTTCCTACCTCATATTAATAAATATTTTATATCAAAATACGTGTGGTGCCCTATGGAGAAAGTGTGCTTAGCGGATAACGGCACAACGAATATCATCTTGAGAGAAACGATTTTTTTTTAATCAATCTGCAAGAATGCTGGTAATCTTACAATCGCAGGTAGCGATACTTGTATAATAGGCTCAGAAAGAGATACAATTATACTCCCGATGGGCACAACTTTGGTAATTGAAGAAGTCTTTTTGTACCCAGAATCGACTAGAACTCTCCTAAGTTTTAAGGATATTCGAGCTAATGGTTTCCACGTAGAGACTGAAAAAGAGTACGGTAAAGAATACCCGTCACGAACTCATTATTGAAACTTGATCACGAAGATCGAGTACCCAAACACTACTACAGAAATGCTAATACTGGACGCCTGATCACAGACGGTTCATCGAAACCGCTCAGATAAACACAATCTCGCACGGTTTTGTTACCCACCGTCGTGTTATTCTCCGCGCTAAAACCGCTCAGGAAGATGTCATATCACGACGGTTCATGTTTGGAACCGTCGGATACTTCACGACGGTTCCAAACATGAACCGCTCGTGATATTACCCAATATCACAGACGGTTTTTAGAACCGTCGTGATACTTCACGACGGTTCCAACATGAACCGCTCGTGATATTGCCCAATATCACGAGCGGGTTTTGTTAAAACCGTCCGTGATAATTAACTCATCACAGACGATATATATAGCTCCGCCTCCCCGCCAAAACAGATATAGTCTTCTTGATCTCCATATCTCTGGCGCCACGATAGGTCCATCGCCGCCTGCGTGCGGTTTGAGTACATCGCCTCACCTCACCGAGCCTACCGTCCATTTCACCAGATATTGTCGCCGAGGAGCTTGCCGCCGTCGCCTGTTTCACCGATCGACGACCCACCGCGCTTTGACCTTCCCCGACTTTCATTGACACCTTCCTCGTGATCGAGGTGAGATATCAAGCATAAGCATCCTTTAATTTGAGTAGTTTCAGCGTTTACGCCAAATCGCTAGTTTCAGCGCCCATGTGGGACATCACCGTCGGTTCGCTTCAGCAAGACCTTAGGGCCGAGAGCCACGACTATATAGCAATGCGATGTCACCCTAAGCCCGCTTTGAGCTTCAAATTAATCCTACTGCTTTTTAATCATTTAGTTAATAAACTAACGAGTCTATGACATGTGGGATCGCCATAGATTTTATAAATAAAATCATGAAATAAAAATGAGTCACATGTAAGTTAATAAAATCGAAAAAATGTAAAAATGAAAAATCGTAATTAAGCCTCGTAAAATACGCTTTGAAAGTCATCACCCTTTTATTTATTTTCGTGGTTTTCAATACGAACCGTGTGATGGACCGGTTAGATGTACACCGAGAACCGTGTGAGAGAAGAGTACATTAATGGCATGTCTGCTTACAAGAGCCGAGGAGGATATGTTGAATAAGGCGGAATATATGTATTGTTCATGCATTGATCGCGAGAATCAAGATATTTAACAACCGAGCGCAGATCGAAGCACACTTGATTCAAGGGTTTCAAAAGGGTTATACATGTTGGACCGACCACGGTGAAGAGCATATTATACAGAAGTCAACGATATGCATATTATACAGAAGTCAACGATATGTCGCGAATGATGTCGATTGTGGTTCCGATTCAATAGGCCGCACGATGACAATCTAGATCGAGATGCCTTGCATGCGTATGGGAACCGTGATGAGAGGGAGTATGTTCAATTCCGGGCGTGATGGAGGACTCAGAGAAACCTTTGTTCCCGGCCGCAAGTCGGAATACACAAGGTTGTCATCCGTGCTTAAACCGCTGAAATTGAAGGCAAGCAACGGTTGGTCCGACAAGAGTTTCACTTGAGTCATTAGGTCTCTTAGCGGACATGCTTAGGAGGGAAATGAGTTGCCCAAAACCACCTACAAAGCCAAAAGGTTCTTTGTCCATTGGGAATGGAAGTAGAAAGAATACATGCATGTCCGAACGATCAGTATCCTCTACCGTAACGAGTATACAAACATGCATGTATGTTCGTGTGCAACGATCCCGATACAAGCGTAAGAAGCAATCGATGACGACGAGGAATCGAGGTGAAGAAAGGACCTCCTACTAAGGTGGCGTGGTATCTTCCTGTAATTCCCCGCTTGAAGCGGTTTTTATAACCCAAAGAATGCAAATCGCTATATTGGCACTCAGAGGAGCGTAAGAATGACGGAAAGTTAAGACACCTGCCGATTCCGGCCCAAAGGAGAAACATCGATAGGAGGTTTGCGACTTCAAAAGGAACCGAGGAATATAAGGTTTGGATTGAGTATGATGGAATGAATCCTTTCGGTAACATGAGCAAATGACATAGCATTTGGCCGTGACGCTCAGATCTACAACCTTCCTCCTTGGTTGTGTATGAAGCGGAAGTATATTTTGTTGTCGATACTTATCCAAGGGCCAAGCAACCGGGAATGATATTGATGTGTACCTAGCACCATTGATGGAAGATCTAAAAATACCGTGGATTGAAGGGTGCAGTATGGGATGCGTATAAACGAGAGAACTTCACTTTACGTTCCTTGTTGTTACGCACCATAAATGATTATCCCGCCTTGCTAACTGTCGGGCCGAGTACAAAGGGCCAAAGCACAGACTCACCGCTTAGATGATACCGAGAGTGTGTGGTCAATCACTCGCGCAAAAACCGTGTACATGCGCTATCGAGGTTCCTTCGAGGGCTCACCCATACCGCAGATGAAGAAACAATTCGACGGAGAGAAGGAGGACAGTTCGGCTCCAAGGCATTTAAGCGAAAAGAGGTCTATGATATGGTTAAGGATTTAGATGTTGTGCTTGGAAAGGGATGTAAATCGAGGACAAGTAAGAAGAACATGTGGAAGAAGAGATCAATATTTTGGGACTTACCTTATTGGGAGCACCTAGAAGTTCGCCACTACATCGACGCCATGCATGTAGAGAAGAATGTATGTGATGCCTTGATTGGTCTCTCATCAACATTCGTGACAAAACAAAGGATGGTGTCAACGCACGGCTTGACTTGGTTGATATGGACATCGACTGAAAGTTAGCACCAACAAGGACCGATAAAGGATGAACGTACCTTCCCCGCTTGTTACACTCTGTCCAAGGCCGAGAGAACCGAATCGCGTTTGCTTGCATGGCGTGAAAGTTCCGTCCGGTTATTCGCCAACATGAAGAAACTTGTTTCGATAAAAGATTTGAAGTTAATTGGCATGAAGTCTCATGATTGTCATGTGTTGATGACACAAATGCTCCTGCTGTAATTAGAAGTATTTTGCCGATCAAGGTCCGAGAGACAATCATGAGGTCTGTGTTATTTTTTAACACAATTGCTCGAAGGTCATCGATCTCGAAGGACTAGATGCTCGCAGACGAGGTGGTGACGACACTATGTGATCTTGAGATGTATTTTCCTCCGCGTTTTTCGATATCATGGTCCATCTCATTGTTCATATTGTGAGGGAGATAAAGATGTGCGGCCCGTGTTCCTACGTAGCATGTACCCGCTCGAGAGGTTCATGGAATTCTCAAGTCATATGTACGGAATCGATCTTGGCCGAGGGCAAGATCGTCGAAGGTTATGCAATCAAGAGGTCATTGAGTTCGCCGATTACATGGCTCAGTCGAACCGATAGGTGTGCCTCGATCTCGCCATGAGGGGAGGCTCGAGGGTATCGGACCATCTAAGGAAAGCAATCACTCCAAATATGGATGCGTATGCTCAAGCCCATTTCACGGTCTTGCAACACATGGTGAAGTGTCCTCAGATATCGACCAAAGACAAGGACGTGCTTCGCAATGTAATCCGCCGCGCGGATGTTTGGATCACAAGACAACACAATGCATTTGTTCAACCAATGGTTGAAGGAGCGACTTGCTAGGAGCTCGTCAAGTGATATGTCGACATGGTTGGCAAAAGGGCCAACATTTACAGCTTGTAACATGGCGAGGATACGACATAAATGGGTACACATTCTATACGCAGCTCGTGATATAAAAAGCACTAACCGTAATAAATGTGTCCGTGATAGATGCATTCAAGACCGATAATGAGGAGCTCCTACTATGGGCAAATAGAGGAGATATGGGAGCTCGACCACGTGCTTTTCAAGATCCCCTATTTCGGTGCCGTTGGGTCCATCTCCACAGTGAAGGTCGATAAGCACAGGCGTCACTACCGTGGACCTTTAACGTGTCGGATACAAAAATGAAGCATTCGTAATGGCTAACCAAGTTGTTCAAGTCTTCTATGTTACCGATCCGGCAAATAAGAAGCGCCACGTAGTTCTTCATGGAAAAAGGAGGATTGTCGGAGTTGAGAATGTAGTGGACGAGAAAGAATACAATCAATTTGACGAGTTGCCTCCTTTCGAAACCAAGATAAGGGTCGAGGAAGAAGAACATGACTAAACTAGCTACATACTGCGTCGATCATCATGAAGGGCTAATTTTAAAGATTAATTGAACAATGTGTGTATATGTATATACATTACGATGAATGGTTAATTTTAGTTCATTTGAGTTAATTAATTGATTTGTACCGTGAAATGGATGTGATTGTTTCTCAAATGAATGTGAATTGATGTATATACATGTACTTGTTGTCTTTTCTCGCTTGTTTCAGAGGGCATGGCTAGCATTTCCGAGGCTAGCCAATAAAATGATCGATCTAGATATTAACCAATACAAAATAATATCACGACGGTTTGAACTATGCATCGTCTCACATGTATATCATGCATTTATTGTTTATCAAAACCGCTCATGGTTATATATATCACGCACGGTTGTTTATTAACACCGCTCGTGATATATCATATATCATGCATATTCTAAGTTATAACCGCTCGTGATACATCACATATCATGCACGGTTGTTTATTAAAACCGCTCGTGATTCATCATATCACGACGGTTGTTTATTAAAACCGCTCAGGATACATCGCATATCACAGCGGTTCTAAGTTAGAACCGTCAGGATAGGTATCATGACGGTTCTAATTTAGAACCGTCTGTGATGTCCATCCCTATTTACATTCGGACTCTAGCTAGGGTTTGCCGCCCGCCACTCTCAAACGATTAAGTTTCTCAACTCCTCTCGCTCCCTCCTCCCCGAGCCTGCCGCCACCGTCCATCGACGCCACCTCCTCGAGTCCGGCCTTCTCCTCCCGATCCCGCTGACGCCCTCCTCCTCGAGCCGGCGCGCTCCCCGAGCCCACCGAGCCTCCTCCTACAGCAATGGCCGCCTCCCCCCAAGCCCACCACGCCTCTGCCGCCGAGCCCGCCGCCTCCTCCCCCCGAGGCCAGCCGCGCCTCGACCTTCGGCCTTCCTTCCAGATCGCTTCCTCGCCATCTGCTTTCGTCTGCCGACGCCTAAAGGTAACCAATGCCGAAGTTACCGATCGACCCCACGCCTTTCCCTAACTATTTCTATCAATAATCATCATGGTCCTTCATGATAATTGTACATGTTTTAGGAATTTGTATTTGTTCTAGTCGATTATTCATATGGTATTTGTTTTGATATCGCCATCGAATACATTGCAATGATAATTCCGCCATTCTCGAGTCATCGCCTACCATGTGTCCGATGATGCACCATCCTCTCGAACAATATCCAACCGCGTAGAAGAAGAGGAATATCGAAAAGGCCCACGGCCGATTTACCATCACGAGGTCGATCGATGGGACCCTATCAATCTCGCCGAAAATATCCGTGATTCCGGAGAATGGTCGGAATAGTTGCACGGAACGGGTCAAGATCACCTATGATTCGTGGAAGGTGGTGCCCGACCATCGAAAACGGCTGTCAGGTTGGCGGAAATTCTCGATCGCTCGAGATCCCTAAGAACTCCCGACTCCGGCGACGACACGCTGTTACTACAGCGCAAAGCGTGGAAGAACTTCAAGAGCACGCTTGTCAAGAACTACGTGGAGAAGGATCGAAGCCGCCTTCCACAAGTATCTATTCTGGAAGAGTCCCGCCAAGTTTGTGGCGAAGAAGACGACAGATGAATTTAAGAGTGAAAGTCGCGGCGACACGGCCCTCTAGGCAAAAACAAGCACCCCCACGCACTCGCAGATCACTGGTATGCGGGTAAAGCCCCGATATGGAGGGATCAGAACAAGAAAAGCGCTTGAATCCTCCCCGCTATTTCCCAAGATCACTAATGTGCGCTACCGACAAAGGGTTATTTGCGAGGTTATGTATTCGCCCACGGGAAGTGTACTTTCCAAACCTCAAGACCGTGAAGTGTCCCAACACCGTAAGATATCGAACTACCTAGTTTGTAATTACTCCATAACTTCATAGGAAGTGAAATGACATGTCGGGCTATATTGCGATAACGTTGAGTGCACAATCTTCCCAAGGCTCATTCCAGCAGATAGGGAGAAGATATACTCTCTGCGGCCCTAGGAAACAAAGTGAGCATCTGTCGCACGAGAGGCGCCGGTGTTTTTGTTACATGGGAACAATGGTTCCAAGCGGACTCGGATCGCATCGAGTAGGAAGAGAGCCAAAGCCGAGCACGATGCAAAGCTACGAGAGGATCTTCGTGCATCCCTCGAGATGAGCTCATCGAAAAATTCAATCAATCCTTTGAGGAAAGGATTCGTATGCTCGAGCAAAAGCAGATAGAGACCTTTGAGGAAAGGATTAAGGGATTGCAAATGCCAAGTCGGTTGGAAGCCCCTACCCCTACTATACCGCTAGCCACCACCCAAACATCCGAGTAGTCTGGCATTCAACCCTAACCCTACCACAATAGGTGATGACAGATTTTTCGTCGATGACATCCAGTAATAATTATTATCTCCGAATACTCAATCCATTGATAGGCTGTTGGAGTAGCTAATTTTGTATCATTATGTACGAGGTGGCTACGGCGCAAGCTCCAAGTGAGATATGTCTCTGCTGTTCTAGATGTCGCTTGGGGCCGTGTATCCATCCCAGATCGGAGCTTTGGTGCACGTGCAAATCTAGCGCCGGGTTTCGCAAAAGTGAATGTGGGACGGTATTTGTGCCAATTTCGAGGCCGCCCATTGAAAATTCCCCAAACGATGAGGATGACTCTAGGGCAAGCCGCTGGAACATTCATCCAATGGACCAAGGAGGACATCCGCTCGAGCTACCGCTCCTGTCAACTTCACGGAATGTCTGCAACGGCATCAAGTCCACGGACTCGACCGCACCGGTTACTCAGACCGACATGGCAAGGCCCGCAGATCACATGCATCTACACCTCGCTCTCACCGACTCTTGTGAAGTCGACCTATACAAAGCGAGGCAAGAAGGGCAAGGGCAAATCAAGACGATCGAGTCCTCTCCTAATATCCCCTTCTTGCCGCTGGTCGGAAATACAAGCCAGCGAGCCATTGCTCGAGAAGTTAGACACTCTACCCTAGGACCGGATTGCACGGAATTGCATGCATGGTACATGGAATACCCAACAAGCCGCTTGATCAACGATGCTCGGTGTCACCGCCAAGTTCAAGGAGCATCATTTTAACCACGTGTATCAAGACGCCGTCTTCACGGTGACCTTCGACGACTTGTTCTCTCTTCAACCTCGACGAGCTCGACGCCTCAATCATACGATCCGACAATCGTAAGTGTGTACAATCACGGTCAATGTTCGTGTAATATCGATAAATGTTATATATAACTCCTAGCTTTTGTATAATAGATACATGATCCGTGAAGCCGAAAGAAGGAAATCACCGGTAGGTTTCTCGACCCACACGTTGTCTTCGAAAAAGCATCACGGCGAATGCAACATTCGCCGAGAATTACGTTATAGATTTTTTCATGGCTCACCGTAACAAGGAATTCATACTTTTGCCCTACAACCGTAAGTAAGTAGTGTTGCACACTGGCTATACTTGTTGATTTGTACTTTATAAGCAACACTAACTTAGGCTTAATGACCATGCCGACATACGTGTAGGTTCCATTGGATTCTAATTGTAATTATACCAAAACGAAATACGTAATATACCTAGATTCCCTACAGAGGGCCACTCACAACTTCACGACTATCCGGAGTTTAATCATCGTAAACACATTTCCTCCATAGAAACTCTATTGTAGTCTTTCCTTCCTTTGCAATGGCTAAGGCTAACTTCTTGGAGTCACGAGGGTGTTCGACGTGTTACATGCTAAAGGATGGAATATCAAGGAAGGACGCTGGGACATGATCAAAAATTCCGTGACTTGCTAGCTAGTACACATTAATCCTATATAACACTTCGTAGCAATGCCTCTCTAACTAACCAATTCTATTTTTGCAGTGCTACCAAAGAAAGCCCGTCATAACGTCTGTGGATACTATGTTTGCCACAACATGCAACTACTCATCGGTTCCACGATCACCAATGATCCTCGTGTTTGTCAATCTTTCAACAATTATTTCATATATACTTACCAATTTATATAAGCCCTAATTTAACCTTCATATCGACAAAGTTGCGAACATCGCAAATCGATTGGAACAGAGCGAGCTCATAAAAATTCGATCACACCTTGCGCCATTCCCTAATGCATGTGTCATAAATCCAAATGGGAGTTTCCACGGTGTAGCGATTGAACTTGATTGAGATAGATTGAACATAATGGTACATGTGTGTAAATTAATGTACATTAATGGTTAAATTTAGTTAATTGATTTGTGAATTGATGTGTGCTTGTTTTTCAAATGAATGCAATTTTGATGTGCTTCAAATGAATGAGAATTGGATGTGCTTGTTTCAGAGGGCATGGCTAGCATTTCCGAGGCTAGCCAATAAGCGTAAATAGATTTAGCAATGCAAAAGATTACCACAGACGGTTCAGATGAAACCGTCGTGATAGTCGATTACAGACGATGCGTCAGATATGAAACCGCTCGTGATAGTTCACTATCACGAGCGGTTTCATATACGTATCGCTCGCGGTAGTCGCACTATCACGCACGGTTTCATCTACGCATCGCTCGTGGAAGTCGACTATCACGCACGGCTTTATCTACGGACCGCCTGCGTGGTAGTTAATATCACAAACGGTTTTATCTACGCATCGCTCGTGGTAGTCGACTATCACGCATGCTTGCATCTACTGCATCGCCTGTGATAGTAGGTATTACTGACGGTTCGAAAACCGCTCAGTGATGACCATTAGCATTATCGACCCATAAACTCGATGGCTCACTAACCGCCTGCGTGATGGCGTTTTGAACCGCTCAGAAGGCCTTTTTTCGTAGTAGTGAAAAAATAAACTCAAGATTAAATAAAATTGGGTGGATTGTACTCTTTTTTCCCTTAACGATTTCTCTTGAAGTTTCTCGGCTAAGGTTTTTAATGAGGCAATTCGTGCAGCATAGCAAAACGTGTTTCATGTACTTTTTCTCCAAATTTTTCCCACTGAATTTTTATGGAGTTTTGATGAGACATGAACATGTCATATAAGTGCTCAAGAGAGAGTGTTAAGAAACCTGGGCTCAGACCTTGCAAGCCTGGTCCATGATAGACTCCTCATCCATATGTAGACTATATATAGGAGAGGACTCTCAACCATTATGCGTGCTTTTGTGAAAGATAAATAAAGAGAAAAAAAAGAAATCATCACATATCTCTGTGTTCAATCTACTATTTGTTCTTGCATTGTTTTATGCAATTCTACGCTTGTCTACGAGGTGATCGCTTGGACCGGACTCCAGCGATGGTTCCTCAACAATTCTCACTGCCTCACATCACCCAATTCTAGAAGGGAAATTTCGATAAATGCCACTGCTCAATGACCTTATCAGAGATATGCCACCGTTCAGTTGGAAATTCGAAGGATGCCACTGGCAAGCTACGAATGTTCAAGAAATGTCATTATGAAGGTTTCTACCCATTTTTCCTCAAATAAACACCTGATTTGGCTTGATAATTTCAGATGGACACATATGCCCTTCCTTTGCCACTACTACGTAAAAGGTCTTCACAGACGGTTCAAAACGCCATCACGCGGTTTTCGTGAGCCGCTCGAGTTTATGGGTCGATGATGACATGGGTCATCACAGACGGTTTTTGAACCGCTCAGGAAAGATATCTGCACGGCTCAACAAGAACCGCTCGTGATAGTCTATTTTCACATACGGTTCTAAACAAGAACCGCTCAGGATAGTAATTATCACAGCATTTATTCTTATTTAGAACTGCTCGTGATAGTTTTTTCTATTGCAAGAAAAAATCGGACTTGAGCCAAACCAATCAATTGCTAGACAGTAGTTTCCATATGCAACCTCTAGCAAGACAACTAAAATCTAATTAAAATTCTGATGGCAAACACAATATAGGAAAGGGAAACCAAAAGGTTTCACAACGTCCCCTCCGAATGGGAAAAAATAATAAAGTTACAAAGTTAAACTAGCTAGAAAACTATCTATGTCTCCAAGCTCCTGAAGAACTCATCGGCTTCTTGGATTGGTCTTGTGAGCTCCTCTTTGTACCTCACCAGCATATCACAAGATGTTCTTGCATGTCGTCGAGTTCGACTCAAGCTCGTCAATAAGGAGAGACGACTGAAAACCTCCAGCGACGCTCCGACCTTAGGTAACACAAAATTAAAATAATTTTCTTTACAACAAACAGCCAACAAATTGTGTATGTTATGGAGATGTACACGTACCTTTAAGTAGTCTACCTCCTGCGGCAGACAAGGAGCTCCTCCGCATCCCTCCTCGTTGTCGTCGGCTGTGTCTCCTCGCTGAACCACGACAGGGAATCAAGGGTGGTCGCCGGAGCTCGGTGTGGGGAGGGGAGAGGGAGAGACTGATGGAAAACAAGGCTAGGATGGCTATAATATATAAGGATAGCGCCAAAACATTTTGCCTCCCGCTGCTCAAAATTTTTCAAGTCCTGCCGCTAATCACAAACGGTTTCAGATAAAAACCGCTCAGGATTTACATATCACAGACGGTTCTTAATACGAACCGTCTGTGATATATATCTTATCACATACGGTTTGTATTAAAAACCGTATGTGATTTAGAATTTTCCTTACTCTCTAGTCAAATCAGAGAGTTAGTGATTTGAAATCATGGTAAAATCGGAGTGTTAGTGATTTGAAGCCATGGTAAAATCCGAGTGTTAGTGATTTTAAGCCATAGTAAAATTGTAGAGTAAGGAAAATTCAAGCCATGGTAAAATCAGAAAGTAAGGAAAATTCCAAGTTACAGACGGTTTTTAATACAAATCGTCTGTGATAAGATATATATCACAGACGGTTTTTAATAAGAACCGTCTGTGATACTTCACAGACAGTTTTCAACACGAACCGTCTATGATGAGCACGGGAATTCACAGACGGTCAGACGGTTCGTGTTGAAAACCGTCTGTGAAGTATCACAGACGGTTCAAGTATCACAGACGATACTTCACAGACGGTTTTCAATACGAACCGTCTGTGATATTACTTCTTCACAGAAGGTTTTTAAGCACAGCCAGTAACACAGACGGTCACTAAATCAAAACCGTCTGTGATTGTATTTAATACAGACGGTTTTGGTTAATCGTCTATGATGAGGCGTCCAGTATTAGCCTTTTTGTAGTAGTGTGCGTGACATATCCAACTCCACGGCGCTTGTCGTACCCACCGCCGTCCTCTGCACGCCGCTCCACCCCCACGACGCCTAACCTCCTCTGCGCCTCCCTACCCGCCTCCACAAGGCTTACCGCACCGCCGCTCAACCCCTTTTCTCCGCGCCCACCACGCTTCTACTGGTCCTACCCCTTGTGTAACGCCGCCGCCTAACACCTTCCTACGCCGCCGCTTCGATGAGCTCCTCACGAGCTCTTCCCCACCCATTCCAGCGTCGAGTATGCGCTTCCCCTGGATCCTGCCGAGGAGGGTGGTGTCAGGCCTAGCCCGCCGACCATCGTCTTCGTTGTCGATGCTGCCATCGTGTATGAGCTCGCCAAGGCCAAGGCGAGGTGCTCGTGGTCGTAGGGGTTGCCCGAGGGGGTTAACGTGGCGCTTGTCACCTTTCTCGGCGTCGGTGTAGGTGCATGATCTCCCCATCTGACCTCTCTCTATCTCTCTTTCTCT
The DNA here is from genome assembly GCA_036346405.1 of Phyllostachys edulis. NCBI lineage: Eukaryota > Viridiplantae > Streptophyta > Magnoliopsida > Poales > Poaceae > Phyllostachys > Phyllostachys edulis. The sequence continues at coordinate 74,001,891 of CM070545.1, forward strand.
ACAACAATGTCTCCCGATTCATCGCCGAAAGAGACGAATCTTGCCGCTAATGGCCACAATCTGCTCCCCAAGCTCACCTCCTTTCGCTTCGTTGGTTTCTCACCTAATTTTGCCCTCCGTCTCACAAAGAAGTGGAGATTGATGCGCATGGGCAAGCTTTGCAAAGCGGTGGCGGGTGAGCATGCGCGACAACTAATCTAACGCAGCGGCATAGGCACGACCTTCATGGGAAGGCGAGGATGTGCGTGGGAGCGAGCATGACAACAACGGCGGCGAGAGAGCAAGGCGGCGGAGGGGAGCGGATGCGATGAATACGACTACAGGTTAGCTTGGCGGCTCATGGAAGCCGAGTGGCTGTGACGACTCGACGAGTGCGATGTCGCGTGCGGCCATGGCAGCACACAACCCACCAGCGTGCCGATGGTCCCCTTCGGCCTCCTGTGTGGTTCCAAGACACGAGTTATCGGCCAAAATGGCTTGCGAGACAAAAGCTAGGGCCAAAAGACACGAGTTATTTTGCTCTGAACGGAATCTAGGGGCATTATTGTCCATACGAAGTTTGGATTTCAAATACATGGATTTATTTGAGGGAAAATAGGTAAAAATCTCTATAATGGCATTTCTTGGATTACCCTAGCTTGCCAGTGGCATAATTCGAATTTCCAACTGACGTGGCATTTATCGAAATTTCCCATTTTAATGTTTAGTTATCCGGAAACGCTCGATCGAACATCGGCCTTTCTATCACTCGTGCCAGAGCTCCCTGGGGGTGCCTGCCAGCAGGAAGGCCTTGTAGGTCACCCTGCGGATCAGCGACGCCCCTCCCCACTCTTCCTCCAGCTCCTTCACCGCGCGCTCGTCCAGTAGGTCGACGCCCTGCTGCCTCGCCGTCGTCACCGCCGACCACGACCTCAGCATGCCGACGAGCCCCGCGAACGACGTCTCGTGCTCCATGTCGAGGCCCGCCGGCTCTCCCTCTCTCCCGAGGCCGACGTCGTCGAACGGGAACGGCAGGTTCCGGTACCCGTCAATGACGAACCTGTCAGAACAACACCTGTTGTATCATACTTCAAAAAAAAAATTCCTTTGCTGCAGTGCGCTGTTTAGTTAGTGTTGTACCGAGCCCGGGAGTCCCAGTAAGGCAGGGTGGTGTGGAGGAAGCGCGCCATCATGTCCTCTATCGGGCTGACGCGGTAGTTGTAGCCCCAGACCGCGATGACCCCGCCGGGCTTCCGCAGGACCCGGTTGGCGACGCCGTAGAACGCTGGGAGGTCGAACCAGTGCACCGCCTCGGCCACCGTGATGAGGTCGACGCAGCCCTCGCCGCCGAGCGCAGCGACGAGGTCGTCCCCGGGCGTGGCGTCGGGGGTGTGGAGGTACCGGACCTTCGGGTGCGGGACGGCGTGCCGCAGCTGCTCCGCGCTCACGTCCGTGGCCATTGCCGGTGCCGACGTCCCAGGCGAGGCTGCGGTGTGCGGTGAGCGCCGCTAGCTTGGCGAACAGATCTTTCGGGTAGACCGGCCGTGCCGCGGCGTAGACAGCAGCCTGCTTGGTGAACAGCCCAGCCATCCGGCCTCGATCTGGGAGGATCACTGTCCCAACTGAGTTCTTGTGGCTGGTCTGTGAGATCTGATAAGGAGCAGAGCTGGTGAAGGTGACGTCAACATCACCAGAGTGCTCCGTTGATTGCAACCATTAGTTTCTTGCTGAGAGTTGGAATGACGGCATTGCTGACTTCATTATGCTTGTCAGCTTCTTGCTCCTCAAGCCTAACAGTCTGTGCAGTATGCACTAATTTCTTATTCTCTGTATTTAAAGATGGTTGAAAATTATGCCTTTGCGTAGTGGATGATGTTGGATGTATGAATTAGTAGTCAAACGCTATCCAAAGCTGATAAGGTAAGAAAATAGAGATATTTCTATTGAACCACACCTGTAAATGCCAAGGGTAGAGACTTCAGGTAGGTATGCACTTTGGATGGCATTTCACCGAGAGCATGAAAATGAAGCCCTTGAAGACTGTCATCCTCCAAGAAAGCCATGAAGACCACTGCCATCCTCCAAATTATCTGCCAATCCTGCCGAATAGCTGGACAGTAACACAGGTTAAAATAGTGATCAGGAACAGTAAGACATGATTTCCTCCATATGACCAATAACCAAGACGTAGAAGAAGTTCATGGCATGGCCTCAATACATGCTCAGCAGTCACCAATGTTTGAATAAAATCCACAGGAAAACAAATGAAACGCTCAAAAGCAACACACAGACTAATAACTCTGCGCAATCTTGCTATAGCAAATAAGAACATATAAATGGAACACAGATCACACACATCTGCGAACATATAAAAATGAGAAAGGCTAGTTGATTAGCGACAAAAATTGTCTTTATTTGATCATTGTCCATCTCATGAAGATGACATGTGCAAAAGCGTAATGCAACTCAAATTGAGGGTCCATGGCAATTTCAACAACAAAATGGTACAGCTTAAATGCTGCAGTTTATACACATGCAGCAACGAAAAACACCTGGGCAGATGTAACCATCACACAAACCCAACTCGCAGAATTAATATGATGCCTCTTTAGTAGCTACTGATTCTTTTCTGTTTTCTAGTGCTGAGATCCGCTGATTTAGGGCTTCATAGTGTTTTTCAGAAGTTTCCTTGACGTCCTCCACCTGGAAGTAAAGCATATTAAACCTTAGCTACAATTCAAATGTAAGCAAAACTAACAAGGTGGGTTCCATGGTCCTTTTTGTTTAGCAGATTAAATGTTCTGTCATGGGATGATGATCAATTTTCCATTCCTCACAAGTCACAAGCCACAACATTAGGTACAAATAGCTAATTCATCACGTGGTTGCCACATCACGATTCACAAACAAAGCAGAAACAACACAACAACCAGAACTACCCCAAAACAGAATCAAGTTCACAAATCATGAACAAACTAGTTAATTTTACTTATTTATACATTGACCCTGTAACAAAAGTAAGAGCAAAAAGTACGTCCACATTGAACTACCATTGCTGAAACCACAGAAGCTCTTTTCAACGAATCCTCACGACGATAGCTCTTATTGAGAATTCATAGAACCCCGCACGATAAGTTGTTAAATGAACTAAGGGCTTGTTTGAATATATTATAATACGACTCAATCCCTTCGGATGGACAGGGAACAAAAATCCCTTCCAATCCGAAGGGATTGGGTCTAATCCCTCCCTATCCAAACAAGCCATAATGCAAATATGCAATGCACTAGGGCATAAAGAATATAGAAGAAGCCCGATTAACCTTATTAGCTAGTATTAGCTAGTGCAATGGTCTTATGAAAGATATCCAGTGTTATAGTCAACACAAGATTTTGCTGAGACTAGCATGCAAACTCCCACATGATGAGCGCTAAATGGCTTGCACCAACAGTATCCCCTATGGATTCTTATTTTGATAACAAACATGTGACCCAACAGGTAGGCTAATTTAGGGGAAAATATATGCAATTTGATGAGATTCAGAAAAAAGAAAGCCTGGCTGCGAAGCGGCAAGTATGCACAGATAGCTGCATCACAATAGAAAGCACATAATTTAATGCATATTATTTCACATTGATCTCAATTTACACCATATATCTGAAAGCATCAGGGTGATCTCTGGAATCTGGACACCACGCCGACTGCGCAAACAAACATGGAACTATACTGCATCATCCTTATTCTATAACAACCTTTCCAGTAACCTCTCTCAAAGTAACTTTCCCGCGAGCCTAAATCAGTGCGAACAGCTCTAGCTCGTGGATAATCCCATACAACGAATCAGCCATGCACCACATCTGCCTTCATAAGACAGCGGTTCGCGATTCGTTCATTTCAATCATGGGGAACCAAAATGTGGCCTTTTGATCAAGAGCTACCAAAAACAAAACAACACCTAATTAGTAATTACCCAGCACGCCACAGCCGGACCGGATCACGGTTCGTGGCAATGCCACGGTAGACGACCAAATTGGCTCCATCGAATAGGATGCTTAGCGAGTTTGCGTAAAAGAAATGGGGGTAATTAACTAGATTAGCCGAGATAATTACCCCAAAAAAAGGCTAGATGAAGGTGTGGGAGCGGGGGCTCACCTGGCGGGCGATGGCGGCGCGGACGAGGAGGTGGTCCTTGTAGAGGAGGAAGCACCCCGCCGCCGACGCCGTCGCCGCGCCGGCCAAGAACGACGACAGCCGCACCCGCCACAGGTAGCCCATCCCGCCCTCCCTCTCTCTCTCTCTCTCTCTCTCTCCTCGGCGCTTTGCTCGCCGGAGACGAAGACGACAGACAGGCAGAGCCCACGATTGACGGTTCGCCTGCTCCTCGATGGTGGGTACGTCTCAAGGAAAGGATCAGCCTCCAGATGGGCCGCAGAACATTCGGCCCAGCCCGTCCACTCACCTTTTTGAGATAAAATTTCAAAACAACATCCAGGTTGAGAAAAACACCGGTAATATTAACCGGATAAAGTAACCGCCTCGACGCGACGCGACGGCCACACCACCCGCCACTGACAAGATGCCGCCGCCGCCGCCTCGCCGCCTCCTTCCTCCCGTCTCGCATCCTCCTCCGCTCTCCAAGCCGCGATCCTTCCCCCCCATGGCCAAAGCCCAGATTCCGATGCGGTTCCGAGCCCAGCCCGTCGCCACCGCGGGGTCCGCGCGCCTCGACGACGCGCTCTCTGCCGGCTTCGTCCGCCTCCTCAACGCCGGCCAGGAGGACGCGGACAGCGTCGACGGGATCTACAACCCCAAGCCGGGGGACTTCGCCGTCGGGGTCGTGGTCTCCGGCACCGAGGCCCGCCTCGACGTCGCCGTCGGCGCCGACCGCCTCGCCACCCTCCTCGCCAAGGAACTCCTCCAGCTCCACCGCGCCGAGATGCCCGCCGGCGGTGCTGAAGCAGCTCCGCCTAGGCCGGGGAGCGTGGGCATCGTGGCGGCCCCCGCATTGGATGAGGAGGCCCAGGAGCAGAAGCGCGGGGGCAGGGCGCTGGTGGCGCCCGGCACGGTGGTGTTTGCGGAGGTGCTCGGGCGCACGCTGAGCGGCCGGCCCCTGCTTTCGGCGAGGCGGCTCTTCCGTCGTCTCGCGTGGCACCGCGCCAGGCAGGTTTAGTCCTCCTCACAGTGTCCTCTTCCATCTGATATTGTCGTGTTCGAGCGCATAGCTCCCTTCTTAGTGTGGGGGGTATGAAAGCGTGAGACACTGATGCAATGATTCATGTGTTTTTGTCAGACAGATTATGCAACTTGACGAGCCAATTGAGGTCAAGATTTACGAGTGGAACACTGGTGGACTTCTGACAAGAATTGAGGCAAGAAAATACCTATTTCTTTCATTCTTACTGTCTTTTATAACCATAAATAGTTGACCCTCGTAGTGTTTGAGTTCATGTCTAACATTCATTTTGACTTCATTTCAGGGGCTGAGAGCATTCCTTCCCAAATTTGAGATCATGGCCAGGATAAATATGTTCACTGACTTGAAAAACAATGTAAGGAATATCCGATGTTATTGATTTACTTCAATGCTCGAAACACCATTCCTTTTTTGTTAATGTTTTATTACTTCGTAGTTATGATACTTGGGAAGTTTTGCACTTTTACTTATTAAATCATCTGATTATCTTTATTAAAGTGATTGGTTGCTTCTGCACACAGGTTGGTCGCACCATACGTGTGTGCATTACAAGGCTAGATGAAGAAACTAATACCCTCGTAATTAGTGAAAAGAAAGCATGGGTTAGTACACTGACTTGTCTTCATAAGCTAGATGTTTTTCGTTATTATTTTGCATATTGTGAGAGTTTTTTCCTTGCTCGGGGGAAGGCTGGCTGCAGCTTGATTTGTTCAATTTCATTTGCCGAGATGTAAGGGGCCATTTTAGGATTCCATTTCTTAATGCCATGACCAAAATGAACTCCCGCTTCTGTCATCTCTTTCAAATTGATGTTTCTGTTAGATGTATATGTATTTTCCCTGTTGTATAAGGGGTTACTTGCTTATATGTCACACCTGTATTTGTATATATATTGACCTATTGGCCTCATAATGAATACAAGCGCTATTCATAACATGGTATCAAAACGAGGTTAGGGTTAGGGTTTTACCTGTTGCAGCCGCCGTCGCTGCCGCCACCCTCCCCGTGTCCTCTTTTTACCCGTGCTGCGCTTGTCGCCTTGTCTTCTGTCGACGCTGCTCGGGGCCTCTTAATCCTTGTTGCAGCTGGGCGTTGCTCATCGCCCGAGCTCAACGCCTCGCTCACACTGCTGTCGGCTGCCGCCCAATCCAAGACCGACTGGCGTCCTTTGCTCGGGGCCGCCCGAGATTCTCTTCACTTGGTGCCGCCCGAGCTCTCGGATACACCTTCATCCCGCTGGCGTCACTCACTCGCCGCTAGGAACCACCGCCGCTTACTCGCCAGCCGCCCGCCGTCGCTTATCATCTACGCCACCGCCGCTTCCATCAGCGCTCATTGCCGCCGCTAGGGAACTAGGGTTCCCCATGCGCGTTTATTTTCAAGCAGCCGAGTAGGCTCGCGCTTTTACTAGCAAGCACCCTACCAACAAAAAAAAAAAGACGTCGTTCTAACAAATGCGCCATCCGGTATTGCTGTTAGACTTCGTTATCTTAGTCGCCGCCGCCAATCGGCCGCCACCAATGGGTATCGCTTCGCTCGCCGCTTCTCGGTGATCTTCGATGGTGTCAATTATCGATGGTTTCAAAGACATGCGTCTCTACATGCGTGGTCGGCGTCTTTGGGAGTTTCTTCTGGCATGAGTTGTCTTGCTCGCTTCGCTCTCGCTTCCACTCTTGAGTTTGTGTTCTCAAGACTACTTAGAAGATGTTCGTAAGGAGGCATCTGATGCTTTTGAGGATGCTGTGGAGACTTTTCAGACTCAATATGCTGCCTACAAGACATGGATTGATGAGAATGCCCGTGCCTCTGCTATTCTGGTTGCTAGCATGGTGGTGCAATTCACTGGGGATGTGGTTGGTTTGGCTTCAGCACAGTTGATGTGGACACATCTGCGCAACCGCTACGAGCCGTCTGGTGATTCCTTGTATTTTTTCACAGCATCAGAGAAAGCGCCGCAGCAGGAGATGCCTGCGTGGATGAGTTCTATGCCCAATTGTCTGTGGTATGGCGTCAGATTGACTCTTTGGGACCCGATATTTGCCACATGTGTCAGTGCTGTTAGTGTCAGCAGTCTCACCTGAAGCTTCATTGTATCTACGATTTCTTGACCCGTTTCCGGGCTGAGTATGAGCAGACTCATGCTCAATTGCTGGCGCGCCACCCTCGTGTGACCTTGTTGGAGGCCCTTGCCGCTGTTCATGCTGAAGAGATTCGTCTTTGTGTTGTGGGTTTGCTACCGTCACCGTCGTTTCCTTCGATTCTAGTGGCTCCTCCAGTTTCCACACCCGCTACGTCTCCAGCTACTCCTTCACCAGTGATGCTTTTACCAGTGACAACTGCTGTTGGTAGGGGACGACACTGCACTTACTGCAACAAGGATGGACATGTACAACAGACTTGCTACAAGAAGAAGGATTTACGTCGTGGTGGCCGTCCTCCACAGGAACCGGTGGTTCCTCCTCTCAGAGGAGCTCTGGTGCTTCTGATTCTCAGGAGTTTCTCACACTACTGCGTCGCATGGCTGCTCTTGCACCGTCCTATTCTGTTGGTTCTGCTGCACAGTCTTCTAGTGCGAGACCACCTTCTACTTCTTTCTCGGGTATATCACCTTGCATTCTTAACTCTGGTGCTTCCTTTCATATGACATTTGATTCCACCGGTCTCACTTCTATTCGTCCTTTAACTACTCCTATCACTGTTCAGACAGCAGATGGTACCTCTCTTTCTATCACAGGACGAGGCACTCTTTCCAATTCCTCTTTTCATATTCCTGTTGTTTATCATGTTCCCAAACTAACCATGCAACTCATATCTACCGGTCAGCTCACTGATCACGGTTGTCGTGTTATTCTCGATTCTGATTCTTGTTGTGTTCAGGATCGCCGCACGGGGACTCTGGTTGGTACTAGCCCTCGCCACCGTGACTCACAGCGTCTCTGGGAGCTTGACTAGATTCATCTTCCTTCCGCTGCCCCTGCCAATCTTCTTGCCTCTATCGTCGTTGTCGCTTTTGCTGCATCGTCTACTGCATCTTTTGCTCAGTGGCATCATCATTTGGGACCATGTCTATCTTCTTTACTTCGTCGTGGTTTTTTAGAGTCTGTGTCTGGTGATGTTTCTCTAAATTGTCAGGGTTGTAAGCTTGGTAAACAGCTTCAACTTCCTTATCCTTCCAGTGAGTCAGTGTCACAGCGTCCTTTTGATCTTGTTCATTTTGATGTATGGGGTCCGGCTTCTTTCGTTTCCAAAGGAGAACATCGATATTATATAATTTTTATTGATGATTTTTCTCGCCACACATGGATATGCTTTATGTCATCTCGTAGTGAGGTTTTATCCATCTACAATACTTTTTCCACCATGATCCGTGCTCAGTTTGATTCTCCTATTCGTGTCTTTCGTGCTGACTCTGCTGGGGAATATTTGTCAGGAGTCATTCGTGGTTTTCTTGCTGAGCAGGGCACTCTCTCTCAGTTTTCTTGCCCTAGTGCTCATGCTCGAATCGTGTGGTGAGCAGGCTTATCGTCATCTTCTTGAGACGACCCATGCTCTTATATCGCTTTTTGTCTTTGTCCGCCACACTTCTAGGTTGAGGTCTCAAGCTCTACTGTCACTTTCCTGATTAATATTCAGTCTTCTTCTGCTCTTCAGGGTGGGATCCCAGTTGAGCGTCTCTGTGGCAAGACTCCTGACTATTCTAGTCTTCGCCTCTTTGGGTGTGTGTGCTATGTTCTTCTAGCCCCTCGTGAGCGCACTAAGCTGACCGCTCAGTCCGTGGAGTGCGTTTTTCTGGGCTATAGCGCTGAGCATAAGGGATATCGTTGTTAGGATCCTGTTGGCCGACGGATGCGGGTTTCTCGAGGCATCACTTTTCATGAGTCTCGACCTTTCTACCCTCGTCCTTCTCCTTCCACCACTCCAGCATCTCTTGTCGAGCCGCTTTCTTTTCTGACTTTTCCTGCCACCCCCATAGTCACCACACCTCCATCATAGTCTTCAGCCTCTCCTCGATATGCTCTTCATGATCACCAGTCTGTTCGGCCTCCTGCGCTTTTGTTTAGCGGCTCTTGCCGAACAGACTTCTTATCGTGATGCTGCTGTTCATTAGGAGTGGCAGCATGCGATGGCAGAGGAGATTGCTGCCCTTGAGCGTACTAGCACGTGGGATCTTGTCCCTCTTCTCGCACGTGTTACTCCTATCACGTGTAAGTGGGTTTATAAGGTTAAGATCCGCTCTGATGATTCTCTTGAGCGATACAAGGCTCGTCTTGTGGCACGTGGTTTTCAGCAAGAGCATGGACGTAATTATGATGAGATATTTGCTTCTATGGCTTACATGACCACCGTTCGCACTCTTCTGGCTGTAGCGTCTGTTCGGGTATGGTCCATCTCTCAGCTTGATGTCAAGAATGTCTTTCTCAATGGTGAGCTGCGTGAAGAAGTTTATATGCAACCACCACCAGGGTATTCTGTTCCTAAGGGTATGGTATGTCACATTCGCTGATCTCTTTACGGCTTCAAACAAGCTCCTCGTGCCTGGTTTGATCGTTTCTCTTCTGTTGTCACTGCAGCTAATTTCTCTACCAGTGCTCATGATCCTGCTCTCGTTATTCACACTTCGCCTCGTGGCCGGACGCTTCTCTTTTTATATGTTGATGATATGATCATTACTGGAGATGATTCTCAGTACATCACCTTTGTGAAGGAGCGTTTTAATGAGCAGTTTCTCATGTCTGATCTGAGTCTTCTTCGCTACTTTCTTGGGGTTGAGGTTATTGCTACACCTGAGGGCTTCTATATGTCCCAAGAAAAGTATATTCAGGATCTTCTTGATCGTGCTTCTCTTACTGATTAGCACACCGCTGAGACTCCTATGGAGCTTAATGTTCATCTTCGGCCCACTGATGGTGAGCCTCTTGCCGATTCTACTCGCTATCGTCACCTTGTTGGGAGTCATGTTTATCTGGGTGTCACTCGTCCTGATATTTCGTATCCTGTGCATATCTTGAGTCAGTTTGTTTCTACTCCCACTCAGCTCCACTATAGTCATCTTCTTTGTGTTCAACGATATCTTCGTGGAACCATCACTCGTCGTCTGTTTTTCTCTCGCTCCAGCTCTTTACAGCTCCAGGCATATTCTGATGCTACTTGGACTAGTGATCACTCTGATTGCCGGTCTCTCTCTGCTTATTGTGTTTTTCTTAGTCGTTCTCTCATTGCTTGGAAGACTATGAAGCAGACAGCAGTTTCTCGTTCGAGTGCTGAGGCTGAATTGGGAGCTATGGCTTTGTTGACTGCGGAGGTTACTTGGCTACGGTGGTTACTTGAGAATTTTGGTGTTTCTGTTTCAACACCCACTCCTCTTTCGTCTGACAATACAGGGGCTATTAGCATTGCTACAAATCCGTTGAAGCATGAGCTTACAAAGCATATTGGTGTTGATGCTTCCTACATGCGGACACAGGTACAGGATCAGATTGTTGCTCTTCAGTATGTGCTTTTAGAACTTCAGGTGGCAGACTTCTTCACAAAGGCACGGACTAGAGCTCAGCACAGCTTCTATTTGTCCAAATTTAATGTTGTTGATCCACCATAGATCTGGGGGGGGGGGTGTTAGATGTATATGTATTTTTCCCGTTGTATAAGAGGTTACTTGCATATATACCATAGCTATACTTGTATATGTATTGGTCCATTGGTCTCATAATGAATACATGCGCTATTCATAACAGTTTCAATATCTTGTCATTTTTTCCAGAGAAATAGATTCTATGTCAAACTATAGCTATTGCATTAGAGAAGAAAAGAAACTAATAGAAGTCGATGAATGGAGGTTCATATTTAGGACTATGTTTTGTTTGTAACTTTGTAAATTTTGTATATCTGTAAATGGTAGTGATCAAGTACCATAATCCAGAGTTGAAATGTGGCCCAATCGAATATGGTGGCACCCATTTAAATTAAATCTGGAGTATGCTAAGTATGTCATGTATTTCATTTCCCTTGATCGGTTCAGACACACTGACCAATGCCATCAGGCTCGCACCAATTGTGAATGTTAAATCAGTTGCACGACATTGCATTATCTATACTACAAAACAACGGCACAAGCTCTGGACCTTCTTGTCCGCAAAATCTTGATTAGTTTTCCTGTTAAAACTTATAAGTTCTCACAAGTGATGCACAAGTAGACACAGCAAGTTCATTTCCGTTTCACTGCAAATGTTACTGACACCGTTGGACATATAGCAACAAACAATATACCAATATACTGAACTCCCAATCATCAGGAAATGACATATCTTAAAGAAGGAACTCTTCTACAAGGGAATGTTCACAAGATTTTTCCATACGGTGCACAAGTTAGGATAAGTGGGACCAACAGAAGGTATGAGATGGTAATCTTTGCAATGCAGCTTGTGTTTCCTATTTGTTGATTATAATTAATTTGTATTTGGTCTAAGGACCTATAATGTGCAGTCAGGCATGTGCTATTAACATAGCGTCTTGTTTTTCATTTTGTCAAGGAAAGCAAATAATAGTGTATTCAATTACTCGCATGCAGTGGGTTATTGCACGTCTCCAACATTAGTCGAGGTCGTGTCGTGTCAGTAAGCGACATCCTAAAGATAGATGAGGAGGTGAAAGTTCTTGTGGTCAAGTCAAATGTTCCAGATAAAATCGCACTCAGGTAAACCTTGACTGTACTACTCATTGGCTCTATTCAGCTTTGTTTGTGTGAGATATTGTCATTAGAAAACATAGTGATGGTTCTGGTTTACTGAATACTTTGTGTGAGATATTGTCATCAGATATGGTAGAATACTGAAATTTATTTTGCTACTTAATCAACAGCATAACAGACCTTGAGGGTGCACCTGGTTTATTTCTTTCAGACAAAGAGGTGAGATACTGAATTCCATTTTAGTTTAGTTTTATCCTCAGTATCTTGTTTGACAACTTTCCCTCCTCCAATGCATCTTTTCTTAGTACCATCTGTCTTATGCTGCTGCAGAAGGTGTTCTCAGAAGCTGAGGAAATGGCGAAGAGGTATCGGGAGCAGCTTCCTGTTGTCTCTCAGAACACTGAATTAGATGGTGATCTTCCAGGAGAAACAATTCCATTTGATGACGAAGCTACACTATATGCAAACTGGAAATGGTTCAGATTTCTGAAGCATGGCAAACCTGGTGACAATAACAATGGTACATAGTTGCCGCTGCTGCAGATTTCACCTACGGCATATTGTGAGGAGAGTTCGGTTCCTGTTGAAGAACAAAACATATGTAAGCAATTTAGCATCATGCATATGAAGCTGAACCTTCGCTGTGCGACCTGAAGAGGGAAAATGGTTCTTGGTGAGAGCACAGCACCTTCCATATAACCCCACGGATATTAGAGAAGTTTACTGAGCAGGAACAGGCAGCTTCATCTGATGACGACAACCAAAATCCTTGTTGGTTTACAGCAATGAAAATTGTGATCCTGTTGCATTACGGCAAATTGCGATGCACTGCGGCTGCAAAATATTGATCTCCTGAGTCCTGATTGCATTGCGCCTAGCTCATTGGAGAAAATGTCATAGTATTTGATTGTATGTATTTGAAGAACCTATCTTTATCACACTTGTATTTCCAGCAAAGTGTGCAAATACTCCTGGAAACAAACAAGTCAACAACACGAAAGTGTAAAAATAGTCTCTGAATTTTGGCAAAATAATGAAATTCTGCCCCTGAAGATCAATCTTGTTTTTGGTCCTTCATTTCTTTTTGTTGACTATCGTCCCTTTCTGGATACCTGTTTAAGATGAAGGAACTTCATAAGCAATAACTTCATTCGACCCCCTGAACGTTGGTAAAAGTCTATGATTCAACCTTCAACTGCAAAATCGGATGTTTTGCCCTCCTAAAATGTCAAAACCATCAAGTATCACCCTTAAGGCAATTCTCAGTAGGGGTTTTGCCATGTAGACACCACATCACCGGTTTTTGGCTGACAAAGCAGCCCACTCATCCACCATGTCATGTAGCTTGCCACATCACTATAGATCTCTCTCTCCCCTCCAGCATCTTTCTTCTCTCCTTCCAGCTGCAGCCACCACTGTGGCGCCTCGTGTCATTACCCCGATGGTGATCGTACTTAAGCAAGCGGATTATTATTCATCTGCCCGGTAGGACACCGCTTCAACGAATAATAAGTCTTACCAAGTTAACACAGCAGAACAATGAGATAGAAATTATACTTTATTACAGTAGGTAGTCACGCAAGGCTATGATCTTCAATACAAATATTTAATTATAATTGCAACATGGGACAAAGCCCCTCGCTTGTCTACCCTGCTCCACCGGACACCTACTCGTCCCTCTCGCCGAATAAGGTGTCCAACTCACCCTGGTCCTCACAGTAAGCGCCCTCGCCTCCTGCGGCCTCCTCGGCACCTGTGTACCCTTCACCCCGCACAGGATAATCTCCAGTTGGACTAGGATCTAATAAAGGAAGTAATAGTAAGAATGAGTACTGGTGTACTTAGCAAGCATTTATTAGCAAAGATGCACTGTATGACTCTTCTTTGTTTGGTTATCACATTTTCTAGCTCATCTCTTTTTCTGGAAATTAATTTACCAAAATTTAAGTGGCAAGTTTTAATTTCTGAAAATACTACTTACCACTCGGTGAGAAGATAGACCCCTAGTGGTCACCGTAACCTCCAATCTAGGAGATAGACATGAATTCATTGTTTTATTTAGCACTGCGCAGGCTTGTACCACTTTACCCATAACTACTCTAAGCCCTCTTTAAGCTAGGTCTCCTGCATTTCCTTTGATGCGGTGTCAAGTTCAAAGTACGGAACGTTTTTCAAGTTACGTGATTAAGTCTCCGCCCATCTATTTTTTGTCGGTGTCCTATGTGAGAACTTGAGAAATTAAACTAATCTAATTGTCAATAAGCGGTCATTAGCAGTAAAATAAAATTCTTTTAAAAAAGAACAAAGTATAAGCTCAGAGTATTATCGAACGCATCGCCAGGCCATTTCATACAAGATATCTTATCAGGAGTTCATCAACAGAATTTACAACATAAATTATTGCCGCAAGAATAAAACATCGATATAACTCAAAGTCTATCACGTGAAGTCATTACAAGCAGACAAACAATATTAATACAATCTCAGAATTAATTACAATATGAATTCCTTACAAGCAAAAGTAAATTATTACAAACTCCGAATTTATTACAAGAATTACTTACAATAAAACAAAATATAAATTACAACTCGCGATAAATTACAAAAGAATAAAATGAAACTCTTGCATGCATCTCGCCAAAGTCTTCCTTGTATCGTTGTCCGTATATTGCCAACCAACGAACCTTTTCCTTAGCCAATCCGAAGCCCTGCACATATTCCATCGACCGCCAAACAAACCAATAGAACCGCAACAAACCAAAAGCTATAAATAGAAATTAGAAAGAAAGAAAGGATTGCCGTCAGATCTCAGGAGGATCACCGAGGTTCCCAGACCAACTTAAGTTAGTCGGCACCATCTCACCTCCAGTGGGTCTCATCACCCGGCAATTCTAAAAATCCGACACCCACATTTACCGACTTACCTCAACCGAAGATAAATCTGACAATGCCTGATGGACCAATGGCCCATTCCTTTTACCTAGCCCGACACCTACTTTCAGTATTACTGACTCACTGTCCGCAGTAGAAAAGTCAAAGAATAATGCAAAGAACTCTCCATGGACCAAAGGTCCTTAACCAAATAGTTCTATGTGAGGAGGGAATGGATAGGGCAAGGGCAATTTAGGAATGCACAGTGCAAGGGAAAAGAGCCAGCCGAATGCCCCCCTTTCTTAAGCCTTCTCATTCACAAGCCACACCCACATAAACCATTCACAGACAAGAGAACTCCCAGAACCAAATACAAGCACAAAGAGCAAGCCTCACCACACCCAAACAACCATAAGCCACCCACTACCATCCAAATGGCATAGCCAAGCAAGCCAAAGCAAAGCCCAAGCCAGAATCACAACCAACATAAAAGCATCAAGCTCTAGAGAGCAAGCAAAGCCAAGCCCCACCACCACCACCACCCTCTCATTGCTAACCAAAGGAGAGCAAGCCAAGCATCCTCACCCACCATTGCCACCACAACCAAACTAACCACAGAGAGCAACCGGAGGAGAGGAGCAAAGGAGTTGGGGGAAGACAAAGGGAGCAAGAGGCGACAAGACTGCCGGTGAACGACCACAGCACCCGTGAACCACCACGGCACCCTGCGGACGGCCACGACCATCATCGCCACCACTGTCCATCCATTTTCCAAACCAATAGAGGTAAACTACCATGCCTACCCACCATTATTTTTGCTCATTCAGACCACATCATGTGAGCCAACCCAGCACAGAACCCATGCAACAATAGCTCACAGAGCACCCACCCATTCCATCTCAGAACACTAACAATAGCAGTAGCATCATCATCCATGATAAGCATCTCAGAGCAAGGGGTAGAGAGAGTAGAGCAAGGGTATACCTCAGTGCGACGTGGCAACAGCAGCATAGGTAGCACCACCACTAGTAGCCCACTTCTTTCACCATGAACATGCATCAAACAACATACCCACATCATTCTTCATGCATGCAGGAGCAATAATCAACCCACATCGGTAAAAGCATCAAGCTCTAGCACTAAAACTAAAACCAGAGAAGGAAAAGAAATGGGAAGAACAACTCCTTGGGGGAAGAAGCCGCATCTTGTCCACAACCCAAAACCCGGCGGCCCAGGCACAAGGCTAAGCGCACGGGACCGAACCCAGGCAGCGCGACCTAGGCCACAGGCCAAGCCACATGGTAGAGCCAAACCGAGCCGCCAGTGCATGGGTGGTAGGAGGCCCAGGGAAACCGGAGGCACGACGGCGGGCAGGCGACCAAGGCGCAAGGCAAGCGGTGTCGGTGGTCGGAGGCCATGCTACCGAGCTGAGGGAGGCCGAAAGCTAGGGCGAGGACTAAGCTCTGGCCGAGAGACTGGCGCCATGGGGCAACGCGAGTCGGGAGATGCAAGACTGCAGCAATAGGCCGCGGCCGGAGGTGCTGGCGCATGAGGGAGCCAACACATGGCAGAAGACCAGGAGGCAATAATGAAAGCCCACAGTGCTAAGAACATTCAGCCCAAGGTAAAGCTCCAGGGAGAAATTGAATGGGGAGAAAAATGGAGAGAGAGATAGCAACGGGGAAGGGAGAAGAAATGAGGAAGATGGCAGCCTGGGGATGGGTTCGGCCGTGAGCGGATAAAGGAGAGAGAAATAGAGGAGATTAGGTGAGAAGGGGATTAGAGTTAGGGGATTAAGTAGAGAGATAGAAAAATTAGGAAAAAGGAGTAGTTTCTAGTCAATATTAATCATGGTATATTTAACAGTAGAGATAAACACTAATATTAATAGGTGTCGGCGCTATGTAATTATTTGACCAAACGAATTTACATAAGCCGTGTACGGATAAATAGCCGTAGACTAGACTGGTAGAAAATAAAAGCAGAAAAAATGTAAAATTAATTCGAGACTATTTAGAGAAATTAATCACCGATAGAAGTCATTAAATTAGATTAATTATCAGAGGCGTTAGAAAGAAATTAATCAAAATAAAATAATTAAATTAAGCAAAGCCGACATAAAATCAATTAGTCATATTTGCATGCGTAAAAATTGAATAAACCTAGTTGCTTGCGAATATGTGTAGTAATTTTATTTTTCGTACACTAAAATGCAAGAATAGGAAACCTCAATCCTAGAACCAGTAGATCGTAGAACGACCGTAATTGGGGAGTGCTAACCTAACGTGGGTCCAAAAAATGCTATTAAATTAAAATCTGTTGAAAAAGAAAATTGACTGACTAATGTAAGCATAATAGCACCAAAAGCAAATATGCATTTATTTATTTATTATTTTTATTTGTCAGATAATTACGAAAGGACGATCCAACGAGAATCGAGTAGCTAATCCTGAATTCTTCGACGCTGATCTTTTCTACGACTACAAAGACAAGCTTATCTCTTGAACATCAATATAGTTATATTAAATGTAAAATGTATATTGTTGTATTATGCATATACATGCATGAAAACTATGTCTAGAATTCAAATCGAATAAAAAGAGAAAAGAGATGAGATGAGAAATGAGATAAGAAAAAGAGTTAATATTATGGCTAGTAAAGGGGACCCGTGGCAGGAAAGAGATAAGGGAAGATGTGGGATCCTTTACATATGGGTAATATATAAGGACCAACAAAACTCTTATCTGGATTAGAGGCCATATTTAAGTGGCAACCATTTTTTTGTTTCGACGGGCAGAAAATGATACCTTGTTACGTGGATATACTCTCCACAACGGGTAAGTAATATTTAGGAGGGGTGGGTCTGGAGGGAGAGCCAGCTCAACCATGGCGCTGTAGTGCTATGTGGAGTGTTGGGTCTATAGGGACAGCCGGCCCAACCAACATTATTGGAACTTAGTGGAGGACGGGGTGCGCCCCAGGTCACCGACGGAAAATAATGGGTGGAGAATTAATCACATAACCTGGAAAACGTTCTGTATTCTGAACTCAGAGTCACATCAAAGGAAATACGATAGACCTAGCTCAGAGAGAGCTCAAAATAGCTATGGGTAAAGTGGTACAAGCCTGCGCAGTGCTAAATGAAATCATGAATCCATGCATGTCTCCTAGATTGGAGTCTACATGAACCGCTAGGGGTCTATCTTCTCTTCGAGTGACAAGTAGTTTTTTCAGTATTAAAACTTGCCACCTAAAGTTTTGACAAGTTATTTATTTTTAGAAAAATAGATGAACTAGAAAATATAATAACGAACAGAGATGAGTCATCCAGTGCATTTTTGCTATTAATGCTTGCTGAGCACATTAGTACTTACTCTTGCTAGTATTCTCCTTTGTTAGATCCTAGTTTGGCTGGGAACTATCCCCAGTGGGATGAAAGACACGCAGGTACTGAGAAGGCCGCAGAGACGAGGGCGTTGGCTACAAGGAGCAAGATGAGATGGGCACCCTATTCGATGAATGGGACGAATAGATGACCGGTAGAGCAGGGCAGGCAAGCGAGGGACTTAGTCCCATTTTACAGCTGTAAATTACTACTTGTAATAAAGAACCATAGCCTTTCATGGCTAGCTCTAATAAAAAGTACAGTTTCTATCTTATTGTTCTGTTATGCTAACTTTGGTAAGGCTTACTATTCATCTAAACAGTATCCTACCAGACGGACGAATAGTAATTTATATGCTTAACTGTGATTACCCTCTGGGGTAATGACATGGAGCGCCACAGCTGGTATCAGAGCAATCGGTTAGGGCCACGCTAATAAAATAAAAACTGTTGCAAAACTTAAGCATGCCTTTCGCGCTCGCTATATTGCACTAAGTACCATATTAATTCTTACCTCCATATCAATTTCTATTCCATCCCATTTCAAAGATATTATGTTAAAGAGCCCATCTTCCTTAAAGTGGCAGTATACTAACGTTAACGTAGACCCATTCCTTCGCAGGATGTCTAGGTTCAGTCTTTCAACCGAGAGAGTGCAAGGGGAGAACGTAGGATTTGTGTCGTTATCTCATGCTAGTAATATGTCAGTTTGGCAAATCAACCTAGGATAGGTTGCTCGAAAAATCTAAGCGTGGGTGTGTATCATAAGATATAGACTTTAGTGTGTGGACTAAAGGCATGGAGTAGAATTCTGGCATGGATACGTTTTTCCAATTCTGGACAAACCATACCCATGAGATTCCTTACCTCCTCATCTGTATAACACTACACAACACAACACACACAGCACAACATAGCGCGCACACTCATCCGCACTGCACTACACGCACACACACTCAACGCGCACACGCACAACGCTCAGCACACAACACACTCGCACACTAACACAGCACTCATGCTCGCACTCTTCTCCTCGGTGGATCTCCTCCTCTCTTGTCCAAATCCGGCGCTGCCCGGGTGCGACTGTGCTCCTATCGCTCCTTGTTGCTGGTTTTCCTCCGGATCCGTGCCGCCTTGCTCTCTGGCGCCTCTCAGTGGGCTTCTGCGGTCGTCTACTCTGGTCGCCTCTTAGGTTGCTTTCTGGGGCTCATGCTCGCCTCCGGCTTAGACCTCGCCTCCCGCCTTCGGTGGATACCTAGCTCGTCTACTCCAACGGGTTCTCCTATACCTTTTTCCCATTACCGATTTGTTCCCAAATTGATTTGTGGTCCGATGGTAATATTGTTAGTGGGTTTTGGCAGATTCTGGGTGATGGCATGTGGGCTTGTGGTTGTGGTGGGGTTTCTGCGGGATGGCTTGGAGGTGGCTTGGCTTTGGTTCCTGGGCTTCGGCCTCTATGGTGATGGCGTGGTGGTTTCGGTAAGGTGACAGCTTGTGGCTTCCTCGGCTTGATGATGGTTGGTGGTTGTTCTGTAGATTTTGGTGGTGGTAGGGTGATGTACTGTGGCTTGTGGCTTTTGTTGTAGTACATGGGGTTTCGGTTTTGTTGGGGTTCTAGGGAATGTTGGTGATGGCAAAGTGGTGGCTTTGGTACTGGTGTGGTGATGACTTCATTGGTGGCTTGGTTCTTGGGTATGGTGATGGCCTTGTTGTTTGGTGGTCATGGTGAGCTTCGGTGTTGCATGGTGGTATGGTTCCTGGGTATGGTGGGCTTTGGTGTGGCATGGTTCCTTGGCTTCGGTCTCAGCTTCAAACCCTAACCTAAATAACTGCTTATCCCTCTTTTCATACTTTGTCAATTGTAGTTTTAGCTTCTTTACTTTGTCTCATTCAAATTTTACCATGCATGCTTGGGGATAGCTCGGTTAGGGTTGTCGTGACGGTACTCGGGGTGGGGTGTTGCACCAGGGAGCTCATCCCCACACCCCGAGGGCGCACAGTGGCCTTTGAAGGCTTTTCACCAATAGTGTGGTGTCATGCCGACTGAGACATGGTGTGCCCTTCTCTTTGGTCACCTTGCTTTGTCAGTTGTGGCTGTGTGCAGTGCAAGTGTTGTGTGATGATGCTAAGAGGGATGTGTGGGGAATGGCTAACATGTGGACTTACCTGCGGTTGGTCGGAGAATGGTTGGTTGGCTGAAGCTTGGTCGGCCCTCTGGTGGTGGTGGTCGGCTATGCAGCTTTCAGTTTGTTGTGGTCGTCCACTGGTTGCCCTTGGTCATTCAATTGGTTGTCGTCCTCTACCTCCTCATCTCTTGCCTCTTGCGTCCTCTCTCCATTGACTTCCCTTTGTGTGAGGGCTGTGTGGGTTGATGGAGCTGCTTCAGCTTGTTTTCTTGCCCTTGCCCTGGGGATGGCAGTGATGCTGGCTTGGTTTTTTTTGGAGGAGAGCAAGGTGTGGCGGTGGCTTGGCTGTGAGCTGGGTTTTTATTTGGGTCTTGGCTATGCCGCTCCCTCTCTCTCCCTACTACGCCTTACCCAAAATACCCTTACCTTATCCTCACCTCTCTCTGTGTGTTCTATCCAGCTAGTTAAAAGGCTTGGGTCGATGGTCCATAAATAATTGTTCTTTGGATTTTCTACGGCTGAGGTAAATCGGAAAAGTGGGCGTTTGGATTTTTCTAACTACCGAATGATGAAGCCCACCGTAGTGAGAGGATGCCGACTGGTCCCGGACAGTCTGGGAACCTTGATGAGCTTCACTCTTTCTGACGTTATCACTTCTTTTCTCTAACTCCATTTTATTGCTTTTGGTTTGCTCTTAGTCTTTTAGCTTTTGTTTATAATGAACTGGAATGGTGGCAGGACTTTGGGTTGGCGGGGAAGGCTATACTTACAAGCAAAACAAGGAAAAGAATATGCAATGTTTTGAAGCTACCAAGCATGCATGTTTATTTTGTAAATGAATCAATGTTGTAATTTTTACTTTTGCTTCGATGTAAAGGATTCTTGTAATTAATCTAGAGATTGTATTAATGTTTTTTTTTTTGCTTTAGAAGCCCCATTGTAAACTCTTGATAATATAATCATGTATTAAACTATTTTGCGATGTGTTCAATATTAGTCTATAATTTACTGCTTATTACAATTTCTTATTATTGTTTATTGTTGTTTAGATTAATTTAAGTGTTCGGGTTATTTCAACCACCAAGCCACTGCCTCCGCCTTGCCCCCCATCTCCTCTTCTCCACCTTCGGCACCAGCAAGGCCGAGCCATGCTTGCTGGTGACCACGCATCTCCCTAAGCCGCTCCTCCGCTAAGCCCGACCACTAGAAACATAGGAGGTGTGCTCCCCTAACCATGGTTGCAGGTCACCAACGGCCGTCGCTGCCAGCGACGTTGGGAACAATCGCAAATACCTCTCTCAACCCACACCGTTGCGACCACTCTTCTCTAGGAACCATCGCCGCCGTCTTTTCTAAGGATTCCGTTGCCGTCATTCCTGCTTCTTTGAGCGTTGTGCGCCGCCGTCTTGGACCATCTCCGTGCTCTTGGAGCACCGCTACCGCTGGATCGGACCATGTTGACCCAAATCTACACCCCCATCTCCGGCAACGACTACGGGGCTGTAACGCCACCCTCTCCATCTTCGTCGACGAACTGCAGCGGCGGCGCCGACGGGGAGGAGGGTGGCTGCAACGACGCAAGTAGAGGTGGAAAAAAAGCTCGTTAGTGGGGCTCATTGGCTCAGTTCAAAATTTCTCCAATTACACTAATTAATTCGTTAAACATTAAGTGTATACTGTTTTTGGCTTTTTACCTTCTTTAATGCAGAAATGGCAGCTTTGCTGCCTTTCTGTAAAAAAAATTGGTTAAACATTGAAATAAGTCAATTTCTAATGAAATTGGATTTCACTCTAGCTCAGCTCGTTAGCTCGATTCTAAAATACTTCCAAACTATAAATAAAATGATATTAAATCAAACTGTG
Source organism: Phyllostachys edulis (assembly GCA_036346405.1). Lineage (NCBI taxonomy): Eukaryota > Viridiplantae > Streptophyta > Magnoliopsida > Poales > Poaceae > Phyllostachys > Phyllostachys edulis. The sequence goes on from CM070545.1 coordinate 74,023,991, forward strand.
TCAATTTCGGAAAAAGCTCGATAAGACAAGGACTTGGCTCAATATCCACCCTCGCGGAGGGCATGTGGTGGGGGAGGATCGCCGTGGCAGAATCCCATGCACCTGCGTGCGGCTCGGACCCTAGCGAAGGAAGGCAGGCGGCACATCTCCAACAGAGCCCCTCGCCTGCAAAGAAGGGGGAGGAGACACTAACGGGGAGGAGAAGTAGCAGGAGGTGGGGTGGAAGCCCTAGAGGCGACAGTGCAACACTGAGATGGCTAATGATGGTGACGCGGTGGGGCTCATGGGGTGGAGAATGCATAAAGGAGGAGAGAGAGGGGCGGAAGAGACTAAGAAAGAGAGAGCAAGATTGGGGGGCGTGAGGAACAGAGCAAGAAGTGAGGAGGAAGATGGTTTTTGAGAATGACATGTGGCCGTGTAATCTTTTTCAATTTATTTGCTCATTTTACTGATTGGATTGCTTATGTGTCTTGACCCTAAATCCAAAACCGGCTTACGTGGCAATACATGTGCCACATTGGTGCCTACTTGGAGCAAAACTAGCTTCAATTAGTCTCGAGGGTAAAGTAGAAGGTATTAATATTCAAGGAGGTTACACATTCGGTTTTATAGTTTGAGATTGAAATTTAAACTTTCACAAGAGCTCATAGATCAAATGGACTTATTCGTTGTATAATTCTACGGAGTTCCTGTGTTCCCAGCTGGGGTGTTAATCTTGTTGATATTCACTCATCTTCCAGCTCTGATACACTGTAAGAAATGTATTAATACTTTGCATGTCGATTTGCACAGTGATGATTTGTCACAATACAGAATTTGGAGTGCAAGGTTTGTGCTAGTACTATACTGCTAGTACTTCTTAAAAAAATAATGTTAGCAGTAGCACTCTAGCAGTGTCGACGTCTATCTGAATTCTGAAGGGATTTTGCGAAAGTCGAGTAACTAATAATAACGTTGTGCTTTTGGCAGGTCAGTCAGGACTGTCAGAACTCTGACGGGCCTGAGCAGAGCCTGACCTTACAGCATCTAGTAAATCCATGGGACTAGGCAGTGAGATAGGAGCGAGTAATCTGAATCTTCCGTGGGGAATGTTCGCGTTGGTCATTGTTGCCTTGAGTCACATCTTCCCAGGATTTTCGGCATAGCTGTACGCAGTTACGCACGCCTGAGATCAAATCGAATCGCTGCAGGCTGCAGCAGACGCCACCCATTTACTCGTACGTACTACTGGTACACTAGACACTAGTCACTACACGAGTACTACTGCTAGTACACACTACTCTCTTGTTGGTTGACACGCAATCGTCTTTTCCATCGGCAGCAGCGAGAACATGCTTGGATTCATGAGCGTTCTCTCAGAAGAAGAAAAAAAAAAGCATGAACAAGAACAAGAAGAATAAAGAAAGAAAGAAAGAAAGAGAGGAAGAAGCTGCTTTGAGCCGAAAAGCGTTTTCAATACTTGAATGTATCAACCGAACTAATGGTAAAACAAGTTAGCATCATAAACTAGATATACTAATTTTTCAAAATTTGAAAAGAAAACTATAGGTCTATTTGGAACACGGGATCCTTCAAAAAAATTCGGTGAGAGGGACGAGGGTGGCCTCCTGATTGAGCGATCCCGGGGAGGGCCTCCGGAGGATTTCCTTCCCACATGGGGACCCACCGGTGGATCCGTGGATTTGCAGGGAGCCCAAGCTGCTGCAGCTATCCACTACTACTACCCAGATGGCTGCAGTCTGCAGAGTTGAGTGCGAGTGGACTAGCACTGTTTGGAGCAGTCAACTCGAGAAATTACGGAGGCTGCATGCAGTCAAATCTGCCCATCATCCATGCATTCAATCGCCTGCCCACTGCACGGCTACACCTGCACTACTACTGCTGCTACGCCTACTCTTCGCTATCACCCGTCCATGCCATGTGTGTATGCTTGTGAGTTTCCAGACTGTTGGGCTCATTTGGTCTCTTTCGGAGCGGAATAGGAAATTTAGGGGCTATCTGGTTCTTAGTCTTAACGAATTAAGCTAAAATTTAGTATGGCCAAAACTAAGTCAAAGCTAAAGTTTAGCAAAATGAATGTCGTTTGGATTGTGGCCAAACAAAATTTTGGTGTTACCAAAATTTTAGTGTGTGATTTCCTCACCCTCGGTTTTCCCGCATGTGACATTACCAAATATTAGTAGCAAACCAAACGATAGCAATTTTTCATTAGTGTTACCAAAATTTGATTTAGTTCACATAGGTAACAAATCAAACAGGCTCCTAGTGTCCCTGCAAACGAGATGATAAAAATAGTATCTCTACCGAGCGAAAACGCCACTATAGGAGAGCAAAGCTCTACCATGCACGGCACTAGAAAAACCGGCCTAATACAGCAACAGGATGGCACTGTGTTTATCGTGAAATTCATGCGTTCCAAGCTAAGCCTTACTGGGCAACCGCTCCTGATATCCAAATCAATATCCAGGTGACACGATGTGGCACTCTAATCTCACGGTTTACCTTACCACTGTACTATCTCGTTTCATTGTTGTTACTGCTTACTGTGAGTAGATTGCTTTGAGGGAGCGAGTGACCTTCAGTCCTTTACAGCTTATACTGGAGAATACTAGTGCTCCAAATTTACAAGACAGGAGTACCCCCAAGGACCCGTGGATTTTTCTCTCTCTCTTCCAAGACGATCCATTTCGTAGGGTTCAGAGTTCAGTGACAAGTGCTGAAGAACTCATTTCGATGTTTCCCAAAGCAAATCTAGTATTTTGCCCTTGGCCTGTCCGATCATCTCCTTGGAAACACGCACGATGCCCAGCTACGTGCGCATGTACAGGCAGGCAGCTAGCTGCTCCAGGCCGGATGTAATGCAGAAAAGATCAAAAGATCCAGTACTACTAGTATTTTCCTTTTTAATTCCTCAGGTGAGAACCCTTCCAATCCAATCTGTCGCAGTACTATTAGTATGACACCGTCTTTACTTTACACCAAACAGAAAATCGGTGGCTTTCTTGTCTGACGCAAATAATGGATGTCATGGTCAGAGTAGCCATGATTTTTTCTTGGCATTTTGCTTGTGTGACAGTGTGATTGTACGGGACCAAGTCGAATAATGGTCAGTCTTTCTAGTCTCAAACATCATCTAGTCATCTTCACATCGACGTTAGTTTACACTTTTACAGTCAGCCTTTCGATTAGAACATAGATATGTTCAGAATCAGGAAGGGTAAAATATCTCTCGAGTCTTGTGGTCAAGCACACACGTTTTCACTACGTTTGATCCTCTGTTTGATCAGGTCGCTTGTATAGCTATTGAACCCAATTGTCCAGGTGTTGGGCCTGTTGGTGTTGGGACGGGATTAGCAATTCAGAACCCTGTGTGTTCATCATACTATTCTCTAGATAAGTAGTTAGTGCACATATATCCATTGTTGAATCATACATTGCAGATGATCCAGCAAAGATTAATATTATACATTACATAAATAGTCTATCCAGACATTTGTCTTATAGTACATACTAGGCAGGTCTAATATTTAGCACATAGTTCAATACAGAAAATAGAGGTAGCTACGAAAACAGATAACAAAAGGTGAATCCATTAGCATAGCCCACAAACAAATGATTGGGAGGTCTCGGTCTACATCCCGCCATCATCTTCTCCATCTAGTCCGGACACGACATAGTAGACGTAGGGTTTTGGTCAGAAGGCTCTAGGTTTATTCATAGTGAACGAGTGTGAATACAGTCGTACTCCACGAGCTAACACATAAAATGCAATTATAATAGATACAAGACTGATCAAAGAAAGGCTTGGAGTTCTTTTGTTTGGCAAAAGCCTTTTTTTTAAAAAATAGACTATGTAAAAAGCTTGACACCTAGCATTTTAACTAAACTAGTTATATGAAATTGACTAGTATTGTGTACGTACTACTGGTAAAAGTTCCATCCATCTATTAACAGAGAATGTTTCTCAAAGGTTTCATCCACCTATGAGTAGAGATTGGTTCCATCCACCGTATGATATTTCACTTTTAGGGTTCCATCCACCCATTACTCATTAATAACGACTGGTTTCTATCCACCTAGGATGAAATCTTAGGGTTTTATCCATCCCGACAGTTTTATCCCACCCACAAATGTTTTTTTGGTGTGTGTAAAACTGAGACTAATCAAGCAAGTTCTTGTGCGTCGCCCATGACCGTGGGAACGATTACCGTGGGTGGATGGAACCCTGTGGTTCTATAATGTAATGTCAACATGCTACTGTGGACGTGCGACTGCTGTGGTTCTATAATGTAATGTCAACACGCTACCATGGACGTGCAACTAAGACAATCATCACAAAGTCTTCACAATGCACCACCCCAATGCAATTAAGCCCGGTAAGGTTTCAACCACCTAGGGATTCTATCCATCCAGCCGGAGGCCCCCTGTTGCACCGTACGGAAAAAGGTCTCTATCCAACACAGTTCCTGTATTCCACAAGATCGCGTAATCAATGCCGAGGCAATGCAAATTAGTTAGCCAGGCCAACACAATTATAGATTTGTGATTGCATTGTTAGTGCCCTTGAGGTAATCACAAGATTCGGTCCTTAATTGACTCGGGCAGAGCTATTGCATTACAAGATCTCGTGCTCTATCCGCATCGGCTCGATTTACCATCCGCCCAAGTCTAAAACATTTTTTGAGTTTTTGTTTTGAAAATCTTTCTAAGTTCAACATACCAGCCATTCGCATCCAACGATTGTCCAAATCAAGTTTCAATGTTTGAATGATGATGTCAGGGGAATTAATGCATACATGTGATGTATCTAAGTAAGGCTACCCATGACACTTAGTGACTAATTAAGTTTACCATTATTCCTAGAGTAACAAAGGATAGTGTACAACATCAAGGAATGGAATTTTATAGTTCAATTAACATTAAGGTATTAGCTACAAGCTAATGACAATGTAATTGTAATTAAAGTAAATCATGCAATTTTATAATTTGAAAACAACATAATTGCATTAAAAAGTATGTGCAATATTATCAAAATGTTGACTCACCTTGCTCACAGTCTTGCTAGTCTTGGTCATGCTCGATTTGCTACTCTACAGGAGCTTCGGAATCTAAGTATGTGAAATTCAACCAAAAACAAATGAATTAAAATGCATTCAAATAATTAAAATAAAATCTAAAATTGAATATTGTGGAACTTTTGGGTAGGGTTTAAATTTAGATGAATTTAGAGACAAGAATCGTCAAATTTGGAGTTAAAAATGAGAGAGAACGAGCTCCCTAAAGTTTGAATTCGGGGAAAAATCCCCAAAATAAACAGATGAGAGAGGGTACCTCTCAATGACAGCGGGTCCAACCCTATTTTCTATTTTTTCTGATTATTTTTATATTGAATATAGGATAAAGTCACTTACAACTGGGACCCACTCATTTTTATTTATTTTACAATTAGAAATTTTTACTGTGACTTACATGTGAGACCCATGACATTTTAATTTATTTTACAACTGAAATGTCAGCAGTGAATGACAGGTGGGGCCATTAAGGTTTTTATTTTCTAAATTAACAATTCTCTTAAAGAAAACACATGAATCACTGAGAGGTTGGGCCATAGTCCACGTGGAATCGGTCCATGTGAACAGTACCTAGGCAGTGGGCCCACAAGTCAGTGGCACGGGTCTATGGACCGGGTCTACGTAGTGCATTTTAAAGGGTGGGCCCACATCTCATATGCTCATAACTTCAATTAGGTTATAATTAGATTTTTCTAATCATCTCGGGCCCATATGTCATAATTACATTAACTAATAACTAGATTATTTGCTAACCACACAATTAAGTGCTAATTAATCCCGTCATTAACCCTAATCATGTTGTACAGTGCATCTTGTCCCTTAATTCACTCAAAACAGGGGAGGAGATGGTCTCGTTCGGGCCAAGCTCGGTACCAGCGAGTAGGGCCACGACGACTACCAACGAGCCCAAAAATGGGTTGTGGCGGTACCGGTGACCCTCCCACGGCACGGCGTTGCACGCGGTGGTCTACAGTGGTGGTGCGGTTATGCATGACAGCTGCGGTGATCTAGCCTAAGGCGGTAGTGGCTAATCCAGCAAAGCGGCGCGCGCATGAGCATCTACACCCCGAAGGGGTGCTAGTGGTGCCACTAGCTTAGTGCGAAGAGCTCCGTGCACGGTTGTCCACAGCGACAGGTGTCGGAGAAGAAGGTACCACGACTTGGCGCTTAGCGATGCTCTACGACTCAATATGACTAGCCCACTAGCTTTGCCTATCCCTAGAACATGAGGTGGCAAGGGCACTTATGGGTTTGAGGCTGAGACGATGGATATGGGTAGTGGAGGAGGTTGGCAGCGCGACTCCAAGGTCAGCGGTGCAGAGGAAGATGATGGCGATGTTCCAGGTGCTCCTATGGGAGATGAGGGTAGGGATGGTGAGCACGAGACAGGGGAGCCTGAGGAGGTGCTAACAGACATGAGAGCCAATGTCAAAGCTCACCAGAGGGGTCGGTGCGGCTTGGCGAGAACGACCGATGGGGATGGCCCTGTCACCAAAGAGAAGAAGACGGGTGGTTAGCATCGATTCCGTAGAAGAGGAAGGGAATCGAGGTGAGCAAGAGTTGGAGGAGCCCAAGGATATCCTGAAATGCTAGGACAGGGCAGCGGGGGTTCACTCTCTCTCTCTCTCTGTCTCTCTCTCTCTCTCTCTCGGGTGAAGAATGGAGGAGAGAGAAGTGGTGGGCGAGGAAGAGGAATACAGCGCGCGGCACGCGACGGCTTATGTAGGATACGGCAAGGTGCAAGATGGCAACGAGAAAAAGGTGAGCGACTCGCACGATGCTGCTGTGCCTGGCGACACTGTGACAATTCGTGGTGTGGGCGTGGACAGCCAATACGACTGGAAGGGAGCGGGTCTCACGCGAGCTCATTTGAGACGTGGGCTATAGAAGGCGAGGATGGCGGTGACGCACGACACTAGAGTGGCTAGCACGTGGGGGAAGCGAGCGCAAAGGTTAGGAGTAGGAGGAAAGCCAGGCAGACCGAGCGACGATGGCCCGGGAAGAAGGAGAAAAGAGGAACAGGTCGGCCCTATAGGGAAAGAGATGGGAAGAAAAAGAAATAAAAAAATGGGTTGGGTTGGGTTAGATTTTGGCCTGAACTGGATTTTGAGGGTGTTTTATTTTATTTTTATTTTTCTTTTCTTTTTAAACTCAAATTTCAATCCAACTTTTAGTTTGGCGACTTTAATTCTGTTTTCACTTTAATTTGTTTTCAAATTTCATGACCTTAACTTAAGTTTGTATTTTGTTAGTTGATTTTTCCAAATTCCAAATTCGACAAAACCTCAAGTAATCCACCGAAGATTCAAATAACACCACATGTATTAAAGTTTTGAGACTTTTGAGTTGTAGGATTTTTCGTAGGGTTTTTTAATTCCAATTACATAGGATTTTCTCTGATAATGCTCTTTGGAACATAGGGATGGGGTTGCTAAAATCCTATGGAATGCTTTCCTATGCCCCCATTTCCATATGAGAACTAGCAAGAGATTAGACCTCTTGGAAAAATTTATTTGAAAAATCAAATGCATTCTCTTCCTTTCTCCCTCTCTACTCTTTTTTTAGGGGAACCGAGAGCTTTATTACTCGATCAATGCGGAGGGAAAGAGGTAGGAACCGAGGGCACATAGAACACCACTCTAAAATTCCAGTGCTATTACAAGCAAACTTATCACAACAATGCGCAACATTATTCGCATCCCTTCGCTTGTATTGAAAAACAAAATTAGAAAAACTCCAAACAAGCACTCAGACTTATGCTAGTATGCATCCGACCTATCATCTAGCTGACTCCACGCACCAAGCAACTCTTGGCAATCCGTGTCTTGTACAAAGCCCATTTTCTTTGCCAGATGCCATCTCTGCACGCTAGTGCTTCTATGACCCTGGGCTTCGAAATCGCGTCATACTTGCTGCAATAGGCGCCCAAAAACGCACCTTTGAAGTTTCGCGCTACAGCTCCCGACCCTACAACACCACCAACTAAGCCTAATGTTCCATCCACATTGATTTTATCCAATCTTCCGGAGGAGGATGCCAATGCTCCTTTGCCCTTGCCACCTTAGGAACTTGTTCTTTTGAGATCTTGAGATCATTGATCATATCTCTCTGTTCTCTCTCCCACTCTCAAAGAAATGTTTTCTTCCAAAATTCCTGTGGGGTTCTATTGCATGTGGCATTATATTCGTGTGTTTCGTATTACCTACTTTTTGCATTCCAAAGAGGTCCCAAGGTTCTTTTCTGGTCATGTTTGATGCGATGATGGGTGTCCCGATCTTTCGATGAGAAGGATAACTCGATTTGGTAGAGACGACTCTCACGATTCGGCTACCAATCGTACACCACCAATATGTCTGGCAATCGCTGAACCAAATCCAAGATTGTTATCGACATTGCTAGAAGCGCGATTGACCTGACTACGAAGGTCTATTCCTGCATGCAATCGAAGAACAAGTAAGAACAAGATAATAAGTAATCTGAAATTACAAATATGATTGAAATACTCAATAAGGTGAGATTCCGAAGCGGTATTATGGTTGGTATAATCGGCACAAGCCAATACATGAAGTTGCAATGTAGCTAACTTTTAACTAAACAAAATCCAAATCCTAAAGTGTGGTGCACATGAGAATATATGAGGGCGACGGCCAGGGGGTGGACGCACGCCCCTAGGGTTACAAGGCCCATGGGCCCAAGTGTAGGTGGCGCAGCACCCTTTTGTCTCAGGGTAAGAAACAACGTCGGATTATTTTGGTGATTGCGGCGCATACAAAAGAAATTTAGAGGTGGGGCCAGATCCGTTGAAAAGAGAACGAGATAAGATTTTCAACAAGCACAAGATCACCAAAATCGGAGTCCGTATGTGAATTCTATGCACGTTTAAAGTCGGTGCTGTCTCGAGAGGCCGAATTGAATTGCATAACGTGTTCAACTGGAACTCGTGCTTGACTTGGAAACAAAATGACCTAGAAACCTTCCTTGTACCATAACGTGGAGTAGCGGTCGTATCCGGAGGGTTGATGTCCTCATCAATGTTGCTCACAATAGATCTATTTTCGAGTTAGAATCATAGTTAAGTTCACATTATATATAGTACATTTTTGCTTTGCACTAGCCTAGTAAATTCAAATCTGTAGGAAAAGCTAAATCTCACGATAATCCGACGAATTTACGCTCGTTTCGAACACGTGAATTTTCCTAGCTTGGTTCACGCGGAAATTGAACCATTTCCTCCTACAAAATTCATTGGTTCCAAACAAGCTGTCAGCTACCGCGTATACAGAAGCGACATCGACCTCCTCGTGTAGTATGAGTTCCGATACAAGAGAGTGAAATCACACCGATCCTGGAAAACGGAAGAAAATCCCCAGAAAGAAAGATGCACTACCAGGGAAGTAGGGCGTAGTACGTACATCAGTCAATTCAACGAAAGGGAAAAAAGAAATGTACATCGTGTGTGACAGTAGTCCTCTCTTTTCCAGGGAGGGGGACAAAGCGCACCAAACTGAAGAAAAAAGAGACTCTCTTTTGTAGGGTAGGGAGCGCAGGGCGTTATCCGCTCCTTCGTCCCGGGCGCCATCAACGGTCGCAAGGCGGCGCCGAGGGCCAGCCGACGCGGCCACTCAGGCCTCGAGATCCGTGCGGCTCGCCTCCGGTCGACACATCCGACGGCCCACGTCACCGGGGGTCTCATCGTCGGTCGTCACGATCTCAATCATCGAGTAAAGAAATCCAAGCGGGGCGTAACCGTCACGTCTCCCAGCCCGACACGTGACCAGGGGTGACGTCAGGGGCTCACCGACCTCGACGTGTCTGAAAGGAATGGACTTGACGGCCTCTCCTCCCGACGGCGTTCGGTCGGTGACGTCACGTACCCCTGACCAACCTCTCAACGAGCTAGCTTGGCACGTCCTCTTTTTCTTTTTCCTTAGGTCAGGTACAAGGTGGGGCCTTACAAGATTTCACCGGTACGTGCGATTTATTTTTTCCCCTCTCTCCCGTCGGATTGCTCCCACACCAGCATTTCGCTTCATCTTGGTGCCCCCTCTTCTCCGTCACCGATGTGTCGCCTCTACTCTCGCTCTAAATCCGTCGCCACCATAGAGCCTCCGATCGTCGTCACCGTGTTGTCCACCCTGACCGACGCCATTGCTGCTCGCTTCCTCGTCATAGAACTGATTTGGCGGCGACGACGTTGATGTGGGTGGCAGTGGTTTTCAGCGAGGACAGTGTTGGTCAAGAAGCACCAAAATGACGGCGGCAGCGTCCTCTTGATCCAAGCGGCGACGAATTTCGAGCAACTACAGCGGATCTGGAGGCGGCGGCGACATCGTCAAGCGACGGTGGTGCAACGGCGAGCCTGGGTCCAACGACGACCGACGAGCTAGATCCGGGGGCGAGCTTCATTGGCGCGGTGGTGGCCTCCAAGGAGCGGTGTCGTGCTTAGCTTGAGGTGATGACAGGTGGGCCCAAACTTTTTTTTTTTGCTTTGGTACCGGTGTACGTAGATGCACTGGCTCTAGGAAACTTTGCTTCTAGCACCACCCCTCCGGTGGGCAGCACCGGTGCTAACTCATCTCTCTCCTCTTCTATCACCGATTTTCCACACATCGTACATGGTGTTACTGTTCAATAATACAACCAGAATGAAGGTACGGGGACATTCCTGCTTATGCTACCATACCACTGGGGCAACCAATCGAGAGCTAGTCAAAGCGTTTTGGAGCACGAGGTTATTTGCTGTAACGCCCCCAAAATTAGGGACCGTTAAACTCTTCACAACTGCTCAATATGTGCAGTTGCGAAGTAAGCAGCGTCTTAAGCAAGCTTTCGATTACAACAAAAAACCAGACTTTTATTGCATAAGATTAAGGCTTAACATCCAGTTTTTACACTGACGCGGGCATCCAAGCCCAAAGCTAATATAATACAAGACAAAAGAACTTCAAACTACAGGCACGCTTGAGCGTGGTCGAGACCTAATAACAATAGTCGTTGTCATCCGTGGGTCCACCAAAATCCCGCTCAACATGAACCTTTGCATTTTTCTAGGTTTCCTCTGTAGATGTTTTGCAGATTTTGCAAGAATGAGTATTACAACCGTACTCAACAAGCTACACGGAAAAGCTAAATAATTACATGCAAGGAGTTCAATGGATGGTTAGGGTTTACCATATCATGTATATGTGGATACATTTTGAGTTAAAGCAGTTTACCTTTAAAACAGTAAAATAATAATAAATAATAACATCAGGGATTTCTCAACAAACTCAATTACCAACTTAACATCTCAAAAACTCTACTTATGCCTCATGTACTAAAATCACCCATGAACACAGCTTCATTAACCAGAAGCACGACGTATTCGAATACCTTTAATTATACACTTTATAGAGTTGCCCAACTTTACTCACAAGATATCTCAAACTCATACTGTCATGCAATATACACGCAATACGATAGCGTACGACTGAGCTGAGATAACAAAGCCTTTTCACTGCTCAACCCTTTTTAGCCTCTACCCGGTAAGTTCTACTCCATACAGCCCTCGGGAGACCACCGACCAACTGTGGAATTCGCGCTCCGAGGCTGACAAGACCATACCGTTGTGTAGACCAGCGAGTGTCCCTATAGACCCACTCCTGTCTCTCCTCAATTCCTTCTGCTCTATCACACAAGAGTAGTTGACACCATGTAGATATTCAATCGGAAGAGCAGTGTACTAAGCTAGGGAGTAATGACCACGCATGTGGTTGAGCGGTTTTCTGTGTCTATTACTTTGGTACAAGATTCTTGTCCTTACTTGTCCCCAGTGAGGCATTGGACCAATACCAACTCGTGGTTATCCATCCTCACCTTTTACTCACTTTTAACACAAGTCTATTGGGTTGTCTAACTTCTTGAACACAACCCTCAACTCTCCATCAAAAACCATTGGCAAACTGCCAATACTGCTTTTCAGGATTTATAAACACATTTTTGGTGACAATGCTATTTATATAGCTAATATTTTATGTGAAACTGTCAAGGTGAATATAGCATACAAAGGATTTTAACTTTGTTAAGGTGAATATGGCCTACAAGTGCTATGTGGGTTTGTCTGTGGGGGTAATAGAGATTATCTAGTTATCATGGCATTCAAAAGTATTATTTCAATAATAAAGTAATTAGCACAAACACAATAATGAAAGTAATAATAAATATATGAATTATAGGCTCAAAATGATCAATGAATGCGACTTGCCTTCTTGCACAAAATCTTCTAAATAATAGTCTTGTCCGATGTCTTCTGGAGTCTGGTTGTCGAAGTTGTGACCTAACGCGAAACAAAACAAAATAAACCAAATAAAATCCGTCTCGACAAGGAATGAGCTAGGAACAACATGCAAGTAAATAAAATCGAAAAGAAACTTAAAGGAATGTGGTGTGGGAGGGTAGGTATTTATTTGGAGCTTCATTGGATTGAACGAAGCTGATGAATGGATTCACAGGCTCGAAACGGTCGAAAATGATATAAAATGTCAAGTTAGGGTTTCGGGCGAAAAAGGTGTCGGATAATTAATAGTTTTTTTACTATTCATTAACAAAAATTGGATGGTCTACAGTAGCACAATTAGTTATTTCCAGCTAATGAATAGTACTTAGGGTTTACTGTGCATTTTTTAGGATTTGCGAACAATATTTGGAGTGAACAGTAAAAAAAAAATAGTGTGCACTTGAACAGTAGAAGGCTGGTTTGTTTGAGTAGTAAATGACCGGCCCATTTACTATTGTGTCCCATGGAACAAAAGGCTGGGCCTTAAAGACCCAGCTCGAGGCGGCTTGAGCCGCGCTCGGCCTTGCCCGAGCTGGCGGCAGCGACGGTGGTCGACGGCGGGAGTGAGTGGTGCGGGAAGCACCACTAAGTGACGGGGATTCCATTTTGGGGATTTATGTGGGTTGAGGAGGTTTGAATGTGGGGCGGCGATGATAATGGCGCATGGCCAAGGCAGTATGACAGTCAAGGGTGGCGCTTCAGAGGTAAAAGGGTGAGGGTTTTGGGGAAAGGTTGGCGTGGCAAATGAAGCCTTCTTGGGGTTGGAAGGGAAGGGGAGGAGTAGGAGCGGCGAATTTCACCTCGGGCCTTACCATAGTAGGGGAGGTGGCGGCGGGGAAAACTCAAATTGAGCTGGTTATGGAGAAGATGAAGTAGAAGGGAGATGATGGAGGTGGGGATGGAGTGAGTGGCGACGTGGGCGGCCGGAAATGGTTGGGCGGTGCTGGGGGAGGGGAGGTGGCGGGGTGAGGTGGCGCAACGAAGGCGGTGCAAGCGTCGAGGTGATGAGGTGGTGGCGTCGGAGGTGGCAGCTGACAGCAGTGGAGGAGGAGGCGGTGTCGTAGGGCTGATGATGTTGCGGGCGTGACGGGAGAGAAGAAGCACGAAAGGCGCCCGGGGAAAAAGTGCGCCACCGAATGGCCCAAAAAGGAAGCGCCACCGAATGGCCCAAAAAGGAAAGCGGCTTGGGGAGGAAAATTGCCGAATTGGGTAAGATTTCGAACTCAAACTGAAAAGCTTCAATAATTTTGAAAATTTGGTTTGTTTCATTTGCGATGTAGCAGGAAACACTGTAATTTTCATTTGCGAATCAACGAAATTATCGTGTTTCGAATCGTGGCCTAAGATGCGTTCTGGCTATCGGGGAGTAGAGGTGTCGTGTGATTGGTGAAATGACCATTTTCGGAAAGAAAACCACTAGGATCGTATCTCATCAGGGCGAGACTAGATAGAGTGATCCTTTTGAATATAATTGAAGAGCTAAGCAGGCGTTCAGTTTCTTTCAAAACTTGTTACAAAACACGGGCTGCTCACGTAAACGTAATGCGCAAAACCGGCTTCTTCTGGTAATCAGAGTTGCATACAGCTTAAATAGCGCACTGACCTTTTAGACGCATCTCGCATGCATTCATGCAAATTATTATCCTCCTTTAGTTAGGTCCATAAAATGAAATCAAGCTCCTTTCATCTTGGATAAAAAGAAGAAGAGACTGTCTATTTGTAAGGTGACTGAATTCTTTTAAACATAAGTCATATTTTTTACCTATTAGATCGGTATACGATCATATGACACATCAATCTCTGCACAAATCCAATGATCACAAAAATAACTTAGACTTAGAAAAATTCAAATGATTTAGAAATAGCAAATCCTTAAAAAGAAACCCCTAATTTGGTTGTGCCACACAAATAACCTACACGACCAATGGGTGAGATGAGATGCAGAATCACATGCACATGTCGGTTCAGTCTATATGACCAAAGGAACAGAAAATGTGTTTTTTAAAAACATTTAAAACCTCCTAAACAGTGTACTACTAGTAGTACAGTATATTAGTATTAGTGATAGCTGATTGATCAGAAATTTACTCCAAAACGGCCGCTACTTTTCTTCCTGTACTCGTGCGCTTGGCAGCGATCATCTCCTCTCCCGACAATATAACGGAACGGTAAACGGCAACGGCAGCAGAACCCGCGTAGAGTTAGACGTAGGCTACGCACCCCACTCAAGTCTTGACCCCGTTATCCGTTTCTTATCAGCCGAAGCTGTAGCTCTCCAGTCTCCATCCCCGTCTCTGGAAGGTTCGCGGTGCGCAGGAAAAAGGCAATTTTATTTCTTAATTAATTAAAGAACGAGAGTTAGGGGGAGGTGGAAACGTCGAAGTCGAACGAAACGGAGAGCTAGCCTGGGAAGGCAAAAAGACTTGAAATATCCGACGTGTCGTGGGATCCAGATTGTCTGCGGTGCTACAGAGAGGTACTTCGCGAACACTAGTACGAGTCTGCTATAGCGATCACCCGAGTTTAATATGTGACAGAATTTGTATGCTACAGGCATCATAGCGCTGGATCTGAACCATTAGATTTCGATCAGACGGTTGAGAGACGCTCCTAATATAGAGTACTGTTGATCCTCTACGTTTAAGCCTCCAATACCGAGGATCCGTAGACGGTGTGTGCGTAATCTCCCGCGACAACGACATGTGCAACCCATTTGCGATCTGCATCGCCCTAGCTATGATCTACAGGTAGCGAGCTCATTTCGTCAACACGTTAGGGGCGCGCGCGCGTATGATACGCAGGGAGTGGGAGGTTAGCCTGATCAATCGTCACGAAACCGGCGAAAATCACGTCTCTGGATGAGCAGTTTTGTTCACGTTCAAGGACAATGAAGTAGCGTATCCTAACTGAATCAAGATTCCTGCCAAGTGGCACTGTAAAAAAACGATCATTAGGAATACCGACTAATATATGATGCTGTGTTCACGGATGGAGGCTGGAAATTTTTATCGCCGTATCGTGAGAATTAAATATCGGAGCGTGTCAAGTATAAAAATATTTTGTTATTCTATATAAACTAACGAAAAACTATATAGATGGTTTCATCAATCATAAGAAAACCATGGCTCCCAGTAGCCCCTGTCTCTGTCCTGGCTGTGTTGAAGACGGGTAACTGGTCGTCGGATTAGGCTGCAACACTATGCGAATCAAGAGGGGCAGTAGTCGGTAAACACGGGTGCGTACGGCTAAATTAACTGATGAGCATCTGTCAAACCGCGGCACGTACAGAATATACAGGTGTTGCATGATTAGGACGAAAACGATTGGTCGTGCGATTTCGTGTGCATAGGGCGTCGCCTCTTTTCTTTTCCCGTGGTCTGAATCGTTCTTCCCGGTCAGACATGAGCTCGTGTTGTTTTATAAATTTCAGGCTACGCGTAAGAACCGTTGTGACTGTAGGAATTGACAACAACTGGCTAGCTCAGCGCCAACTAAGGGAGAAGAGAGAGATAAGCTAGCTGCCGTATCTTCTCTTATTTTTTCACGTGATGATTCCGACTTGCATATATTTGAGTCACGCATATATTTTTCTCACACTTCTGGTTAAAAAAACAAGGCAAGGACAACATTCGAAAACCCTTTGTTCGGTACAAAAAATTTCACATAATTTCGCTAAAGAACGTATAGTGAGATTGGGTGTTTAATTTCCTCTTAAGCTTCTTACGAAAAACCCTACGTTTCATTTTGGACCTAGTTCCACCAATTAAAGTAATTATGCTAAAATTCTAGGATTGTTTTTGTTATTGCCACTCAAAATGTGTGTAATATTGTTTCTGCCATTGAAAATTTGTGCTTCATCTCGCTTTTACCACTTCCGTCGGTCCACTTCACAGTCAAATTAACAGAATGACTAAAAGACCATGGTGAGCAAGCCTCGCCAGGAGCAAGCCGGTTGGCTCCCTGGGCTATGCTTGGTTATGAGCCAGACTCTCAGCGTGGATAATGAAGGCTCGGACCAGGCAGCGGTTCCCAGGCAACTCTCTTATTTTAAAAAGAAGTGTTACTTATTATATCCAGACACGAATTACCAATCAAACACCATATTCTAGGTTTACCTGATCAGACAAAAATCATCTACTTCTCAGACTACTCTCAGACACTACTTTTTCTCAGACACAACTCTCAGATCTCGAACCAAACAAACCCTTAGTCCTTTAGCCCAGGGGAGGAAGAAAAGAGACCCCTTCGGCTGGACATCTAGCTGCAAAGAAAGTGGTGGCAAAACTTGAGGGATGGGCATAAACGGAATGCCCACAAAGAGGTGAAGTTAGTGGTGGTGGCGGTTTGAGGAGCGGAGCGCCGGATTGACACCGACGGCAAAGATGAGCGACGGGGCAGCACATGCGACCGTAGTAGCGATGACACGGGGGGCTAGAGTAGCATGTGAGCGTGTCAAAATGTATAGGAGTAAGTGGCAATGCTGGGTTGAAGTGAATCAAAAGGGGACTCATCAATGGCAATCAACAGATGTAGCAAACCTTGACCGGGGGCAAGGAAGAAGATGGTCAATTCAGTCCATCGAGAGCATGAAGAATCAAATCAACTTGGGTAAAATAGGTAGTAAGGGGCGGAACATGATATGACATTGATGGATTTTTGAAAAGCTCACTGAGGTGACGGGAACACGACAGAGGTACTCGGTTGGAGCTCGGACGGCGATGGCGACAACGTTTGAGCTCTCCTCCGGCATTCTATGGCCTATGGGTCCTGTTCTTCGTCTTCGACTGCAGTCAAAGCCAGTCATGCCACCTCTTCACTGCTTCCTCAGCTGCTGCGCCTAGTCCTTGCTCGCTGGCTTCGCCGAGCGCGATGACGCCACCATCGCGACAGCTAGATGGCACGCCGCCGTCGCAGACACGTTCCGTTGTAGCGCCTCGTCCTGGCCCGTTGGCTTTGCCAAGGGCGATGACACCACCATGGTTGCAGTCGGAGAGCACAACCACCGTTGTGGACGCGTTTGGCTGCTGCGCCTTGTCCTTGCTATGGCTCATCTACTGATCCAGTCATCTTCTTTCTTTCCCATGTGAGACGAGAGGCAAAGAGAGAAATAAGGGCTCATAGTGGGGCTCACAAGCTGATAGGGGTATTGGATGTCCTTTGGGAAAGAGCTGGCAAGGAGATAGTGGTCAACCGATCAATTTAACAGTCAAAGTGATAGATACCAACGACAATGGCAAAAGTGAGAAGTAGCACACATTTTCGATGGCAAAAACGAAATGAGCAAATTTTCGATGATAGAAATAATATTACACATATTTTGAGTGGTAAGAATAAAATTTTCACAAAATTTTATTGAAACATAATTAACTATTAAATTGCATGGACATGTTCAAAAGAAGATCTAATCTTATCCATATACAAGGCGGCGATGTTAGAGACTGATTGTGCTTCGTTAGTGTTGGATCTAGATTTAGCCAATCCAAAATCCTCTGTGAATCTATTGTACTATTTCCTGGATCATTAGATAGTGCTCTCAGATACATCACTGAATTATTTCATACAGGATGTAAACTGTACCATACATTAATTACAAAACATCAAAGTTCACATAGATCACATCGGGTCAAAGTTTACAATAGGACCGAACAGGCCAAATGGATACATTACATAAAAAGCAGAAGCAAAAAGGGGGAAAGGCATATCTCGCTACAAGCAAGCGACTGAGATAATCTGTGTGCGGCCGATATTACCCAAATACTTGGATAATATTGGAGCATGCAATCACCGACTTCACAGAGATGAAGCTCTTCTTCACAGAGAGGAAGCATCATAATTAACTGCACTTCTTCACAGAAAGCATCAACCCAGAGCAAAACAGAGGAAGCTTAGGCGGCTTGGGAGCCCGTGGGTTTGTGGTCCCACGGGCAGCATCGGCGGTGCTAGAGAGGGTCTGAGGCGGCGACGCTGACACATGTGGCGGTGGCGGCACATGGGCGCACAGGCGGCACGATAATGCGGCGACGCAGCAACGAAGGCAGCGCACATGCACGGGCTACGCGACCACGGGGAAGGTGCAAGGTCGAACGGGGAGACTGGAGGTGGTCCGAGGAGATACGACAATGACGGCCGGTGGCGGGGAAGATGGAATGACGATGGCGGCATACCCCGGCAACGCAAAAAATAAAATTGAGGTGGGGATGAGAAGTAGATTATCGGGAGCACATGGTGAGACGGTCAATTTGGTCAGAGGATCACCGGAGAAGGAGATTGTGCGATGGAGGACTTTCGGCCGGCGACGTGGAAGACGATGAAATCCGGCGACGAACTGCGAAGAAACCCGAAATTGATTGAGGGGAAACGCTCGTGAGTCTCGGGAACACGATGTGACGCGGTTAGAAGTTTAAAAACCTCACTAGTGCGACAGGAACACGAAGCGGAGCGGCGGCCGAAAGCAGAGCTCGCGCCCTTTCAGTTGAGGTTGGCGATGGAGAGGGAGAGGAGCGGGCAAAGGCGAGGGCTGGGGCTTTTATAGCTAGGCGGAAGAAAGGAGTCGTTGAGGGCATGGCGGGCGCAGACCAGGGAGCGTGGCAAAGAGAGGAGGCACGGTGCAGATGCGGAGGTGGGTGCCGGCGGAGCTGGTTCGGGAGCGTGCTCTGGGCGCGCATGGCACGACACGAGTGCGTCATAGCGCAGTCTGGGTGGCGTGGGCCGCTCTTGGCCAGGCCAGGGGAGACAGCGGGGGAGATGGGTTGGGCTGGGGCAAAAAGGATTTTGAAACAAAGAAACTGAAAATTTGAAATTCGAGTGAATTTTGGAGTTGCACAATTTGAATTCAAATTCAAATTTTGGACAAACCCAAAATGGGATGTTACAGTTAGCACACCTGCACACCAATCCGAACACACAGAGATCTCGGCTAATGTTTATTGTTTCAGAAGTTTTAGAGATGGCTGATCAGTTGCCGCCCTTTTCGATATGGTATGTGAAGACAGCTAAATGGGGTAGCACACGAGATTGCAAGATTGGCGAAGCGCTTGAACCACTGTGAGATTTGGCGTGAGCATGTTTCTTCTTGTGTTGAGCACTTAGTTGCTCAGGAATGTAACTTTTATATATATATATATATATATATATATATATATATATATATATATATATATATATATATATATATATGGTATGGTACTCTGGGAGTATGTACTTCCACCTCTCATATACCACTTAAATCATACGATGATACCTCTTTATCAATTTGAGTATACTCTAATAATGATTATAAGATACCGAAAGTGAGTTTCATGAAATTTTTTATGAAAATCCACTTTTATACCAAAATCCGTGTATATACTTCTTTTATATATGAAAAATGGTATATAGCAAAAATAAAGGACTCCAATAAAATTTTTTTCAATCAAGTCGCATTGGAGTATCTTATAATTGATATTTAAGTATATTGAAAATGATAAAGAAGTATAGTGGTATATTCAAAGTGGGAGTATGTACTCTGAAGTACGAATTTAAACGCGTCATATATATATATATATATATATATATATATATATATATATATATATATATATATATATACACACACACACATACACTCGTAATTAGCCACAGGATCCCTTGGGTGCAAAGATTGGATACCTATATATGCCACTATGTTCTTTTGACTCACGGAGATCGAAGAGTGCAATCTCAGATCTCTCCATGGATTTAGTCGGTGGAGTTGGAAGCCTCCAAACAACAAAGTAATAGTACATTAGTACTCATTCTTGTTAATTAGCTAGCACAGGAATCTTTGTCTCAAATGCAGAAGCAAACGATTCATTCAATAGACAAAAAGAAAAGAAGATGATGTGCAGTGGAGTTGAAACCCTGCCATGCTACCAACTCAAAGATAAAGCTAGCCATGATAATGAATAATCTATGCTAAGTTCAGACCAGTAATAGTAGCAGACTAGTAAGTACTATTACATGCCTTTGTATAATGTGCACATGCTTGGGGTGCCATGCCTACACAATAACACTACATTTTTTATGCCTCTAATTATATATATATATATATATATATATATATGTGGTCTAATTTCTTGGATTCGATCGTATTGGATGACGTTGCCGTGTGCCCCATTTGTTCTGTATTTTTGAGCTAGACAAATGCACAAAGGAACATTCAGAGATAGCTTATTATAATTGTGCAAACGGCCAAGTGTTCCTTGATGCTGGTCAGCTCATGTGATCTTCTTAACTAGTTAGAGCATGTACAATAGTGTGACGTCAGATGCCGGTAAGTTTTGTCATGTAGAACACGAGATGATGTGCGTGAGAGAGAGGGAGTATAGAGAATTAGACCATCACTTGTGCAGTAGTCGACGGTAACACGAGAAACATGACACATTATACATAAATGTATTGTTTATAGAGACATAAAAATACATCCCATTGTAGGAGCAGTCTTTAGTGTTGTATAATATAAATGGATACTATTGATCACAGTTGTCGGTACATACCCTTAGATAATCCTAAGGATTAAGGAATAATTAGAGGAGAGTATCTATGGCGCCAGGCGAGATCGATAAGACCTGCTTTTCGGTGACAGATGGCAGGAGCAAAAGAATACTTGCGCGGATGCTCCTCGCGGGGAATTAACAAATTAATTGCGTGGTAATTATAATTTCGTAAGTAAACTCTAGATCAGTGTAAGCATATTCAGCGTGACACGTAAGCTGCGGTTTATCCACTTGATTAATTATGGTAGGTGCGTACTGTCTGGTGACAACTCAATTGGGTGGGCTTAGATCTGGCAATCGGCGTATCAGAGAAAAAAGTTGCAATGAACCGCTCCTTCATGTACTTTGGCTTAGATCTGAATTTGATCAAGGTGGTGGTATATATATGTGCTATGAAAATGATTAATTACTAATGCAGTTAATTGAATAGGAGTATATTGTTCCTCGCAAAAAAAAAAGTAGGAGTACATTGTGCGGCGTTAATTAAAGCATGAAATTTTGTTTTTTAAATCCTAGAAATAAATTAAATAATACCTTTTGATTCGAAAAAATAATTAAAATAATATATTAAAAAAACGAATTTTCGGGTCTATCCATCTGTGACCGAGCTTTTCAAGCCAGATGTACCTGTGATGCTTCATTCTTGTTTATTCCTTACTACTTTCGCTATTAATCGTCACCAACTTGGTAGCGCACGCCTCTGATCCTGGACCGAAATTGCGTAGGAAAATGCCGCTATCCTTTCTCGCCGGCAGCACGAAAGCGCAGGTTTGATTAATGCTCGTGATGATACGATTTGACCATGCGTGATTCAACAGAAGATACGATCTGACCGTCCAGGGACAGATTCTCATGAGAGAGAGAGAGAGAGGGCGCTGTTCCATTGGATGCGTCGACGCAATGAATGTTCACGTAGCAGGAGCAAATCTCAACCGTAATCTCGCCATTAATTCCCATCAACAAGCAGACGTGGCCACGAAAGGGGGGGGGGGGGGACATGCGGACGACACGATGAGTTTGGATTTTTGACCGGAGAGAGTATTTACCGAGGCCGACACGTTGAATTTGTCTTTTGCTGTTGTGAATTTTGATTATTCGAGTCCTTTGCTTTGTGCCATACAAGGAAGATAATTCGATAGAGATTTAGAGGAATGGGAATTGATTTTTTTTTCTACCTCTGTACATGTACAACTAAACGCTAACACGACTATATATTTTCAAGACCAAATTTCCCGCATAAGCCGAGTGGATTATGATGCACAGTTAATTGGAGGCTCATGAGCGTACATGTACCGGAAAACTTGAGATAATTTCACTAATTGGCTGTGACAATTCTCACGCGGTGAACAAATTTCATATTTGTACCAACTCGTGAGCACATAAAAAATACTTCGTATTTTAAATAACTTGACAGGGGTTGAACATTAAAATTTAGGCACTACTAGAATAATCAGATCTTATTCCAAAGCCCAAACTACCAACTCCCAAATTCATGCAAAAATTTAGCAAAGGCCCGTATTACCCACAAGGGAGAAAAAACGGAATCACCCCTAAAAAGAAAAGGAAACCACAGAAATCTTCATGTGGGCCCCATGGACCCCAACAATGTTGGACCCACCGACCTACATCTCCCGGAGTCCTAACTCCCAAGCACTTCTATAAATGGACGCTTCCCCCACATCATCCGGTTCAACTCAGGCCTGCCTCCTTCCTCTCCCACTCGAGAAGAACTCGGCAATTTCCTCAGTACAACTCGCCCCGCCTACCCCCTCTTCTCGCTACGTCCACGCGCTCACCTACCCAGAGAACCACCGCCACCACCCTCGCCTCCCGGAGCCACCTCGTCGGCGATTACCAGCCGCCGCCACCGGACGCCGACGCCGCCGATGGCAATGGAGGCGGCCGCGGAGTGGAGCGCCGGTGCCGGCGCTGCTGGCGGAGTGGCCCAGGAGAGCGGCGGCGGGGAGAGGCGGTCCCGCTTCCGGCGGATCTGCGTCTACTGCGGCAGCGCCAAGGGCCGGAAGGCGAGCTACCAGGACGCCGCCGTCGAGCTCGGCAAGGAGCTGGTAATTTTAGCGCCCAAGATCCTGTCTTTACGCGCCAGAACCCATAAAAATCCAATCTTTTTTGGGCTTTCAGCTTATTCAATCTCGCAGCAAAAAGGAAGAACCTTTCTGCTCCTTTTTTTTTTTGTTTCACTTGCCTTGTTCGCGTTGGCGTTTGTGTTTGTGTTTGGGACGGTCGTGGAGGCGAGTTTGTGGGGGATGGCATGGCACGAGCTGCTGTTCCTGCTGACCTGTAGTCGTGGTGCACACTGCATCAATCACAGCCTTCTTGCATGATCACACCGCACATATGGCGCACGCACTGGCCGGCACGGCAAAGACGGCTCACATCGTCCAGGGAGCCTACAGTTGGTGCAATTTTGCTCTTGTGGTTGTGCCATGGATAATCATGGGGCTGTGCCCTCGAAAAAAAATTCATGGCGCTGCGACCTCACTTGCTTGCTTCCCCAAAGGAACAATCTTTGCTTCTTGCATGCATCAAAATCTCTCACCTTTTGGGTTTTCCCTTGATGTGTTTTTTCTTCTTCTCTTTCTGTGTGCAGGTGGAGAGGGGCATAGACCTGGTCTACGGGGGAGGCTCCATTGGCCTCATGGGTCTCGTCTCCCATGCGGTTCATGACGGAGGACGCCATGTGATTGGGTGAGTCCAATTCTACTAGCATTGTCATCCACCTCTCTCTCTATCTCTCTCTCCTATACCAGTAGTTGTTTGCTTGGCAGGTGCTCTCTTCTTTGAGTGCTCTTGCTGTGAGTGCATGCGTCCTGCGCCTTCTTGTATCAAAATGGCAGCTTTTGATCAATAGGGACAGTGGCACTGGGTTGGTGTTGAGTCCTTGGCCATATCATTTCTCAGTGGGGTGCATTTTGAATGCATCTGGGTTTCACAAGAGTGGAAGCACCTTTCGGCCTTGCTTCCAAAAGGCTGCTAGCTTGCATGCTTGAAATCGGCACTTGGGCTGCTAGGTCCAAGGGGCTAGCTAGAGCTTCTCCCTTCTCTTCTATGGTCTAATTATTTCGCAGTGTTTATCTGGTCCATCTCTCTCTCTCTCTCTCTCGTGTAGGCTCTAGCTGTGCTTAGCCTGTTGGCTTGCCAGCTTCTTGCCATGGTGAAGGCTGTGGCCTTGTTGTTCTACTTGTTTGACTGCTTTATTCAAAAAACTGATGTGCTTTCTTGTTTGCCCTCTTTCTTGGCAGGGTCATCCCAAAGTCCTTGATGCCCAGAGAGGTGAGTGATCTACTGCTGGAAACGCGCGTTAATTTGATTTGATGCTGTAGTACATGTATTAGTGCTCCATGTTGTTTGGGATGCATGCTCTCTCCTTTCGCAAGTGCCTTGTTACAATTGAGGGCACAATAGAGAAGCCGCAGTAAAGAACAAGGGACATGTTTCGTAGATACACATGATGCATTTATATTCACCACATGAATCTAATAGTGCGCCTGTCCAACAATATTGCATGCTCTTCTTAAATGGACTTAAGCTAGGGTGGTAGCTGAGATTTAGTCCACTGCTGCATCACGTAGAACCGGTCTTTCTTCTATTCTTATATGGAGGATGCGATGATCTCATGTGGTACAACTTTGCGTGCTATACTTTACATCCAAAACGGCCATACATATCTTTCCGAGGACCTTTTGCGTTGCTAGTTTCAGTGGAGAGGATTTAAAGGATCTTGTTGAATCGATTTTAATCATTTCGAATGATGCAAGGGTGAAGTTTGCCAGATGCTTAATATTCTAGTTACTGCCTTAATTTGCAGGTAACTGGAGAGCCTGTTGGGGAAGTTAGAGCCGTCTCCGGCATGCACGAGAGGAAGGCCGAAATGGCTCGGTTTGCCGATGCTTTCATTGCATTACCTGGTATGATAATTTGGTAACATGTATTTCCCGTGAATTGATGGTTCTAGGATGCAAATTTTGACCCTCACTTGCATGACAGGCGGCTATGGGACTCTGGAGGAATTGCTCGAGGTCATCACCTGGGCCCAACTAGGAATCCATAAGAAGCCGGTAACTACTACATCTGATTCCTTGTAGCGTCTAGAATTCATGTCAGAAACTTGCTCGTTATTGCTCAATAATTTAAAGATCATGTTGTGCCCGCATGTTTCCCAATTCCTCTCTTGTTTTAGCGACTATAGAGGCAATTAGTTTATCGCAAAGTTGTTGGAGCCGTTGTGATCTTATGCTAACATCTTGCCTTGATTGTGGCTTCGTGGTGCTCCCATGTGATCGGCTGAAGTTTTTCCAGAGACAAATTATGTATCAATATTTTAAGCAGCCTACCATCTATAGATGTTCCATTAGAACATAGTTTGGGGAACATGAGATCTGGACTCCCTATTGTTTATAACCTGTGTTAATAAGATGGAATTAATTCTGTATGAATATTCCAACCGAGCAAAATTGTGGGGTTCCTAGCCCTCCGTCATATTATTATTAACCACAAATCTGGGTAGACATTTGTGTAACTGTTTGTGAATTAATTTTCTAGGTTGGCCTTCTGAACGTCGATGGATTCTACGATCCTTTTCTATCCTTCATCGACATGGCTGTCAGTGAAGGGTTCATAAAAGAGGACGCACGGTGTATTATCATTTCAGCTCCTACTGCTAAGGAACTTGTCCTGAAGCTTGAGGTAAAATCCCAGCTGATTTGTGTTTAATTTTCCATCCATTGCACTAGAAGCAGGGCAAGCCAACTTCGATCCATAGCAGTTTCTTCTCATAACACCAGTTCCTCCTAATGTGATTTGCAGGAGTGTGTTCCCGAGTACGAGGTCGGTTTGGTCTGGGAGGATCAGATGCCGCACATCTTTGCACCTGAGCTGGAATCCGGGATAGGGATCGCTTCATCCTGATCTTTCGGCTCGCTTTTCTTACCAAGATTCTAGCCGACCGACGACGATTTCCCTCCTCACCGAAGCCGAATATGATCCTGGAAGCGTTTCTCAGCCAGGCGTAGTAACTTCTTTCCGAAGCCAAAAAAAAAAAAACGAACTTAGCGGACGCATGTGCCGATGTATTGTGCTGGGTCTGTCAATTGATGTTTTTTTGGCGTATCATTGACACTATTAGCAGTGCCTTCCTCATCTTGTTCTTTTTGCCCCTAGCTGGAAGGAATGTATATGCAGTTTGTAGTAGCCCCTTCTCTAATTTCGCCCCCATGTTGTGCAACTATCTCCCTGTCTATTTGTTTCTCTGCACGTGTGGATGCATGGATGGATGGATTCAGGATTGATTCCTAGTAGGCCCGTGCAAATGATTCAATTCCCTAACAACACTGTGTGCGACTAGACTTGCTCCCTTTATCAGAAGGCTCTGCGCTTGCGTGCTGATAAAACGAGCCCATCATGCCTGCGCTTTTCCTGTAGGGAGTTGCGGTTCGGGCGTCGCCGTCGCCGCGATGGTATCTGTCTGTTCCTCAGGCTCTCGCTGGGATGTGCGGCGTGCCGGGTTGTCGGCAAGCGACAGGAAGACACCGGTGGGGCTCGCCGTGCTGACGAAGTGGTGCCTTGGATAGTTGGATTTGGATCCAATCAGATGTCACAACCCTTTCGGTTGGCACTCTGTTTTCTTCCAAAGGTGAGTTTGACGTTGGAATTCTGGTGTTGCCCGGCCAGAGGAAACGCAGAACAAAGCTGCTAACGAAAGGAATGTAGTGGCTTTGGTGGATTTCAACACGTGGGCCCCCCTCCTGGGACCTTGGTTGAGAGATGGAGGGAGCAGTGGGCAGACCTGTTCGTACACCGGGCTGGGCCTAAAGAAAGCCAGTGTGACAACACAAAGCCCGAGCCCAGCTTGAGGCCCGAAAAGTACACATTTTTTAAACTTGAGCCCAACCAAACGTTAAGCCTGAAAGATGAATATGTGATGCAAGTTCGTCGCAGTCGCAGAACAACACAGTTCCAGTTCTAGGCTTTCAACTATGTAAATACGTGATACACGATAAATATGTAAATATATAGATAGCCATGCATCAAACATCACATCTAATAAGGAATGTAATTATGCAATGCAACCATCTAAGTTCCAACTTCATAATTCATAGTTCTTTTTTCTAGAGTACATGTAGCCATCCATGGAGGTGACGTAGTAACATGCATGATGCATGCCGCGACTAATGGAAGAACCGAAGAAGCAATCAAGAGCAAAGTTCAAGTTTCGATTTATTGCCTCCAGACCAAGTTCCAAACTTCTAGATGTCCTGCAACATAATTAAAAGACGATAAACAATGATTAATTGATACACACGAACAGTTCTGGTAAAAAAGATTAGCTGATAATATAATTTTAGCTTGCTTGTCATTACATTCGGAATCAGAAGAGAGTTCATCAACATCAGTAGTTTCAGTAGCCCTGAAGTGTTAGAAGATGCTACAAAACAAAAGAACAATGGAAGATATTAATACACACAAGGTAAACAGTAGCTTTCATCAACCCAGAAAAAAGAATAGCTATGCCTTGGATTTGGGGATTTCCCCCCTTTTTTATATGGCGGCTAGGCAGCCGGTAGGGCTAATGTGTGTTTGTATCGGGCCAGGCCGGGCCGGGCTTCACGGGCTGCTCAACTCAAAGCCTTATCCCGGTCCGAAAAT
This sequence comes from Phyllostachys edulis, assembly GCA_036346405.1. Classification (NCBI taxonomy): domain Eukaryota; kingdom Viridiplantae; phylum Streptophyta; class Magnoliopsida; order Poales; family Poaceae; genus Phyllostachys; species Phyllostachys edulis. Next base: position 74,051,554 of record CM070545.1, read on the forward strand.
AGCTTTGGGCCAGAAATCTAGGATCAAGCCCAGGCCGGTCTGTGAGGGAGGATTGGTTAGATATAGCACTTACATCATAGATGACGTAGGCTACGTAATGATGATCATGCGATCAAATCACGTAAGCAGACGCAGTAATACATAAGCTGCATGTACACGACATAAACTCGATGTCGGGTGCCTTCGCCTGGTTAGTTGGCGGCTTGGCGGGGCCCTCGCCTAAACACCTGGTTAGTTGGCGGCTTGGCGGGGGAATCGCAACGCCATCTTCCTAATCCTATTATCGTTAGACCATCTTCAATATTGTATTTTAGCCGATTCAAATAAAGATAGAGAAGACATTGAATCGATTCAATACATTGGAGAGTCGATTTCAACAAAAAAAATGCATGGAACCGAACCCTACTTAGGAATCGATTCAAAGTATTAAACAACTCATATGAGTATTAAATAACTACATATGAGAGAGTGCGGTTGAGAGATGATATTATTATTTTGTGGCTTTTTAATGAAACGTGGGTCTCAGTTATTAGTAAGAATCAGTTCAATACATTAGAGAAAAATAAGCTCGGTTCCTAAATTGTTTATGTGGTATGACTTTGAATCGACGTTGGTTCAATACACTAAAGATGCTCTTAGCCTATGCAGGGATGTGAAAGGAAAGAATGCGATTTTGCTGGGACCAGCCTCGCACGGCGGACGGCGACGTTGTTTCGGCGCGCACTCGATCGTCAGTTTAAGCCATGACGTTCGGCATAGGAATATAGGATATGCAGATCAGTATGGTGCAGTGACTTCAGTCGATGCTTTTCGCGCGTGGACGGTTTGAGGCCGTTTGCAGTTCGCTTTTCATCTGCATTGTAAATAATTGTTGAGTCGCTTTTTTCCCGTCTTTACCGACCTCCTTCCCGCCTGTCGATCCATGGATTCCGACGGGTGTTGGTTGAGCTTTTGAAGAGATCAGCTGCATATTGTATTACTCCGTACTAGTTTACTGCTCGCGGATCGGCCAGCGGCAGATCAAAGTCTACGGGAAATTTATTTGTTTTACCGGTAGCTTTGGCTTTAGGATGTGAAAGAGCGTACCTTGTCGGCATCGAATAAATACCGACTTGACGGGGGAAAAATGCAGACTTTGAAGGTGAATACTGAATACGTATTTGACTTGAACTCAGCGGCGGATACAGGATTGAATCTTATGTATGGCGGTGTCGTTTCCTCGTTGAACATCGTCTCATCGCGCACTGTTAGGGTTTGATTGCTCGGCCCTCGTTCGATGGCTTGACGCATTGCGTTGAGCTTTTGTTCAACTAAACTATTTTTTTAGAGAACAAGTGCTCAATGATCTAATAAAAACTCACAATATCGCACATTGTATTGAAACGAAAAGGACCAACACACACGGTATGCAGTTGTACAAAAAAAAATAGACATTACCAAACTAACATGGCTGAAGTAAATGAGACATCTATATTTTGCCAAACCACGGTGGTAAAACCAAAAAATTTGCATCTGTAGGCCAACTTATATTTCAAACTATATCTACACTATTGTATAGTATCTTTGAATTAGCTGTTCTCTTAGTGCAAAATGTGTGTGCTAATGTTACCAAAATCTAAAATAGTAGCAAGATACTTGGAGTTGGGTATTTACCTCAAAGTCGCAAAGGCCTTCCAGACCCTAGTAAGCATACGCCGCAAATCACGCCACCACTGCCTGCTGCCACCACCGACCGACCGCCTGCCCAGAGTAGATTAGCAGAGCCAGTAAGACTAGCGCTAAGGTAACACCGAGCGGCCGGTAGCGTCGAACGGTGTGGCGGCGTCTAGGGCTAGGGAGCGAGTGATGGCGGCCACTCACCCAGCGCCCAATCGCGCTTTGCGGCGTCGCCGCCTTGCCGCGCCGACGCGCGCAAGCGGCGTGGAGCCTCGAGGTCGGACCGCTGGAGCAACGTCGCCGGGTCGTCGGCGCTCGCCGCCGCCCGCTAGCGCGGCGCTGGAGTGCTGAGCGAGAACGGCCCGCCACCTTGCCCGCCGTGGCGCTCGAGCTCGAGCACTGTCGCCATCGCACAGGGGCCTCGACGATCAACACTCGCCGCCGACGCCCACGCTCCGTCGCCGTGGCGGCGCCCACTCGCCAGCGCCCCGCCGGCTTCGTTGCCTCACCCGCTGCTTTGTCTTTGACGCCTCGTCGGCTCGCCCCGTCTGCGCTCGATTGGATCTAGGATTTCGGCAGTGATGTTGAGGGCGTGAGGGAGACTGGACTTGGGATGTGACGGCGTGAGGGAGACTGACCTTTGGTCATTTGGTTGGGCATTGGGCAGTTGGGCTGGTGCGGTGCCTGGTGCTATTGGGCCACTGCCGCATGCATGCGAATGGCCGGCCCAGGCACCCAACAACTCATTTGCCCTTTGCCGAACACCCGAAGCCCCGAACCGTTGAGCTCCCACGCCTCTACCCTATTTCTTCTCCGACGCCGGTGCTAGGAGGGAGAAAAGACCAGGGGGTAAGAGGTTTCGGCGACGGGAAGAAGCTCCAACGGACGCCAGATCATGCCATAATGATAGATCCACCCCTGCTTGAACTGGTTGCTGGTATACATTAAATATATACATTACGTGCAAATTACATATAAGCACAGTAAGCTGCCGGGTTACATGGGTAAAATGATCACTACTAGCAGGGGCGGATCGAGGAATTAATATCATTGGGGTCACTCTTACAGAAACATCGAAGTTATTACTTATTTACAAAGTGTTATATGCTATTTTTGCATAGTATTAATATGATTAGTATGAAGTCCTTCGGGTCTGTGACCCAATGCTTCCACTTTGGATCCGCCTCTTACTAGTTTATGGCCCCTTTAGGACCAAAACAACTAAACGGGAGTAAGTTTCGCAAAATTACGAGTTCGTTGTACAAACTTTCAGAATACTAGATGTTAACAATTATTTCTTAGAACTCTAGATTTAAGGGCTAGGTGTATCGTAAAACTTTATGTTTTAGAGCATCTACAATAGTCCACGTTAGTTGTTACTAAGGGGTTACCATATCAGCATTTAGATGATGTGGACGAGAGAAGGTGATGAGAGAAAGTGAAGTTATTTTTAGATGAAGAAACTACCAAATTGTTAGGCTAGTCTCAATGGGTGGTTTCTTACTACAGTTTCTTATTGCATAAAAAGCATTTAGATACCACCTTCCCAATGCATGGTATCCTAGAGTGCGGTATCCTAGGCCTTTGATATAGAGTATTTACTAGTATTTCTACCTAGGATACTGTGTATGAGTGGTATCTAAATAAGATACCAGTCTGCTCTCTCTCTTCCTTAATTACAGTGCCACATCAGACTTTTACCTATGTAGCAGCCTTAAGAAACTTGCCAAGGTGGAGCATTGGGATCAGCCTTAATACCAAGACACAAGAAACAACCAAATACTCTATTGGAGACTTACTTGTTACCTAAAAACGCGTTTTGTGGGTCCCACTGTCTTAAAGCAAAATATCCACTGGATCATTTATGTAGCCTGACTTCATTATTGATATGATAAATGAGCTAAAACATGTAGACCACAAATTTGTACTTCATTATTGATCATCAAGAATTATGCACACTTGTAGCAATTAAAGTCTTAGACACAAGCTCAAGAAACAATCTATTGGGAGACTTGTTTCTTTTTATTAGATTGAGCACTCTCTCTCCTCTTAGTAATAAGCTAAAAAATAAACTATTGTAGATGCTCTTAGAGATCACATTACAAGTGCCGTATCTGACACCATGGACCCACAAGGCAGTCTCGGTACCACCCTCGCCTCACGTTACCAACTATCTACGTCATGCGCCGCGCGCTGCAGCTGGTGAGTCACGCTAATATGCATATTCTCGCAACGGTCAACGACCTACCACATTCCCGCAATGCCTATTGACATGCTCGTAGCTACAACACAGCGCATGACGTGGAGTTAGTCCGTAACTAACGTGAGGTGAGGACGGTATAGAGGCTGCCATTTGGGCCTGCTAATTAGATACGGGTACGTGCGATAGAATCTCTAAAACATGTAACTTTATGATACATCTAGCCCTTAAATCTGGAGTTCTACGAAATAGTGGCTAAAACCTCTAGTTTATATACAACAAATATGTAGTTTTACAAAATTTACTCACTAAACACAGGCACAATACATAGCATCTAAATTGACTGACTGCACACCAAACAATATGCTCCACTTCTATCTCAAGGTTGCACAGCCTGCACACTGGAATGATAAAACAGCAACTGAGATACAACTAACCCGTTTTGCGAGGACAAACCACTGGAACAATACCGTCAACCCAAGAAATTCTTTCCATTCAGGTAGTACACATTTTTCCTTAAAAAAATGTAGTACACATCTGAATGAGTCAATATATGGTGTGTATTACATACAAAAAAAAATGATGGATCGGCCTTGTATGGACTGTCTGTCATCAAAATTCAGCAGCAGCACAATAGGAGTTACATGACAGTCCTGTTATTTCACAGATTTTTTTTATATTAAATAACCTTTTTTAAATTTTATTTTAAAGTTAACCTCCGACGTACTTTATTTCCAAATCTCACCCCTTTGGTCACGCCACCATCCATGGCGTGACAAAACAACGCTGTCACGCTGGGACAAACTCTTGTCATGCCATGGGTGGTGGTGTGACAGTGTTGTTTGGTCACGTCATAATCAGTGAAGTGGTCAAAAGTGCTATTTTGCGGATTTATCCTGTGGCGTGACAGCGTTATTTTGTCACGCCATGAGTGGTGGCGTGATCAAAGAGGTCAGATTTGAAAATAAAGTACGTTGGAGGTTAACTTTAAAATAAAATTTAGAAAAAAGTTAATTAATAAAAAAGTTTTATTTCACACGACGAAAGCTACAACTGTTTTTTCTCTCACTCAAATGGAACGGGTGTGCCCTGCTTCTTGTTGACAATTGCCATGGCCAAGTACCTAGTACCCATGCCAATAGGTGTCAGGTCATCAGGACCTTCCCAGAATGGGGCTTCCCCATCTCCTAGTGGACGCCAGTAGCCTGTTCTCAGAGAGAGCCTGCTCCTCAGTGCAAATTTGCAGAAGGGCTTCCAACCGGAAATTGATACCAAGAGAACCCAAGAATTGGGACTGAGTCATTGGCCCATGGACAGAAATATCATCTGCAGAAATCGCAGCATAGCCCTAGTAAGAAATGCTTGTCTTACCATGAAAAGTAGCAGAGGTAAGAGCTAATAATATCTGTGCAAACCTGAAACTTCCTCGGCAGAGTGCCTGATTGAAGCAAAATCAACATAGGCACTCAGATCAGGATTTTTTTTTATAAATAATATTATTTTAAAAGATAATTACAAAACATGGTCCAAAATGGAAATTTGAAAGCAAGAGAAACGGGAATATAGTAAGTGCTGGTCTATCCTAATAATTGCAAAGAAAAATATTCAAACTCAATGAAAGCAAGCACAACCAACTACGCGCCTACTGCGAAATGTGAATGTACCAACCAATTATCACAATTCACAAAGAGATAACCAAAACATCTAACTTCGTATAACCCATAACTGCAATGAAGACAAGGCATAGACAATGGTTGTCTATAACAATTCAAGGTGTAATTTGGAGGACATGAATCTAACTTTTCACAAGCCTACCAGGACAGACACCAATAGAAACAGTGGCATTGAAAGAAACCTGATCTCTGACAAAAATGGCTATAGAGGAACACTACAGAAACATTAAACTACAATTGCTGCTGTCACCATTGTTTTGGATTTATGTGCTTTCTAAAAAAAAATGGAATGTTCACTGAGAGTCTGAGACACTAACTTTATGCTAAACATGACTATTAGAGTAATTCTCGATCGAATTAAATTGTTCTTAAGAACCATGTGTATGAAAAGACATTACTTTCACACATTTGCAAAGCTTACATCGCTATATGACTGCTGCCTGTTCAAATAGCCATAACTCTCTACATAAACCAGAAAATGGTTTGCCACTTGATTTTCTAGAAAGTCGACTAGACAAACTTTCCAACGGTATATAGCATGATCACCGAATAAGTTTGGATCTAAAGCAAGGGCAATCAAATCATAGCCTTGCCTGGCAGTCACTGGCAGAGGAGAAGTACACACTAGTGTTGACTAGCAAAAAAATTGCAACCGGATATAATACACAATTGATACAACCAAAATTTTCGGGAACGGAATATCAAAAGAGTGAGCACAATCTAACAACCAAATATTACAAATTTACAATAAACATTGGTCTCACTATTCACTAACCTCTGTCGCTCCGTGTCTCTGTGCAGTCGCCGCGAGGGAGGGAAGGCCGGGAGGCTATTGCGGAGGCGAGGGAGGAGGGAGGCGGTGACTGCAGCGGCGAGAGAGGATGCAGGCAGCTGCAGTGGCGAAGAAGGAGGGGCGCAGTGGGGGAGGGCGCGGGTGGGGAGGGGTGTAGATGAGGATTGAGGACAAAGGAGGGACCGTGGGAGGGGAAGGAAGGCGGCGGTGGCGAGGGAGGAGGAACGCGGCGGCAGCGGCGGCGACGAGGGTTAGGGTTAGGGGGTCGGAGGAGATGGCCAGATGGAATTGGGATTTGGGAGATGTGTGCGGGACGAGAGTGTGGACTGATGGGCTCGAGCTGTGTTAGGGCTTGTTTGCTTCTATACCTGAGGAGAGTGTATCTGGCAAGGAAGCAAGCCGGTTAGCTGCCTGCGTATCATTTGAAAGAGAGCCTGGCGACCAGGCGTTCAAAATGAAGGCCTGGCAGGCAACTATGTACTGTTCCTCTTTTTAGCTCTTTCTCTCTTCTTTCTTTTTATCTTCATGCACGTATCATCAACCAAACACCATATCTCCAGACTTGCCTGACCAGGCAGAAATCATCTGCTTCTTAGGATACTCTCAGGCACCATTTTTCTCAGGCACGGCTCTCAGGTCTCGAACCAAACATGCCCTTAAGCTATGCCTAGCGCCAGCTAGCCAGCGTACGGAGGTGTAGCTCCGATTCGGATAGCACTCGGATATTTTCCCAAATAGCTCTGATTTACTTTCTGGATAGCTTCTTCCTGAATCCGACAAAAAAATCCGGATCTGAATCCAACAAAAAAACCCGGATATCCGAAAAAAAACACTCTGAATAGTATTCGAATTTATTCTGTCGATCGGGAATTATCCGCTCCGTTTGCACCCCTAAAGATGGCGCACGACCAAATTATTTTAGGGAGTCCGGTTAGAAATTTTGTATGTTTAATTAGAGAAAAGGTAAGGGATGTAGTTTGGTGCTTTATTTATTTTTGTGCATACCCGAGATGTTATTGCCCCTGTTGTTGCATGTGTGCTAGTTCTTCACAATCCATTTAGAGCTTCTCTTATTGCTACCCGGGCTTAGTGCGCTAGATTGAATTTGAGTGTTCATCTCATTGATCTTTTCTATAGTTCATGTACCGTGGTGTGCATGGGTGTGTGATTTAGTTATCCAAGTTCAAAAATTGCTTCTTGTATTTCGTCATCCATGTATACCTTTGTTGTTTTCTCTGCTCATGTTGCTTGAGCGTTTGGATCAGATCCAAGTAGAGGAGAGGAGAGGAGAAATTGAAGTCAGAGCCAGGGATGGAGATGGAATCAAATTAGATTGCTGGCTAGCCGGCTGGGCCTTACCAAACCCTAATCTTAAGTTAGGGGCACCTATGTGATATAACACACTTTCAGGGTCGTGCGGGACGAGAAGGTCTGATCAAACCCTAATCAATTGCCTCCAGCCAGTAGTAGTGGTAGGGATCATCTTAAGTTAGGGGCGCCTATGTGATATAACACACTTTTAGGACAATTTCACAGGGTTTCCTACGTACGCGAGTTCTTCTTGTCCCAGATTTAGAACTATCTTCAACCGAATCTAAGGCAGTTTTGACTCATGTGGCGATGACGTGGATCTGAGACGCCAAGTTTCACTGATGTGGATGGACACGTCACTAGTCGAATAACCACCCCTTCTCTCTCTCTCTCTCTCTCTCTCTCTCTCTCCCTCCATCTACTTATCCCCAGGCAGCGCGGCCTCGCCGGCCATGCCCGAGCGCCCGAACGCGATGTGCTGAGTTGGTCCACCATCGCTGCCGTGGTGCTACCATCTCTAACCTCGCCGCCGACACCGCGCTCCATCCATCCAAGCTCCCCACTACTACAAAAAAGCTAATACTGGACGCCTCATAACAGACGGTTGACCAAAACCGTCTGTATTAAATACAATCACGGATGGTTTTGGTTTAGCGACCGTCTGTGTTATTGATTGCGCTAAAAACCATCTATGAAGAAGTAATATCACAGACAGTTTGTGTTGAAAACCGTCTGTGAAGTATCACAGATGGTTCTGAACAAGAACCGTCTGTGATAGCTTTTTTCATAGACGGTTCAAAAACTGTCTGTGATGACCTCATCAGGGACGGAGGATAATGTAGGCCAATATGGGCAGTGGCCCCCCCAGCATTTTAGAAATTTTTTTGAACACCATGTATGCATACTTTATATATATTTATATGTATGTACGTATACTCCCGATGATGACTACGCTCACCTGTGTTCGTGTATAAATATATATTTATACGCATGCATATATACTCTCGATGAATCTATATACGTAATTTACATGATGGTTACACTATATATTAGTTTGTAGGCACTGACTGAGCTTAAATATTGCAATTTAGATTGGGTAAGGGCCCCTATTGCACTTTGCTAAACTCTAAAGAAATTATACTACTAATATGCATTCTCTATCGTATTCAGTTTGTAATTCTCTCGAGTCTAGCCCCCCCTATAATTTGTTTGAAGCTCCGTCACTGGACCTCATGTCATTACTGACCTATAAACTCAGACGGCTCATGAACCCGTCTGTGATGACATTTTTGAACCGTCCGTGAAGTCCTTTTCTGTAGTAGTTCCCCTACCTTTGTCGACTCATGCGCGTGCTCACCATCACGGGCATCTTCTCCGTTCGAGCACTGACCGTCGCCTCGTCCAATGATGGTTGCGGTGAGGCCAAGTACGCGCTCACGCTGGCCTCCCGCCTCCTTGTCGGCCGCGTCGGCTAGAGCCCAATGGACATGTCCCCAGTGCTACGCATCCTCGTCCACCCAATCAACCTTACCCCATTCTTTGTCCTGCACAAGTGGCTCACCGACGATCTCACGACTGGCGTGTCGATCGTCGAGGCGGCACACGACTGCACGTAGTGGGAGATAAGTGAGAAGAACATGTGGACGATGGCGTATTCAACGACACCATTGTTGCTCTCGAGCTCTACCGCGACCCCCTCATCGGTCTCCATCTCCGGTGAGTCTCTCCACCTTCCACTAGCGCGTGTCCCTCCTTATCCTCCTTCAACCCCCCTCCTTATCCTCCTTCAATGCCCCAAGTTGATTGGGTTCATTTTGATCGCAGCGGCCGAACCAAGCCATCGTCTCCTTTGGCTCCGATGGGCTTCGCCGCCACTGTACGCTCCCATCAGTGAAACTCTGCCCGACCGCTTTACACTCAAGCTTCACATCCTCACCTTCTACCTTTTGTTGTGTTCTCTTTTCTTTCCTGGCCGTCACATTGATGCCACCGTGCATGGCCGAATCACCGCCGCTACCTTGAGTGACACCAGTGTGTCTCGGGCACCTCTTTGCCCACAAAAGCACCACCAACAAGCTCCCATCGTCGTGTACATCCATTTTTCTGTCACTTGAGCCTCGCCGGCCATCCCTTACCACCATCGTGCTGTTGTCGAGGCGCTCCCGTCGCATCCTCTTTCTCTAGCGCGAGGAAGACGCCGCCGCCTTCCCCCCTCTCTCTTTGTGACCTGTCACGTGGGTCCCAATCTATTTTCATTTTTTATTGTTTTATTTGCTTATTAGGATGCCATGTTGGCATATACTGCTTAAATAGGAGTCCACGTCAGCAAAAAGTGCCACCATGTCAATTAAATTTTGTCTTCTCCTTCCCAAGATACTCATTAAACTCCTCTAGCATGTCCATCAATTCATCATAAAAAGGCTCATCATCATCGTTTACCTCATCGTTACCTTTTGCTATAAAGCAATGAGGTGGTGAGGATGGGGGTATGGATTCCTCATCATCAAAGTCGGAATTTGAGTTAGAGCTTCCTTCTTCCATCATCCATTCTTCAATGCAATAATTGAGGTAGACCTTTCATAATGACCTTGAAGTTGGGTCTACATCTCATGACATCTCTCCTTGCTCACAAGCTCTCTAGTTGCATGTGTTGCATCTAGAGGTGGATTGAGTATCCGCTTGTGCTTGTGTAGCACTTTGTGAGAGTCAAGAAAGGGGATTGACTTATTACTCTTGGTGTTTGTCGACACTTAGACGACATGGAGACGTCGTGGTCTGGTGATCTTTTCAAGAAGCTTGTGAGAAGGCCCGACATATTGTAAAGGTTGGAGCTCACCTACCCGAAGGGGAAAGAGCTACCACTAGTGGATTCAAGGTTTTTAGCTTAATTCGTGGAGCCGATCCAATTCGTTTAGACTTACCTCAACGTGGATTAGGGGAGACCGGTTAGTCTCTGAACACCAAGGTAAAAAGATCATTGTGTAATTGTGGTTTGCTCTTTTGTGCTTTACTTTGTGTAATTTATATTCCTAGAATTAAATTGCTTACTTATCACCCTAGGATTGCAAACCTTGACATAGACTTAGGTTATTGGTGCACTTAGTTGAGACTAGTTCATGTGGGCTTTAATTGCACAAAACCGATTTGATTTATGCTTCTATACATAAAACTCGGTTTTGGCCAAAAGATATTTTAAAACCACATATTCACCCCCACTCTAGTTGGCCTCCTCGATCTTACAATGACAAAGCTGACCATCCAGCTTTCAGGCGAGCCGACTGCTTTCAAATCACAACTTAATAATGTAATAAGTACTTAGAAGTAACATGGTCTAACCGAGAGACTTGCAATTATAAATATTACTTTATTGAACCACCAACACTAATACACAAGAGTGAACACACACCTTTGGGTGGCTAGCCTAGCACTCACACCCTACACACTACTTTCCTTCTACCATGCTCTCATACCATACCATACCATACCATGGCAAGATCAAGCCACCTCCTTGTATGTGCACTCATGGCCATTACTTGTCAAGATCCTAGCCATGACATACTACAAATATCTAGTACCTAGAATGTTCACTATAAATATCTACATCTAGATAATTGTAATTTTTACCATGAATAACTAGTTATATTATCTTCCTAGGAAATATCATGGCTCTTGCAAAATTTGGATAAGTGTGGATTGTTCTACAAGTTTGCATTGTAATACATCAACACTCCCATATCTTTGAAGAAGGTCCACATATTTTTGCTAGCCTAGGAATAGCCCTTCCTTTGTATGCTCCATTTGAAGTCCAAGTAAGTGCTTCAACTCTCCAAGGTCCTTCATTTGAAATATGATCGAGAGATTTTTATCTTGTCTGTTGTATCTCCTCCTAGTAATCACCTGTGATGATAAAATCATTATTGTAGACTAGAACTATTGCTAGTATACCATCTTTTGCCTTCACAAATAAATTAGAGTATGATGGACCAACTGTAAAACCACTCTGTACTAGGAGCTCACCGATCTTCTCGTACCATGCTCTTAGATCCTACTTCAAGCCATAGAGAGTATTCTTTCACTTGCAAACATACTCTGGTGAGTCTTGCTCTCAAATCCTCTTGGTTGTTTTATGAAGATGTCCTTGTCGAGCTCTCCATGTAGGAAGGCGTTCTTAACATCCATCTACCACGACTTCCAAGACTTGCTAATGGCCAATGCAAGAAAGAGTCAAACAATTGTTATCTTTGTCACTGGACTGAATGTCTCTTCATAGTCCAGCCCATATCGTTGATAGAAACCCCAAGCAACAAGTCTATTCTTATACTTTTCAATTGAGCCATGAAGGCGGGTCTCAGCCTTGTAGACCCATTTGTAGCATATTGGCTTTATATCCTTTGGTCTTAACACTACGTCCCGTGTTTGATTTTCTTTTAGTGCCTTGACCTCTTCCCCGATTGCCCTTCGCCACTCAAGGCCTTGTGTTGCTTCTTCATAAGAGGATGGCTCAATAGGTAGACTCGTCAACAAACAACAGCATTAGCATGCCTTCGGTTAGGGTTCCTAGAGTTTTTTTACAAGAGTAAATTTCAATTTGGACCATGTAATATTACCATGGTTTCATTTTGTACCATACTTAGCAAATATTTTTACTTTACACAATCTTTTCTTACCTTCTGTTTCGCTTTGCATAAGGGGAACACCCTATCAGTGAGAGGGAAATAGGGGAGGCGTGCGGGATCTTGTTGGTGGCCAAGCATGGCTGGCGAGGCAACGACGACCCAAAAAATAGAGAGAGCAGGCTAAACAGAGTGCTCGACACGACTCGTACGTGCAAGTCTAGAGCAGAGCGCCGCCAATCCCGCTTCATCAACCTTTATGGTGCGCAGCGACTGGAGGCAAGGAGGAAAAGGGGCAACGACGCAAGGAAGGAAGAACCTCCCCTCTCTCCATCCCATGCCTCGCCGCCGCCTCCCGCACCGCCGTTCACCGTTGGCGAGCACCAAAGAAGGTGACTAAATCCTTACCCTGGTGCAAAGTGTAAGACATGGTAAAAAAAGGTGGTAGAAAGTGAAAAGATTTGCTAAGAATGATGCAAAGTGAAATCATGGTAAGATTACATGGTCCGAAGTGAAATTTACTCTTTTTATGATTGGTACTACGACCTGCTGCAACATGGAAAGATGGCTGGATTGTAGGTCCATCTTCCTTTGCTTTCAGTTTCTTTCAATTCCTTTTTTAAAACTTTCTGAAAAGGACTTTCTTGTTTTTCTTTTGTAGCTTGGGAGGCGTGCAGTCAGATTTGAAGGCGTCATGTTTGGACTAGAGGGATCCCCCTCCAAGGGATTCTGATGGGAGATACCAGCCTTTAGAGTCATGTAATCAGGGCTTAGAATGTGTCGCTTCCTGGGAAAACTTTTATGTCTCTCTCTTTTTGTCAACATAAGCCTTTGTTAGTGCAGCTGGTAGGTGGGTCAATTATAAGTCCATTTTACCCTCTTGAACTTTTCAAAAAGTCCATTTAACCCTCTCAACTACAAAACTGATTTTTTAACCCCTAATGTTTCAAAACCAGGTCACTTAACCCCATAAGACGGTTTGAATTGGTGGTTTTGCATATGTGGCAAGGTTTTTCGTATGTGGAACCCACGTCACCCTTCTTCCTCTCTTTCTTTCTCTTCTCTCTCCTCCCTCTCGTTCTCCCTGCCCACCCCATTGTCCCTGCTCTCCTCCTCCTAGTTCCTCCACCTCCTCTCCTCCTCCCACTCCCTCCCGGACTCCGCACACCCCGTCGTCATCACTCCCCTCCTCCTGGTTCCTCTGTCTCCTCTCCTCCTCCCTCGCATTGCCGTCCAACCACAAGTTTAGAGCGGCGCTCTTCTACCTCTCCCGCGCCTCGCCCATGCAGCGCCCTGTCCCCATGCGTGCTTCGCCTCACCATCTGCTCGACCTCATTCATGGCCAACCGCCGCTGTGCCATCTTGGGATTCTGCGCGCTCTCGCCTTGGCTGTGGTGGCAGCAGCTACGCCTGATTCGGGGATGCCGTTACCGTTTAGGCCCTAGTGGATGCTAAAGATCGCTTTCTCGACGTCTCCGTCAGGTGGGAGCAAATGATCCGGAGGTGGAGACCAACCTAGGGGCCACCCTAGGGGCTGATAGTGGCTGGGATAGCGTGGTGGCGACAGTGCTTGAAGTTGCAGCACGGGTTTCCCAAAGAGGTGGGGTTCCAAGGCGGCGACAAGTTCAACGGGGACGACGAGGTCGGCATCTCCAGGACCAAGTGGAGCAAACGAAGTCAAGCAACGACTGCGTTGGAGCCAAGAGGGAGGAAACAAGGGGGTGGGACGATGGCCGAGGTCAGGGCGACACTTGTGGAGGTGGTGGTGGTGCAACTAAAGGTGTTGGGGCTCGGTGCTAAAAGGAGAAGAAAGAAGAAATGAGGAGAAGGAAAAGAAGAAGAAAAAAGAAGAGAAAGGTGTAACATCCCAAAAGTGCCAAAATACAAAAATATGGGATTTTTAAAAACTTTTTGCAGGTTATTCATTATTGCTTTGATTACGTAATTTTTGGGAGTTATTTGATCCGCTTCTCTTCTGCCAACATAAGTGATTGAAATAAAAACCTAGAGGCGAGAACCCTAAATACAGAAAAACCTAAGTGCAGAAACCTTAAAAACGAAAACCCTAGAAGTAAAAACCCTAAAAACAAAACCCTACAACCTAGAATTCTAAAAGCAAAGGCATCAGACGTACTTAAATCATTATAACAAAAGTTAACCTAAGGTGTTGCTCCTTTAAATGTTATACGTAGGGCAAAAACCGAATGGTCCAGAGCATAAAAATTCAAAACCTAATACCCTAAATATTCGAAAGATGAAATAGAAATATTTAGCAAATATCAAGTTTTATCCATTATCATATGGGAAATTTCTTAGCAAAAATCAGACATTAGAAATCGCCATTCCTTTTCTATTACCTTTTCCCTGGTCTTTTCTCTTTCCTTCTTACTGTTCATCTGGTCAAGCCCTTGAACCAGCCCGTTGCAACACGACCGCACTAACGGACTAGTCCTCGTTCTTTTCTCTCGCACATGCCCCCCTTTTCTTCTCTCCCGACATTCACGCCATGGCATCGCTCTTCTCACTCCCCGGCATCAACCTCCTCAGGAATCCTATGCCACATTACAGCCATACGGGAGAGGCACTATCACTCGCTGTCACTCAGTCAGCTCCAGTGCCCGACCACCTGCTCGCCTCCCATCCCGCGCCTAGCGCCCATGCCGCTATCCAGTGCCGCTCGCCCATGCCGGCCACCTCCGACACTCCACCCCCTCCATGCCTATAAGAGCAGCACCATAGCTCCCCTGCCCCCTGCTGGCCATTTCCTCTCCCTCCCCTCTCCTCTTCACCAAAGGAGACCCTGAAGAGAGCACAAGTTTTAGCTCCGCCTGCTCGGTCACCAAGCCGTCAACGCCACGCTCACCATTCCTGCTGCTCTGGCGACCTCCTCCCCAAACCTCTATCGTCAAAACGCATTCCCAAGCCCTCTCTCTGTTTCCCCTCACTCAATTTTGCAATCCATCGCAGGAACCCGGCGGCGCCATCCTCTTCCTCGGTTCTGGCAGAAGTCCGCCACCACCGTAACCACACCCTACTTGGCGAGCCCTGCTGCAATTCCTCATGGACGAAGTGTCCCTTGGCATCCCCCAAGCTACCCCAACTTCCCATTGGATCTCTCCACCACCCCTCCGGTGCCGCCACAAAGCACCCACCCGTCGCCGCCACGAAGCACCAGCCCGCGCCGCCTTGGGCTCCTGCCGCCAGCGCATCTCGGAACCACACCGCCACCACGGTTTGATCAGGCGAGCTCCCCTAACCCCCCTCATCCTCATGCATGCCTCTTCTTCTCCCTTATCCCCCTCTAGCACCACCGCCATGGGTGCCATGCCGCCATTACCGCCGGGCGCAGCTGCGCTGCCTTTGTGGCCCATCTCCGTCGATGCCAGGACTGCCCCGGGATCACCCTCCCCAGCCCGGCCCTGTTTCTGCCCTTTGTGGCCACCGCCATCGCTCCCTCCACCAGCGCCGCTCACGCCGCCATCGCTGGCCTGGCCTCCTCTATTTCCCCTTCCACTGCCCTGTGTTGTCTCTCTATGTAATATGAGCCAATAACTGGCAGGGGGGCCTATATCTCAGTGACTCATTTTCCCAGTGCGTGTTTGTGTGTATGGTATTGGGCTCATTTGATTAGCAGGTTAGTTGGCATGGATTAGCTTAGTGTAGTTAGTTTAGGTAAGTTGTGGGCTAATGAAAAAATGGTTAGCAAGTGGTCTATTTAGTAAATTGTAAAGCCAAGTTTAGTTAGAAGTTTCCAATGAATTGCTGTCATCTAATGAGCAAAGGCAAGGTTTAAACTAGGAAATGTACCAAAGTAATAGCGGCTGTAGTGATAAAGAAGTAAGACAAATCGATAATCATTATCTGAATATATTAGTGAATGAGACTCAACGTAGTATGGCAGTAGGCTCATTGGATTAGATTAGGGTATACGCATTTTAATTACGATGGTTAGTTTGAATGGAATAGTATAATCAGATAGGAAAATGTGCATTAGTCATCACCTTTTCTAACCAACTTAGTTAATTATCAATTCAAGATTTATCCCAAGCAATTAGGCTTTGTCAAAATAATCTTATATTTAAAAGTTCCTACATGATCGTATGGTCCTAAATCATTAAATAATTACCTTGGGGTTTTTCAGTTGAGACTAGTTCAGTATAGTGTTGTGGTGTCATGAAATGATGATATGAAAGGGAGACCCCATACAAGTTTGGTTATAAGGTTAATTAGGCTACCATTACTATTAAAACATAGAGCGCGACATTAACCGGCAACACCTTAAAACCAAAGATGTTGTAGTCATGATTAGACTTGTGCATACACACATGATCAAACAGTAGCAAACCCTGAACCATTGTTGTATTAGTGAAGATAATAATGTAGTCAAATAATTTAAGCAGAGTTATTAGGGCCATTAGATAGTAATGGAATAAAGGTCAATATAGTTATACAGTCTCATAAAATAATAATAGGAAGAACCCACACATATGTAGGTTGGCCATTTATATCAAGGTTATTTAAAACCAAACAATGATATAGTCATATTTAAGCGTACCCGTACACACATTGTAATACCCTGAATATCGATTAGAGAGAATTTTAATCGAGAGAGAGAATTAAATTAAAATTTAGAATTTTGGGAGAACTTTGGAGTGTGGGCCTCTACCAAGCTTCTGTGCATCCATGTGGTGAAGCCATTAGTGGGCCAAGAGGGGAAAAGCGCCCCAGGGCCCAAGGCCCAAGCCGCCTCTCCCCTTAACCCTAGCCCAAACCTCCTCCTCCCCTTTCCACCCAAGCCACCACTTCCTCCTCTCTAAGCCGCCCCCCTCTGGCCATTGGTGCCGCCCCCTACTACCCTTGGTGCCGGCCATCTTGCCCCTTGGAGCCGCCCTTCCCTGCTGCCGGTCTTCGCGAAGAAAGGAGAAGGGAGTTTGCGGGTTGGTTGGCCGAAAGAAAGGAAGAACGAGGGAGAGGGAGGAAGATATTATTCGTGGGGGATTGATCGGCGACGTCCTGTGGTTCTGCAAGGGGGGGGGTGGGGAGGAATTCGAGTTTAGTGGCACCCTCTTTGCCTCATAATGCTTCGCAGAGCGGAAGGCAAGTACCCTGTGAATCATATCGTTGATGATTGTTGATTGTTTGATGTTCATGCTTTCATTTCATTCTATGTTCTATGAATAGGTTTCACTAATTCTTATTCTTTCTTCATATGATAATCCATGCCTCATGATATTATGATTCCATGTTCATATTCATTCATTCAAATACATGTTCATGAATTACCCACGGGAGTGGGAATCAAAGACCCATCATTCTAATATGGGCACGTAAGACCCACCATTCCAATGTGGGCAGATTTGGATCCCCGTTATGAAACTTTCTTCATACGGGCCTTGGATCCCCGCATTTTGATAAATGCGGGCCTAAGTGAACACCGACGGGTGTGTCACTGGCTATACCGGTATAAGCAAAAGTGTAGTCCATGCATTTCATTCTTTCATATGGTTTCTTCAATTCTATATTCATATTCGATAATGGGACTATCTTATTTATATTTATTGTTATTCATATTATTCTTTGTATTTGCTCAGTCTTGGACTCATTCTTGCCTGTTTTTGTTTATTCTAGGTGAACGATAATGATGAAATTCTTGGGAGGGAGTAGTCACGGATAACGCATTCACTTCACATTATTCACTTTTCAATTATATGAACTTGTCCATGTCTTTCATTCGTTAAATGTTGAATTGTAATAAATAGAGTTTGATGGTGGATGTTATCCTTCTCTATGATATGGTTGATTAAATAACTGCTTGTGATCTATGATTAGTCTATTGATGGAATTATCTTAATTGATTCAGTATGCTTGAATATTTAGAATTTGTGATATGTTGTTGGATTCAGATTAAATTCCTTCATCCGTTCTAATAGATGTTGATCTTTATATGTTATTAGTTGAGATATTGTTGAAATTATTCCGTATTGTTGTTGTATGTTAGTCTTTTAGGTAACATCTTGGCTTCCGCATAGCCAGGGTGTTACAGTTGGTATCAAAGCGGGCTTTAGGTTCGTGGTTAATTTAAATATTAAAATGACACACTGTGCACAGTAGGTGGGGTTGGGTAATCCATTGCATCCGTATTTCGAGTGGTATGTTTCATTATGCTGTACGGTATTGAATTGCTTATGTACTATAGTTCTTGTTGTTAATCTATGATATGTTATGATATTGTATATCTATGAATTTATTCTACGATTGTTATGAGATGATCTTGTATATTCATAATTAATTATATTGGTTATGCGTGTTGATAACAGATGTTAAGAAGTTGAGGTTGTGGTTGTTGCCTTGGGATTCTCTAGGTTACACCACCGTTCGTGGTATGTGGATAGGGGAGTAGTTACCCCGAGTACCATAGTTTCAGGTGTTGAGCGTGAGTTGCTTTAGAATATTGTTCTCTTCCTTGATTTTTGAATTTGGCCAATTCTTGTCCTGTGGTGGTTGATGAATTTCTCTTGGGTTCGTGGTTCATTGTATTTGATGGATTTCAATAGGTCTTTAATTGTTCTCTGAAACAATTATTGTTTTTCGACTGTTGAGTTGCTTTTACTACTTGTGATCGTTGTCAATTGGCGAGATTAATATTTCCATGGTTGTTCCTTCTTTCTTATTGGAAAAGAATGACTCATTTATTCGTTTGATATTTTGGATAATAAGAGTTTTCTGTTGCAAGTTCGTTAACATGAGAAAGCTTTGGCTCCATGTATTTCTTTTGGATCATTCCGAGTTTTAAATTTTAATGCATCTCTTTTCTGAAGGAAAGTGTTAAAATCCTTTTGTGATGCCTTGTTGTGGTTAAGTCGGAGATTGTAATAAAACAAAATGCTTGGGTATGGGTTTTCATTGGTCCTTATTTGTTTTTCAGAACAACTATTGTCTTTTCGACTGTTGAGCGCTCTTTGCTGCTTGTAAACGTTGTTATTGACAAGATTGTTCTCTTTCATGAGAGTCCTATCTTTCTTATTGATAAAGGTGACCTGGTTATCCGTTTGGTATTTTAGATAATGGGAATTATCTTTTATAAAGTTCATTGAAGAAAGTTTTGACTCTGCTCATTTCTTTTGGAGTAGTTGCAGTGTTGGGGTTTAGAACCTTTTCTTTGAAAAAGAAAGTGTTGAATCAACAGGGTTCTAAGAAGAGTGAATATTAATATGAAACTACCTTGTAAACATCTACTTGATGATCTTATATAAGTGTTAGATTTACCTATTTTTCTAACATGCTAAAATTGTTGAAACTTGTATAAAGGACCAGATGGATGCTGGTGTATCGATTCATGAAACCTTATTTATAGAAAATTATGTTAGTGAATCTTTAATCATATTTTGAACTGATTTCTGAACATAAGGTAAAATGTTGAATCTATGTTTATAAATGGTTATGAGATTACAAATAGAATTAGCACCGTATTTACACACATGATTATTACAATCATCAATTGTTAATGAGAGTGAAGATGGTGGAATTTTTTTAAATAATCTATTTTTATTCAAATCTGAAATAATACCGCTTTTTTTTACTGAAATAATCGCGTGTCGCCGTGCATTTGAGGCGATTTTCTCAAGTCGCCCAACCGCATGAGCGACAATCCCAAGTCGCCTTCCCATTGGGCGACTAGGCGTGGTCGATTTAGTTGCCAAGCGGATGTGCGATTACGATAAGTCACAAGATTTGGTGGCGACTTAGTTCAAGTCGCCCAACCAGTGGGCGATTGAAGCTGCTAAACCTGAAATTATGTAAATCCAATTGGAATATTTGTGTTAAAATAGATATTATATTTTGTAGGTATTGTATTTAGCAAATCGTATAATATGATGTTATTTTTTGTAAAGATAAAAGTGTGGTGACAACGTTGGTTGGTCTGTTTCTTATTTTTGTAGAATATGAAGGGTACGAAATATGTCAGACTCGCAATAACATTTTGTGATCGTCGTATATTGTTGTAGTGCGTTAAATTTCTGTAGAATTTTGTGAGGACGATTGAAATAGTAATGAATGGTGCGTAGATAGGTAAGTGATATTACAATGCGTCAGGAGTCTCTCTGAATGAAGTCGTGCGAACGATATTTGTATATTGGCGGATAGTCGATGAAGTACTTTATAAAGCTTATATAGAACCCGAAGCGATTCGATGGCGGTGCGAATGGTTCTCTTTGGGATTTCAGAGAAGAGGCATACTTGCAATATAGGCTTGCTTTGCGAGTCTTTGTCTTATCGGTGCGAAAAATGGCGAGGCGAGTGTTGTCACGTCTTTCTCTGCAGAGTCTTGTCTTTTCGGTCTTAAAAGTGGGAAGGTGGTCGAGGGTAGTCAAGTCGATCTGAAAAGCCTAACCCTATACCTAAACCCCGAATCGCATAAAGTCTGTCTCGTTTGGTCTTGTCATTTGCGCAAAGTCGCCCGTGTGGTCTTATCACTACGTAAAGTGTCTCCTTTGTTCTTATCATCTGCGCAAAGTCGCCGTGTTGTCTTGTCACCGCAGAAAAGTCGTCTCCGCTGGTCTTATCAACTGCGCCAAAGCGCCCGTGTTGTCTTGTCACCGCAGAAAAAGTCTCTCTTTGGTCTTATCATCGTGCAAAGTCGCCCGTGAGGTCTTGTCCGCGTAAATCTGTCTCCTTTGGTCTTAGCCTTTCGCGCAAAGTCGCCCGTGTGGTCTTATCACCGCAGTAAAGTCGCCTCGTCTGGTCTTGTCATCTGCAAGCTAATACATTACCCGCTTTGTTAGTCTCACGGTAGAACTATAAAATGCACGCCCACGCCCGAAGTTAGGACGGTCGACCCTTCAAACCGTAGGAAGAAGAACCTTCTCCGATCTTACTGAGAATATACGATGGCGACGCCGGGGACCAAGATAACCGGTCGCCAAGGCGCACCTTCCCCAGAAAGGAGGGAGGACTTCGTACTAACTACCGGTTGATGCCGAACAAGCGTGCTCAACCGGTATGGCGAAATGAGGACACGGGACGACGCTATCGCGCGAGTCATAGACGGCCCTTTCGATGGTGGGCGGCGTTTTTCGATGCCCATACTGCGGGGTAAATAGTTTTATTTATGTTATCGCTAATACATCACGCATACTAACCGTCACTTGTAGCGGATGGCGAAATGCAACTTCACCCGCCGGATCGATCCTCCCTATGAGCGACATGTTGTGCGTTACTCGGATGTATTGTGGGACCGAATCTTTTATTTGGAGGCAAATTGACGATCTCAAGGAGCAAAATGATGATCTCGCCAACAGATGCAACATGAGAGGGCAATGAGGAGGTCGTGAACATAGGAAGTTCCTATGATCCCACATCTTCTTTGTGCCAACCCTAGTTGCATATGTGCGTGCCACTATAACGCATTTACCACCACGTCGAGGCGCCCAAGCGGAGAACACTCTATGTGGGTAGCGAGAGGCACCTTCTACAATTAGGCAGTAGTGTCCCTTCTACAATTAGGGACGGTAGTGTCCCTTTCTCTCGCACTTATGTTCAATCTCCTAAAGCATGTAGCGAAATGGTGGGCCAGCGTTATTGCGGTTGCCTTTTATTGAGTTGGCATGTTGTATTGATGTGTCGCGTGCTTTAAGTTATATGCATCGAACAAATATGCATTGTATGAGCGAGTTATGAAAACCAAGCTATTCCATAGCGTATATTGTCCGCTAAATTACGATACAACATACTAGCAGATTCGGTAGTTGCTTACAAGAACCAAAGTACAATTACGACACAATTAGTTAAATGATTGCTTACAAAACCAAAATCTTGGTGAACTACAAGTTACAACATAGTAGCAGTTGTAATACAAGTTCCTAAGTGTCGTGAGCGCCTTGCAAGTTCTCACAGTGTGCCCTTCTGGCGGCTACTGCGTCTACCCTTGCTGCAGCCTTCCCTTCATCCATATCGTTCGAATGCGACTCTGCCGACGCCCCTCCCCTCAATAGGTCTAGATCCAGGAACCCAAGTCCTATTTGCAATATCTAATGTGGAGAAGTTACCGACAACCACGAAGCCTCTTAGCTCGCCAAGACCACACTTTCTTTGCACCCTTTCCTTCATGAAGTACTCGTCTGAAGTTCAATGGGTCCATGCGGATGGTCCCACACGCGAGGACATGAGAGCATGGCTTGTGAAGGAGCTTTAGCTTGTTGCATGTGCAACTAGGTTCATTCACATGGTCTCCAAGGCATACCTCATGGGTAACAAGAGACCGAGCCGTTCGAATCGGCTCTGTCTCGGAGGATCACGTCGAATCGATGCTCCGTGTGCCCATTACGAAGACCGTGTGCGGATCGAGCCTTCTCGGTCTTGGCTCGCATGTATGTAGTAATCTTGGAGCAATATGAATTACGTGGGTTGGCTGCATGAAGTGCAGATTTGCATGTCTTTCCCTGAAATATCCGATTGTACCATGCGTAACGCCTTCAACAATGGCGACAAGAGGTCGACAACGGAGGCCCTAATAACCTGGGCTTGTACACCTCTGCAAGGTTAGTGGTCATTATGCCATACCTTGCGCCGTCCGTGTTGTGAAGTAAGGACCACTTTTCCAATGGCTCGGCCTCAATCCAATGAGAGAAACATCCGATGTCCCTCGAGGTCCTCCGCGTCAAATGGGGAGGGTCGAGCTCCTTGATGGTGTGAGGCGCTCCATTGTGCCTCCCGAGGAATGAGGGGCGCTTGTTTCTCTCGGCGACATGCTTCTTGGTGTGCTCGCCCAACATACGCCACAATGCATCAAATTTACGTTCTTTGGTTCTGCATGGCAAGCCTCTTGAGCAGTTTCATCAAAGGTTCTTTGCTGCTGTTTGAAGAAGTTGGCCCCGGATGGCGAATGCACCATCTGTTCCTCGTGTCCGGCAGGGAATGGCTCATTGGGGTCTTCTTTGAAGTTGTCGGATGGCCTTCATCATCCGGAGTGGCGATCATGGATTATGCGGACATTAGGGCGTCCCCAACTACTCCCTCCATCGGATGACGAAGGAACCACAACGGTATCGTAATTCTCACTTTCCCAAAGCGATGGCTAAGGGCGAATCGATTGTTGCCATCAACGCCAATTCTTGTCGAGGATCATGCCCTTGTATTTCCCGATTAGAAATGTCCCGCCCATCGAGATCACGGGCAACATGTGTCCGAATGCATTGATGCATGGACCGAATGCTAAGAAGGTCCTCTGCAAGACCATAAAACCTAGCGGCGGTCTTTTTGGTGGCGGTCCTTCACAAACAATGTATGTGCGGGTTCTGTCTTGCGGCAAAGACTGGAGCATACGAGGAAGGTTGTCGTAAGATGTCTCGAAGAACCGAACCTCCTTTCCAAAGCCTTACGCTTAGCACGCCATGCCTTCGCGTAGCTAATCTTGTACTTGAATTTCGCCGATAGCCACCATGATGTGCTTGGCCTCCGGTCCGGCTTCTTCACTATCTCTCCGTACATGACATTGGCTATGAAGGTGGATGTCGAGTTGCGATGTTTGGCAAAACACTCTCGAGCAAGCGAGTGCGGCTCCACCCGAGACAATCCGGTGATTCTCGTGACTTGGGTCTCCTTGCACACGCCAAGGACACCGACCGCCGCATACCACGGTGTCTTGCTCCGGTTGGATTTGAGTACAAGCGGTCGTTGCATTGACAAGGCCCACGACTTAATGGCATCTGCGGTGATCCCTTGTCGACAAACATTGCACGAAGTCGAACCTCCGTCCCATTGTACTCCCACGGTGATTAAATGCGGCGTCGTGCACAAAGAAGACCCTCAACGTCCACCCTATTCCATTCTGCGGGATGGGACCTTCCTCCTCGGAAGAGTTATCACCATCCTCTTGTAAAGCTTCCTCCGCCGCTCATTTGTCAAGTCATCAATCTCCATCGATGTACTATTGTGGACATGCTCCCTGCATCTGCATGGGCACCGGCTCGCTTTGCCACGATATTACGCCTCGCTTCCTCTTACGCCTCGGCCTCCTCTTACGCCTCGGCCTCCTCTTACGCCTCGGCAATATCGCCACCGCGTGTTTGTCATGAACCACACGCCTTTGCGGCCCGCTGCTCCCTTAACTAACACGACGGAGCCGTCGGAAGAACTGCGAGAGTTCGCCGGACATGCTCGCACGAGTAGCACCGGTCGTAGCCACAGCGCCTCTGACCTTCGAGATATGCCTTCCATGCAACCGTGCGCATCACTGCTGCTCAACTCCCACCGAATGTGCGTGGGAGACCTACTCAAACCCCTTGTATCACGACACTCCACACCTCGGGGTCCAATGAGAAGGTTACGGTGAGCGGTCTAGGACATCTCCGATTCGGGCATTCTCCAGATTCGGATGTACCAAATCGACTTCTTTGGAAATCACTTAGGTCAACACCATACGGACCTTCACGAACCGCACCAACACCGTAATGCACTTTCAATCTTGTGGCCTCCGACATGACTACAAATATTACAAATGTTGCAACCGGTGATTTCTCAACATACATTCCCCATACACTTGCTAAACAAACAAGTGGCGAGAACAAGAACAAACACCAAGATTACCTTCACGCGGAGACCTTGTCTTCGTATGAACAAGCTCCTCTCCTCCTCTCTTCTTGTCTCCCTCACTCGAGCTCCTCCTTTGTGTACCTCTCCCAACCTCCTCTCCTCCTCAACCAGATCTGCTATGCTTGTCCGCCGAGAGAAATGGTGAAACAAACAATGAGGAGACTGGTAGCTTTCTATATGACCGTGTAGTCGCTCAACCGTTGGGCGACTTGGCGAGAAGTCTTTGGGCCAGCGGTTGAGCGACACGTGGACTAGTCGTTCAACCGTTGCGACTTGGCGATGAAATCTTGGCCCAAGCGGTTGAGCGACACGTGGACTAGTCGATTAATAAGTAATAGAACAATGCTAGAGGAATGCATAGACAACCATGTCATAGTAGTTACTGAAGGAGAATCGTCAACACATAATACAAGTTATAGAACAATGGTATAGATAACCATGTCATAGTACCTCGAAGACAATCGTAAACACAGATGATGTAAACCCCCTCTTGGCCACCCGGCACCTCCTCCGTCGTCGCCCGCCCCACACCGGTCGCGCCCGATGTCGCCCTGTTTGGGCTTTGGGCTTGAGGTGCCTAAGCGAGGCCCGAGATAGGAAAGGCGCTCAGAGCCCCGCTGGTCCGTGGTCCCGAGGGTCGACTCCACTGTGGCTGCGTGAACACTTGGGGCCCGCTAAATTTGCTCCACAGATCACGGGCTCGGCAGTGCGAGCTCACCCCCTGGGCCTCCTCGAGTGCTTCAGAAGTAAAGATCCACGTCGTCGTGCGTCCTCGTCTTGGGGAGAAAACACGTCTGGTAGTAAAAACAAGACTGCATGGCAAGTAATGTTAATCTCTACAATATATCGACGATCGCCAACTTTGAGAGAGAAGCGCTTTGGCCGGTATGCATAGCGCGGCCGTCATACCCCCGCATCTTGTCCGGACGGTCGGCGATGAAAACATCTCGCCACGAGGCTCTCGTACGTGTCTCTGGCGACGCCGGGCGGTGGCGGTGGATGTGGGGGTGTACCGGCGTGCCCACCGGACCCTCCACGGCTGCCCAGCGCAGCGCAGCAGAGGCAAAAGCGTAAGCGCAGGCGGGGCATGTGGGCGTGCCCTCCCGAGCTCGTTGACCTATGCACCGACGAGGCCACCTCCGGACCGACGAGGCCACCTCTGCAACCGAGGCCACCTCTGTCACCGTCCTCGCATGGCGTCGGCGCCACGCATCGCCTCGCCCGATCAGAGGCCCGACAGACAAAGCGCACTAGCTCGCCGCGCGCGTGACCTCGCGACCAATGCCGATCTGCCGGGATCGACCGTCTGTCGGCAGCAACCCCGGCGTTGATGTCATCGCAAGGAGTATGTCAAAGCGTCAAACCTATAATTCAGGTAATAATACGAAGACATTTACCGTACGATTTCACGTACCACGAGGTGCACATTCCGCGCTAAGTGCAGAGGGTAGGTGTCGGTCGGTCTTGCACGCTTGGGGAGGGTCGACGACATGCACCACTGGTGCGTGTCTGGGCGTACAAATGAAGGTACTCGTCAGACGACTGGTCGTCAGTAGATCCTCGGCACGCACGATCCTCATGGGCGTTAAGCCCATTGTGCCACCCACGGCTCCATCTTGCCCGGCCACTGCGTCCTAGTGCCACCCCTCCTACTATGCCTGCGAAACGAACCATTGCAATTGGAAGTCATTGCTACGGAAATGTCAAAAACATATGTTAACTAAATGTGTTGCATGAACTCACGCGTGGGTCGACTCAGGCACCCTCGTCCCAATGGGAATTGGAACAACCTGACGGAGGCCGAACCGGCGCATCACCCTGTGCACTGCGTAGTCCTCAACGAACATGTCGAAGACGAGCTTCCTCTGCGTCCAAGATCGCCCGGTCGCGCCCAAAGACGGTGAAGATAGCCCGCGAGCTGCAGACCTCGAATCTCTGATCGAGTCGGCTCGGCGCCGTCGTCGGCGGTGAGACGGTCCATTTGCTCCACAAAGTGCTCGTGAGGCAGCGTGACTGCTGCGTGTGCATCTCGTGTACTGCGAGCCAAAACAATGGTTACAAAGGATTACAATCTGTTGTAGAAAATATATAGGGAAATATGTACCGTCTCACGGCACCAAAGGGACCCTACGGCCGGCGGTCCACCGCGTCCCCATGGTACATGTCCGCTGCAGACGGTCAGGAGTCTATCGGCATGGGCGTCCGAGAGAAGCGCTCGAGCGACCACGGTTGCTGCAGATGGGGCGACTGTGAGGATAGATGCGGGCCGTCCTCTGACCGACGATCGCACATGCCGCGATGCGTCGCGGCAAATACGGCCGATCCCCAATCGATCTCTAGCTCCTCGCCGTCGGCGATGGCCTCGCGTACCCCGAGGCGAGGCGTCGGACGGAGTCACCGTGGCTGGCTGTAAACGATGCCAGTAGAAGAGCCACAACAGTGCGCCTCGGTGCGCGACACCGGTCGACGGTGGTGTGGGACCATCCGCTCGACCTCTGCAGTAAACGAATAATTAGTACGCCCGTCATATGGCTAGGCCTCAATGAATCGCTAAACATGGAAAGTAGGTACTATACTTACCGGGCTCGCGAAAGCCACCGCAGGCGGGCCATCATTGTCGCTCAGAAGTCAAAACGGATGGCCTCCTCCCTAAACATACAGAAACTCGCTTAACAGTCGTCGCGATCCACACCGCGTCCGTGAGAATGCAGTGCTCCGCGATAGGCAAGCCAAGTAGCATCGCGACATCTGCAGAAGTCGAGCCATCTCCCGAAAGGAGGTGGAAGGTGTGCGTCTCGGGCGCCAACGGTCCACCAGCGGTCGCCAGAGCGACCGGTCGAATGGGAATCGTCGTGACCGCTCCGGACCGGCCTGAACCTCCCTATCGTCGTCGACCAGACCGTCGTCCTCTTCGGTGGCCTCTACCATCCGTGCGAGTGGTAGAAGGCCGGAACGGCTCAGCCTACAAAGCACGAAGAAGTAAGTACATAGTGGACATACGATACAAAAAAGTGACAAATTTGCGGACAAACCTCTCTACCCAGCGTGGGTCTAGTCTCCAAGCCCGTCGGGGTGTCCGCGTACGAACCACCCCCAACTCAGCCGCGTCGTCCCCGCCAACCGGATCACGGCACCACGACAGCTCACATGTGGTCTTTGACGTCGACCAACCGGTCAATGAGACTAAAATGCCAATCCGAACCACGTGGTCTTGAGCCATACACGCAAATTAAGAAATTAAAAGCATTCATATTACTTACACATTTAAATTATACTCCAATGGCAT
This sequence comes from Phyllostachys edulis, assembly GCA_036346405.1. NCBI lineage: Eukaryota > Viridiplantae > Streptophyta > Magnoliopsida > Poales > Poaceae > Phyllostachys > Phyllostachys edulis. The sequence goes on from CM070545.1 coordinate 74,079,677, forward strand.
TACACTTTGCCCCAACACAATGACATTATTTTTCCTATGAAAGGATATATTACGTTAACGCCTATACCGACTGCTATGGATTGCGAAATATTTAATACATCATCGTTACTATGCATATTTATAATGGGTGAAGCTTTCGGGGAAAAACAAAATTTGACATGTTTGATAATCCAACGTGTTTGGAACCATGTATCGTGTATTTAACATTCTATAAACTAGCATTTGCGAATGCACGCGTTATCGACATGTTTATCATTATATAAACAAGCATTTAGAAAAGTAACATATACGCAATTAGCGCAGCATGCACAATAGTACACTATGTCACTATACATAAAATTGCTAACACTATATGCCATCTTTATATAATTGCTAACACTATGTCACTATACATAAAATTGGTAACACTATATGTCATCTCTAAATAATTGCTAACACTATGTCACTATACATAAAATTGCTAACACTATATGCCATCTCTATATAATTGCTAACACTATGTCACTATACCTAAAATTGCTAACACTATATGCCATCTCTAAATAATTGCTAACACTATGTCACTATACATAAAATTGCTAACACTATATGACATCTCTAAATAATTGCTAACACTATGTCACTATACATAAAATTGCTAACACTATATGCCATCTCTATATAATTGCTAACACTATGTCACTATACATAAAATAAAATTGCTAACACTATATGCCATCTCTAAATAATTGCTAACACTATGTCACTATACATAAAATTACTAACACTATATGCCATCTCTAAATAATTGCTAACACTATGTCACTATACATAAAATTGCTAACACTATTTGCTAACCTACCATGGTTTCAAATATAAACTTGTACAAATTAATACTATAAACTTCTTGTCTTAATCGTCGTCTAAACTAATAACTCTTTTTCCTCCTCTTCTTCTTCCCCCTACTTTTCTTTCTCTCTTTCTCCTCTTTTTCCTCTCGTCTCGGTTGGCTCTGGCGTCTCGCGTTCGAATGGCGACAGTTCGTCACGCGTCTTGATTTATAGCGCCCCAAGTCGCCATACTGGTTGGGCGACTTGGCATACTCACCAAGTCGCCAATCCACAAAGCGACAACACCTCGGAACTTTAAATCGCTATACTATTGGGCGACTTGAGTGATTGTCGCCCGGCGGTTAGGCGACTTGAGAAAATCGCCCAACCGTGCGGCTGACGACAAATTATTATTTCAAAAAAAATTAAGCGATATTATTTACGTGCTTGAATAAAAATAGATTATTTAAAAAAAATTCAAGATGGTGTTGAGCAACACCAATAGTTGAGTAGATGAATTTCGTATATGGTCTTTGATAGCGTGCCTTGGGATATTGCTATTGCGTAGTATAATCTTCACTACTACAGAATCGACATCACGACGGTTCGGAACGTCATCACGCGAGCGGTTTCGAACCGTCTATGTTTGTTGATGCGTGATAACGAGATATTATCACGAGGCGGTACAAAACCGTCGTGATACGAAATATCACGAGCGGTTTTATTAAAAACCGTGCGTGAAGTCAAAATATCACGAGCGGTTTGAAGCGAAAACCGTCGTGATTCGAGAATATCACGAGCGGTTCTAAATAAAAACCGCTCGTGATAGGAGAATATCACGAGCGGTTCTAAATAAAAACCGCTGCGTGATTTGTGACTATCACAGATGGCTTTTATATAGAACCGTCGTGATATTCTCTATCCTGACGGTTTTGCGATAAACCGTCGTGATACTTGCCTTCCTGAGACGGTTTTAACAAAAAACCGTCTGTGATAGCTAATACCCCTGCCCACAATTTGCTGTTTTCCTGGCTAGCCTCAGGAATTGCTAGCCATGCCCTCTGAAAACAAGCATTCACAGAAAGCAGATTCAGCAATCACAAAAACATCATTTCACAATAATGATTCAGCGACCATGACAACTCAAAGTGATCATTACTCAAAATAAATTACAAAAGATCGCATTTGTTCAAGTATTGTCGCTATAGTTACAACTAGATTACAATTGTTTTGCGTTGAGAGGTTTTAGTGGGGTGATGCTCGGGTTGGCGACGAGTGAAACTCTCCGTTGTCGTTAATGATTTCGAGTTGATAAAGCGCAGAGCTTCCTCGAATGTCCTTGATCTCTTCAACGAGTGAATCACATTGTAAATCAAGACACGCCGCTACCAATTAAGAGTAAAGTGGTAAGCTATATATATTTAAATTTATAATTAGGAAATAATTATTTGAGATTGACAAACCTCGGGATCCTTCTTCTTAGTCAGAAGGATTAGGCGCATATGATAGCAGAGCGTAGATTGCACATAACTCATCATCTTTTCTTTGGTGCCTTTGCAAAAATAGAATTACATATATAGGTATAGTCGGTTCGAGGCGCGTTATTATGAAGTATGATATAGTATTATTGTGTTGTAGCACGTCTTGGAAAATCCATCCTATGTGTTAGTTAGGCGCTCTTTCCATCGTATATTCCTTTGTTGGCAACATAATTGATGAGCGACCTACATGATTGAAAAAGTTATCCTTGGCCATTTCAAGCGAATGAAGACTACAATAGAGTTATGTAAGGAGGAAATGAGCATACCTCTCAGTATTCCTCTTAGAGTCTTTGAAGTCATGCTTGTTGCGGTTTAGGGAATCAAGGTATATCACATGGTTCCTCTTGGGTATAATAACTAAAAGGATCAATGGTACCTACTCATGTATGTCGCTATAGTCATTAAACCTAAGTTAGTCTTTGCAGTATAATGTACAAATGAAATTTGTATAGCAAGTAGTGACACTTACCCACGGTTGTAGGGCACCACTATGTACTTCATGTTCCTCTGTAGAAGCAATGACCTCGTTATGTATTTCTCGGCGAAGGGCGAGTCTTGTAGGATGGTTTGCAGCGATACCACGTGTGGGTCGAGGAAACCCACGGTTCTTTCCATTCCGGACATTTTGCGGCATGTATCTATACATAAGCAATGAGTTGTGATATTTATCGGTATTAGATGAATGTAGAACTTGATTATGCGCGCTTACGATGTCCAACATCGTAGAAGCGAGGCGTCGAGGCCAGCGAGGTTGAATAGTTCAAATAAATCATTGAAGCCCGACGAAGTACCTCGTCCGTTGAAGAAATGCTTGTCCTCGTTCGGCGGTGATTCGATGTCGGACCCCTTCTTTTGGGTCTTGTCCAAGTACCGAGCATGCAAAGCGACAAGCATGTCGGCGTGCATTATCTGCGGCACGAACACAGCGGTTTTCCGATGATGTATTTCCGGTATCGCGGACTTCCGAGTATCGCGGACTTCCGGGTATCGCGGACTTCCGGTATCGCGGACTTCCGGACTTCTCGGACTTCCGGACTTGGGGGCGTTTGCGTTCGTTGATTTGATTTGGCCTTAGCGATTGGCATCGTCTTTTTGTGAGGCGACTCGGGAACCGATACGTCGGCACGCTTTTGCTGTTCCTTCGGCGTCTTCTCCACGGGAATCGAAGAGGTGGCCTTTTGAGGCGAAACATGAGGTGGAGTCATTGAGGGTGCCGTTGGAGAGGAATGGTCGTGTCGGATCGCGGCCTTCTTTGGTTCAGGCGATGTTCTTCTTGGGCCTTTGGATAAAAGAGAGGCGGCATCCCCTAGTGTTGTGATTTCTTCGTTCGGGCAAATGTCGGTAGGATGGCTCGAAATTGACATGTACCATATCCACGGACCTTGGCGTAACAGTGCACCGGTAGGCACCGTCTTTGCCTTGCCCTTCCTCGTATGGATACACCATCCCTCTGTGACCTCAATACAAAGGACCCATCCATCCTCACTTGGAGCTTCTGGCGTCGGCTCCTACAAAGCGATCGCAATTAGCTAAGGCGTCGTTAGGGTCTATCTTTGGTGCATTCCATAGATGTACGTTACCTTGATGTTGTCTATCGGTGTCGGACGTCGTCATGTTCACAATTATCTTGCGACGCGACGCTACTCGACGTCGAGGAGGTGTGTCTTCAAATTAGCGGGCGACTTGCATCGTGGCTCATGAGTATATCCATTTGACTCGCAATCTTGCCATCTCTACTTGAAATTGGTTAGTAATCATCTGTACCAACCGGTTTGTCGTGCTCGACCTTGGATCTCTTCCTAGTCCTATCGTGTAGTAGTCGTCCGCGAATCCATGAATCCAAGGTACGTTAACCCCAAGGCCTCGCGTGCGACCAGGTGCTCCTTGTTTCCCAAGGTCAGTAGATAGTATATCCTTCTCCTTATGCGCACGGAAGGAGCCTTGGGAAGCTTGGGCGATCAAGTCACGCCGCAAGAGGTCATCACGTTATTATAGACACTATGAAGTTATGGACTTATTAACAACTTAGTAGTTCGATATACTTACCACACGTTGGGACACTTCTGTCTGCGGGTTTGTGAAGGAGATCTTTGCCGAAGGCGAGACTTGTGCCATCGCTTTTAACCGCTTAGGGAAGCGGGTCCGTGACATCGAAGCGGGTTCTCCTTCTCGCCGCCCATTCCTCGTATTTACCGCGTAACCGGTCTGCCGAAGTCTGTCTTGGTGAGTGTTTCATGTCCGAGAGCTTTGTGCGCGCACTTTGCTCCTTAAATTCGCCGATGTTTTCGTAGCCACAAAGGTGTCCCATGCTTCCGCGTCAGAATCTATCTTTGCTTGAAGGGCGTCGACCCGTGTTCACGTGCCGTGACAAGAATGCTCTTGAAGGTCCTCCACGATTTACCCATCGTGAGCATCGCCGTCCGTCGCGACGTGTGCCACATGTGCTATACGGAATAGTGAACTTCTCGAAAGTTACGTCCCCATGTAGCGCTTCGCTTCTTTTCGTCAGTCCTTCCACCTTGGTGTGGTGATGAGGACCTGTTCCTTCAAGTATCCCGCAGATGGTCCGGAATCTCGCCACGATCTCTTGGGACTCGAGAGGGACCCCAAAGTCACCGACCTCCGTGATGACCGGTAGGCCCGTAGGCATTTTCGATTGTCCTCTGCCATCTCGCTTAGTGTCATTATAAATCGGCGGTGACGGCGGCCTCATCGGCGCCTCTTCCATCTCTGGGGTCGGTGTTGGCGGCCTCGTCGGCGCCTCTTCCATCTGAGGGTCGGTGTTGGCGGCCTCGTCGGCGCCTCTTCCATCTGCGGCGTCGGTGGCGGCAAAGACGAGTGCCTTTGCCATCTCGCTTACTTGCTCTCGGGAAGAAGTACAGAGGTTGACTATAGAGATCAAGATGGCAAATGAAGAGTTGAATGAGCTCATCAGACTACTAACATTCCTAACACTCCTTAATCCACGAGCTTCTATTCTAACACTCCTAACACTCCTTAATCCACCAGCTTCTCTTGTGATCTTTGTATAGATAGAAACTAGTGATACAAATCTTTTGCCCAAGCCTACTTCTCTAAGGAAATGCGATTGATGATATTATGTGCTCTCAGAAGGAGAGTAGCTAAAGAACAAGTCTTTGCCATCTCAATCCTATTGTCTATACTCTTCATGAAATGAATATGATAATATAAATTCAAACTATGAGCTCTAAACAATACTTTGCTTAGCTGTCAAATGATCTCAAGCATAATTAGCAACAGTTAAACTTCGATCAAGCAGAGGTTGACTACAGAGATCAAGATGGCAAATGAAAAGTTGAATGAGCTCATACATACTACTAGAAGAATCACAAACTAGTCAATACAACTGATCAATTTGCAATAGAACTATGATTGAACCGAAAGTAACCAATTAACAATTACAACATATTGACAAGAGTAAGTAATACAATAGAGCTCAAGTATGAACTAACTATCACATTCAATCTCATTAGTATAAGACGGAGTTCATCACGAGCATGTCAACAAAGCCCACTGATTAATTTGCAACTAGCCATGCATATATATATATATATATATATATATATATATATATATATATATATATATATATATATATATATATATATATATATGCAAAGATCAACCGAATCGCCACAGAGGAGCAATACTACAGAGAGGATGCGCACAAGAACTGGGGAGGCAGGGGAGGAGGCCGATCTTGGAGGAGGAGGCAGGTGGGAGGAGGTCGACACGGGAGGAGGAGGACAGTGGGGGGAGAAGGCCGGTCTGAGGGAGGAGGCCGACACGGGAGGAGGACGGCGGCGCCGAGGTCGGAGGCGCCAATGTCGGGCGGCCAGACCGAGGTCGGCGGCGTCGGGGCTTCTGACTGGGAGGTGAGCAGGCGCCGAGGTCGGGCGGCTGCCCCGAGGTCAGGCGCCGAGGTCGGGCGGCAAGCAGAGGTCGGGGCACCAATGTCGGGCGGCGCCGAGGTCGTGGTCGGCGGTGGCGAGCCCTAAACCCTAGAGGAGGCGTAACAGCGAGAGAGTAAGAAGGCGGAGAGGAAGTGAGAAGTGAGAGGAAAACCCTAGCGTTTCCGCCTTATAAAAAGTATATCACAGACCGTTCGAAATGAGAACCGCTCGTGATATTAATATCCTGACGGTTCCATAATAGAACCGCTCGTGATATGAAAATATCCTGAGCGGTTCTATTATGGAACCGTTTGTGATATTAATATCCTGAGCGGTTCTCATTTGAACCGCTCAGTGATATTATTCCTGACGGTTGTATAATAAAACCGTGCGTGATAGCCGATAACCCGAGGCCAATTTATGATATCCGACAAAACATCTTGAACACGATGAGACATAAATATCACGAGAAAGCAGAGTGAACTTCTTTGAGACAAGTATGATGACAATTATGACAAGTCCATATGAATTCTAACACGGTGACAAGTGTGATGACAAGTTTATAACACATTTGACTTCAAAATTTCATATCTAATTCAACTCAACTCCAAATCAAGTGAAACCAATTTTGATACTCCACATTACAATGTCGTCCACACATTGACATTAATATCAAATATGACAAGTCCATAACAAGTTCATAACACATTTGACTTCAAAATTTCATATCTAATTCAACTCAACTCGAAATCAAGTATGATGACAATTTTGATACTCCACATTACAATGTAGTCCACATTGACATCAATATCAAATATGACAAGTCCATAACACATCAACACATGACAATTTCACGTTGACATCAAAATATATGAGAGATTACAAGTCCATAACACATGATGTTATGGAATAAATTAATTACATTGGAGTAAATTCTTAATTAAGATATAGGCCTTCGTGATGATCGACGCGCATATAGCTAGCTTTCTCACTGGGTTCTTCCTCGAGCCTAATGCCGTTTCCGAAAGGAGGCAACTCGTCAAATTGATTGTATTCTTCCTCATCCACTACATTCTCAACTCCGACAATCCTCCTTTTTCCATGAAGAACTACGTGGCGCTTCTTATTTGCCGGGTCGGTTACATAGAAGACTTGAACAACTTGGTTAGCCAGACGAATGGTTCGTCTTTATATCCGACACGTTCGAGGTCCACGGTAGTGACACCGTACTTGTCGACCTTCACCTGTGCGAGATGGACCCAACGGCACCGAAATAGGGGGATCTTGAAAAGCACGTAGTCGAGCTCCCATATCTCGTCTATTTGCCCATAGTAGGAGCTCCTCATCCCATCGGTAGTGAATGCATCTATGCGCGGACACCGCTATTCTGGACTGTGCTCTTCCTATCCTGAGCTGCCGTATAAAATGTGTACCCATTGATGTCGTATCCTTGCCATGTGACAATTGTAAATTGTGGCCCTCGTGCCAACCATAGCAGCATATCATCACTTGATGACCTCCCAGTGATTCGCACCTTTAACCATTCGTTGAGCAAGCGGTTGTGCTCTCGTGATCCAAACCTCCGGCCGGTGCGGATTACATTGGCGCACCATGTCTTTGTGCTCGTCGATATACGGGGACACTTGGGTCATGTGTTGCAAGACCATGAAATGGGCTTGGCGTATGTATCCAGATCGGGAGTTATTGATTTCCTTCCGATGGTCCGATACCATCCGGTCTCCCCTCATGGCGAGATAGAGGCACACCTATCGGTTCCACGAGCCATGTAGTCGACGCAGAACTCAATGACCTCTTCGGTTGCATAACCTTCGATGATCTTGCCCTCGGTCGAGATCGATTCGTCGTAGGACTTGAGAATTCCCATGTACCTCTCGAGCGGGTACATATGGCGAAGAACACAGGTCGCATATCTTTATCTCTCTCACAAGGTGAACAATGAGATGGACCATGATATCGAAAAATGGCGGAGGGAAATACATCTCAAGATGACATAGAGTGGTCACCACCTCGCCTGCAGAGCATCTAGTCCTTGGGGATCAATGATCTTCGAGCAATTGAGTTGAAAAAATAACCTGACCTCAAGATTGCCACTCGGACCTTGTTAGGCAAGATACTTCTAATTACAACAGAAGCATTTGTGTCATCAAGACATGACAATCATGAGACTTCATACCAATTAATTTCAAATCTTGCATAGAAACAAGGTTCTTAATGTTAGCGGAGTAACGGATGGGACTTTCACTCCATGCAAGCTCTCGCACGATTCATTTCTCTCGGCCTTGGATAGAGTGTAGCAAGTCGGGGAAGGTACGCTCGTTAAATCTGTATCGGTCTCTACGGTGCTAACTCATCCTTATGTTCATATCAACCAAGTCACGCCGTGCGTTAACACCATCCTTTGTTTTGCCACTAATGTTGAGAAGAGACCAATCAAGCTATCACATACATTCTTCTCTCGTGCATGACATCGATGTAGTGGCGAACTTCTAAGTGCTCCCAATAAGGCAAGTCCCAAAAATTGACCGCTTCTTCGGATGTTCTTCTCACGGGTTCTTAATTTACGTCCCTTCCCAAGCACAACATCGACATCCTTAACCATATCATAGACCTCTTTCCTCTAAAAGCCCTTGGAGCTGAATCGTTCTCCTTATTTCCGTCGAATTGTTTTTTTCATCTTGCGGTATGGGTGACTCTGAGGAAGGAACCTACGGTGGCGATATATACGATTTCTTGCTTGAGTTGTTCGACCATACACTCTCAGTAGCATCTAAGCGGTCTTGAGATGAGGCTTTGGCTCCTTTTGTATCTTTGAAGTTGAACAAAGTTACCAAGGGCAGGAAAATCATTGATGGTGCAAAACAACATGGCGCGTAAAGTGAAGTTCTCTCGTTTGTACGCATCCCATACCTGTACCCCTTCGTTCCACAGTGTCACAAGATCTTCTAGCAATGGTGCTAGGTACACATCAATATCATTCCCAGGTTGCTTCGGCCCTTGGATAAGTAGTGACATCAAAATATACTTCCGCTTCATACACAGCCAAGGAGGAAGGTTGTACATACATAGATTCACGGGCAGTGCTATGTAAATTTGCTCATGTTACCGAAAGGATTCATTCCATCTGTACTCAACCCTAAGCTTATGTTCCTCGGTCAAGACCGAACTCTTGAACTCGATCGAAGTTTCTCCTTTAGGCGTAATCGGCAGGTGTCTTAGCTTTCCATCTCTCTTACGCTCCTCCTCGAGTGCCAGCGCAGCAATCTTGCGTCCTTTGCGTTCGCAAATAAGCGCTTCAAGCGTGGGATCACGGTAGATACCACAACATCTTAGCAGGAGGTCCTTGCTTCACCTTAGCGATTCTCGACGCTTGTATCGGGATGCTTTGCACAGGACATACATGCATGTCTCGCATACTCTTTACTGTAGAGGATACAATCGTTCGGACATGCATGTATTCTTTCTACTTCCATTCCCAATGGACAAATAACCTTCTTTGCTTGATAGGTGGTCTTTGGGCAACACGTTTCCCTCCGGAAGGATGTCCGCTAGGAGACCTAACAACGCCGTGAAACTCTTATCGGACCAACCATTGCTTGCCTTCAATTTCAGCAGTTCAAGCACGGTTGACAACCTTGTATATTCCGCTTGCAACCGGGAACAAAGGTCTCACCGAGTCCTCCCTTAAGCCCTCGAATTTACAAAACTCTCTCTCATCAGTAGTTCTCTTCGCATCGCGTAGCATCCGATCCAGTTGTCATCGTGTGACATATCCTCATCAAAATCAAGATCCACATCCGCGATCGTTGACTTCCTCGGCGGTGCCGTCATTACTAACTTCATGTGTAATAATCCGCTCTTCACCGTGATGATCCAACATGTATACCTTTTGTGAAACCCTTGAATCAAGTGCGCTTCTATTTGCGCGCGTTGTTAAACATCTTCAAATTACATAATCAATGCATGGACGGTACATAAAATTTATCTCCTTCTTCAACATATCACCTTTCGTGGCTCTTCTAAAAGCAACCACGCCATTAATGTACTCTTGACTCACACGGTTCACATCAGAATCCAGCCGATCCATCTACACTACGCATGTAACAAATTAGTGTCAAAATTGATTAGCGATTAATTTATAGCAAATATAAAGGGTTATAGATCGTTACCCTCGAAGGTCACGAAGAAAATCGATTCCTCTCCTTTCCTTCTCCTCTCTAAGGTGGCGCAATGGGGAGGAGGTGGCGGGTGTTGGAGGCGCTAGGGCAAGGGTTCAACCTTCTCCTCTCTAAGGTGGCATAGCGGATAATTATTGATTATCTGCATGATTGTTGATTAGATACGAGACAAAAGACAAGAGGAAGATCCTAATTAATAACTAGCAAGTTGGTCAGCGCGATTGCTTGTATATCTATTTTCATATAATTGAAACAATAAACCCTTTGTGATGGCGTTTCTTCATGGATATAAATGGAGGAAATATAAAATACATCATTGCACATGTGACTTATCTTGGTGTGTCATAAATTCTTCTTTTTAATCTGTTCTAGAAAACTACTCATGAAATTAGTTACGATTAAGACTTTCACTTCTTTGCACGTGCTTACTCGTTTTGTCTCATCGTTGCACAAAGGAATTACACCAGATTAATTAAAGGCTACATGTTTTGCTTTTTATTTTCTACAAATAGGGTCCATCAAATTGAGAGCTAGATGTACGTACGTTTTGCCTTTTCCCATCAAGTAGTATTAATTGAAACCTAAACCATATGCTTCCGATTAAGGAATACAACAAAGAAAACAAAACATTAGCGTCTATGTACAGAGTAGCAAAGTCAGGAAATTTACTAATCAATAGAGTGAAAAAGGATAATCGGCATTACTTCATCTGTTTAATTAGGGAGAAATCGCAGTTGGAGGAGCTAGGGAGGAAGTGGCCCGGCACTGGGAGGAGAAGCTAGCTACCAGATCTAAGTGGAGCCCAGCCAGAGGGCGGGGTTGATTATATCCAAACCGGCAGCAGAGGAGTGGCAGAGGCGAGCCAGAAGATGCGGCAAGTGGACACAACGGCAGAGAGGATGTGTCGCGCTCAATTTATCTGCGATGGGCATATCACGAGCGGTTCTTAATAAAACCGTCGTGATAGATGACTATCCTGAGCGGTTTGTAAATAGAAGCAAATGCGTGATATTACTGACGGTTCTATTCACAAACCGTGCGTGATAATCACCAAATCACAGGCGGTTTGTAAATAGAACCGCTCGTGATATTACACGACGGTTATTAAATAGAACCGTGCGTGATTGGTGATTATCACAGGCGGTTTGTGAATAGAACCGCTCGTGTAATATCACGACGGTTCTATTTACAAACCGTCTGTGATAGATGACTATCACGAGCGGTTCTAAAGAATACCGTCGTGATATTCTTCAGCGCCACCGCGCAGTGCGGCAATAGTTAACACAAACGGTTCCAAAGGAACCGTCTGTGATGGGGTGTCTACTATAGCCTGTTTTGTAGTAGTGCTTGTTATAATAAATTTGTTTCAACCTTGTGGTTTGTGTTTCCATTGGAAAGTTTGATGATTCTTGGTACTAGTGTGCGTTGTCGATGTTATTAAATTGTCAAAATGTGTGATTGAGGTTAGTACTTATAGTAATTTGGTCGCCTATGGTGATATCGCTTAAACGAGAAAATTTCAAGTTTAGCTTTCGTGATCTTTTGGAGCTCATGAATTATGTGGTAGCTGAAATTATTTTAAATAAAATGATGTATTGGAATGTCCTATTGCTTCTTAAGAGATTCACGTAATTTAATCTTAAAGGCTCTTTGGTCTGAGTTGGCACGTGAGGTTGTAATCAAAGAAAATTATGTTGATTCCTTTAAGAGGAGATTAATCTGCTTGCTTTTCGTGAAATCCCGTAAATGAAAATATTTTGAGTTTTATGGCTGAGATCATTTGGATCTCATGTTTCATGTGTAGTTGAACTGTTCCGAGCAAATATGACGTGTTGAAGAATTTTATTGGTTCTTAATTAGTTCTTGTGTTTTGGACTAAAGAACTTACCTTGTTCGTTGTGGAAAAGTGTTGTTATATTCAAAGGACTAATTTCAATGTTAAAGGAAAGAGTGCAATAGGAGTATTTTAGAATTGGAGTTAAGTTTTGTAACTTGTGGTTATTTGAATCATGCCTAAACTTTCTGCTCTTTCCGCACAAGAGTTGTCGAGTTTCAATCGCAATGTCATTTTCTTATTGATTGTTATTTGCTATTCCTTTTTTTAGGGATGCGTGCCCTCAATTGTGAACTCAACTTTCGTTTTCCAAGATCTTCGTTATCAGATTGTTTCTTTTGGTTTCGTGCTCGCTGTGAGGAGCAACGTTTTCATGTGTGACGAAACTTGTCCTTATTCGCCTCTTTCTTTTGAGAAAGGATCAACAGTGTTGTGTTGCAAGGTTTTACAAAGCGTAAATTAGCAACTGTTTGGTGGGGGCTAAGTAATTGTAGTGGTGAGATTTTGCTGCCAAGCTATTAGAGGAGTAATAGAAGATGAATTGGTTTTGATCTGTACCTCTTGGAGGAAATTTGATTCAAATGGAATGTGTGGCTTCGAAGTAAAAACTGAATAGGGTTACGACTAAGTAGAACCTATGGTATAGTGTAATTCTAGAACCTTAGTTCATGTTGAAATATTTTTTATTATCGAAGGTATAGAAACCTTGATCAATTTTATAGAGTAACACAATTGAAAAGTATTGCGAGATTGTGTGAGTGATTTCTGATGATGTCAATGAGTGAGTATGTTAGAATTGTGGGGATGTTAGATATTTAATCTGATGATTTCTCTATCTATTATGAGAGAAGTTCGTTGTAGAGGTCTTCGAGGTTAAATTTGGGCTTTGCATTTTTATGCTAGACCTTTGGTCGCCTAATGATTGTGTGTAGAGAAAATAGAATAATGACGTTTCTAGAGCAATGATCATTGATAGAACTCTTCTGATGTAGTATATGAGCGTGTGTACTGAGGATTCTAAGTTGTTATTCTTGAAAGTTGGAGGTGATGGGATTGCGTGGGATCTATTTTGAGGTATTTTTGGTGCCTTCTGTCAAATTAATTTCGTCAATAGAAGTAGTTGTCTAAAGTGTTCAGTGGAATCAATAGAGTCTCTCTACAAAGGTGTGGATGATGTATTTCGGTTTAAGCATAATTTGAGGATGTTAAATTAAGAGGTTTGAGCTCGTGTGGTATGCGATGAATTCGAATTCGAAGGTTTGAGAGAAACTTTATTCCTAAAAGAGAAACTGAGAAAAATGATGTTTTCTTGGGTAGTGAAGCGTTTTCTTTATTCTCGCTTGAGCTTTGTGTTGTTGACTGATGTCTTCCGCAATTTGAGTTGGTGCTGTGTTGGTATGTGTGATTATTTCCAGATCAAACGGAATAAAAGAAATATTTGATTTGGGGATTCGAGTGATTTCTCCCTTGGCTTTCGTGGTGTTCATTTGCAAATTGCCTAATTATAAAGTGGAATAGTTTTCGTGATGAACCAACAATTTTGGATTTGACCCTTTTGGTGGAGAGTTAGCATTGCGTGGATGTGATGGGAATTCTTTATTTTTAGTTGGATTCTCTTTGTAAAACAGTTGTTTAAGAATGAGTTCAGTTGTGCATTCTTGATTAAAGGAGGTGCTCCTTGTTAGATGGAGAGTTCGATTTTAAGCATGTTGTGTGCTTTCATACCAAAGGGGAAGTTGGCCCAGGTACATTGGTTCGCTTTCAACAGTTGCTGAAATTAGAAAGTTGGCGTATCGCTTTGACCGTCACGGGTCCATACGCGAAGTACGTAACGTCTGATGTGTTTTGGTGCTAAATGAGTAACTGAGCAATTCAAAGCTTGGGATTTCGTTGAAGACGTTGACCATCGAGTAGGGTCTTACCTTCGATTCTCTTCTGATGAGTGTACCTGGAAATGCTGGGTTGAGGGTTAGGACAGACGTCATTTTATGTCTTTGTGTTGTGGTCTCATCGGTCCGAGAGAGAAGCTGCTTGGGAGTTGGAATTTCGCATGCGTGAGCGTTATCCGAATTTGTCCACAACGGGTACGTGGTTACCGTTGTTAGTTCTTAGTTATGGTTGTTGTTTTGCGTAGGGTTGTGTGAGGATTCGAGGTCGAATCCTGTTTAAGGGGGGTGGAGTGTAATACCCGGAATATCGATTAGAGAGAATTTTAATCGGGAGAGAGAATTAAATTAAATTCATAATTTTGGGAGAACTTGGGAGTGTGGGCCTCCGACCCAAGCCGGTGCATCCATGTGGCCGGCCATTAGTGGGCCAAGAGGGGGAAGGCGCCCCTAGGGCCCAAGGCCCAAGCCGCCCCTCTCCCCCCCTTAACCCTAGCCCAAACCTCCTCGTCCCTCCCCTTTCCACCCAAGCCACCACTTCCTCCTCTCCAAGCCGCCGCCCCCTCTAGCCATTGGTGCTGGCCCCTACTGCCCTTGGTGCCGGCCATCTTGCCCCTTGGAGCCGCCCTTCCCTGATGCCAGTCTTCGCGAAGGAAGGAGAAGGGAGTTTGTGGGCTGGTTGGCCGAAAGAAAGGAAGAACGAGGGAGAGGGAGGAAGATCTTCTTCGTGGGGGATTGATCGGGGACGTCCTGTGGTTCTTCAAGGGGGGAAGGAATTCGAGTTTAGTGGCACCCTCTTTGCCTCATAACACTTCGCAGAGCGGAAGACAAGTACCCTGTGAATCATATCGTTGATGATTGTTGATTATTTGATGTTCATGCTTTCATTTCATTCTATGTTCTATGAATAGGTTTCACTAATTCTTATTCTTTCTTCATATGATAATCCATGCTTCATGATATTATGATTCCATATTCATATTCATTCATTCAAATACATGTTCATGAATTACCCACGAGAGTGGGAATCAAAGACCCATCATTCCAATATGGGCATGTAAGACCCACCATTCCAATGTGAGCAGATTTGGATCCCCGTTATGAAACTTTCTTTATACGGGCCTTGAATCCCCGTATTTTAGTAAATGCGGGCCTAAGTGAACACCGACAGGTGTGTCACTGGCTATACCGGTATAAGCAGAAGTGTAGTCCACACATTTCATTCTTTCATATGGTTTCTTCAATTCTATGTTCATATTCGATAATGGGACTATCTTATTCATATTCATTACTGTTCATATTATTCTTTGTACTTGCTGAGTCTTGGACTCATTCTTGTATGTGTTTGTTTATTCTAGGTGAACGATGATCATGGCATTCTTGGGAGGGAGTAGTCACGGATAATGCATTCACTTCACATTATTCACTATTCAATGATATGAACTTATCCATGTCTTTCATTCGTTAAATGTTGAATTGTAATAAATAGAGTTTGATGGTGGATGTTATCCTTCTCTATGATATGGTTGATTGAATAACTGCTTGTGATATCTGATTAGTCTATTGATGGAATTATCTTAATTGATTCAGTATGCTTGGATATTTAGAATTTGTGATATGTTGTTGGATTCAGATTAAATTCCTGCATCCGTTCTAATAGATGTTGATCTTTATATGTTATTAGTTGATATATTGTTGAAATTATTCCGTATTGTTGTTGAATGTTAGTCTTTTAGGTAACATCTTGGTTTCCGCATAGCCAGGGTGTTACACACATGATGCTAAACCCTAAGGTTGAGCCTTGACAAGATTTGATCGTAAAAGAAGGTGTCTAGGCGACCAATTAACCCCAGGCCATTACCTATTGTCTAGTAAAAAGTTAGTTTGCTCAACAAAGATCAATATCAACTAGAGCAATAATATGACAAGTACACTTCACTTATAATTAAGTCTTAATGGCAAATAAAAACTAAACTAAACTACGAGTCCAAACCATGTGAGACCTCCCACTGGATAAATGATATTAAAATGAACTAGGTTAATTACTTACAAAACAAGAATTAGCAGCCAACGATACAACTGGTTAACTCACAAGACTACTGCCGAACTCGTGCTCGGAAGTTCCAGTTAAAGCTCATGGAATTTCCTTGATAACTATAAATCGATAAGATGAGCTATTAAATGAGCTAGGTCCCATATGTTGGTGAGACTTATGTCTACCCAAAGCAAACCCCGCACTTATGCATAGGTCTCACGTGACTATCATGGAACTTCCTCGGTAAATAGGAAGTAATAACTAAAATAATCATGAGAGCATATAGAGGACTGATTTTGGCTATATGATCATCGTGGATGTATACAAGGAATACCTGGAGAGAATAATTGTGAATGCTAGGTGGCATGTTAAGGAAAATAACATCACCTAGGCTCAAGGTATCGTGCGTCGTCATCTGTTCTCAGTAGCAAAACCCTTCATGATCCAAAAGTAGATCGGAGAGTCATACCTAACCAGGTAATCTCGTCCATACCAGTAACCATTGAGAAATGTTCCTGTGGACATTCTCTCTCCCTGTTAGATTTATCTACTTTCATCGGCAGTATTTCTTTTATCAACTCCTTAGATATATTTTGTTTGTAGTATTTCCTTCATCAACTTCCTTTGATTATATTTCATTTGTAGTATTTCTTTCATCAACTCCTTTAGATATACTTTGGTCTGAAGTATTTCCTTCGTCAACTCTAGATAAGTATGATTTGGTCTTATCTGAAGTAATCCTTCTTTCAAGGTACCGTTAGATGCATTTACTTTAATTCGAAGTATTTCTTTTTGTTTGTATATATTTGGACTTATTGGATTTCATTTGGTTGTTTTTAGTCACTCTGGGATTTAATCGTATTATGCGTAGTTAGAATCAGAAGATATAATGGATCGGCAACCCTAACAAAGACCATATCAAGATCCAGATTATCAGGGCATTGGATGGGACGATTATCAGTATATTGAGCGTAAAGATTATCAGAACCTTGAGCAAGAACAAGACTGAGGTTATCAGAATATTGAGCAAGGTGAGTCAATACTTTGATCATATTACACCTAATTTTTGCAATTATATTGTTTTAAATTATGAAATTGCATTGTTATGTTTTATAAAAATATATTGGTCCAGCTCATAGTTAATGCCTTAAGAATAATTGTGTAAAAACTTCCAATTCTTGAACTTAGACATTATCCTTGACACAGTAGAATAAATGGTTTACATACTAGTTATAAGTCTGTATCTAAGTGTTATGCTTAGCTTTGCTTAGATACATTGTCATTTGGGCAATAAATTACCCGACATCACTTAATCTTTTGAAAATGAAATTGGGTAGTCGAGACTGGGAGCCTAGCTGGTATATTGGACTAAAGGTTATTTTGAAAACAAAAGAAAAACCTGAAAAACAGATTTCAACTTAGGCGGCTAGAAAGAGTGGCTGATTTCGGGTGCACGAGAGAGAGTTGGTATACGGATGTACCGCCAAAGTCAATTGAGGACCGAATCTGGTAATGACCTCTCATGTAAAACAGTGCAACCACAAGTTGGTAACACATACGACCTGGCTAACTAATTTGTTCGCCTCGGCGTGGCTTCGACATTGGTGGATGCGGTTGGATAGACGGGGGAGAACGAAGCCGTGGTAACCGCACGACGCTAAAGGGAGACCTCCGGGTGGGAGCGGGAGAGCACGAAGGAGGTGATACCTAGTGGTGCGAAGTTGCAATGGGGTTGAGCATTGTAAAGGCCTTGTGATAATCAACATTAGCCACACACCTACGGAAGTGTGTCGGGGCAGTATAAGTTGATTTATCTCTTGTGGGTAAAGTGTACGAACTCTGCAGAGTAAGAAAACTATCTAAATAGCCGTGCTCACAGTGAAGAGCGGTACTGAGAACTTGCTTGATATAGCTTTCCTTTTCATAAAACCATTTGTGTGTGTGTGTGTGGAATAAAAAGGGGTGGGTTGGAGCCCAACAGTTAGAAATGTTGGGTTGTAGCCCAGGGAATTGAGAAAGCTTGGTCAGAGACCAGTGGTAAATACGGGATAGCTTGAGCATTGAGTGGACGTACTCACTCAATGAAATAGGAGACAGAATCTCCATTAGTACTTTACAAACAAAAACTCAGTTTATAAAACCTGTATTGGTTAAAAATGCTAAGTCTTAGGATTTGTTATTACTTAATCTATTTCAATAAATGGCATTGTGCAAAATAAAAGAACCATGAGTCTACCCTTCGATTAGCCTTGCATCTATAATAATTGCATTGTGTATTGGCTCGCGAGTACGGCTGTGTACTCATACTCGCTATTTATATTCCTTTAGTTAGTAAGCATAAAAGAAGGCTTCGGGGACAATTATGAGTATTGGACAAGACTGAAGATCAAGAAGGCCAATAACTAGATCGCGAGCCCACAGTCGATTGCCGGTGGGCATATCGTGAGGGTTCCACTCGTTATACTCTGAATCTGCTTCCGCTGCTGTTCTCTTAAAAGTATTTGGCATGCCCGACCATTCTGCAAGTCAAATATCGTAAGGTATATTTACGCTTTGTTTAATATTATGTAATAGCTTTACATTTTCGTGATATGTGTTTAAAAAACCAGCTTTGAAGTTCATAATGTTAAATAGACTTTTTGAAAAGTTTGAGGGAGTAAAATAGACTTATTCCTTTCTAATATCAGTGACCACAACACCTCTTGGCGCTTAATTTTCCCAACTTTTGTATATCAGGGGACAGTTTGGTCAGTGTATTTAGTTTTTTTTGTTTGCAAGAAACGGTTTGGTCAAATCTCCTTTTTTGTTAATTTAAAGTTCTTGATGTGAACCTATACTACTATTTCCAGTTTTTCCTGAACTTTATTACATAACATTACTTGCTCTTTTTTTTTCCCGAGAACATGCAAAAACTTTGCATGTCAATTTATTGAGAAGAAAGAAGAAAGTACAATGCATATGATCCTCTCATCTCCCAGAATAGTTGTTTACACCATAAAACAACTAAGAGAACCTCCAACCGATATAAGAATATATATTCACGACCAGATAGCGACAACAAATTCTAATACCACAAACAACTAAGAAAACCAACAACGGATACAAGAACATCCTGTCTTGCTCCGTAGCAATCCTTCATGACGAATTCGTTCTAACATATCTGATAATGTGCTGTACTTGCCACTGAAAACCCGAGCGTTCCTTTCCTTACACAAAAGCCAGCAAACTAAGATAACCAGAGTATCAAGTCCTCGTTTTTGTTCCTTATGTAGGTTTTCTTGCTGCCAGCCACCAATCCACAAGCTGTGTATCTCCATTTGGCATGAGGTTCCTACGGCCTGCAGCAGAAAAGGTCAGGAACCAAACTTGCTTGGCCACAACCCATTCTAGTATGGTGTGTTCGCCTTAGCCATAATCATCACATTCATCTCCCACTTCTACCTTGACCGACGCTTCGAACATGGCTTGGACAGTTTTCTCTTGCTGCACTGGCATCTGCGCCCATATAGTAGGATTGTGTTTTGCATGAGTCTGTGAGCCTGCAGGCTGCAATTTCCTGCAAATTTTTATTGAAGTACTCGTAGAGCTCAAGAGCAATGTGTTGAAGCTAAGATGCCGGAAGAAACGAGAACGTTTCGATGATGAAGCCTTCTAAGCGTAGGAAGAAGTAGCTTTCGAAGATAATTCACTTCATTCCGGAGAAATCATTTAAGCTCGGTCGACTGCTACTGCATTAGTGCATTGTAGTAATGATTGTTAGCTCAATAGTAAGCTGTAAGCACGAAGGAATATAGGTAGGCTACACTAACGTAATTTTAAAAATCTACTACACAGTCAAGGAACTTCCGCTAGTAATAGATTACAGGATTACCACTAGAAACAGACTCGCAGCGGAAGAGTCGATGTAGCGCGTTGGTGCGGTTGTAGTCGTACCAGCCTCGCGCCTCCTCCAAGTGCTCATCGTGACCGTCACAATTTACGGATCGTCCTAGCGTTGAAGCCTCGCAGCAACGCCTCTAAGGTATCTACACGTACGGGGCAGGGACACCACGTGCCGGAGTGCTAGCGCCGACTGCACGGTTTTGGGCGAGGGAGGTGTCGTGGCTAGGGTTTTGGGAATTCCAAAATCACATTAACCCTATACTACCGCCCCTATATATATAGGTATCTATGGTGGGTCACGAACTTTGAGGCCCATTAGGAACTCGTGGTCCATAAGAATTCGGATTACCATCCAAAACGTGTCCCAACCTTTTAAACGTGCGACCCTATAGGTTTACATACACTTGGATATGACCTGAGTACTCCTACTTGTCCATTAATCGGTAGTGGCCCCTAGCAGGACAGGCCGAGTCCTGAGTATACGTAAATACCACATCGGACGAACCTTAACAAATCTCATATGTATTTCCCTTTGCCTCACGATATCGGTCAAACTCAAGGCAAGTACGTGCCATCCTTGTTAGTTAGCTCGACCACTCTTTCTCGATCACGTGACTCGAATTCCCCGACTATGGTTAACTCTTTAATCGCGAGTATCATGAACATGTCTTTCTGGAATCCGATCACACGAGGGGCCTACAGATATCTCTCCTGTTGTATGGAGGGGCAAATCCTATCTTGATCGACTATGCCTCGACGCATATATCATGATAAACCCAAAAGCTACCTTTATAACTATCTAGTTACAGAGTAGCGTTTGGCAACCCCTAAGTAAGTCACTACACATCTCGAGTACGTACGACGATCTTGAGTCTAAGGATATAGCATGCACATTGTAAATGAGACCAACTGATGACATATAAGAATACAATGTTCTCGCAGTGTCTCATGGTGGGTCAATCCAACCCCATGTTCACTAACATGTGTTCATATTATTGGTTTGATATCTCCATATCTATGATCTATGAAATATGATTATCAACCAATACATATGCTAGTCTATTCATATGTGTCATCATATGTTTCTGACTAGAGATCGCTTTAGAATAATCATCGCAAAGATAAATACAGAATTTCACAATCAAGTCACGTACTTGATAATAAATATCAACGATATTATTCTTGGAACAAGATAATATATTATCCAATAAACTATGAACATGACGAAATATAATCATCTTTATAATTACCTCTAGAGTATATTTCCAACAAAGCAAACATTCCACTGAGGTGTGTCGAGCCGGGACACATGTATATGGCACCCTTCTGAATTGCAGTAAATGCTGGCATATGAGCCATATGACTCTTGCTGAATGTGTTGGCGAGGGAAAAGCGCAGTTTCAGAACCTGAATTGTTGTCGCGCCCTTGTTGAATTGCTCTTGATGGCGTCGAAAGTTGTACTTGTTTTTCTTGAGTTTTCTGTCCTTAAATTGTTCCAATGCAAGGGCTTCAGATTCTTACTCTGCATGTGTGCTATCTAATACTCGGAGGTCAATTGTCCCATTTCTATACTTTGGAGCTGAAATTGACAAAATCGTCCCCACCTGAACTGTTAGAGCCTCAAAGTAGTTTGAACATCTTCATGCAAACTCTAAGGTAACTTAGGATGGTGGGCTGTCAAGCAATTCGGCATTGAAATTGGTCAGATTCTGCTACTTTCGCCCAGTCATCATAACTGGAAGCCCTGCATTTAGCATTGCAACTTGCAATATCTGCTTATCTCGGTTACCCTGTGAGTGGTGCATGTTAAAAGCTTGCATGATCCCTTGTTTTAATTTTTTTGGGTCGTTTGCTCTACACATCGGTCACTGTGAAGATGTTCTCCTGGAGTTGTGCATGAGTGGGATGGGGTACTGTAGCCACGACGCAGTTACCATCAAGGGTACTGAGGAATACTTGGCAGACGTGGAAACTGTTTAACAAGAGCGTCAAGTGCAATCTGAATTACCAGCCTTCCTGCAATAAACTCTTGCTGATAATTCTCATTATACAAGCATGCGGTGTTCACGCCGCGCACCAAAGATCAGCCATTCATAAGATGCCATCATACTCGTTGTAATGGATTATGAGAAATTTTACGGTACATTCTACTACTAGTAGAGAGTGATATTATAAATTAAATCTAGCCCATGATTTTGTATGGGTAGTATAGATTTTTTTCCCCCTTTGATTGTCGCGCCTCCACCAGATATGAGGAACGAAGGTGAAGGCGGCCACTGTAGAAATGTCATGGCAAGCCATGCTGGCAGGAAGGCTCATCTGTAAGTGTGCATGTGTTGAGTTGTGGGAAAAATGTTGTGGGTTTGCGCTATTGGGCCTGCGGTCGGAGTCTGTAACGAGTTAAAAGGAACTGTAGTGAATACGACAACAAGCAGAGAGAAATGAACTCAGTTTTCCCCATCCTCTTCTTCTCTGGTTTTCTAATCTCCTGCTTTCCCCAATCTCCGATTTCAGCTACCACATTCCACGGAAATTTGTGAGACCCGTTCGCCGGCGATTGGGACATCACAATCTGGTATCAGAGCCATTCACTCACTTCCACCTCGTGATCAGCGATTCCAAGGGAAGGGTTGGTGTTCGTGGGGAGACTGTAATACCAGCCCAAGGCTGATCAGAGGAAAAAGGGGTTACACGACGGCACCGTAGAAGTCCAACGTTCAAACTCGCCAATTGCTCACGGCGATGGATGATGAGGCGAAGCAAATGCACAAGAAGTTATCTAAGATCCTGGCGCGTTTCGACCACCAAGCGACACTGATCGAGAAACTGGGACAAGATATGAAGCAACTTGGGCAACAAGTAGAGATCACTCAGGAGACCATGGATAAAGTGAAGAAAAAGCAATCGGAGTGGAATCTGGTGCCACATCTACTCCCTTTGCTGCCTCCTCGGTCATCGACATCGCACACAGTCATACCATCGGAAGCGAACTTGGTGCCCACCGTGACCAACTCAGATATGCTGACAAACCATTAATCACTGCTTCTCGCTCAACCTTCTTCTACAAATTCCACCTCGACATGATTTTCTGAAGTTTCAAGGAGAGAATCCCTTACTATGGATGGATCGCTGTCGTACTTATTTTGAGATGTACCGTGTGCTGGTAACACAGTGGGTCTCCACAGCGACGCTGTACATGTAGGGTCACGCTGCCCTCTAGCTGCAAGCTTTCAAAAGGCATCATGTGTTTACGGGATGGGAGATGTTTTGTTGAGCCATTGAAGAATTCGATTTGGACGAATATGATGTACAGATGAATCGGTTGTTGCTACTCAAATAGACGGGAATGGTGGTAGAATACCATGTGACTTTTGAATCATGTATGTACCATCTGCAAGCATTGGACGCAACTCTGAACAACAAATTTTTTGTCACTTAATTCTTGATTGGGTTGCGGGATGACATCCGAGTGGCGGTGTTGCAAGCTCCCACTAGTGTGACTAGAGCCGCAGTATTGGCACGCATCCAAGAAGAAGAAATTGAAGTATCCTGACCAAGACATCGAGCCAGTTCAATGGCGAAGTCATACCACCCACCGCCCAATGCACCTCCGGCGACAACAACTCGGGCAGGGTGACTGGAGAACCCAAAGCGCCCAATGACTGATGAGCTGTGGCGTGAGCGTCAATTACGGGAGTACCGACGTTCCAATGGACCGTGTTTTAAGTGCGGTGATAAGTACAGTAAAGAACACAACTGCAAGAAACTTGTTCAATTGTTGACGATCGAAATGGGGGAGTTCGGGGAAATGTTATCGAAAGATACTCTGAACACTTTGAAAGATGGCGAGGTATCCACACAACTGCAAGCTCATCAAGAATGTTTCAAGATATCTGTTGATGCTGTGTTGGGAACATAAGAAGTGGAGACAGTGCGACTACGAGCATTGATGGGGGAATCAGATAATGCTGCTATTGGTAGATTCGGGTAGCACTCACAATTTTGTCAACAAAGAATTTGTCGATCGTGCTAACTGCAAGACTGAAAATATTCCTATTGTTTCTGTCAAAATTGTAAATGGCGAAACTATGAACTTCTCCAGTCGAGTACCCAAACTGAATTGGTGGTTATAGGGAGTGACTTTTCAAACAGATATGCACATTCTGGAATTAGGGGCTTATGACGCAATTCTCGAAATGGATTGGTTGGAGAAATTCAGTCCCATGGATTGTCACTGGACAAACAAAACAATGACATTTGAGTATGAAGGACGTCGGGTTTGTTTACAAGGAGTCAGACCTCGCCAATCAAATGAACTATCAAAAATATCGGTGGATCAATTACACAAATGGTACAAGGGAAATGATGTGTGGGCTTTTGCTATAGTGAAAACTCATTCGAGTGCAGTAAAAGAAGACAGTTCGGAGAAGCTAACTGTAGCAGTTCAGAAGTTGATCGACAAATATCGTGATGTGTTTGCTTAGTCCAAAACACTGCCGCCCCATCGCCAGTATGAATGTATGATCATGCCATTACTTTGCAAGCTAGTGCAAATCCTATCAATTCTCGACCCTATCGTTACTCTCCTCTTCAAAAGGATGAGATCGGGCGTCAGGTGATCGAAATGCTTGAAGTTGGGCTCATTCAACCAAGTATGAGCATGTACGCCTCTCTAGTGCTCTTAGTCCAAAAAAAGATGGTGGGTGGCGATTCTGTATCGATTATCGTCATCTGAATAATCTTATGGTGAAGAACAAGTTTCCTCTTCTAGTCATTGATGAGCTTCTTGATGAACTGGCCAGCACCAAGTTCTTTTCCAAATTGGATTTACGCGCTAGTTATCATCAGATTCGGATGAGTCTAAAAGATGAAGAAAAGACAGCGTTCAAAACCCATCATGGGCATTTCCAGTTCAAGGTGATGCCATTCGGGCTCTCTAATGTGCTGACAGCCTTCCAATGCTTGATGAACTCAGTGTTCGTGCCATACATCCATAAGTTTGTGATTGTGTTTTTGGATGATATTTTGGTTTACAGCTGTGATCTGGAGGAGCACTTCACAGATTTGCAATTGGTTCTTGACACACTACGCAGCAATAACTTGTATCCAAAGCTATCCAAATGCTCATTTGCCAGAGAACGCATTGATTATTTGGGGCATATCATCTCACATGATGGGGTAGCAACCGATCCTGACAAGACAACAGTTATGGACAAATGCCCAAGACCGACCACAGTAACTGAATTACGTGGATTTTTGGGTCTCACGGGTTATTACAGAAAGTTTGTGCGCCACTATGGCATTATCGCAAAACCACTAGCCAATTTACTCAAGAAGAGAGGATTTGAGTGGACACCTCTAGCTTCTCAAGCTTTCGAGCAATTGAAACAAGCAATGGTCAGTGCACCGGTCTTAGCCTTGCCAGATTTTCACATGCCTTTTGTTGTTGAAACTAATGCGTGCGACATAGGGGTGGGAGCCGTACTTATGAAAAATGGGCTTCCAATTGCGTATTTAAGCAAAGCATTGGGTGTAAACAATAAGAAGCTATCAATCTATGAGAAGGAATTTTTGGCAGTCATGATGGCCATTGATAGATGGCGGACTTATTTACAGCATGGTCCATTTCTCATACTGACAGATCACAAGAGTTTGTGCAATCTAGAAGACCAGCACCTGACTTCTTATTTACAACACAAAGCTATGTCTAAACTTGTCGGTCTTTAGTTCAAATTTCAGTACAAACGAGGTGTTGACAATGGCGCTGTTGATGCGCTCTCACGCGTAAGTCATTTGTTAACTTTGCAAGTCGTATATATCTGTCAACCCGTTTGGGTTCAAGAAGTCCTTAACTCATATGAAATAGATTTGGGAGCCCAAGAACTGCTCACTTGTTTATTGGCGACAAGTCCTGATGAAAAAGATTTTGCTTTGAAGCATGGATTGATCAGGTACAAAAAATAGAGTTTGGATTGGTTCCAATATAGCCTTGTAGACAAAACTCAACAGTGCATTGCATGACAGTGCCATTGGAGGATACTCTAGTATTCAAGCTACATATAATCAAGTTAAGAAGTTATTCTATTGGTCGGGTATCAAGCTGGCTGTGGAAAATTTCATCAAGCAATGCCCTACCTGTCAACAAGTAAGCATAGCAATAAAAAACCAGCTGGGTTTTTACAGCCATTTTCTGTTCCTGAAGGTTCTTGGTAGGATCTTACCATGGATTTCATCGAGGGACTTCCCAAATTGGAAGGTTATGACGACGATCATGGTGATTGTCGATCGCCTCACAAAATATGCGCATTTTGTACCACTCAAGCATCCTTTTACAGCAGCACAAGTGGCTCGGGCATTTCTGGAACATGTGGTTAAATTACATGGTGTTCCTCACTCAATTGATTCCGATCGTGACAAAATCTTGACTAGTACATTCTGGAATGAGTTGTTTGTAGCAGTAGGAACTCGATTGCTTTATAGTACGACATATCATCCACGGACGGATGGTTAGAGTGAGTGAGTCAACCAGTGTTTGGAGATGTATCTCTGTTGTGTAGTGCATGATTGTCCTCGACAATGGAAGAAATGGATTGCCATAGCAGAATTCTGGTATAATTCCACTTTTCACTCTGTTCTGGGATGTTCTCCGTTCAAAGCGCTCTATGGAGTTGAACCCAATTTTGGTGCCATGCCGAACATAGCTTCCTCTACTATTGTAGAAGTGGCTGAAATGGTTTGGGACAGGCAGGCTTATATTGAGATGTTACACGATCAGTTGATGAAGGTTCAACATTGCATGAGAACACAAGCTGACAAACAGTGCTCTGAAAGACAATTTCAAGTAGGAGATCGTGTGTTGCTCAAATTACAACCTTATTGAAGAATCTAGACCTGCCATTATGAGTTAATGGTATATTTTGGTAATTAACGACAATCGTCTTTCGGAACTAACATTTTTCTTGAGTTGGATAAATAGGTTATGTTCCATGATGATGGGGATTTTGGATGACATCATGAGTTGATCGTCATCAAGTCAAGACTCGGGATGAAGGAAATCATCATATATTGATGATGTTCAAGACTAGAATCCGAAGTAAAGAAGATCATCATGTGTTGATGATATTGAAGTCAAGAGCTTGGAGTAAAAGATGCATCATGTATTGATGCGTATCAAGATCTCTAAGAAGATATGATCATGAGTTGATCATCAAGTCAAGAGAAGATCCTTCATGGAGTCTTGAAGGGAAGATGTGCGTCATCAAGCTTCAAGACGATGCTCAAGGAAAATGTATAACTAGCTAGGGCTAAGGATGTGTTCCTAGTCTTTTACCGGTCTTGGTGTTTGGTTGGAAGACCGGATTACTAGTATAAGTTACCGTACTATTAAGAGGGGTCCTTGACTAGTAGCTTGAGTGTGTCATGTGTTGATAGCTCGTTGTGCTTGCTCTAGCTCGTGTTAGCATGTTGCCAATATTTGCGAATGTATTTTGCAAATAGTTGAGGCTTATGTATAATCCTTGTAGCATGTGACTTTAGTTTGCAAATGGTTTAAGTTTATGTACCTTATTCCTTGTGGTGTTGATTCTAAAAGTTAGCAAATGTGTTTTGCAACTTGTTGAGAATCTTGCCTTTAACTCTTGTTTGCATCTTGCATCAATTGGCAAATGTGTTTTGCAAATTGAGTTGAAGCAAGTTACAAAGATCAGCTTTTGTTCCTGGTCCAAACTGACCGCAAGTTTGTGAGCGGTCTGACCGGCCCTTAAAAGGTTGACCAGGCTGTGTGCTGGTCCCTGTGTTCTGGCGGTCTGACCGCCATTGGATGACCAGTCTGACCTGAGGGTGCCGGACTGACTGCCATGTGTTGGTCGGTCAGACCGGACCCCCGGGTCATGTATCCCGGTCAGTATTTTCCAGAGAATACGTTTTTCTGGTTTTGGTTGGCCCGATCTGACCGCCATGTGTTGGCTGGTCTGACCGGACCTCCGGGTCAAAAGACCCGGTCAGTTTTTTTTCCAGAGAATGTGTTTTTCTGGAAATGCTCTTTTCTGTTGTGCGGTCTGACCGCCATGTGTTGGCCGGTCAAATCGGAGTGGCACGGTCTGACCGGCCATTGGTTGGCAGTCAGTTCGGGTGTGTCCAACGGCTAGTTTTATAACTGTTGGAGCATGGCCGATCTGACCGGCCGTTGGCCTACGATCTGACCGGGCCTGGCAGATTTCGACAGAATCTTTCCTAAACGGCTAGTTTTTGTATGTAGGTTATAAATACCAACCTTGGCCAGTTGTGGGAGAGGTTGCTGATGCCCCATTCTATTCCCTTGAGCAAAGAGCAAGCCCTCTCATCTCTTATCTGCATATGTTGCACCTAGTGAGTTTGGAGAGCAAACCCTAAGTACATGTGTTGCCTTAGGTAGTGGATTGTGTATCCATTGAGCTTAGACACTTGATCCATTCAAGTGAGCGTCTCCGACTTGTTACTCTTGGTGTTTACCGACACCTAGACGGCTTGGAGGAGTTGTGCCGGTGATCTTCTACAAGAAGGTTATGAGAAGACCCGGGTGGTTTGTGAGTGGTTTGGTGCTCGCTATCTCTGGAGTGGAGGAAGAGTAACCCCGAGTGGATCGAGGTGTTAGTTCAAGTTGTGAGCTGGTCCAAGTGGTTGGACTTACCTCGGAGGTGTTGGCTCAAGTTGTGGAGCCGGTCCAACGTGATTGGCTTACCTCAATGTGGATTAGGGGAGACCGGCAAGCCTCCGATCACCACAACGGTAAAACATCATCGTGTCATTGTGGTTTGTCTTCTTGTGCTTTACATTGTGCAATTTACATTCCTTGTATTAAATTGCTTACTTATCCTTGTATGATTGCTTTCTTTGTCAATGGTCCTATATTGTTGGTGCACTTAGTCAAGACTAGATGATTTAGGTTTTAATTGTGAAAAACCGATTTGATTTACAATTCTGCTTTAGAAATCGGTTTTAGCCAAAGAAGTTTTTAAAACCGCCTATTCCCCCCCCTCTAGTCGGCCTCCTCGATCTTACACTTATGCTCAACATTCAGTGGACAATCGTCCATATCCTAAACTGGCTTTTAAGTATTTCGGTCCATTTTTGGTGCTTGAGCAGATTGAGGTAGTCGCTTACAAGCTGGAATTACCCACCGATTCCATGGTGCACCCAGTTTTTCATGTTTCTCAATTGAAGCCTTTTACTCCGAGTTATACACCTATGTTTTTTAAACTGCCAAAGCCCATTGATCTAACTACTGGAGTTCCGCAGCCAGAGGACATTCTGGATCGTCACCTGGTCAAGAAAGAAAATTCGGCAATGTCGCAAATTCTAGTGAAATGGTCAACAATTCCAACCGAATCTGCTACCTGGGAGGATTACTATGTTATGAAGCAGCGTTTTTCGCCAGCAAGGATTTGGGAACCGGTTTCGTCTCTAGGGGGAAAGTGTCGCACCTCCACCAGATACGAGGAATGAAGGTGAAGGGAACCACTGCAGAAATGACATGGCAAGCCATGCTGGCAGGAAGGCCCAGCTGTAAGTGTGCGTGTGTTGAGTTGTGGGAAAAATGTTGTGGGTTTGCGCTATCGGCCCCGCAGTCTCATCCAGGCCTCACCCCCGAGAAACAAAAAAGAATTGCAAAGGCTGATTGGAGTCTGTAACGAGTTAAAAGGAACTATAGCGAATACTACAACAAGCAAAGAGAAATGAACTCAGTTTTTCCCCATCCTCTTCTTCTCTGGTTTTCTCATCTCCTGCTTCCCCAATCTCTGATTTCAACTACCACATTCCACCAAAATTTGTGAGACCTGTTCGCTGGCGATCGGGACATCACATTGATTCATTCGTATATAAATTATCAGTTTACGCAACTTTTTCACGCTGCCATCGCTCGTTGGGGGCAAACCTGCAGGCGGTGATTTCCGATGCTTACCGACTAGTGGCGTAAACTAATCCAAGAGTATTCAGTGAAAAAGCAAAGGCAAAAGGAAAGTGCATAGAACGTGTTAATGGTTTCAGTCAAGGCATGCAAATTAGGGCTGATTCGGTTGATGTGTGGGAATTAAATGATTCGACTTTCCGCCTCGCCCAATATTCTTGACGACGGTGTCGCATGGGGATGCATGAATGGATCATTGATCTCAGTCTCGCATTACATTGTAAGAAGTGGTTGTTGGATAAATTGTTGATTTGTTCACACACATCATTACAATTTTACCCCTAATAGAATTATAGATTAAGTATATATTACATCCCTCAACTCTTCACTACGTTTAATGTTCGTCCCTCATCTACAATACTGGATAAAATGCATCCCCTATCTATGAAAACCAGGTAAAAGTTACCCCTCCGTCCGTATTAATCTGGTTTTGCCCCAGTTGGCATCCTACACAGATCCTTGCTGGCACCTTGGTGCTGACCAGGATCATTGTTGACAGGCAGGGGGCCATCGACCCTTTCTTCTTCTCTCCTTACCTCTCTTTGTCCCCTTCTCTCTCTTCTCTCCCCGTCGCCCCCTTTGCGGCACACACCACCGCCGCTCTTCTCTCCCCGTCCCCCCTCTACAGCACAGACCACCGCCGCCCCCAGCTGCTTTCTCCTCGATGATGAGGAAGCTCTTGTCTCGTTGTAGATCATACAAAGATGAGGAGGTTGCCAAGGAGGAGGTTGTAGTTGCAGCGGAGTGGGTGGTGATGCGGTGGGACTCATCCTCGGCCTCGACGGGGGTGGCGACGGACAAGGCGATGTTGTTTGACGGCGCGGGGGATCGGGCCGAGGCAGAGCGGTTCCTCCGTGCGGTGGACGACCTCCACCACCTCACGTCGCCGTCCCCCGCCGCCGTTGGGAGCCCACGTCAACTGTCATTCAGGTCCTCGGCAGTGGGGGGAGGGTCCAGCGCCGTGCAAGTCGCGATGACGCTACTCGAGGGCGAGTTCTGGCACGTGTTGTCGTCCCGCGCCCTCGACCTCGAGATCAAGGCGCTTGCCGACCTCGGTGGCTCCCTCTCCATTGCCAGCGATCGCTTGAGCTCGGCCCTGTCCGCTAACCTCCCCGTCGTGGATGAGGACGACTCCGTGTCCTCCTCCATCGGCCAGGTGTATGCTTCCGTCCGCAAGCCGGCCGTTGACGCCTCCCTCCGTTGGCTCGGTGTTCTCCCCTTCTCTCTCTTCTCTCCCCATCTCCCTTCCTCTCAGCCCATGCCACCGTCATCGTTAATTGTGCCGCCATTGGTGAGCTCCTGCAATCATCAAACACACTATCGTTATCCTAGTGTCGCGTTCTACCCCATGCTCTCGTCTTCTTCACAGGAGCTTCACTGGAGCATTGCTACCGTCGACTGCCTTCGCATTAGCCGCCGCCCCGTCGTATCTCGCTCGACTGTCGTGCCTTTTTGTCCGCGATAAAGCTACCCATCTGCTTCCCGAGGATGTGTCGATCCGTTTTGGCCATCTGCACCGTCTTTCACCGGCGTCGCCAACCTCCAGAGTCACCACGGTCGTCCCCATGTTTCCCCTTCTCTCTGTTCTCTTCTGTCTCTGTCTAGTGGGACCCACTGGTCGGATTCCAAATAAACTGAGCAGTTTATTTCATTTTAACCTATTATTTTCCTCTCTCAATGACATGGGGACTGCTGCCAGAGTGGACACCCTCGTGGCACAAAACAACTCTCAAACGGACAAATGGATTAATTTTACGCGGTATTGACACTTTGAGATGTGTTTCATACGGTATTACAGTTCAGGGACGAACATTAAATGCACTGAAGAGTTGAGGGACATAATATATACTTAATCCTAGAATTATGCTTCCTCGTACTTGGGGTGAAGTATTACTTAATCGTAACTAATCTGGTCCATTAGATTATTGCTACTACAAAGGTTGTGAATTGTGACTTTCACATTATTTTAATAATTTCCACTCAAAGCCCCACCTAAATCGTCCCTTTCGCTCCTGTACTATCTCTTCAACTTCTCCAACTCCGGCGACGAGCTTCTCCAACTCTGAAGACGGGGAGCTCCACTAGTAGTACTACTACTACTCGTCCTGCTGAGGACGGCTGCCACATCAATGCCTTTTTGCTGTGGCTGTGCATATTGATGTTTTCTAGACTCGCACGGCAATCCGATCCGATTCCATCCAACTTCAATTCTCCAAGCCTCTCACCTCTACTTTAGATCCATCCATCTGCCTGACTGTTGTGCCCCCAAAATCAGATCAGATCAGAACAATCCTTTCCTTGACCCAATTGCATTTGCTTCCCAGAGATGAACAGTGATGCACAGGCAGCTATTAACTAGCAGTAATTTCATCCAAACAAATAGTTTACATGCGTACATTGAATGCTGCTGCTGGGGAACCATGTTCAAATAAAAAATGGCGCTAGCCCCCCAAGATAATTCTTTAGTTACTCTCTGAAATTGTCAATTTTACTATAGCTTGCCTCAAACACAACCCCATCTGGGCTGTTAAAACCATAACAATAAATACTTACAGTTGACAGCCAGAGATTCGTGAAAGCAGATCATTGCTAACTGAGTTGCAATGTTAGCACAATGATTTTTGCGGGGCTTTCCTCGTGGTGTAGTCATGCTACAGCATTGGTGACTCGCACTTGTGAGTTATTAAGGGTCGGAAAAAAAACCCCCGAAACTTATAAACCAACTCGGCTCGTTAAAGACTCGGCTCGACTCAGCTTTGAACTTAGGCCATTAACGAGCCGAGCCGAGCCGGCATTTCTGCTCGTTATCTTAACGAGTCAGGTTTGAGTCAACTTGCGAGTAGCTTATTTAGTTGACAAACCTATAAAAGAACCTAGTAATGCCAACTGCGCAGCCAGCAACCCTAGTCCACCCCACACCCCCACTCCACCACTCCCCAGCCTACGCCGCCACAACCCACGGCACAAGCAAGCCGCACCGCACCCGCTGGCTTTGGCTGCTGCCCCGCACTACTGCACCCGCTGCATGAACTTTTGGTTGTGAACTTGTGATCTTGTGGTTTTGATCTTGAACTCGTGGACTATTGAATCTTGAACTCTTGTGTTGTGTTTGTGGTGAAATAGAGAAGCATGTTGGCATGTTGCTACCAAAATTCAAACATAATTTACTAGTTATTTTTATTGTTTCGATGCAATTGAGTTTGGCTACACAATATGAATTGAGTTCCTTTTCGTGTTGTACACGGTACTTTGTACATATTAACACTAGTTGAATTGTTAATAACGAGCCAAGCCAAGCTGTTTGAACGAGCCGAGCCAGCTCGTTATCCACCTAGAGTTACGACTTGAAGCAGCGCTGTCTTCAGTCATCACTTTCATCGCTATCATAGTTCTGGCAGAGGGACTGCAGAACATTGTTCTCTGCAGCTTCACTCTTTTCCTCTGCAACTGGAGCTTTGCCATTATCGTGGGCAGCTGTGGATTCAGTCTTCTGTTTCTTATGAGGATCTGGTGCGGTAGACTTTGGTTTTACTACAAATTTGGGCATCTTAGATGCCCAGCTCTTATTTCCTGCAGTGAATGTTTAATGGTAAGCAACACATGGCGATATCTGACAAAGCTGTATCTAGAAAAGAACAAGAACAGCTCATTTGTTTTCAAAACAGAATACTATTTAATCAGCAAAAGAATATAGCATAACTATCATTTGTGGAAAATTGCAAAATAAACGGGGTTGATGTTGGGAATTTGGGATAATGATTGTCATGGCAAAAATAAGCTGCCTCAGTGCAAAATATGATAGAACATAGCATATCATCACTTCTCTAGAACCTCTCCCTTGTAGCCCTCTATCTAAAAGTTGGTCATCATAATGCTAATTGCTACTTAGTTAATGGAATGAATATAACAAAGGAAAGGATTTTCAATGAGAAGTATTTTCAGTTCTGAGTTTAACCGCAAGGCTAGCAAGAATTCTGAAATATGGGGACCTGTACGTGCAGTCATGGTCCTTAACTGATGCAGTAATACAGACAATTGACAATTAACTCTACTTAGTGCTTACCTTTTTTATTGGCACCCTCAGGGCCATTTGTTTTGGTCAAGACATCTGTTGGATTTACCACTGATTCAGAAGATCCATTGATCTGCAGAAAAATGGAATGTTAGCCGACCAAGCAAACAAATTAAAAAGATATCAAATGGAAATACAAGAAAATAACTTTATGGTAAGATAGAAAGTGATCCGCATACTATTCACGGGAAAAGTGCAGATTTTCAAAACTCATTGCTGCATTGGCTACTCCACAACACCAGTAGTTTATGCCAATGTTTGCTACAATTTGCACATTACAAATTGTTCAACGACCAACATTTACTCTTAACAGTGGATTTATGTTCAAAGGGTCTTCGTCTATTTTTAGCTCCAACTGTTACCTAAATCTAATACAAACTGTACACATTGTTATGATACTTAGATCATAGGGGTAAACATCACCGGGAGGATAGCCGGGTGGCGTCGGCTACTAGGGGAGAGGGAAGACTATAGATTAGGGAGACGAAGGGGATTGACACTTAGACTATTGTATTATCATTGCTTAATGCCAACGATTATAATAAGCCTCTTTATATAGAGGGCTCTTCTAATAATTACGGATAAAATCAATCTAAATGATGACCTTCCTAACTAATAGATGATCTTTCTAACCAATATATAACCTTTCTGATTAATTAATTCCTACGAGAAAACTAATCAACTATTTAGGGAAATAGATATTCTTATTGGGGAAGGTAATCCCTTCCTAATACCGGTGCTACAATACCTGTGGTACTGTTCACGCACGTGAATAGTCACCCAGCCCATGACACTACTTCCCTCCCTTCGCGACAACTTGTCCTCGAGCTATGGTGGTGGCCATGGCTGAAGCTCTAAGAGACCCCATGTTGACGAGAGGTCATGGCGCTGGCGGAACATTGCATGGAAGATGGTCTGCAACGCTCCAATAGACAGCAGCGAGAAATGCGGTCCCTTGGCATGTCTTGACGTTGCAAGAGGCGTCGGTGGTATGGACAAGCTGCGCGGGGCAACAGCACAATGTCATCGTGGTCCTAACACCTGCCACGCCCTACACCTACGAAGGCACAACGTCGGCCGAGCGCGTGGAGAAGATTGTCGTTGGGCAGCGGCCTTCTTCCTCGGCGAGGGCACCGTTGGTGCAACCACGGACAGCGAAGTCGACGATGCGGAAGTCACCGGCGAAATCAGAGACGCCTCTGGTGGCGCAGATCGCGTAGTAGCTGCTACCCGTGCATTCTTCTTCTCCTTTTCCATCAGCTTAACCACCATAGCCGCCATGTCTGCCAAGATGGCTTTCACGTCGTCTACGCCGACACTCATCTCGTTGAGGGTGACCCTCATGGCCTTGAAATTCTCGGCAACAGAAACCATAGTGTTGGCTTTGATACTAAGTTACTATGATCCTTAGATCATAGAGGTAAACATCACCGGGAGGATAGCCAAGTGGCGTCGGCTGCTAGGAGGGAGGGAAGAGTATAGATTGAGGAGACAAAGGGGATTGAGACTTAGACTATTGTATTATCATTACTTAATGCCACCAATTACAATAAGTCTCCTTATATAGAGTGTTCTTCTAACAATTATGGATGAAATCAATCTAAATGATGACATTCCAAGCCAATAGATGACCTTTCTAACTAATAGATAACATTTCCGATTAACTAATCCCTATATGAGGAAACTAATCAACTATTTAGAGAAATAGATATTCTTATTGGAGGAGGTAATCCCTTGTTAATACCGTGCTACAGTACCCGTGGTACTGTTCACGCACGTGAACAGTACCCCGGCCCATGACACACATCCTTGATGAATTATTCCAAAAACTTCACACGGGACAATGTTTCAGTTTTAAAAGGGCATGTTGTTAGCTACTTTACACATTCAATAAAGCCATGTAAAAAAGCTGCATACTTTATAGCTTCTCTATCAAGAAGGGGAATGCTCAGATGCTGCAAATAGAGCAAGCATTAGCAAACGATAAGATGGCATACTTTGAGGTTGACGTGTAAATGGTAGATGGCTTGTCAGGTCAACTAGCTTGGGTCCCTTTGGGAAGATGTAACCAGATGCAAGCTAGTGGTCTATAATCTTACTATAATTGATGAGTAAGCACATATGACCAACAAAACGAAATAGGAAGAAAAAAGAAGAATAAAATAAGACAAGTACCTTTGATGTGTTACTTGGCTGCCCTGGTATAACCAAATCTTCATCATCGTCATCGTCATCGTCGTCTTCTATCCGTTTCACATAATCGTTGGAGTTCTGCATTACCCAATAGTATCCCAAGTAAAAAAAAATCCTAAAAAACTTTTTTAAAATGTACTTGCAACGGTGTGAGGTAACACCCTCCTCCATGCACAAGGTTGTACATGCAGCGATAGATGAAAGTTCCAGATAGAGGATTACTCGAAAAGTGATTAATTTGATAAGTTCTTCGTCTTCTTCATCTAGTTCTGCTATTGTTTTTTCCTCCTGTCATCGCATAAAAAATTACCAATGTTAGAAATAGAAATTTTTAGGAAAATGACACCACGACCATCCATGGCCATAAGCAAGTCATTATAACTAACACCCAAAAGATGAAAGATTCTACTTCAAATATTTATTAAACATAAATCAAAGAAAATTTGTGAGATCTTACCTTCTCATGAGCTGAACACTTCAAAATTTCAAGCATCTGGTCAACGGAGACTCCAGCATGTCTAGACTGTAAACAGCACAAGAAAGCAATGTCAGCAGTCAGCAAGTTAAATTTACCATACATATACAACTTAACCCAACTAAAAGAATGGCTATATGCCTAGATCCTACCTTCATGGACCGCATCTCTTCTAAAGCAGCAAGTATGTCCATGTCCTGCTTTGAATCCATTGCTCTGTTCTCCAATGCTTTCATTGCATCACCCATCTCCTCTGCATCTCGTTTCCTCTTTTCTTTGTCCACTACCTGAACAAAAAAATATACATGATCAAACTCAAGATCACATTGCTTAAAACATAGAAGTGGTGCTTAGAATATTGCCCCAGATCACTCACCTCATCCTCTTCGCGCCAAGGTTCGAAATTGCGAACAGCCCCCAATTCCACTGTGTAGTCAGAATTCTGAGGGTCTGTTTTGAAAGTGATCTCAGCGGAGCACTTAGTACACTTGAAGTAAAACCTAAATATTTGCATTCCCAGGTATGCCTGCACCCAAAAGAAAGGAATCACATTAGCATGAGTTAGCATAAAAATCAATAACCAAATACACACCAGTGATATGGATATGCAATTCTACAATTCCAAGACAACAGATAACCAGATAAAAGATTATGCTTGGCCATATAAAGATGAAAACTGAATGCTAATCATGGTTGTAAATTCAACAACACAAAGATGGCTATGAAAAGGCTATTATGTTTAGCTGTATGGTGAGGGAATTATGTTCTCAATATAAAACAATAATAGCAGCTCTCTCCCTATAAAGGCATAAATACGGGATTATGGACACGACATGCAGAATAGTAAACCACCTATCAACATTGCACAATCCAGAATAGCAAGCAGGCCATTTTTCAAGATAAGGCCCAACCAAAATTTCTGATTCTAACAATTAAAACAACATACAGACACTCTTTTGTGTTCCAACTACTATATACTCAACTCTACCACTCTTCGTTCGCTTGTTATAGTTTCAGGGTTAAAATATCTAATGTATCAAAAGCAATTACTTTTGTGAAGCATGCAAGTGTTCTCCTGGCACTTGCGGTATTCTTGTCTCCTCTATTTGCTTTTGCGGCTGAACCAAGCAACATTATCTAGTACTTATGCACTGAACAGTATAATAGTGATAGTTCCCAACCCATGCAAGTACCCTCTTCCGTGGTTGAATCACCCCTGGAGACATCCTGAAAAATGATCGAGTCTCAAGGGCTACATGGTTTGTAGATAGTTCTGTTTTCTGTTTCCATATTAAGCCCTGTTACTAGGCAACCATTTCAATCATTCTTACTTTACAAATGAATCCGCTAGTTGGCAGACAAACATGATAGGGGCATGGCTTGCACAGCCGACGACCATGACGGCTTCATTCAGACATTAACAAGGCTGCAGCATGTGCTTACCATGGTGGCATGGTATGAAAATATCGGTCCAGATTTAAGCTATGCTACGAAATAATGCCTGGTTTTAACCAATAATAAGAAGGTTTATAGCAATCTACGCCTAAAAGCCTTAAGACCCGATCAGAGCAAGTACCAAACAGGCAAACATCGCGGCAAATTGACAAATTCGTTGCTACTCGGAGCGAAAATCAACTCAAATTAGCAACTAATGTATCAATTAGGGTCCACCGTGCCGCTAGGGTTAAATAACTAGGTCTAGGTATGAACGACAGGCAGCGCGCGGTGGCGCGTGCGTGCGTGCGTACCTCGCCGATGACGTCCTCCTTGCGCGAGTTGAACTTGGTGCCCTTGTAGATGTACGTCCCGCAGGTGCCGCAGCAGATGCTCATGGGGAGCATAATGCGCACCTTGAACACATTGTTCTTGGGCTGCCGCCGCCGCGGGATCTCCAACGGGTCGAAGTCCGGCGGGTAGTACTTGTTCAGCACCTTCCGCTCACCCATCTCGCCGCCGTCGCCGCCGCCGGAGAGCTTGGTGGAACCCTATGTTAGACGCACCGGAGAGGGGAGGGAGGGGGCGGCGCGTGCGAGTCGCGCAGGCGATCGGGAATCGGGGTTGGGATTTGAATCTGGGGGATTGGGGTAGGAGTCGGACTCGAACTCCACTGGCCCGTTCATGCGGGTCACTCTCGGGCTCTCAGCTAGTGTGTCCATATGGGCGGTACGGTCCGACCTGGCACAGGCTAATCGATTAGGCACGGTATTGTGAGCCAGATAATTCGATCGTGCTATGCCGGTCATGGGCTTGGCTGTCGGCTAGGCACGTCACCCAAGCCCATATGGGCCGTGTCGGCCTGACTCAACTAGTGTTCATGTGCCAGTTGCACGCTTGTGTCGGTCGCCTCCGCACCGACCGTAGTCGCCTCTGTGGCCAGCCTCCTCCTCCGCATCGACCTCCTCTGCGTTGATCGTCGTTGTGTGTGCCGTGTCGGAGCCAAGTCGCACACTACACGATACTGTATGTGCCGTGCCAAGCCAGCCCGCGACCATCTGGCCACTAGTCAGTCTCAGCTTGGGTCTGTGCGTTACGGTCGGTCATCTGGCCACCAGTCAGTCTACAGCACACCATTGTCTTGTGCAGATACCTCTGCAAAGTGTGTAATAACACGGTAAGTCAAATACATTCTGCTTATACGAGAAATAAACTTTACATGCATCAAGTACCAAATTTTCTCTCTCTAGCTAATGTTTAATTAGGAAGCCACTGCTTGCAGGGAAAATTCCAATATTGCTGGCTTCCTAAAATGGCGAATGTTCTTCAATTTTATGGGTAGTTCTTTTCACCTTTCTTTAGGAAAAATAAAGTAGCTGAAAGACCGAGAAGCACAATCTCTAGCATCGCTTCTGATCTCATCTACAAAAGTGAGTCATAAGCATGTGTAACACCTGCACGCACATATCAGTGTATGTATGAGAGAAGAATATATGTTCCAATTATTTCTAGGTGATAAGAACGTGTCACCAGCGTGTAACATTTGGTAGAAACTTCAGACATTTATTTTCGAGCAAATAAAAGTGCAGGGGACAGTATCTGTTCATAACAAAATATCTAATTTGTTGGAGAAAACCATTCCTCTATAATTGTCCTGTAGAAATCACAGTTGAAATAAGAAGATCAATCATCGAAGCATTCCTTGGTGCTATATAGTAACTGATGCAGTGATGCAACATTTATCTATACATAGCAAACCATGGATGCCAGAAGAGACATACAAGCTAGACCACTCAGATGGACTCAGTTTGTTTCGGGGTAGCAGGCTAGAGATATAAAAATGCGATCGATCATTAGCTCCCATCGTCTCTGATCTCATCGTAGCTGCAGCAGAACACCTGAAGAGCATCGTCGCTTGCATTGGTCTCCGCAGATGCTGCAGTCTCGAACGATGTCCCGGCATGATAGTTCTGCGGCTGTGCCTTGGCCGTTGCTTCCACTGCCATGACCCACCTTTTCTTCGAAACAGCCAGGGATCTAACAGCGGATTGTTGCTGCTTCTTGCATCCTTGGTGATTGGCCGTGGTCGACCTGGCCAGTCGTCGCCGTCGTCGCCGTCGTCGTCGTCCTCCTCGATCTGCTGGTATTCCCCACATGACATAATTAACCACTAGATTTTTGGCTTCAGTGTTCGATAGTGTTCTTTCTTACCCAGCTATCACATCGTTTAGGCAGGTTGAAATTCGCATTTAATAACTAAGCGCCCTACAGATGTTGAGCCGCTCAATTTGTAAAAACTAATAGAGCAAATATTATGTTGGGCATCATTAGAACTAACCTAGTTGAAATATATGATAGATACATGTCACATAGTATCATGCAAAGGACCTGCAGTCAGGCCATGTCAACCTACTCCTTATCTACACACATTCGATAATGCTCTGAAAGGATATAAGAAGAATTTTCTTTATAAAAAAAAAAATCAAGAGCATGCTAGACATAGACAGACAATTCATATCTTGCGAACTTAATATCGTCTATTCTTTGTTAGAATTATTGAGACTATGTATCTTATTCATTAATGAAATAGTTTATATAGAGGATTGCATGAGCCTCATGGGATATACGGGCCATATGGGCTAAGAGGAAAGGGAGATAATGTACGAGACTCTTAACACCCCCCTTCAAACCGATTTTTTTTTAAATAATATTTTTTTAAAACAAAATTACAAAAATATATAATCACCTCAAAAAATTACAGAAATGAGTTCCTGTCACCAGTTGAAATGGCGACAGGAATCTATCGCCATTTCAACTGGCGATAGGAACCTTGACCGCTCCTGTTGCCGGTCCAACTATCTATCGCCAGTTGAAATGGCGATAGGTTCCTGTCGCCATTTCAACTGGCGATAGGTTTCTGTCGCTAGTTGAAACGGCGACAGGTTCCTCTCCAACCCTAATTTGCAAGTCCACTTTACGTCCTTATGATTTTTATAAAATTTTAACGGTACAAAATCTATTAATCTCGTAATAACAATTTATAATGATCGTATGTTGTCCTACTGCAGTGAATTTCTGTAGAATTTTACGAGGAC
Source organism: Phyllostachys edulis (assembly GCA_036346405.1). Classification (NCBI taxonomy): domain Eukaryota; kingdom Viridiplantae; phylum Streptophyta; class Magnoliopsida; order Poales; family Poaceae; genus Phyllostachys; species Phyllostachys edulis. The sequence goes on from CM070545.1 coordinate 74,120,990, forward strand.
GTTTGAGATATTAATTATTCGTAAGTACGAGGCTAAGTGATATTACGATGATGCGAAAGAATGGAATGCGAAACATGGTACTAAAAAGAGATTTCGAAACATGAGACTAACATAATAAGAGTTGTTCATATATTAATATTTACATGGTATGAGTGATATTTGAAGGACCAAATATCTCTTGGCGACCCTCTTGGGGCACACTCCCGTGTCGCCTCGGTCTCTACTGCGACGCTCGAGTATGTGAGAGGTTCAGCGGGATGGTGGCCGATCGAGACGAGTAGTCCGAGGTGGTGTCGCGAGGGCCTCCTCCTCTGTGTCGGTTGTGTCGGGTGGCGGAGCACTCTGCGGTGAGAAGCCTCCAAGTTGAGCAGGCGCCACGCAGGTCATCAAAGAAGAAATCGACGGGTACCGATAGGTTTGGGTCGTCGTCCGGAAATGAACCGTCCTCCCAAGGCGTTCCTGTGAAGTATTATGTTACAAAGCGTAATCATGCCGAAAACACGAAAAAAACATAATCACTACTACAGAACCGACATCACAGGCGGTTGGGCGAACCGTCATCACGCAGGCGGTTTCGAACCATCTATGTTTGTTGATGCGTGATAACGAGATATTATCACGAGCGGTACAAAACCGTCGTGATACGAAATATCGCGAGCGGTTTTATTAAAAACCGTCGTGAAGTCAAGTATCACGAGCGGTTTGAGCAAAACCGTCGTGATATGAGAATATCACGCAGCGGTTCTAAATAAAACCGCTCGTGATAGGAGAATATAATGAGCGGTTCTAAATAAAACCGTGTGATTTACGAATATCACGAGGCGGCTTTTGTGTAGAACCGTCGTGATATTCTCCTATCACTGACGGCTTTTTGTAGAACCGCTCGTGATATTTCGCTATCCTGACGGTTTCTTTGTCGAAACCGTCTGTGATACTTGCCTTCACAGACGGTTTTAACACAAAACCGTCTGTGATAGCTCGTACCCCCTGCCCACAATTTGCTGTTTTCCTGGCTAGCCTCAGGAATTGCTAGCCATGCCCTCTGAAAACAAGCTTTCACAGAAACAGATTCAAGCATTCACAGAAACAGATTCAAGGAGCCATGACAACTCAAAGTGATCATTACTCAAAATAAACTACAAAAGATCCGCATTTGTTCAAGTATTGTCGCTATAGTTACAACTAGATTACAATTGTTTTGCGTTGGGAGGTTTTATTGGGTGATGCTCTGGGTTGGCGACGGAGTGAAACTCTCCGTTGTCGTTAATGATTCTGTGTTGATAAAGGCGCAGAGCTTCCTCGAATGTCCTTGATCTCTTCCGCAACGAGTGAATCACATTGTAAATTCAAGGCTGCCGCTAGCAAGAGTAAAGTGGTAAGATATATATATTTAAATTTATAATTAGGAAATAATTATTTGAGATTGACAAACCTTAGGATCCTTCTTCCTAGTCAGAAGGATTAGTCGCATATGATAGCGAGCGTAGATTGCACATAACTCATCATCTTTTCTTTGGCGGACCTTTGCAAAAATAGAATTACATATATAGGTATAGTCGGTTCGAGACGCGTTATTATGAAGTATGATATAGGATTATAGTGTTGTAGCGTCTGGGAAAATCCATCCAGTGTGTTAGTTAGGCGCTCTTTCCATTGTATATTCCTTTGTTGGTAACATAATTGATGAGCGACCTACATGATTCAAAAGATTATCCTCGGCCATTTCAAGCGAATGAAGACTACAATAGAGTTATGTAAGGAGGAAATGAGCATACCTCTCGAGTATTCCTCTTAGAGTCTTTGAAGTCGTGCTTGTTGCGGTTTAGGGAATCAAGGTATATCACATGGTTCCTCTTGGGTATAATAACTAAAAGGATCGATGGTACCTACTCATGTATGTCGCTATAGTCATTAAACCTAAGTTCGTCTTTGCGTATAAAGTACAAATGAAATTTGTATAGCAAGTAGTGACACTTACCCTGGTTGTAGGGCACCACTATGTACTTCATGTTAAATCGGCGAAGCAATGACCTCGTTATGTATTTCTCGGCGAAGGATGAGTCTTGTTGGATGGTTTGCAGCGATACCACATGTGGGTCGAGAAACCCTTGGTTCTTTCCATTCCGGACATTTTTCAAACATGTATCTATACATAAGCAATGAGTTGTGATATTTATTGGTATTACATGAATGTAGAACTTGATTATGCGCACTTACGATTGTCCAACATCGTAGAAGCGAGGCGTCGAGGCCAACGAGGTTGAATAGTTGAAATAAGTCATTGAAGCCCACGACGAAGTACCTCGTCCGTTGAAGAAATGCTTGTCCTCGATTCGGCGGTGATTCGATATCACACCCCTTCTTTTGGGTCTTCGCCAAGTATCGGGCATGCAAAGCGACAAGCATATCCGGCGTGCATTATCGACGGAGCACAATGGTTTTCCGATGATGTAGTTCCGGTATCGCGGACTTCCGGACTTGGGAGGCGCTTTAACGTTTGTGGATTTCGATTTGGCCTTAGCGATTGGCGGCGTCTTCTTGTGAGACGACTTCGGGAGCGGATCTGACGGCACGCTTTTCTTTGTTCCCGCGTCTTCTCCACGGAATCGAAGAGGTGGCCTTATGAGGCGAAACATGAGGTGGAGTCATCGAGGTCCGTTGGAGAGGAATGGTCGTGTCGGATCGCAGACCTTCTTTGGGTCGAGCGATGTCCTTCTTGGGCCCTTGGATAAAAGAGAGGGTATCCCTAGTGTTGTGATCTCTTCGTTCGGGCAAATCTTGGCGGGGCGGCTCGGAAATTGACATGTACCATATCCACGGACCTGGCGTAACTGCAGCGCCACCGGGCATGCCGTCTTTGACCTTGCCCTTCCTCGTATGGATACACCATCCCTGCGCGACCTCAATACAAAGGACCCATCCATCCTCACTTGGAGCTTACAGGCGTCGACTCCTACAAAGCGACACGCAATTAGCTAAGGCGTCCTATAGGTCTATCTTTGGTGCGATCCATAGATGTACGTTACCTTGATGTCGCTCTATCGGTAATCGGACGTCGTCATGTTCACAATTATCTTGTGACGCGACGCTACTCCGACGTCGAGGAGGGCGCCTCTGAATTAGCGGGGCGACTGCATCACCGGCTCATGAGTATATCCATTTGACTCGCAATCTTGCCATCTCTACTTGAAATTGGTTAGTAATCATCTGTACCAAGCGGTTGTCGTGCTCGCCTTGGATCTCTTCCTAGTCCTATCGTGCGATGAGTCATCCGCGAATCCATGACTCCAAGGCACGTTAACCCCAAAGCCTCGCGTGCGACCAGGTGCTCCTTGTTTTCCAAGGCCGTAGATAGTATATCATTCTCCGCTCGCATGGAAGGAGCCTTGGGAAGCTTAGGCGATCAAGTCACGCCGCAAGAGGTCATCATGTTATTATAGGCACTATGAAGTGATGGACTTATTAACAACTTAGTAGTTCGACATATTTACCACACGTTGGGACACTTCTGGTCTGCCGGGTTTGTGAAGGAGATCTTTGCCGAAGGCGAGACTTGTGCCCTCGCTTTTAACCGGCTTAGGGAACGCAGTGCGTGACCTCGAAGCGGGTTCTCCTTCTCCGCCGCCCATTCCTCGTATTACCCGCGTAGCCGTGTGCGAAGTCTGTCTTGGGTGAGTGTTTCGTGTCTGGAGAGCTTTGTGCGCCGCACTTTGCTCCTTAAATTCGCCGTCGTTTTCATAGCCACAAAGGTGTCCCATGCTTCCGCGTCAAGAATTTGTCTTTCGCGAAAGGCGTTTGACCGTGTTCACGTGCCGTGACAAGAATGCTCTTGAAGGTCCTCCACGATTTACCCATCGTGAGCATCGCCGTCCGTCGCACGCGTGCCACATGTATACGGAATAGTGAACTTCTCCGAAAGTTCTGTCCCAGTAGCGCCTTCGCTTCTTTCGTCGAGTCCTTCCACGTTGGTGTGGTGATGAGGACCCGTTCCTTGCAAGTATCCCGCAGATGGTCCGGAATCTCGCCACGATCTCTTGGGACTCGAGAGGGACCCCAAAGTCACCGACCTCCGTGATGACCGATCGGCCGTAGGCATTTTCGATTGTCCTCTGCCATCTCGCCTAGTGTCATTATAAATCGACGGTGGCGGCGGCCTCGTCGCCGCCTCTTCCATCTGCGGCGTCGGTGTCGGCGGCCTTGTCGGCGCCTCTTCCATCTGTGGCGTCGGTGGCGGCGAAAACGATGTCTCTGCCATCTCGCTTACTTGCTATCTATATAAGTTACATATGCAATAAAATGGATTGCAAGTGTCCCAAATTAACATATACATTTAAACTTAATAATATGCTCAACATGTGCAATATTAGCAAATAATCATAAATAATTCCGGCATAAATATGAAACAATTAATCTCGGGAAGAAATACAGAGGTTGACTATAGAGATCAAGATGGCAAATGAAAAGTTGAATGAGCTCATACAGTACTAACATTCCTTAATCCACTAGCTTCTCTAAGGAAGCCTACTTCATCAAGGTCGACACTGGAGTGTGCCATTTGTTTCATCCGTGGAGGACCGGCATGAAACAAAGGCACACTCAAGTGTGTCGAGATCGACGAGGAAATGCTAAGCAAAGGTTTAATCTGTAGGGCTCGCCGCCTCCTGCTCCTATTATGTGCTCTCGGAAGGAGAGTAGCTAAAGAACAAGTCTTTGCCATGTCAATCCTATTGTCTATACTCTTCATCGACCACGACACCTTTGGAGTGTACCATATGCTTCTTGCCTTGGAGGATTGGCAAGAAGTAAAGGTACACTCAAGTGTGTCAGGATCGACGAAGGAAATGCTAAGCAAAGGTTTAATCATGTAGGGCTCGCCGCCTCCCTGCTCCTATTCTAACACTCCTAACACTCCTTAATCAACGAAGCAAAGGTTTAATGCTTCATGTACAGAAGACTAGCCTTTAATGAAGACATAGAAACAAAATAGAATCAAGTAAAATAGACATAGCAAATAATCATAAATAATTCCAGCATAAATATGAAACAATTAATCTCAAGAAGAAGTACAGAGGTTGACTATAGAGATCAAGATGGCAAATGAAAAGTTGAATGAGCTCATACAGGACTACTAACATTCCTAACACTCCTTAATCCACCGACTTCTATTCTAACACTCCTAACACTCCTTAATCCACCGACTTCTCTTGTGATCTTTGTATAGATAGAAACTAGTGATACAAATCTTTGCTCGAGCCTACTTCATCGAGCTCGACACCTTTGGAGTGTACCATTTGCTTCGTGCCGTGGAGGATTGGCACGAAGCAAAGGTACACTCAAGTGTGTCGAGATCGACGAAGAAAATGCTAAGCAAAGGTTTAATGCTTCATGTACTGAGAAGACTAGCCTTTAATGAAGACATAGAACTAGAATCAAGTAAAATGATCGATGAAGGAAATGCTAAGCAAAGGTTTAATCCCAACATAGAAATAAAATAGAATCAAGTAAAACTTTCTTTTTGGATTGTTGTAAAAATGCGATTTTAGCAAAATTTCAGAATTAATCCCAACAAAATTAATTAGCATTAAAGCATAATTTCTAAAGAATTTAACACTCCTTAATCCACCACTTCTCTAAGGAAATGCAAAGGAATCACAGACGGTTCTTAATAAGAACCGTGCGGATTAAATTCTCGACCAATAAAAGGTCTAGAGATTAACGAAGGCATGAGACACTATTCCAACATATTGATTGATGATATTATGTGCTCTCGGAAGGAGAGTAGCTAAAGAACAAGTCTTTGCCATCTCAATCCTATTGTCTATACTCTTCATTAAATGAATATGATAATATAAATTCAAACTATGAGCTCTAAACAATACTTTGCTTAGCGTCAAGCGATCTCAAGCTGTTAGCTAAAACAGATTAAACTTCGATCAAGCAGAGGTTGACTACAGAGATCAAGATGGCAAATGAAAAGTTGAATGAGCTCATACAGACTACTAGAAGAATCACAAACTAGTCATTAGATTACCAACGAAAACCGAATACTCTCAATGAGGCGAACATGAAGAATCGTAATAACTAGCTTTCAACCGAAAGTAACCAATTAACAAGATACATCATATTGATAGTAGCAAGTAATACAATAGAGCTCAAGTATGAACTAACTATCACATTCAATCTCAATATAAGAGCGAGTTCATCACGAGCATGTCAACAAAGCCCACCGATCAATTTGCAAATGAGCGATGAGCTCAACCGAAAGTAACCAATTAACGGTAGATCATATTGACGGTAGCAAGTAATACAATAGAGCTCAAGTATGAACTAACTATCACATTCAATCTCAATTATAAGACATAGTTCATCACAGAGCATGTCAACAAAGCCCATTGATCAACAAAGCCGAAGCGCCACAGAGGAGCAATACTCACAGAGAGGATGCCGCACAAGAACTCACGGTGCAAGGAGGAGGCCGACACGGGAGGAGGGGCAGGGAGAAGGTCCTGCAGGAGGAGGAGGAGGAGGGGAGAAGGCCGGTCAGAGGGAGGAGGCCCACACGGGAGGAGGACGGCAGGCCGAGGTCGGAGGCGCGACGTCGGGCTTCTGCCAGGAGGTGAACGGGCGCCGTGGTGGGGCGGCGGCACCGAGGTCAAGGCGCCGAGGTCGGGCGGCGACCGAGGTTGAAGGCGCCGAGGTCGGGCGCCGAGGTTGGGGCGGCGGCACCGAGGTCGAGGCGGCGCCGAGGTCGGGGCGACGGCGCCGAGGTCGTGGTCGGCGGTGAACTACAGAGCAGCCCTAAACCCTAGAGGAGGCGAACGAGCGCGCGAGAGCCTAAAGGCGCGGAGAGGAAGTGACAAGTGAGAGCAAAACCCTAGCGTTTCCGCCTTATAAAAAGTATATCACAGATTTATTCATAACGAGAACCGCTCAGGATAATATATCTGAGACGGTTCAATAAAAGAACCGTCTGTGATATGAACGTATCACAGACGGTTTTTAACTAGAACCGTCTGTGATTCCTTTTCACAGACGGTTATACAACGGAACCGTCTGTGATAACTCTCTTCATTTTCCCGCGTGTCTCTTCGTCTTCATTTTCCTGTGTGTGTCTCTTCGTCTCACGATCACACGGCGCGGCTTCATCTCTTCATTTTCCAACATCGCTATAGCTCCCCAAATATCTCTTCGTCTCCCGTTCCGGCTTTAGATGAAATTGTTCTATATATAGATGTGTCCCTTCTACAATGTATTTCACACAACCTCCTTGATCCCCTTTCTCCACAAAAGCGAAATGGCTGCCTCCTCTTACGTACACCTTTGTCTGCGCACCTCTCTCACAGACGTTGAGTCGTCTTCTTGGAAGAACACTATTTCAACAATGTCTTCACTCCTCTGTCCGAGAATTTGCGGAGCGGGTGACGGCCACCTTCCGCCGTCTTGACATTCTCCTCCGCCGTGTCTTCGGGTGATCTCCCACTTTCGGCGAGTTTATCGTGTCGTCGGCGTGGTCCTCCAAAATGAAGTTGCACGTCTCCAGGAGGCTTGTCGTCACTTGGACTACTTAATCAAGGCAGAAGCGATCGATTCGACCAGGCCGAGACCCCTCAAGCAAGAGAAGAGAGCCTATGGGCTCTCTTCGACTTGATTCAACGATCAGGGTCTTGGGACACACTCGAGCAGCGCGTCGTGAGTGGGCGTATTTCAGATTCGTTCGATCTTAAACCGTCGCCCGACGCCGCCGCCTCTGAAGTATTGAAGGCGGAGATAGCGACCTACCTCCACCACTAGATAGGTTTCTAGTTTTTAATCTTTTGTAAGCTACCGCCACGTTGTTTGGCTATATATATGAAAATTCCAAAATTAAAAAAAGTTTGGAGGAGAAGTTACTATATCTATTTGCCCATAGTAAGAGCTAGATCCTCATCCCATCGGCGATCTTGAAGTGTGGAGGTATGTTGATCCGGAGCCGCGATGGGGCCGCCGGGTTGCTCCCGCTGCGGCGATGGCGAGAGCGGCGTCATCGCTGCGGCGGTGCGGCAATGGACACGACGCGATGCGGATATCACGAGCGGTTCTTAATAAGAACCGCTCAGTGATAACAAAATATCACTGAGCGGTTCTAAATAAGAACCGCTCAGGATACTACGAGCACGGTTGTAACGTAAAACCGCTCGTGATTAGAGATTATCACGCACGGTTTGTGAATAGAACCGCTCAGTGATACTTCCTGACGGTTCTATTTCTCAACCGCTCGTGATAGGCGACTATCACTGAGACGGTTCTAAAAATACCGTCGTGATAGTTGTTCCGCCGCCAGCCGGGTTGGGACGATTTAACGACGCGGTTCCAAAGGAACCGCTCGTGATGGGGCGTCTACTATAGCCTGTTTTGTAGTAGTGAATCATCCCAAGGTGGTCATACCTGCTTTGTCCCGGAGATATGCGCCGACGACTCGCGTGCACTCGCCCATGTGATAGTGGAGCTCGGGACTGATAGAGAATATTGCCGTTAGTAACTATCGGGTTCGAAAGATACAAGCATTACGTTCCGCAAGCAATCAAGGTGGTCATACCTGGTGGCACGAAGGCGTGCCCCGATGAGCCCTGTCCAGTGCTGCTCCCACCCTGGTGCCACGATGACACAAGCCCGCCCGGCAGAGCCGTGGACGTGAACCACCTCGTCCCGAGGTGACCCCTCGTCCCGACGTGACCCCTCGTCCCGAGGTGACCCCTCGTCCCCGCACTGGTCGGTCCACCGCGTCCCTCGACGTGCGACAAGTCGCAATCTGGATGCCTCGTCTCGCCCTGGCGTCGATGATTCTTCGCACAAGCCCTCTTGTGTCCCCTGCCCCCTCGCATGGTGGTCGCTACTCGAGAATCTCACGGTGTAGATCCGCTCACAAGTTGGAAACATAATCGCAAGATAAATATGAATTAAGGGCGTTCAATACGCATCGAGAGGTGGAAAGCGAGTCATTTGGGTAGGATACGTGTCGGACGTCGCGACCTCATGTCGTGGTGGGTCGACCACGACCGGACGCAATGAAGCCTCGTCCGACTAGAGTACCAATCCATGTAATCCGCGACGTCTCGATGTCATAGGGATCCCGCCCACACCGGATGATATCCTCGGCGCGTGAGTCCAAAGCTCGACCCAAGGCCGCATCCTATCCAACCAGACATCGAGCGCGTACTCCCTTCCTAGTGTACTGTGGACACCAACACAATTATTTATTCAAAGACATAATTACATTGTGTGAAAGAAGTAAACATGTGAACTTACGCATGGGCGTCGTGGCACCGTATCCCCCAAGGGCTGGGATCTCTGTCAGAGATCGAATCTGGCGCATGACCCGCCGCACTGGTACTCCTCCACGAAGATATCATGTACCAAGGAGCTCGCGTGTACCAAGATCGTAGTCTCGCGTGCACAGAGCGGCAAATCCGTCGGTGCTCATTGGATAAGCCTCTCCGTAGTGTACGGTGTCCGGATGATGCGGTCATCGGTCGGTGATCGAACATCGCGATGTACTCGGGTAAGACCTGCGAAGTGATCGGCGTGAAGGTGACTGTGCAATAGAACACCGCAAACTTAGCACACCAAATTGTGATTATAATACATAAAAATGATCATAAAACTAACCCGTCGGCTGCACCAAACCGTGCCCATGGTGGGGCGGTCCACCTCGTGAGGCCGCAAGCGCATAAGGAGATCGTATATCTTTGTCAAGTCCGGTTGTGGTCGTCCGATCTGAAAACGCTTCGAAGGACCATAGTCTGCAGTAGTGGACATCCGGAGAGGATGGAGTTATCCCGATACGGTGGCACGCGTCGCACGGTCTTGTGATGCGTCCACATAAAGTACGGCGGACCCAGCGTAGGAGGGATCTCGGCAATCTCCATGTTGGCCACCTCGCAGTGCGTCGGACGTAGTGCTTGTCGACGCTGTCATTGTGGGACCCGTAAACATGACCCACCCGAACAACCATAGCAGTAGGCCTCAAAGTGCCTCCTAACAACCACGTCCCTCGCGCCAGGCGCCATGCGCTCGGGCTGCAAGAAGAAATGTAGAATTCAAGACAAGTTTCACATACGAATTTAAGCGAGATGACAATAATTACAAATACTTACATAGAACTGGCAGATCCACTTCAACGCCGTCGGCGTCGGGTCTTGAACTTCGGTGTAGTTGTTGCCACCGGCAAAGACATCGTGGAACCTCGCTAGGAGGTCAGTGCGCCACGTGGCCGAGATGTCGTACGCCGCCAGGGGGCGGCCTGCGCATGGCAACCCGAGCAGGAAGCTCACGTCCTGCAGCGTCGGCGTCATCTCCCCGCACGGAAGGTGGAACGTGTGCGTCTCTGGCCTCCAGCGGTCAACCAACGCCGTCAGCAGCGCCCGGTCGTACGGAAAACGCCTAGACGTACGACCACCAGACGGTCTGATCATCTCGAAAGTCGCCTCCACCATCCTCGCTAGTGGAAGGAGGCTCGCCGCTCTCAACTGCGCCAAAGCGATTAAGAATAAACGTGAATGCACGCAAAGTAGTCATACCGCGATTGAGTGTATTAAAACTATACGCACCTCGGAATCCGGCCGCGGCGACCTCCATGCCTCGATAGGCGCGGCGAACCAAACGCGCCAAGCTCAATCGGTGCCTCGTCCTCCTGGGAGAGCACGGTACTGAGACAGCTACGGTGATGTGCATCAATCGCCGGGTCAAGCAACTCATACTGACCTCCGTCCGCCATATCTACAAATTAAGTGCATACTTTGTAAAAAGTGCGAAACATGTACGATAAACTACACTATACACATCTCACATAATATACGATGAACTACACTACGTCGCTAGTCTACTTAATTCTAGTCGTTATTCTACTTGATTCTATGTCGCTAGTCTACTTCATTCTAGTCGTTATTCTACTTGATTCTATTCGTTATTATACTTAATTCTCTTTGGACATTATACTTAATTCTATGTTGCTATTCTACTTGATTCTATGTCGCAATTCTACTTCATTCTAGTCGCTATTCTACTTGATTCTATGTCGATATTCCACTTCATTCTAGTCGCTATTCTACTTGATTCTAGTCGCTCTTTCACTACAATTCTATACATAATTTCGCTACAATTATCTACTCTACTTAATCCTATGTCGCTATTCTACTTGATTCTATGTCCATATTCTACTTTATTCTACTTGCTAAACTACTTAATTCTAATCGAAAAATGTACCTGCGAGATGACCGGTCTACTAGATCCACTGCTCTTTGGATCTATCTCCTCCATGATTTAATCTAGCGGTAACCGCTACCTTTCTTTCTCTTGCTCTCCTTCTCGATTCTGTTTTTTTAATTAAAATGAGGTTTGGAACGATTTTTACGACATTTTATACATGGCATACTGTCGCCGTTTCAACTGGCGACAGGAACCTATCGCCAGTTGAACTGGCGACAGGAACCTATCGCCAGCTGAAATGGCGATAGGAACATATTCACATTCTATCGCCATTTCAATCTGGCGATAGGTAGTTGGACCGGCGACGAGGCGGTCGGGGTTCCTATCGCCCGATTGAAATGGCGATAGGTTCTGCCGCCATTTCAATGGCGATGTGAACCCATTTCTGTAATTTTTTGGGGCGATTATATATTTTTGTAATTTTGTTTTAAAAAAATATTATTTAAAAAAAAATTCCCTTCAAACCCAAGGTATATAAGGAGGATTTGATGCACGAAGTTTGAGTAGATAAAGCCGATGTTATCGAATCTGAGCTTTAGTGAAGAAATCTGCGACTTCAAGCTCTGATGGTACATACTTGAGGTCGATGGTCAACTGTTGACAATGAGACCGTATGAAGGATGCATCTACATCAATGAGCTTTGTCAACTCATGCTTCACTAGATCACTAGCAATCTGAATGACGCTTATATTGTCACAAAATAGAGGTGTAGGATTATCGCAATGGACACCGAGATCAGCTAAGAGCCATCAAAGCCAAATTATCTCTGAGGTGGTAGTGGCAAGGGCTCAAAGCTCAACCTCTAAACTAGAGCGTGACACCGCAGTCTGCATCTTGGACTTCCAGGCAATGAGCGAAGTACCAAGAGAGATGTAGTAGCCAATGATAGATCAGCGATCAGCAGGATCACTCACCCAAGTGGAGTCAGAGTAAGCGTGGAGCTGGAGCTAATTCGAGCTAGCATAGAACAGACATCTAGCGCAGTCCCCCTCAAGTATATTAACACACGAAGAACACGACCATAGCAGATTGATGTGAGAGCACTGACAAACTGGCTGAGCACATGAACAACATGAATAATGTCTAGCCTAGTGATAATGAGATAAACAAGGCTCACAATGAGCTAACGATAGCGAGAAGGATCTGTCAGTGGTACACCGTCTATAGATCGAAACTGCAAGTGAAGCTCCATAGGTGTGGCAGCATTGCAAGTATCAGTCATCCCAGAACGAACAAACAGGTCCTAAACGTAACGGCGTTGAGAGAGGTAGTAGCCATCACCATCAGAATGAACATCAGTCCCCAAAAAATAGCTCAATGGTCCCAAATTGGACATCATAAATTAATCAATCAACCTCTTCTTGACAAAAGCCACATAATTCATGTCATCTCCTGTGATTAGCATATCATCTACATAGAGCAGAAGCAAAGTATGACCCCGCTGAGAAGTATGAATAAACAAGGCAGGGTCATGCTCACTTAGAATGAAACTAGCAGCTCAAATCACAGAACTAAAACGCTCGAACCAAGCACGAGGAGCCTACTTGAGACCATATACAACACGCCTAAGACGACAAACATGGCCTGTAGCAGCCTCAACACCTGGGGGTGGCTGCATATAAACCTCCTCATGTAGATCACCATGAAGAAAAGCATTCTTAACTCCATCTGAGATATAATCTATGAGCATACAACTGCAATAGCAATGAGAATGCGGACTATAGTCATATGAGCAACTAGAGCAAAAGTCTCATCATAATCTTGACCATAAGCATGCTGAAAACCTCTTGCAACAAGACAAACCTTATATCGCTCCACTGAACCATCTGACTTGTTCTTTACTTTGTACACCTACTTGCAAGTTATAGGCTTAGCTCCAGATGGTAGCGGAACAAGGTCCCAAGTACATGTACACTCTAATATTGTAAGCTCATCGGTCATAGCCAATTGCCACTCAGGTATACTGGCTGCCTTCTGATAGGTACTCGGCTCAGATACTACACATGCACGAGGAAAACCCCATCTCTCTGGTGCCTGAATTGAGGAGCGATCACGTAGGGCATACCGTGATGTAGTAACACGATCGTTAGATTCTATGGTACTGGCTGGAGGGTCAGGTGGAGGAGAGAAAAACTGAGGATCACAAGTTTCAAGAGGAATGGAAGTCTGAGGATCAAACGGAATTCTCTGTCGACGACTATAGTGAAAAGGAAAAGTGGAAGTGTAAAAAACTGATAGAGCTGGTGGAGGAGACACACTAGAAAGTGAAACTGGTGAAGAAGATGTATCTGGAGAAGGCAAGTCTGATGAAGATACGAGAGGTAGACATAAAAAAACAGGTGGAATCTGTGGAAGGAGTGGGATGTGTAGAAGGATAATACAAGAAGGGTCGACTCTTATCAAAGGTCACATCACGAGATATGCGAATGCGATGTGCTGAGGGATCATAGCAACGATAGTGTCGACGATTGAGTCGCCGATCTTACAAAATAAACAGAGGAAAATGACAAATAGTTCTTGGGAGAGAATGAGACTACTCTTTATTGCTATGAACTGGATTATTTACAGGGGGTGCCCTCGACAAGATAGTGGACTAATCATAATTACACTGAGCGTAAGGCTTGCTATGCTATTGAATCAGGCTTGAAACATGAATCTAATGCCGATTGCTGTGCTTCAATCTGATGCCCTTGTTCTTCCATGCTCCATCTTTAAATAACCATTGAAGATGTGGTAGTTACTCCTAGAGAAGACGCCTGTTGGAAGTGACGCGTCTGGTCGGAGGGTCGGTTACAGTTAGTAAAATAGTAACTGATTGTCAGTTGATATCTGTGAGACACTCAATCGTATGATGATTGTTGTCAGTGTCTTAGGACCACAAAACGTCACGTGGTATAGAGCAAATATGACATGTGTTCCATTCATCACATGGTAAGGAATGTACTTGGAGTTAGATCTAGATACCAGTTCATTGCTTCTACGAGCAGTCATCTGGTCGAGGACTGGGCACAGGACCTCATCCGACCAAGGTTCCCATTATGTAACCTCTAGAATCCTTACAACCACAGAGGTCATTAGCCTTAGGGGTTACGACCACGAAGACATATGGTCTTTTATTATGTACTAAACTAATACATAGAGAGATTCGTCAGCTAGCCCCTAAACTTTAAATGAATTGGTCGTGTGAACACTCTCTCCCGACGAAGTCGTATCGAGCAGACCCTCATTTAATGTCATGATAAACGAGGTTGTCTGTATTCACTTTAATGTTGAGAAACTGCCTTGGGAACCGAAGAGTTCTGTGTCCGTTGGACAAAAGGTTGTGTCTGTTGGACTTTTTGAGTAACTTCTCTTTGCAGTTAAAGAACCGCGGCTATAAAATCTCCATTGCGCTTGGCTTTAGGGTTTTTACGCTCCCAGATTTCCTTCAATCACTCTTCATCTTCTCGTGAAGAATCTCTTCCAACCCCCATTGTTCTTCTCACCTAAAATCTTCTCCGACCACTGTTCTTAAACCTAAGCATGTCAGACTCAATCACCAAATAGTTGTTTTTAGATCTGAGTGGGGAGAGGCTCAAGGCTCTGGAAGAGGTTGGGATGCTTCCTAAAAAAGATATGATCAAATGGAGATCTACGACTGGGGAGCATTTCCTGAGCAAAGAGGATGGGGAAATCCCTGTTTTTCTTGCCTATGTTGAGTGCGGATTCAGATTACCAGCGCATCCATTTTTTCCGAGAGTCTTGGAGTATTACACAGTCGAGCTGGTGAATCTGGCCCCCAATTCTATTGTCAATCTCAGTATCTTTATCTATCTCTGTGAGGCATACCTGGGGATCAAGCCAAATCTAAAGATCTTCAGGTACTTTTACAAGATGGCGAGGTCGGGGAAGTCGGCGGCTGGTCCTGGGTAGTGCTCACTGCGACTCCACAATGGGAAGGCGGATGAGTACATCTGGATGTTCCCAAAGTCCTCGTGGTCATCGTGGAAGAAGAGCTGGTTCTACAGGACAGCCACGATAGGGGACGACCTCTACTTCGCCGGCAAGGTGGCGAGCGAGAACCTCAACTGGCGATCGACCGTGAAGAAGGAAGGAAGGGTCGGAAGATGCGTTGAAGCAATCCAAGACCTCAGTGCCAAGAGTTTGACTACTTGACACGTGGTTATGGACTTCTCTATACGCAGGATTAGTCCCTTGAGGCTCCGATCGCGTCCTCTACTCTGGTATGTTAGTCATGACGAGGTGACCAAGGATACCAGGGAAGGTAAGTCGTGAAAACTTTTCCGACCAGTATAGTTTATTTAGTTGTTTTATTTCCTAACCTTGGGACCTATTTGTTCTTTTGAAGCCTTTTCTTTTGATGAGATCGGGAAACAGGTCAAAATAATCTACGTCGGGGAGCCTCAGACTGAGGAGACTCAAGGTAGATAACAACTTTTTCTTTTTCTTTTATATATTCTCTGATCTATATATAACTCTGCTCTGATATGTAGGCGGTCGGGTTGAGGAAGAAAGAGTCCGAGGAGAGCTCCGACCGACTCCTGCTCGGAGATCACACAAGAGGATGTTCCTCCGGAGGTAAAAAAAGAGCATAGGAATGGAGTATATACTTTTAGATGGTATACTTCATCACCTAATTAAATTGGATTTGTGACTTAGGTGGAAAAGAGAACGAACCCGCAGCGCGGAGCTGCAAGGGTCGTAAGCCCCAAGATGGTCGTTCACAACCTGACAGTTGCTACCAAAGCAACTGTCACGGAGGCTAACGAAGACACCATCTCTGACCAATTGGTCAAGGATCTCGACCGACTGGTCGAGGAAGTTACCGTCGACCAGAGGTCAGGGGATGTCATGGGTACTACCAATCCTACTAGTTCAAAACCGATAAAATCAGTCGAGAAGAAAAGGATGGCCAGCGCTACGGATTTTGCTCCAGCGCGTTTCAGGCTAAAAACTAAGACGACCAGGTATGTATACATGAAAAGAAACTTATGAAAATACATACTTGTTTTGTCTCTGGTTTGCTAAAACTTTGATTATCTTTTCTTTTGTTTTTATAGATCTTCTGGTGTTCCAGTTGCCTCCAACGAAAGCATCCCTCAGGAGAAGGTTCCTGAGGAAAAGGAGGTTGAGCTAGCCCTTGAGTAGATGGCAGCGCCAGCGTTTGTTCAGGAACCTGCGGTGGCTCCCATTCCGCCTAAGGAGGTAGAAGTTCATGAAGGGTCCTAGCAGGTTTCGACCACTACTGAGGTCTTTCAGGGAATTTCTCCGGAGGCCCCTCATCCTACCGGCTTCCCCCATCGTCATTGAATCTTCTACGATGAAGAACTCGACGAAGCCTAGGATAGAATAACGGACCGTCAAACAGAGACGAGTCTTGATATTATTTTTGCCGAGTATAATGATATGTCAATCTGGGTAAGTATCCACGACCACTTCCATAACCTTTTCCCCTAAAGTTTATAAAAAAACTAAAAAAGAGATTTTCATATCTGTAGCATATTGTGGAGAACTTCGTTGTGGTCGAAGGACTGTTCTAGCAAATAAAACTCTTGGAGAGAAAAAAACTCCGAATTAGAAAGTAAGAACTTTCCTCTTGACTTCTCCTCTCCTTCTTTGCTATCTTGTTTATCTTCTGTTAATTAACTTCTCCCCTTATCATATTTGATAGATTTGGAGAAAATTAAAGAAGAGGTCGTGGCCAAGGAAGCTGTAATAACAAAGCTTGAAGGTGAATGCCAAGCTAAGGACCGGTCGATCGAATTCTTGACGATCAGGAACAAGGATATCATTGAAACTTATGAGAAGAAGAGTCAAGGTAATTGGTCGTAAGCTTAACCAGGGTACTATCTGTTTTGATTATAATTATTTATCTTCAGTTCACTCGTGCAGAGCAAACTCGAGAAATAACCAGAGCGAAGAAAGCTCTTGAGTTCGAGCGCGGCCAGGGAGTAGAACTTGAGCGAGGCCTTGACGAAAAAGTTAAGGCTCTGAACAAGATGTTTTTTGATATGGGATCGGGATCGTGACTGCCTCTCTTGAAGTATCTTGCTAAAAAAATTAACTTCCTGGACCAACAACTCAAAGATCTCCGAGGTTTGCTTAAAGCTACTGGGGATAACTATGAACAGACGATAAGGGAAGTTGTCGCTAATGGAGTCAGTTTTGCTCTAGCAAAACTGAAGGCCACCGACCTCTCCGTGCATCTCTAAGCTATTGAAGAATATTTTAACTGCTCGGGAGATGAAGCAACCAAGCTTATCGAGAAAATGACGCCTCTCAGAAACAAGGTTGTAGAGGAAATGGAGGTCGGATCTCCATCGCGTAGCGACCAGTTTGGTGATTCTAAATAGATGGTTGTATTATCAGAATTGTAAAAACTTACCTTTTACCATCAATAAAATTTGTGTTTTATCTCTTTATTTTGCTAAGTACTCATATATTTCCCAGCCCTCGACTGCTTTTATTAGTATAAGAACTTTACTAAATAAGCAGTAGACCAGAAAAAGGGCATAAGCTACGACCATGGTATAAAGTATGTGCTGATTATGTAATAAAATGATCTAAGTAGCACTAGGAAATCAATGTAGTCGGAACCAGTGTACGACTTCGATTAGCTTTAGATCCTTTCCATAATCGAAATACTCTATAGTACACTAAGTGGCCGGAAGAAGTTTTTTAGACTCAGCTTGATGATAAGAAACCATGCAAAGAATGTATGCAAAAAATAACAAGTGACATTGTTTATACTTATTATCCAAACTGGTCGTAAAGGTTGCTAGGAACCAAAGATATGAAAAACACTTCGCGAAACGTGCTCATACTCAAGTTACGACTGGCAGCGAAGATCGTAGGAAAAGGATCGTCACTAGGAAGCTCCTTCTAGTGGGTAGGACCACATGCGGAGATGAGAGACTTCGACTATAAGGCTTTCCGTGTCCCGACCAGTAGCCAAAACAAGAGTAGAACATAATGTTCAAATAATGAAATGAATTCCATAAGTTTTATGGCATGTAAGTAACTTTATCAAGTTGTCTGTGTTATGCTCCTTTACTTGCTTGCTTCTTTAAAGAAAGAATATGGTTGTTGGAAATATGCCCTAGAGGCAATCATAGAGATGATTGTATTTAATTATGTTCATAATATTGGATAATATGTTATCCTGTTCCTTGAATGAATCATTGGTTATGAAGATTAACAAGTATGTGACTTGTTGGTGAAACTCTTAACTTATATGATGTTGTTCTAAATGAATCCCTAGTCGGATGTCAATGGTCGGAACACTATTGACTCTATTGACCAGCACATTGTATTGATTGATGACCATGTTTCTCCGATCATGGGTATAGGGATATCGAATCAATAATGTGAACACATGTTAGAGAACATGGGGTTGGATTGACCCACCTTGAGACACTATTGAGATTGTTATGATTCTATGTGTTATTAGTTGGTCTCAAGCAATGATGATATATAATCCTTAGACCTGAGATCAGCATGGTTTCCTACATGTGTAATAGCACTCTTAGGGGTTGCCAATCGCTACTTGTAACTGGGTAGTTATAATGGTAGCTTTCAGGTATGCTATGAAACATACGGAGGAATGTGACTGGTCGGATATGAGATTTGCCCCTCCTAACATAACAGGAGAGATGTCTCTGGGCCCCTCGTTGTGGTCGGATAAAGAAAGTGTATGGTCATGCCACTAGTGGTCGAAGTGTTCGACCACGTGAAGTTATCTAACACTCGATCGAGAAAGTATTAAACAGTCCATAGATGACACAACATCTCACTTGGAGTTCAACCAGACATCGTGAGGCAAAGGGAGAATACACGAGTAGGTCGCTTAGTTAGTTCGAGCGATTGATTTGTCGTATGGAGATACGAGCTGGTCGTAGACTGGTCGAACGAAATCATAGAGTGGTCAAAACCTGGTCGTAAGGATTTACGGACTGGTCGTGACCAAATACGAACTGGTCGTATAGAGATAGGACCTGGTTGTAAGTGATGGAGACCTGGTCGTAGATCACATTGCACTAAGGTTCGTCTGATATAATTTGTGTGTATTCGGGAATCGTTATGTCCTGCTAGGAACCGCTAACGACTCGTGGTCGAAAAGGGTTTTCGAGTCACAACCGATTACGCTTGAACCTATAGGGTCACACACTTAACGGGTTAGAACAAACTAGTACGGATACGATTCGTCAAACATGTTCGGATAGGATCTGTCACAAGCACTATATAAGGAGATGCTTGAGGCTGTTGGGAAGAGGAACGTAACAGACGAGACACACGAAAGTCGTGAGTTGAGTTGTTCCACCGAAACCCTAGCCGCCATCTTCTTGAGAGCTCTGCCGTGCGACTTGGTGCTAGCACACCGGCGTATGGTTGTTCCTTCCCTGGACATGTGGATACCGTAGAGGCGCTACTGCGGTTGCTGTTGCACTTGAGAACGATCCGTGATCTTTACAAGGAACTACAGAGGTCGCTGGAGGAGACGATCGACCACGACCACCGCACCGACGTGCTAGACGCTGGACGATCGACTACGACCACTAAATCGACGAGCTCTACGTTGGACTAGGCTGCTCCAACCCTTCTTCCGCTGCTTTGCGCGTCTGGTGGTAACGATCTGTGGTCATCTACTGCTTGGCTTCCTGGTTTACGTAGTAGAAAATTTTGATTTGTTGCTATCGTAGCATACCCATGACCCAACAGTGGTATCAGAGCCATCCTGCGTGGTATTTGATCTAGATCGGTCGCATAGAGTTGATATGTGGTTGTAGTAGATTGGATCTATTATCGGTCCGATGCAGTAACCTAGATTGATTCATAGAGATGGAACGATCTAGGCCCTGGTCGATAAGATCGATCGGTTTTTCGGTGGTAGTAGATGGGTTTACGAGGAGGTATGAGCTAAAAGGACCAGATGGTTTATTGCGCTTGTTCACAACCACTCTGCATATCACTCCTACCGGTCAGAATTCCGTCATCGGAGTATGCCGCAGTGTGTGGTCATATCAAGGCATTGATCGGATTGGTTCAGAATAGGGTTAATATGATTAATCCGACGATTTCCAAGGCTCGGTTACGTGAATAAGATTCATGTCTCGGAAAAGGTTTCCGAGAGCGTTGCCCTCGACCAGCCGTGCTGGGTATTCGTACCACGTACTATAGGTCGTATGTGTTCATGTCGCCCGATAGAATTGGATTCTATGCATAACTTGTTTTTGCAGGGATTGATGTCAATAGTATGACCCGTGATATATATGTGTAATTTTCATGGCCTGCGTGTCATGCTTATTACAGCCCAAAGCTGTCTATATTTGTATAACGGCCTGCGTGTCGACTTGTGATGCTTCTTTACTCCTTGTGATTCATTACTAGTGCTATTAGGATTGGAGGAATGAAGTCTAAGAAAGGAGGAGAAATGGAGAGATGTATTGGGGAAGGAGCTCATGTTGCATTTACCATAGAGCCTCGAACGGGAGGGATCTTTGGCGCTGGAGCGTCCATTGGGCCAAGCCTTGCCTTGGGCCGGGGTAAGAAGACTAGGGTGTGTAATACACATTTTTTTGGGTATGCATACTATAAATTTGCACTAGCACTTTTTCTGGGCCTCAGGTCGTTGCCCAACTGGCTCGAGGCCCATCTCCACCCCTGACTAGGATCCTTATAGCTCGTAACGACAATGTCATGGCCAAAAGAAGTAAAAGGAGACCCTTTAGACGGATATCAGAGAAAAAAAAGATCTTCTTCGATCAATTAAACAACAATAGTATGTGACCAGATAATAAAGAACAGATATATAAACAACGTCACTCATCAGAAAGTAGAGGAAATGCAACTTTATTGAAATGAAATAAAAGAAAAAGAACAACTATACATAAAACTTACGCAACTAATCAATGTTCCAAGAATTAGACAAAACTTGCCCGTCCAACATTGCAAGTCATACTGAACATGGTCTAGTGACTTCGACCACAGTGTATGGACCTTCCTATTTAGGAGAAAGTTTATTGCGATTAGTCTGGCTCTGAATTTTTCATAGAACCAGATCACCTACAGCTAGGCTGCGAGGTTACACTTTACGACTGTGGTACCTTCGCATGGCTTGTTGATAAAATGTCGATCGTATCAGGGCTTGATTTCATCATTCGTCAAGGAAATTAATGTCGTCTAGTCTTCATTCTTCTTGATCGTTTTCGTTAAAACAATCGGTTCGATCATAGCCAATTTTCAATTCCAGAGGAAGCATGGCTTCAGCACCGTAAACTAGCAAATATGGCGTTTCACCGGTCGCACGACTGGTCGTAGTTCAAATGACCCATAACACAAAGGGAAGTTCTTAAACCCAAGCTCCTGACCATTTTGTTAACTGGTCGAACACCCGGTGTTTCACTCCTTGCATTATGATACAATTAGCTCGCTCAATTGCTCCATTACTCTACAGATGAGTGATAGAAGTGAAGCGTATCTTGGTACCTAGATCCTCACAGAATTCTTGAAAATTCCCGCTAGAGAACTGGGCACTGTTATCTGTGATTATACGACTAGGTATGCCGAATCGTGTGATCACGTTTTTTTGTAAGGAACCTCTTAGCAACCGGTTGTTGTTTTTAACCAACTTGTTGTTTTAGCAACCGGTTTGTTGTTTTAGCAATCGGCTCAAACTTGTCTATTTTATAAACATGTTAATCATGACGAAAAGGAATTCAAAGCCCCTGGGTGCTCTTGGGAAAGGTCCCAGAATGTCTAGTCCCCAGGTTGCAAAAGGTCAAGAAAGAGGTATTATTTGTAAAGCTTGTGCCGGCTGATGTACTTGTCGACTCTGAAATTGACACTGTACGCACTTCGTCATGAGCACTTTTGCATCATGAAGGGCAGTTGGCCAGTAGTATCCTTGTCTGAAGGCTTTACCGACCAATATTCTATAGGAATGATGTGCTCCACAGACTCCTCCATGAATATTGGTTAGCAACTTAATGCCATCCTTTTGAGATATGCATATCATCAACACTCCATGAGATCCTCGTTTATACAAGGTACTTTCGATCAGAGTGTATGATTTGGCTTTTCGAGCTATACAATCAGCCTCTACATCATCTTCAGGAATAATGCCATGTTGAAGATAATTATAGATTGACGTCATCCAATCTCTACCAGGATCGTGCTTGACAACCTCCTATAGAGCATCCATGTTCGCATGATCAATTTGTACGACCTCCAGTGGAACATCTATGTCCTTAGAATGCTCTACCACCGAGGGTGAATCGAGTTGCTTGAGAAAAACTCCGGGCAGGACAGGTGACCTTGTAGAGGCCATCCGTGCCAACTAGTCTGCCAGAAAGTTTTTCTTTCTAAGAACATGTTGGATCTGAAAACCAAAGAAGTACTTTTCTAGTTTTCGTACTTCCGCCAAATAAGATGATATCTTGGTACTTAAGTATTGATACTATTTCCCGACTTGATTCGCTACTAGTTGAGATTCGCCTTTCACTAGTAATATGCGAATCCCGAGCGCTCTGGCTGCTCGAAGTCCTACCAGTAAAACTTTGTATTCTTCCACATTGTTTGTAGTAGAAAAGTTTAACTGAATGACGTATTTGATATGTTCTCCAGTAGGGAATATCAAGACAACTCTAGCCCCTGAGCCCTGGAGCATCAAGGAACCGTCAAAGTACATTGTCCACTTGTCGTGGTGTTCGTACTTGGGCCCTTGGGCGGGTTCAGGGTTTGTCCATTCGGCAATGAATTCTGCTATTGCTTGGGACTTGATTGCTGTTCGTGAGATGAAATGGAGGTCAACCGCCCATTTTACTATTCATCCTGATGATTCCTTGTTTTCGAGAACTTGACCAAGGGGATATCCGGTCGGTACGACCACCTTGTGGGCCTGAAAGTAATGCCTTAGTTTCCTTAAAGCCATAAGGAGATCATAGAGCAACTTTTGTACCTGTGGGTATCTTTCCTTAGGTCTATGTAAGACTTCGCTTACGTAATATACCAGTCATTGAACGTTGTTACGTTCTACAACTAGTACACCGCTGACTGCTTATAGCATTGCAGTAACATAAATCAACAATGTTTCTCCCGATCTTGCAGAAACTAAGATCGGGGCACTCGTAAGGTACTTCTTAAGTTCTTCAAAGGCATCATTTGCCTCTTTAGTCCACTCGAAACTTCCATGCTTTCGAAGAAGTTTGAAGAAAGAGAATCCTTTTTCACATAACAGTGCTATGAAACGACTTATCAACGCCATCTGACCCGATTAGTTTTGGACTTCCTTCTTTGTTCTCGGAGGGCGCATCTAGTCGATGACCGATATTTTTGCTGGGTTTGCTTCAATCCCTCTAGTCAAAACTAGGAAACCAAGAAGTTTTCTAGAAGAAACTCTGAACACACACTTCTCTGGATTTATCTTAAGGTTATGTCTTCTTAAGTTATTGAAAGTCTCTTATAGGTCAGAAATGTGGTCACCAGCATTGACACTTTTTACGACCAAGTCATCAACATAGGCTTCCAAATTTCGACCTATTTGCGGATTAAAGATTTTTTGCATTAACCTTTGAAAAGTTGCACCAGTATTTTTGAGTCCAAATGACATCTTAATATAGCAGTAAGTGCCATATAGAGTGATGAACGAAGTTTTCTCTTCATCATCTTTACTCATGTTAATCTGGTAGTACCCTAAGTACGTATCTAAAAAACTTAACAACTCACACCCGGAAGTAGAGTCTACAAGTTGATCAATGCGTGGAAGGGGAAAGTCTTCCTTCAGATAGGCTTTATTAAGATCTATGAAATCAATACACATTCGCCATCTCCTATTATTTTTTCTAACCATTACAGGGTTGGCAAGCCACTCTGTGTGGTTGACTTCACGAATAAATCCAGCCTTACGGAGCTTGTCGATCTCCGACTAGATTGCCTCCTTCCGGTCAGGTGCGAAGTGCCTTAGCCTCTGCTTGACCGATTTTTTGTTAGGCTGGAGCGCTAGCATATGCTCGATCACCTCCCTGGGGACTCCAGGCATGTCGGACGCCTGACAGGTGAATACGTCCTGGTTTGCCCGAAGGAAGGAGACGAGCGACTCTTCCTATTTATGGTCGAGTCCTGCCCTGACCAGTATCTTTTGGGTAGACGTGTTAGCATTTCCTGATCCATACGGTGTGTTGGTGCTTCCCAAAGGGGCTCCTTTGCTGAGTGGTACATCCTTGGTTTGGTCGGAAAGCTTTGGTGCCATCTTTGGCCTCGAGTGCTTGACCTGCATGTTAGACGGATTAGTTTCCCTGGTCGGAAGCTCATCAACCAGTTCTAAGGATTTCTGATCACATGCATAAGCCCTTTTTTGATCTCCTCGAACCGTGATGACTTCCTTCCACCCTAGCATTTTTAAACTCTGATAATCGTAATACGTGGCTATCAAAAAATTTTCTAAAGCCGGACTACCGAGAATTCCATTGTATGCGGTTTCAAAATCCACCACATCAAATGGAACCTTTTCTGTTTGGAAGTTGTCGGGTCTTCCGAACGTAACCGGCAGGGACAGCTGTCCTATCGGTTTGGAAGTAGAACCAGGAACTATGCCATGGAAGGCATATTTCACATGTTTTACCTTTGACCTAGGAATTTGCATTTCTTCCAACGCTCCTGTAAATAAAATATTTAAAGAGCTACCTCCATCTATTAAGACTCAATTAACTTTACAATTGTTAATAGTAGGTTCAACTACGATAGAGAACCTACCTGGTCGAGTTGACAGGATGGAGCAGTCTTCTTTGCAAAAGGAGATTATAGTTTCTGACCACCTAGATGGCTTGACGATGATCGGGGACTCGGCAAGGTTATCCTCCCGCTCCACGGCCTTCAGATGTTGTCTTGACTCGTGCGAGGAGGATCCACCGAAGATCATGTCAGTTGTGTGTTGATGCTCCTGGTACTCCATCTCTTCGTCGTAATCTTTATCCTTCTTGGAACTCGGTTCTTCGAGTTCTATTATGGACGGGAAGGGACCCTTACCCGAGTAGTAATCCTCTAGTTTCTTTTGCCAAGCTTAGTAGGTGCGTAGATCATGCCCTGCTGCCTGGTGAAGCGGACACCACATCTTATTTTTCTTTTAGTCGTCGGTCGGAGCTTTTGCCTTGTTCCGACCGGGAAAGTCTTTCTTGCCATTGGTAAATATTTCTGGAATCGCAAGGACTTCTTTGTTGTCGGGCTTGCGATTCTTCTTACTCTTAAGAGACTTCTTGTTTTTCTTCTCCTGCTTCTCTAGGCTTGGTTGAGGACTTTTATCTTTTCGATCAATAGCTTCACACCATTCGACCGCTTTACTAGCGACTGCATACTTGTCTGCCATGTTGAAAAGTTCGATTGTCGTTCGTGGAGGATTTATTACAATATCCTCCATAAACCGGTGATTCCTCAGCCCTGCTTTAAAAGCCTAGATGACAGAAGACTCTGCGATCTCTGGGAAAAAGTTTCGAACCTGACTGAATCTCTTGATATATTGTCGAAGAGTTTCATTAGTTTCTGCTTTATCTGATGAAGACCATCCTCCTTCCTAGGACGGTCGTACATCCCTTGAAAGTTGGCGATCAGAGTATCGCAGAGCTATTTCCAAGTGTAGATAGATCTGACTGGTAGGTTGAGCAACTACGACTGGGTAGACCCTTCAATGACCATGGGTAAGTAATTTGCCATCACGTTGTCATTACCACCAGTAGTTTTGATGGTGGTAGTATATATTTGAAGAAATTCTAATAGGTTCTGAGTCCCATTGAACTTCTTGACATTGGCTGGTCAGAACCTATCCGGTCAACAAATAGCTTGGAGCCTTGCCGAGAACGCTCGACAGCCCGTAATGAAATCATGGCGCCTTCTCTGAAATAGAGCCGGATTATAGTCGGTTAGGGATCAGTTCCTCATATTTGCATACCTAGGATCCGGTGTCCCAATCTAGTCGTAGACGTTATGATAACGCCTTTGACCACCTTCTTGGTTCAGATGACGCCTGAGATCGCCTGAATCAAGTGGTCGTTCCTCTTGATGATGAAGAGGAGTGGTTGCTATGAAGAGCCGTCTTCCCTCGTGATTCCCTGATCAGGACCTACGAGGGGGTCTTGGTGTCGATCAGTCCTACGTTCGACCATGTTGTCCCCTACTGAGAGAGGAGCACTGGGATGAAGTCATCATGTGACTTTGTGAGTTCCTATGCTCTCGGTACATTTCTGTACGCCGGATGGTTTGTTGGAGGATCTCCCACACCTGACCTGCAAGCTGAGCATAACCTGGAGTTCTTGCTAAAGCAGAATCTGGATTATTCAAAATATCCCGGACTCATTGCAGGTTTTGTATTGTTACCGAAGGCCGTGGAAGATTCCTACTTGCAGTGGGCGTTCGATGAGTTGAGTTTTCCCTCGACCTTCTGGTTGGCTCTGTCGGACCCCTTACTCGTGGTGGGGTAGGAACAGGTGAATTAATTGATGTACATCCATCAGCTCGGTTGCCTCCGATAGTTGGTGCTTGAGCGCCCGTACCATTTCCACCAGCGAGTGGTGGTGAGTTAACCCGTGGAGGATCGTGTATGTCATCCGGATTGGTATCTCCGATTGCGTTAACTTCATGGCACCAACAGTGATCTCCCGTTGTAGCTAAGGGAGAGCCTTCCAGAGTTTCGGCAAGGAGCCTCCACGACAGGGAGCGGTTGGAGATTACCATCTCTGGTGAGCTTTGTGGTGGACTCAGCCTGATCTGGCGGATTGTCGATCGTATGCTGAGTTTCACCATGCCCACTTGGCCTACGATCAGTGATAACTTTATTGATACCTTTACTAGATGTCGGTTGGCCCCCAGAATACGTAGGAGCCATTGGTGAATACTGGTCACCCATGAGAATATCGAGAGTACTCGGACTCTCTGATTGCAGCATCGGGCTCCAATTGCCATTCTTGCCGGTCGAATGACCATGCTTGTTGAGGTGTTCGGAAGTTCCGAACTGGTCAGAATGAGCGGTTCCTCTAGGAGTGCCACTGATGGTGGCAATGAATCCTCATCCATCCGGTCGATATCGCTAATCTCAGCGAATGGCAAGCCGGCGGAGGAGGAGGAGGATGAGGACGACATCCTGTTTTCTTCCATGGCACGGATGCATACGTCCATGTCAAGGTTGGAGTAGTCCGCCAAATCGAACCAGTTGTCCTCATCCTAAGTCCCTACCATGTTCGCATGAGCGAAGATGGGGAGAAGGAAGTGAATGAGGAATGCTTGAGCGAAGTAATCTTCAAGAACTCAACGCCTTCTTCCCCACGGACGACGCCAGCTGTCAAGGATCGAATCGCCGATCTTACGAAATAAACAGAGAAAAATGGCAAAGAGTTCTTAGGAGAGAATGAGACTGCTTTTTATTGCTATGAACTGGATTCTTTACAGGGGGTGCCCTCGACAAGGTAGTGGACTAATCCTAATTACACTGAGTGTAAGGCTTGCTATGCTATTGAATCAGGCTTGAAACATGAATCTAATACCGATTATTGTGCTTCAATCTGATGCCCTTGTTCCTCCGTGCTCCATCTTTAAATAGCCATCGAAGAGGTGGTAGTTACTCCTGGAGAAGACGCCTGTTGGAAGTGGCGCGTCTGGTCGGAGGGTCGGTTACAGTTAGTAAAATAGTAACTGATCATCAGTTGATGTCTGTGAGACACTCAACCGTATGGTGGTTGTTGTCAGTGTCTTAGGACCATGAAATGTCGCATGGTATGGAGCAAATATGACATGTGTTCCATTCATCACACGGTAAGGAATGTACTTAGAGTTAGATCTAGATGTCAGTTCATTGATTCTACTAGCAATCATCTGGTCGAGGACTAGGCACAAGACCTCATCCGACCAGGGTTCCCATTATGTAACCTCTGGAATCCTTACGACCATATAGGTCGTTAACCTTAGGGGTTACGACCACGAAGACATATGTTCTTTTATTATGTATTAAAGTAATACATAGAGATTCTAATCCTCGTCAGATAGCCCTTATGCTCAGGACTGTAACCCAGGAAAACATACTCAACCGACTAAGGGCTCAGCTTTGTGCACTCACGAGGTGCTAGAAGGGTATAAGAGAAACAACCAAAAACACGAATATGAGCATAGCGAGTAGGTGCTCTGTACAGGAACTTACCAGGACACTTGCTCTGAAGCTTGGAAGAGGGCTGACGGTTGATGAGATAGATTGTCGTGGAGGCTGCTTCCCCCCAGAAGTGAGAGGGAACAAAGGAGGAAATGAGAAGAGTACGAGTAGTCTCAATGATATGACGGTGGTTGCGCTCAGCAACACCATTCTGAGTATGAGCACTAGAACATGAGAGCTGAGGAAGAGTGCCCTTAGAAGAAAGAAACTGACGAAAAGCTGATGAAAGATACTCTCCTCCAGAGTCAGAACGAAAAACACAAATGACAAAAGAGAACTGAGTCTGAACCATCTGAGCAAAAGACTGGTAGATAGAAATCAACAGCAAACGGTGTTTCATGAAGTAGATCCAAGTATATCGAGTATGGTCATCAATGAAGATGACATAGTAACTGTGACCACCCTTCAAAGCAAAAGGACACGGACCCCAAATATCTGAATGCACCAAATCAAAGGGACGATCAGATCGAGAAAAGCTGAAAGGTTATAGGAGTTGTACTTGCTTGCCAAGTCTACAACCCTTGCACTGAAATTTTGTGTCAACGGAAACAGGACCAAGCACACCTTGATGAATCAAGATAGAGAGGCGTGAGCCACACAAGTACCCCAAGCGATGATGCCATTGAGGAAAAGACCTGGAAACAGTAGTAGATACAGAAGGACAAGGAGTGGATGAACCAACATCAGAGGATAAAGAAATAGGAGCAGGAGCAGTACCAGAAACAAAGGATAAAGGGAGATTCAGACGATCAAGAACATAGAGCCCCACAGAACCTCTTTAACAATGACATGTACCAATGACAACTCTTGTTCGACGATCTTACACAAAGTAGGAGCTATCATCAAACCCAACAAAGCAGATCATATCTGCGAGCTGCCCCACATAAATGAGATTCATGGAGAGCGTGGGGACAAGTGAGACATCTAAAACTACGAAGTAAGATAGAAAGAGTCCCTTGATGAGTGACCATGCATAGCGTTCCATCAGCTGTCTGAATCTTGATACCTTGTGTAGCACGACGACATGATGTGAGATGAGATGCATCAGATGTCACATGGAAGGGAGCCCCTGAATCCATCATCCATGGAAGTGAAGCACCTGACATTGGACAGAATGGTGTAGTAAAACTAGTGGATCCATCGGAAGATGCCTGCAGCTGACACAACTGGGCCTAAAGGTTGCTCATCTAACTGTGGGTCTAGCCAGCTTCAACTCAGGCTTCAGCTTCAAGCTTCGACTTAGGCTTCAGCTTCAAATGGACTCAAGCAAATGAGTCGGAGTTGGAGCGACTTGGATGGGCTATTTTAAACCCGGCTCTCAAGCGAAGACCAGTGGAGCGACCAGATGGGCTCCGGATGAATCAAGAAGCGGCAAGTAGAAGAGTTAGAGCCGGAGCAGCTTCAGATGGGCTCCGATCGAATTGGGAAGCGGCTTCGGCTAGCTCTAACAGGATCGATAAGTAGCTTGGCGATGACTTCAGCGCCAGCAGCACGAGTTTGGGGCGATAGATCGGGGTCGACGATGCGAGATTGAGGCGACGGCGACGACGCAAGCTTGAGACGGCGGCGCCATGGATGTCATGGCATCGCCTTGGCATCCAGGCAGGGCGGAACGAATGCCGCGGAGGAGCACCTCGCCTTGGCCATCTAGGCGAGCGCCCAGGTCGGTGCAACATCCACGACGTCGACGTGGCATCCCAGGTGAGCGTTTGGGCGGGCGCCTTGCCACGTATGCCCTAGATAAGGAAGGAAGGACCGAAGCAGTGCTCGGGTGTCAGGCGCAAAAGCTTCGCTCGACTGTGAAGTGAAGCCGAAGGCCCAAAGCGAAGCGCCGAACCCTAGCCGTCGGCTAGCCATCGCCGCCCCTCACCGTGCCAGCCACTAGTTTCCAGGTACGCCTTCTCTGATCTCCACTCCCTTCCTGCCTCCTTCGCTCCCTCCCTATTGCGGCCCTACCTCCACTCTCGCCGCGCCCGTTGCCACTCCCTCCCTCTTTCCCGTGCTCCCGTCGCGCCGCCTCCTTCCCTTCTGCGCTCCGGCATTGCCGCCGCCACTCCCTCCCTCCCTCCCACGCTCCTGCTGCACCGCCTCCCTCCCTTCCACGCTCCTGCTGCACCGCCTCCCTCCCTCTCGTGCTCCCGCAGCGCCCACCGCGCTGCCTCCCTCCCTCCCACGCTTCGACAGTGCCACCTCCCTCCCGTGCTCCTACAGCATCGCCTCCCTCCCTCTTGTGCTCATATAGCACCCTTCGCACCGCCTCCCCCCCGTGCTCCTGTCTGCTTCTCCCAATCTCCCATTTGTAGTTGTTCAGTAATCGACTTGCTACTGATGTGTGCTAGTGTTGCTAAGTGCTAACTTGCTACTAAATACTGATTTGTGCTAGACTGCTAGTGTTGCTAATGTGCTACTTGTTACTGATGTGCACTTGTGTAGGTCTATCGACCATTCGACCTTTGAATCTTTGATGGAAAATCAGAGAGAGCAAGGTGGTGATAGTGCTGAGGCAGCCGAGCAGTAGACTGAGCAATATGATCCAAGTAAAGATCCTAAAGGAAGGGCAAAGTCCAAAGAGATGTTGCGTATTATAGTTTGACAAGTGCTTGGGTACTGATGGACTGATGGCTGCTCTTAAACTTTAAATCTTATTTCATTTCATCATTTCAAGTTTACAAATATGAAATTACAATATTCAATGCTCAAATGCTCAGTATTCGGTAGCCCATTTTACAACTTTACGTGCTAATGTTTGCTATCTTTCTCAATGGCAGGAACATACGACTTCAATGGCTTTGATCTTGTATTCTTGTGAAGCTGCTCTCTATTGTTTCTCTCTACAACTTCATCTTGATTTGGGGGGGGGGGGGTGCTTGGCTACCTGCAAAAAGAGCAAAAGAATGGCAGGCTCATCAAAGTACGCACTTGTCATTGACCTCTCTCTAATTTGTTGTTGTAGTCTAGTAGTCAAGTACTCATCAAGGGAACCGCTTTATCTCGTCTTGCCTCGCCTTGAGGATGACTAGGCATCATGGCGCCCCTTAGGCGCTGTGGTCGCCAAGCTCGCCGTGAAAACCATGGCGGCGGTGTCGCATAAACTTCGAGCAACATGACAGCACGCAAGCTCGAGCTTGAGGGCGAGGCGTCGGCAGGCGACACTGAGGATCCGAGTGCCACCAGATCCAGGCGAAGGAGACCGCGGCAACGACAAGCGACACGTCGAGCACCCGGCTGTGGCGGTCGTCGAGGAGGGCGCGAGCAGTGGTGCTGCTGTGGACAGGAGCAGATTAGAGCACTTCAGGTGACGAAGCAAAGGAGGGCTTCAGCCCTGGATCCGCCGGATCTGAGGTGGAGACAAGGAGATTGTGGCTGGAGCTCGCCAGCAGTAGGCTTAGCAGCGGTTACAGTGACTAGGGTTAGGGTTTGGATTGAGTGGCTCTGATACCATGTTAGAATTATTGAGAGAGAGATTTTTGCTATTCACAACTATGCATCTTATTCATTAATAAGAGAGTATATATAGGGGATTATATGGGCCTCATGGGCTATATGGGCTATGTGGGCTACATAGGTTGAGAGGAGAGAGAGAGAGATGTACAAGATTCTTAACATTCTTAAGCAAAAACAAACAGTACATGACCAAAAAAAACACTCCTGGCTGAAGTAAGAAAAATGCTCCTATTCCAAGCTGATAGAATGAACAAATAGACACCGACCAAATAACAAGTGCATGATATGGTTTTATGCCACACTGATGTAAAGTCTAATGCTCGATATAAATATACCACACTGATGTAGTAAGAAACTGCAGATAGCGGCGTAACTAAAGCAAATGGGACCTACCAGGAACTCGTTATCTGCTGATAAATCAGTTTCAATAATCTCAGGCCGTGCTGTGACTGCTGGCTTGAGATCATCATCGCCAATTGACCTTGTAACCTGTCAAAAAAAGCCACACATTCCTATGAACTACAGCCCTTTCTGTAAATTTTTCTACAACAATTCCGAAGCATCATTTGTAAGCATGCGATAACTCCAATAGTCTCGCAGCAATTAAGCATAAATAGGATAAAGAAATGGAGATGGAACAAATTTGATGAACTTAGTGTCAATTTAATCAGCATTTTGTTTCGAGTTGAGGAATCTGTAGAAGAAAAAAGGAATAGAGTAATCTACACTTAGGTTAGCAAGACTATTCCTTAACAAAAAAATATTCAAATAGATGCTCCATGTTTGATCATAAAGATACTAGGTGATGCAAAACTACTGGGATGGGAACGATAAGATGATGAAATTTAAGATAAAGTGTGTATATTGGCTGTTAAAGCAACCCTTACTTTGAAGTACCCTAAGAACACAGTTAGAAAAGCTTAGAGCTGCAGGAAAAATCCTGGGGATTAATCAAACTTTAGACCCTAATAAATCTGTAGTAAAGATTAAATTGAAGTTTGTTCAGCTTATTTTATTCATGTAATCCTGTTATTTTATTTTGCGTCATGATTTATTTGTGAGCTCCCTTTTAAAAAAAATAATAATACTATTTTCTGTTTCTCTGTGGGCTTTCAAAACTTTTGCATTGCATGCAATGTGTGCTTTAACAAATAAGTTGTTTCTGAGTGAGATCTTCCATTGCAAATTGCTGCATAGCAACTAGTTACTAGTCAGTTTTGTTTTCTAGTACACAAACCCGTTGATGATTCAATCATGATAATTTGATTTAATTTTCTGTAAGTGAAATTTATATCCTAAATTATACCTGCAATTTAGAAACTATAAGTGAATGTGAATCCTACAATTTCCAGAAATAATCTTGTCTTCAGATTCATAATATTTCTCTGATATATTAGTGATTTAAATTTGTATTACTTTCTAAAGTTTTCATTAGACTTCTGCTTGCCTGACATCAATAAGCAACCAATTAACTTACCCTGCATCAACAAATATAAGGTAATTTCTACATAAATTTTACCTATAAAAAATGCTTTGATGTCCACCCCCAGGACCCAGTTGGCATAATAGCACTTCAACTTAAATCCAGAAAGAGAAAAGGTTAATCCAAGCTCACGTGGGGGAACTTTTTTTTATTATTATTTAACCCTTTTTAAT
Organism: Phyllostachys edulis; assembly: GCA_036346405.1. Taxonomy (NCBI): domain Eukaryota; kingdom Viridiplantae; phylum Streptophyta; class Magnoliopsida; order Poales; family Poaceae; genus Phyllostachys; species Phyllostachys edulis. Next base: position 74,154,520 of record CM070545.1, read on the forward strand.
TTTTTATTTTAAAGTTAACCCCAACACACTTTATTTCCAATTCTGACCTCTTTGGTCACGCCACCACCCGTGGCGTGACAAAACAACGCTGTCACGCCAAAGAATAAGTCCGCTAAATAGCACTTTTGGTCACATCACGACAAGTGGTATGACCAAACAACACTGTCACGCCACGAGTGGTGGCGTGACAAGAGCTTGCTCTAGATACAGATTGGCGTGACAGCGTTGTTTTGTCACACCACGAATAGTGGCGTGATCAAAGAGGTCAGAATTAGAAATAAAGTATGCCAGAGATTAACTTTAAAATAAAATTTTAAAAAATAATTATTTAATAAAAAAAGTTCCACGTGGGGGGCCAGGACATAGAAATAGTATCTAAGTATACTTGTGGGTGATTACAACTGCATTAAGTAGGTAACAGGTTTGAAGTTACTAACCTCGTAGTGTATTTATGCATTTGTAATTTAGAGTATTTTTAGTGTATTGAACCGATGTCGATTCAAAGTTAAAGCATATATAATAATAGGCTTATATCAGTCGTCTATAGTCATTGCCACGTATGATTTTTTCTGACGTGGATGAAAGAGAATGAAGAGAGAGAGAAAGATGATGTCTATAATCCTGTAGTCGACTATAGCACAAGAAATAAGAAAAGCATTAAAAGATTGTGTGTTCTATAAAAACAACAGCCGTCTGTACCATTGTATGAGCTGTCTTTAGTGTTGTCTACAAGTGATATGGAGAGTTGGTATAGACAGCAGCTGTCTATACCATTGTACATGTCCTTATGTCATGCAAGCATTTTAGGAACTGGGCTTGTTTTTCTTCAATATATTGAACCGATTCCTACTAATAACTGGGACCCACGTTACATTAAAAACCACAAAATAATAATATCCTCTCTCAACCGCACTCTCTCCTATATAGTTATTTAATGCTCATATGAGTTGTTTAATGCTTTGAATCGACTCCTAAGTAGAGCCCTGTTCCATGCATTTTTTGTTGGAATCGACCCCTCCGATGTATTGAATTGATTCAATACCTTCTCTCTCCTTATTTGAACCGGCTAAAACATAACATTAGAGATGATCTTAGGATATAATAGAAGTCACCAAAAAGATTACTCCAAGTTGGCCCTCGATGCATGAAAAGAACTATATGGTTATGAACAAGCATCATCATCATTTAGCTAAAGGGGCATACCCAATTTGAAGTAGAAGAAAATATGTACTCTTGAGAGGAACTTTTTTTTTATTAATTAACCCTTTTTTTAATTTTATTTTAAAGTTAACCCCGGCGAACTTTATTTCCAATTCTAACCTTTTTGGTTACGTCACCACCCGTAGCGTGGCAAAACAACACTGTCACGCCGTAGGATAAGTCCGCTAAATAGTACTTTTTGTCACGCCACTAGTCGTGACGTGACCAAACAACACTGCCACTCGTGGCGTGACAAGAGCTTGCCTAGATACGGGCTGGCGTGATAGTGTTGTTTTGTCACACCACGGGTGGTGATGTGACCAAAGGGGGTCAGAATTGGAAATAAAATTCGCCGGGGGTTAACTTCAAAATAAAATTAAAAAAAGGGTTAATTAATATAAAAAACGTTCCACTCAAGAGTACATATTTTCTTCTACTTCAAATTTTGTATGCCCCTTTAGCTAAATGATGATGATGCTTGTTCATAACCATGCAACTCTTTTCATGCATCGAGGGTCAAATTACATGGTGTTCCTTGCTCGATTGTATCAGACCGTGATAAAATCTTCACCAGTACATTTTGGAAAGAGTTGTTTGCGGCAGTGAGAACTCGCTTGCTTTATAGTACAGCATATCATCCACAAACGGACGGTCGGAGCGAGCGGGTAAATCAGTGCTTGGAGATGTATCTCCGTTCTGTAGTGCATGATTGTCCTCGACAATGGAAGAAATGGATTGCAATGGCAGAATTTTGGTATAATTTCAATTTTTATTCAGTTCTAGGATGTTCTCCGTTCAAAGCGCTATATGGAGTTGAACCCAACTTTGGCGCAATGCCGAACATCGTTTCATCCCCTAGTACAGAAGTGGACGAAGTGGTTCGGGACCGGCAAGCTTATACTGAGATGTTGCGCAGTCAACTGACGAAGGCTCAACACAGGATAAGAACACAAGCTGACAAACACCGATGTGAAAGACAATTGCAAGTAGGAGATCGTGTGTTGCTCAAATTAAAACCCTATGCTCGGCATTCAGTGGTCAATCGCATGTATCCTAAACTGGCTTTTAAGTATTTCGGTCCATTTGTTGTGCTAGAGCAGATTGGGGTAGTCGCTTACAAGCTGAAATTGCCCACTGATTCTATGGTGCATCCAGTCTTTCATGTTTCTCACTTGAAGCCTTTTACTCCAAATTATACACTAGTGTTTTCTAAACTGCCGAAGACAGTTGATCTAACTACTAGAGTTTCGCAGCCAGAGGAGACTTTGGATCGTCGCCAGGTCAAGAAAGGAAATTCGCCAATGCCACAAATTCTGGTGAGATGGTCTACAATTCCAGCCGAATCAACTACCTAGGAGGATTACTATGTTCTGAAGAAGCGTTTTCCGTCGGCCCTAATCTGGGAACCGGTTTCGTCTCTAGAAGGGCAAGTGTCCCGTCACCACCAAATACGTGGGACGAAGGTGAAGGCAGCCACGGCAAAAACGACATTGGAAGCAGTGCTGGCCCAGCTGTAAGTGTGCATGTGTTTGTACTGTCGAGAAACCGTTGAGGCTTTGCACTAGTGGGCCCGCTGTCGGAGTCTGTAATCGAGTTAAAAGAGACTAGCGAAAACGACGAAGGAGAGAAAAAAATAAAATTTGTTTTCCCCATTCTCTTCTCTGATTCTCTCGTCTCCTGCTTCTCCAATCTTCGGATTTCGGCTACCATCCACACTGAAGTTTGTGAGATCCGTTCGGTAGCGATCGGGTCATCACATTTTCCTCGGCGCGCTCGCCACCTAGCAGCACCTTGTACACCATGCTCTTCGACCCTGCACGGCACATCACATCGTCATCGCATTTCCCCGTTACCACAAACTATTCCTCAGAGGTCAGAACAACAAGGAGGAAGGTGGGGAGAGAAATGAGTGGGCGGGGTTACCTCGCGCGATGAGAAAAGGACGCGGCGGGGAGGTGGAGCGAGACGGCGGCGCTGCGGCAGCACCCGCGCACGCAGCGGTTGGAATCCTCCGGCGGCACCTTCAGCCCCATAAACGCTGTCGCCGCCTCGCCCTACGCGTCACCACCGTGTCACGTGTGAGATCAATCGAATCAGCCGTGGGAGGCAATTGATCGGCGGGGTGGCTTCGCTTGCCGTTTCTCCTCGCCTGGGTTGGGGAAGGCAGCGTGGCGACGAGCGGGGCAACGGGTGGACGGGAAATTTGGAATTGCATGACTTGTTCTGTTGGTGTAAAAAGCAGTGGTATGGGTACGAAATAATCGTTACGGACTGCTTACGCATCGCAACAACGCACAGGACAACCCCGGACGATAAGGAGATAAGGAGGGTGCAAACTAAACGGATAATTTCCACTGACTTAAAGCTTACAGAGCAAATACGAAAGAGATAAATAGTTATTCGGTATTATCAGTGTTCAACTCCAACTTTAAGGAAAAAATACGAAATAGAATATAGGATGAGCGATATCTGTCTGTATGTATCTGTATATCAGGTGGTATGAAAAAAACTTGTTATGACTTCACTTAGGAATAAGATAACATATAGGTGGGTTAGTGTATCTGAGCAGACAGGGGATACTGTGTGTTTTTTCTTCGATATCTCAGCGATTAGTCTCTCTGTTTTCGCTCTGATTGCACCCTACTTTCTAATATCCTGTATAGGGGTGCAAAAGAAACGGATAATATCCGTCCGATTGACCGACCGAAGGCTCGTGGAGCGAATACGGGATGAAAAAATAGGTATCCGATATTATCCGTGTCCGACTTTGACTCCGAGATTAAAAATTACGGAATATGATACCAGATAAACGATATTAACCGTATCCTCTCCGATTGCACCCATACTAATAACGGCACACACACAATTAATATGGATCCAAGAGTATTCAGGCGGTTTTTCCCTGATGCATTCTTATATAAAACTAGTAGCCACCCGCGCCCTTGGGCACACGGCGAAAAAGCGAACTCAGCAGATTTGTCTGCGCGCTCTTGGTAGCCATGAGAACGATTCTTGATGAAATATATAATATGATTCGACTGTAATGCACAAAATAACAATGTAACTAAGCTGCATCTAGCAGAAGGTGGCTGTCATTATATTGTTACATAACATTAGCGGTTGCAAATGTTTAAGATGTTTGCAGATTGAGTATAACATATAATTTACAAAAGGATATATTCTGCCTGGCGCTATTATATAGGCTGAAAGGCAGAGATCCATTACATAATAAAAGCACAAAAGATAGCATGTTGTCGCTGGGTTGAAGAGCACGACCGGTAGTTTTTCTCTGATGTGAGTAGTTGGCGTAGTTTAGTGTTGTAGCACCTGCAACATATTGTCTGTAAGATGTAATATCAGTGAGCAATTTATAGGGTTAGATATTAGTGACAATTAGATGGATGTATTTCTACAAAGGCAAAGATATTACCTTGTGTTTACTAAGAGGGGTCGGTGTCTGGATTGGGCTGTTCTGTAGTAGAAGAGGGTGTTGGATGGGTATCCAGTGCATGTTGGGATATGTGTTCAATAGTCATTATGTTAGGTATAGATTTTGTTGAATGTGTGGTCTGTTGCAATATACGAAGATATAGCATAAATATGAGTTTTGCTGGACCGTAGATAGACTATGATTATGAGAACTGGATAGACAAGAAAGAAGAGGGAGATAGATGGTGTCTGATGTTGCTTTGTTATGTGTAAATGTGTAAAGTGGGAAGTAGAATCTACAGGTAATGACAGCGAAATTTTAGGCTATAATTGAGGCATAATACTGGTAAATCTTGATGGTACGAATTTAAGTTTCAAGGAGAATGTAACAAAAGCGCATTTCTTTATTTTTGAAGGCGTGTTATTGCATCTACAGATCTATAGGATAGTGACGTAAGAAGTATACAGAGTGGAACTAAAGTGTATATTAGGAATAGTAAGTATTCTACATCAGTGATGAAGGAGGCCATGTAGAGCAGATTGGAGATGGTTATAGTTCTAGTGTCAAAGGGTCTATATTAAGACAGTAATAATGAACCTTAGATTTAAGTTATATGTACTAAGGCAAATGGTAGGATTATTCTGATATATTGTATGTATTAAATATGTGGTTTAACAGTAGTAGTCACAGTACATGGCTTTTTTTGTGGTGAAGAGCAACTATAATATCTTTGTCAGTGAGTCACTCTCTACATCAAATGATGTGGACTGTGGAGCCTGCAGTTAGCCAATGCGCACGAATATTAGCCGAAATAACCTGGGTATACAATGAGGATGTGGTAGGCTGTATATGTGAATAAAGGAGATAGAGATAGTGATTGCACTAACCTGTTCTGAAGTCTGCGTTTGATCAAAAGTCTTTTTTTTGCAGAGGAAGTTGGCATATCCGCTGAAGATGGTCTGGCGATGAAATTAGCAGCAATTGTGAAATAGTAATGTGGTGCTATAAATAAATGCTAGTGAATGTGAGGCATAGCTTAGAGTGTACTTGCGTGTAGTATGTGTTAATGTATCAGCAAGCTGAGTTGGAGATGGTGGGGTGTGTTTCCATGATAGCTTGTGTAGAGGTATGCATATTGTTAGCAAATAAAGCAGAGTTTTTTTTGTACTTATAGATCAGTGAAAGTTTGAACTAACTAAACAGGAAAAAGATCTAATGATATTGAGTATAAGAATAGGTAAGGAAAACAACTTAAATATGAAGAGCGGTATATCTAAATAAATATTTAGCACCTCAAGAGGCAATTCGGTCGATGATGAGGTGTGCAAGACTATGACATGTGAAGAAAAAAACAATAATTCCCAAGCATTGGGACCTATGTAATACTTTCATCAGCCATTATCTTGTCTACAATCTGTCTTCTAGTATATAGAATAGGCAAACTTGTATTCTAGGTAGTGTTACTGGACAGGAAGAATTTGTCCAACTGAAGGCATAAATTTGTCATATGTTAGAATGGCATGGTGAATTTTCTTAAAGGTGAAGTGTTACAGCCAACACAATATGATAATAATGATGCAGATAGGAACAGTTCAGAACAGAACATTTCTTTTCAGACAAGAACTAATTTGTAATATGGGAATATTTTCGAGTTTTGACTCAAGCACCGATAAATAGGTTTCAAATGATCCACATCTTTCAGTATAACTTCTCAACAGTACATTTGAAGGTGAGTGCTAAGACACGCCCAATTAGCCGATCACCAACTCCTTTATCTCGAATTGCGCTCCTTGCTAAAAAAATGTTTCAAAGGTTTATGGTGAGACAGGTAAAATAAGGATGGCTATCACAGTGACAGACAAACCGTTACCCATACCTTCTGAACAACATAATTTCCAAAGACATTAGTCATCAATATGAGAGCTTGAGGCATGATTTTAGCAAAAACCATGTCTTTTTCTTCAGTGCTGGCTGTTTCAAGCTTTTGCTGTATGAATCGACTTCCATATTGGTTCGCACTGGAAGAAGTTCAATAGACAATAGCTAGACCAATAAACTAAATTTCGAGGCAACAAATTGTTTTACATAATTCCTCAAACAATTATGAAATAGGTCAATTACCAACAACACACAAACTGTATGCAATCACCGAATCTTGCCATCCTGAACTTATAGTTGCAATTTAGTAGGTTACCATATAAAAAATCAAATTCAGTGAGAAGAAAGTACACCTGAACTCAACAACGTGACCAGCAATTTCAGAGAGCTCATATGATTTGCTATTGTTGCTCTTAAATTCTTCCAGAAGTGATGGAACTAAATTTGCATCCATCTTACCACCCAAATCTGAATTCAAAGAATTGTGGCCTTGTGAGCATAAGGATGGCGAGACATGGCAAAGTTGTTAAGTCTTTGAAGCATGAGATGCATCATGCATGGCCGCAAAAGTTAGGGCAGAGGAAGTAGGACGGAGCACTGCTAAGCTTCCAGTCCTTTGATGACTCTGCCAAGAGGTCCTTGTCATGCGGTGGGCTTCTCATTGACTTTGTTGTAGGAGCACATGACACCGGCCACATTCTCATCGATCGCCAGACTCTTGAATGGGGGTTGGAATGTGTCGTCCAAATCTGTTGTTACACCCGAATTCACAACACAAAATGGGACACCAAAAGAATCTTGAAATCTGACCATGTGGTGGTTGATTCTTTTCGCCATTATTTAATTTGTTTTCCTCTTTGCATGCAGACTTTTATTTCATTTTGCTCTTGATCTTCGAATAATGTAGATGTGTTACTACTTGATATGACAATCTTTGGAGTAATGAATAATAGTTTTGTTAGGAGAATTGAAGTTGGCTCGGATGCACGATATCTAATCGACACTCATGATTGGGTGCATCATTGTTTTAGCTTATATGCTTAGTATTGAAATCAAAACGTAAAAATAAAAGGGTTGGTTCTGTTTTCGTCCTAGCTTCAATATAACACCACGGTACTTTACCCTCGGCGAGGAAAATGGCGATTCGGGACAACAATACTTCAACGCTGCCACCAAGGTGCAAAGGTAGGTTTGTTTTATGTCAGAAAAGCCAGGATTATGGTACACATTATTATAATGGTCAGCTGAAATAAACTACAACCTTAGCAGTTTTATCAAAGGAACCAGTGAGAAAATGAGACCAATCTGCAGATTTTGCTAGTGAAGTAATTGTTTTCTGATGTCCAATCTGATGTCCAACTTCCTTATCTGACTCCTCCAGAAGTTTTCCAATCTGCAGATCAACATAAAAAGTGGAGAATGTAAAAGCACTCCAATATCAAGCTAAAGTTAAGCAATTGAATTGAATGAAGCTAGTTGCTTAGTCTGCACTTGTGTACCTGAACAATCCATACAACAATACATTCTATTGGTGGTAAGGGTAACTAAACATAAATAATGGCAGCAAAGATCCAAGGTATTTATTACAAAAGTGGTCAATATCACGTAGCAAATTTTTATACGCTCACAGGAAAATGTATCCTCACAAGTGCAATGAGCTACAAGCCTATAACCACTAAATAGACCCGATTCCTAAGTAAATTGGAGGGTAAAATATTTATAGTTCAATTACTCACCGATAACTACAATCTAGTCACACTACATGCTAGTTTAAAAGCGCAAAAGGGCGATGGAGAATGCCGAAACCTCTCGAGTCACATACTGCGTGCGGTGCGTCTTCATCAAGATTGATTATAGTTTTGTTCAAAGGTCCTCGACAACCTGTTAATTCTACCACGAGGGCCGGTGACCATAAGCGGCTCTTGAGTTTCGCATGAAGCACAAGAAAATACAATCAGTGAAGGTTGGTATGTACAATGTTCATGTTACTGCAAGTTCCATCCAACAAAAATACTGAACAAGAGTATTGAAGGTTAGGTTTAAACCCAAAATAAGGAAATTGCTACATGACTTACACACAGGTAAACAAAATTGTGCTATAATTAGTGGCGGAGCTATGTTAAATGCCCTTACACGTCATGAAAATCCATACAAACTTGTCGAAATGACCTCACTAAAATATGAAGCAGTGATAATTGACCCCATATGGCCCAAAGAAACTATTAGAACAACAATCCTTAAAAAAAATAGAACTTGCTAAGAGTGCTACTGCTATGCCATAGTTGAGCTTAATACTAATGCAGTTTTATTTCTTACAGAAATCCACCCAAGAAAGCAAAGAATGCAGCACAAGAGAAGAGTGTAGCCGGCACTTACGGTCCTCGGCTTGGTTAAGACAGTGGTGGTGAGCGTGCGGCGGCGTGGCTGCAGAGCACGGAGTGGCGGCGGCGAAAGCAGGGTGGAGGGCGAGGCCGCCTAGGCGAGCGCGTGAGTAGGGCACAACGGTTGTGGCGTAGAACGAGGAAACTCTTCTTCGCTTGGATCTCTTGTTCGCTTGGCCGCCGATGGTGGAAGTGGGCGCGGGGAAGGGGGAGGGGGCCCGTGGAACCTGTGAAGGAAGGGATGAGGAGGTGGCGGCGGTAAATAAGGAAGGTGGAGGGGCCGGGGAGTACCGGCGGAGCGACCGCGGTGGCGGAGCCGTGGATCTTGCGAGGCGCGGAGAGAGGGGAAGAGAACGGGGAAAGTGTGAGCGTCGACGCGAAGGAACGGGCGGTGAAAGCGTTGAGGAGATGAGAACAAACCCGAAGCCGCTGAACGACAAAACCGAATCATCAACGCGTGCCAAGCGGAGCGTGCGGACGAAGCTCGGTACCGATTGAACAGCCGCAGACGATAAGAGCGAAAATCCGACGGCTAAGAAAAAAGTGGCGACGTGGCCCATATCTCCCTCGAGCCTTTCTACCTCCTTTTATATAGGGAGATGCCGGTTTAACCTAGCCGCAACTTTTCACGCTGCCATCGCTCGTCGGGGGCAAACCTGCAGCGGCGATTTCCAGTGCTTACCAGCTAGTGGTGTAAACTAATCCGAGAGTATTCAGGGAAAAAGCAAATGCAAAAGGAAAGTGCATAGAATGTGTTAATGGTTTCAATCAAGGCATGCGAATTAGGGTTGATTCGATTGATGTGTGAGAATTAAATGATTTGGCTTTCCGCCTCGCCCAATCTTCTTGACGACGGTGCTGCGTGGGGATGCATGAATGGATAATCGATCTGAGTCTCGTGTTACATTGCAAGAAGTGGTTGTGCGATAAATTGTTGATTTGTTCACCCACGTCGTTACAATTTTACCTTATACTTCCTCGTACTTGGGTGAAGTATTACCGAATTCTAAGTAATCTGGTCCATTAGATAGGAAACAATGAACGCCTCATATTAATTGGTAGGAATTTCTTTTGTTATTTAATCCTTTTTTTAATTATATTTTAAAGTTAACCCCTCGCCAACTTTATTTCTAAATCTGACCTTTTTGGTCACGTCACCTCCCGTGGCGTGACCAAATCAAACCGTCACGCTACCAGTGGCGGCGTGGCCAAAGGTGCCACGCAAACCCTCGGCAAGGCTTGCAGGCGGGTTTATGGAGGGCACGTGCCATCGCTTTTTGTTTGGCGTGTGAGCCCGATTGTCACGCCTTTTTGTTTGGCGTGATGATCCCAATTGTCACATCATTTATCACGGCGTGATGAGGGCTATTCGGTTTGTTTGGATTCCATTTGGATTTATAAATTTGTAGCCAACAAGTACTTCGTTTTGAAAGATCAAAAACAATTGAAGATATGGTGATACATAACGCCATGTACATATAACATTTAACAATTCACAACTTGAAAATAGAGACCTCTCTCGTAACCAAATATAACACCATCTTTTTAACCGAGAGTAAATAGATATATGGACTGTAATCTTTTGTGCTTTGAAAACCTTAGACACTTTACAATATTTTCGTATGCGTGTCCCGAAGTGATACATAATGCATCCCGAAAAAAATGAGTAATATGTGGATTGTGTGGTACAACATGAGGCACAATTATGCACATATGCTAGACAGTACCACTGCTGAAAGATGCATAGACATCCTAGTGGAATGATAGGTGGTGCGTAGACATCCTACTGGAATCATAGGTTTGTGGTCGTAGACCAAACCGTGAACTTCTAGAACTCGTTTTTATCATGTTGTTGGATGCCTTACTACGCGAAGAATTGAAAGCGAAAAGACGACGAGATTTAAAGTTGCGAATTAAAATAGACTTCATAACAAAGCTTGGAATAACATGGCGCACAGGGTTTGGTTACATGCATAAGAAACAACATCAAGCACGATGCAACAAACCGAAGTACTCCTACAATACATATGCGCCTTTTTTGAATGGAAAGAAATTAGACCTTCTAGGAACTAGTACGGAAAGGTGCCTCGTACAACCCACATAGAGTGTTCTCCAGCTGGACGCCTCGGACGTGGCTGGCCATCGTTGTAGTGGCACGCACAAATGCAGCTAGGGTTGGCGCAGCAGCATGTGGGATCATAGGAACTTCCTATGTTGACGACCTCCTCGTTGCACCTCCTCGTTGCCCCTCTCGCACTGCATCTGTTGGCGGAGGTCATCATTTTGCTCCTTGAGATCGTCAATTTGTGCCTCCAAATCAAATATTCGGGTCCACAATATATCCATGTGCCTCCTAACATGTTGTTCATGGGGAGAATCGATCCAGCGGGTAAAGTTGCATTTCGCCATCTGCTGCAAGGGACGGTTAGTATAGAGGATGTATTAGCAGTAACATGAACAAAACTATTTACCTCAGAGTATGGGCATCGGAAGAAACGTCGTCCGTCATCGAAAGGGTCGTCTATGACCTGCACGATAGCGTCCTCTCTGTGTCCGCATTTCGGCCACTTAGGTTGGGCACGCTTGTTCGGCACCAACCGGTTGTTAGGGCCGAAGTCCTCCCTCCTTTCCAGGAGAAGGTCTTGCTTCGGCGACCCCGGTTGAACTGGTCCCTGGGCGTCTGCCATGGTATGTTAGTGTATGACGGAGAAGGTTCTTCTTCCTATGTTAGTGGGGCGCGCATTTTATAGCCCACAGGGGGGAGGCCAAGACCTGACGGGGTAATGTGTTAGGTTGTAGATGACAAGACCTGACGGGGCTGTCTGCTTTGCGCAGAGATAAGACCAAACGAGGTAGCTTTGCGCAGTGACAACACCAAAAGAGACAACCTTGCGCAGTGACAAGACCACACGGTGCAGCATTGCAGTGACAAGGCCAAAAGAGACAGCCTTGCGCAGTGACAAGACAAGACGGGACAGCTTTGCGTAGTGACAACTCTGATCGCCTCGCCAGCTTTTCAGAACGAAAAGACATCGCTCTGCAAAGAAAGACGTAGAGTGTTATCACGTCGATCTGAAAACCTAGCGAGAGTCAGGGTTGTCCAGTCGATCTGTGATGAGTTGTAAGTAGAAAGGTAAGTGATATTCGTTCAAAGAAAGGATGATTGATAAACCTCCCGTCAAAGTGTTGTTGTTTCTGTAATTTTTGTATAATTTTATTCGTTCAGAGAAAGGATGATTGATAAGCATATCAGACGAGGTATAACCTTGAGGATGCCGTCCAAGCAAACCCGCAAGGGGCTGAGAACGCTCGTTGTGATTATGAAGATGCCCTAAAACATGGAGGATTCGATGTCGGTGCGAATGGTTCTTTCTGGGATTCCACTAAAAGAGGCATACTTGCAATATAGGCTTGCTTTGATGGCTTAGCAGAGACACGGAACCAGAACTACATTAGAGTCCGCGGACAGAAGCACGTTACACGTAGTCACATGGCATGATGGTTCGGCTAATTGCTTTAGTCATCCTCGCTACTACTACGGTACACTGCGACACAAGCATCCGGACCATGTAAGTATACATGCCTTTAGGGGATAGTAAAAAACATGGCGGGTAGGACGGGGACTACTACGGAATGACCTATCGTACAATACAGATCATGCACGACAAACTGATAATTTGACAAAGAGTGTCCTATTTAACGACGTCGGCCGGTCTCGGTCGAAGGAGCCTTCCCCTTCCCCTTGTCGCCATACTCTCCACGTCGGGCTGGTGTGTCGAAGTCGTCCATGTCATGCGATTCCATGATGTAAGTGCACCGTATAGTGAATATCATAAGAAGGATGTAAATTCTTCATAACTCACGTCATCGATACGGATTACGCCTGGGCGACCAGATACGTTGTGGCGGCCGGGCTCAACCGCGTGACCTTTTCCCTTGCCCTTGTCGCGAGACTGTCCACGTCGAGCTGGTATGTCGAAGTCATCCATGTCCTGCGATTCCATGATGTAAGTGCACCGTATAGTGAAAATCGTAAGAAGGATGTAAATTCTTCATAACTCACGTCGTCGATACGGATTACGCCCGGGCGACCAGATACGTTGTGGCGGTCGGGCTCCGCCGCGTGAGCCTTTCCCTTGCCCTTGTCGCAGGATTGTCCACGTCGGGCAAAAACGTATTGCCACGCCACAAATGGTTGATGTTCCAGAGGCGTTGTGAAGAAAGGCCATAGCTGCCGGGGCTAAGTCCTGTCACGCCACTTACCGGGGCGTGACAGGACTGTCTTGTCATGCCACCATGCATGGCGTGGCAAAAACGTATTGCCACGCCACAATGGTTGATGTTCCAGAGGCATTGCGAAGAAAGACCATAGCTGCCGGGGCAAAGTCATGTCACGCCCTTTACATTGGCGTGGCAGGACTGACTTGTCACGCCACTACGAACGGCGTGACAGTATTGAATTATGGTTTTTCCTACTTAATTTTCACATTGACCAATCATAGTTACACTATGGTCTATTTGGTGGGGCTTAACTAGAAGCCTCATAATATGGGATTATGGGCACCTTAGAGGATATAGGAGGAACTTAAGTGTCTAAATAAAAATGTGGCTTCATGTTGTTGAGAAGCTATGGCAATAGACAATAATACTTCTTGATAACAATTCATCAATCATTTCAAGAACGCATTCACCACACAAGTATTCAATACATGAATATGCATCACAGACAACAATGGCGTCGGGGCATCCACCACTCAATATCACAACATCATTATAATCATAGCCTTGCAGTGAGACTAATCTAAGAGAACTTGGTTAGACTCAATGACTAGCCCGCACCTACACACAATGAAACAAGTAACTGAAACAAGCTGGCCTTCAACTCCTACGACAAATAATTACATAAAGCAATACTATCTTCTAGACAATTCAATATTCAATATTCTTATGAAAGACTACATACGACTATACATTATAACAAATGGCTCATTCAAACACAGGTATTCAATACATGAATGCATTCACCACACAAGCAATTCGGGGAAGGTCAGTGAAATTATCAATGACAGACTCATCAATGAATATAATCATACAATACGAATCATCCTTTGTTACAACAATTGGTCAGGCTTGATCACAATTGCAACAAATAAAAGACATGCACCTTTAAATACCTTAGAGGCGGCCGGGACTCGTGAGGAGGCGCGAGGAGGAAGGCGGCTGCGGGCCAGAGGCGCGAGGCGTTGGGCAAGAGAGGCGAGGCGGCCGTTAGAGTAGCATGGGGCTAACAGCGACCCGGCGTTGAAGCAGAGGGCGACGAGAGGCAGCCAGGGCCGGAAGGAGAGGCCGGCGTCGAGGAGGATGCGACGCCACGTGAGGGAGGCGGCGGTGGAGGTGGCTTGCCATGAGGAGAGCCGGTGTCGGGGACTTCATGTGCTGGGTAGGAAGAGAGGCGGCGGAGGAACCGGCCGCGGGAGGGGAGCGCTTGAGCGATGATCTGGCGGGGACAAGTCAAAGGGCGAGAGGTCGACAGACGCGAGAGGTAGAGGCGGCGGGATGAAGATGATAAAGTGGGCTGCGCTGCTACTTTTAAGTGCCCATTGTCACGCCGGATATCGTGGCGTGACAGGGTAGGGTTGTCACGCCGTTGATACCGGCGTGACAGATGCCACGTGGGCCCTCCACGCTAGCACGGCGCGCGGCCGAGGGCTTACGTGGCATCTGTTGCCACACCACGGTATTTGGCGTGACAACACGCTTTGGCCACGCCACTGGTGGTGGCGTGACCAAAAGGGTTAGAATTGGAAATAAAGTTTGCGAGGGATTAACTTTAAAATATTAATAAAAAAAGGATTAAATAAAAAAAATTCAATTGGTAGATATTGTAAAAGAGCTCTAGAATATTTGCCACTACGATCTGGTCCATTAGATCAGAAGGAATGAATGACTCATACTAATTGGTGGGTATTGTAAATGAACTCTAGATTATTTGTCACTACAAAGGTTTTGAATCAATAATTTGTGACTTTTCACATTATTTTAATAATTTCCACTCAAAACCCCACCTAAATTGTCCCTTTCGCTCCTATATCATCTTTTCTTCTTCATCATCTTCTCTAACTCCGGCGACGGCGAGCTCCACTAGTAGTACTACTCGTCCTGCTGAGGACGGCTGCCACATCAATGCCTTTTTGCTGTGCCTGTGCATATTGATGTTTTCTAGACTCACTGACATGGCAATATTGCTTTTTTAGTGGCCATGTTTTTCCTAGCTACATTAAGACTACATTAAAGGAGCGAGGTGCGCGCCCCGAACCACATCGAACGCGGGCGGGCAGGCCGGGGCATGGCAATTCTGTTGTCGTAGTCCATCGTGTCATTGTGCTGTGCGTAACACTTTGATCACCTGTTTGGGAGACGCGTGTGTTTACATTGACCTATTGGAGTCTGTGTTTATGTCTTATGTTCAATGCGCTCCCAGCCTCCCACGGCAACCCGATCCGATTCCATCCAACTTCAATTCTCCAAGCCTCTCCTTAGATCCATCCACCTGACTGACTCTTGTACCCCCAAAATCAGATCAGAACAATCCTTCCATTGACCCAATTGTATTTGCTTCCCGGACATGAACAGTGATGCCCAGGCAACTATTACCTAGCAGTAATTTCATCCAAACAAGTAGTTTCCATGCATACATTGAATGCTGCTGCTGGGGAACCATGTTCAAATAAAAAATGGCGCTAGTCCCCCCAGATAATTCTTTAGTTACACACTGAAATTGTCAATTTTAAAATAGTTTACCTCAAACACAACTCCATCTGGGCTGTTTAAGCCATAGATTTGCAACAACAAATACTTACAGTTGACAGCCAGAGATTCGTGAAAGCAGATCATTGCAAACTGGTGCAGTCATGCTACAACATTGGTGGCTCGCACTTGTGAGTTATGACTTAAAGCAGTGCTGTCTTCAGTCATCACTTTCATCGCTATCATAGTTCTGGCAGAGGGACTGAAGAACATTGGTCTTCTCTGCAGCTTCACTCTTTTCCTCTGTAACTGGAGCTTTGCCATTATCGTGGGCAGCTGCAGGTTCAGTCTTCTGTTTCTTATGAGGATCTGGTGCGGTAGACTTTGGTTTTACTATAAATTTGGGCATCTTAGATGCCCAGTTCTTATTTCCTGCAGTGAATGTTTAGTGGTAAGCAACACATGGCGATATCTCACAAAGATGTATCTACAAAAGAACAAGAACAGCTCATTTGTTTTCAAAACAGAATACTATTTAATCAGCAAAAGAATATAGCACAACTATCATTTGTGGCAAATTGCAAAACAAACGGGGTTGATGTTGGGAATTTGGGATAATGATTGTCGTGGCAAAAATAAGCTGCCTCAGTGCAAAATATCATAGAACATAGTATATCATCACTTCTCTAGAACCTCTCCCTTGCAGCCCTCTATCTAAAAGTTGGTCATCCTAATGCTAACTGCTACTTTGTTAATGGAATGAATATAACAAAGGAAAGGGTTTTCAATGAGAAGTACTTTCAGTTCTGAGTTTAACGGCAAGGCTAGCAAGAATTCTGAAATATGGGGCCCTGTACGTGCAGTCATGTAGTGATACAGACAATTGACAATTAACTCTACTTACTGCTTACCTTCTTTATTGACACTCTCAGAACCATTTGTTTTGGTCAAGACATCTGTTGGATTTACCACTGATTCAGTAGATCCATTGATCTGCAGAGAAATGGAATGTTAGCCGACCAAGCAAACAAATTAAAAAGATACCAAATGGAAATACAAGAAAATAACTTTATGGTAAGATAGAAAGTGATAAGCATACTATTTACAGGAAAAGTGCAGAAGATCTTCAAAACTCATTGCTGCAGTGGCTACTCCACAACACCAGTAGTTTATTCCAATGTTTGCTACAATTTGCACACTACACATTGTTCAACGACCAACATTTACTCTTAAGCAGTGGATTTATGTTCAAAGGGTCTTCCTCTATTTTTAGCTCCAACTGTTTCCTAAATCTAATACAAACAGCACACATCCTTGAGGAATTAATCCAAACACTTCACATGGGACAATGTTTCAGTTTTAAAAGTGCATGTTGTTAGCCACTCCTACTTTATACATTCAATAAAGCCATGTAAAAAAGCTGCATACTTTATAGTTGATATCAAGAAGGGGAATGCTCAGATGCTGCAAATAGAGCAAGCATTAGCAAACAATAAGATGGCATACTTTGAGGTTGACTTGTAAGCGATAGATGGCTTGTCAGGTCAACTAGCTTGGGTCCCTTTGGGAAGATGTAACCAGATGCAAGCTAGTGGTCTATAATCTTACTATAATTGATGAGTAAGCACATATGACCAACAAAACAAAATAGGAACAAAAAAGAAAAAAGAAGAATAAAATAAGACAAGTACCTTTGATGTGCTACTTGGCTGTCCTGGTATAACCAAATCTTCATCATCGTCGTCTTCTATCCGTTTGATATAATCGTTGGAGTTCTGCAATACCCAATAGCATCCCAACTCAAAAAAAAGGCTTTCCTAAAAAAAAATAAACAAAATGTACTTGCAACGGTGTGAGGTAACACCCTCCTCCATGCACAAGGTTGTACATGCAGGGATAGATAAAAGTTCCAGATAGAGGATCACTCGAAAAGTGATTGATTTGATAAGTTCTTCGTCTTCTTCATCTAGTTCTGCTATTGTTTTTTCCTCCTGTCATTGCATAAAAAATTACCAATGTTAGAAATAAAAATTTTAAGTAGGAAAATGACACCATGACCATCCATGGCCATAAGCAAGTCATTATAACTAACACCCAAAAGATGAAAGATTCTACTTCAAATATTTCTTAAACATAAATCGAAGAAAGTTTGAGAGATCTTACCTTCTCATGAGCTGAACGCTTCAAAATTTCAAGCATCTGGTCAACGGAGACTCCAGCATGTCTAGACTGTAAACAGCACAAGAAAGCAATGTCAGCACTCAGCAAGTAAAATTTACCGTACATACACAACTTAACCCAACTAAAAGAATGGCTATATGCCTAGATCCTACCTTCATGGACCGCATCTCTTCTAAAGCAGCAAGTATGTCCATGTCCTGCTTTGAATCCATTGCTCTATTCTCCAATGATTTCATTGCATCACCCATCTCCTCTGCATCTCGTTTCCTCTTTTCTTTGTCCGCTACCTGAACAAAAATATATATACATGATCAAACACAAGATCACATTGCTCAAAACATAGAAGTGGTGCTTAGAATATTGCCCCAGATCACTCACCTCATCCTCTTCACGCCAAGGTTCGAAATTGCGACCAGCCCCCGATTCCACTGTGTAGTCAGAATTCTGAGGGTCTGTTTTGAAAGTGATCTCAGCGGAGCACTTAGTACACTTGAAGTAAAACCTAAATATTTGTATTCCCAGGTATTTCTGCACCCAAAAGAAAGGAATCACATTAGCATGAGTTAGCATAAAAATCAATAACCAAATACACACCAGTGATATGGATATGCAATTCTACAATTCCATGACAACAGATAACCAGATAAAAGATTATGCTTGGCCATATAAAGATGAAAACTGAATGCTAATCATGGTTGTAAATTCGACAACACAAAGATGGCTATGAAAAGGCTATTATGTTTAGTTGTATGGTGAGGGAATTATGTGCTAAATATAAAACAGAAATATAGTCGGCAATCAAAAGAATGATAGGCGAATGACACAATAATAGCAGCTCTCTGCCTCTCTCCCTATAAAGGCATAAATACGGGATTATGGACACAACATGCAGAATAGTAAACCACCTATCAACATCGCAGTATCGCACAATCCAGAATAGCAAGCAGGGCATTTTTTCAGATAAGGGCCAACCAAAATTTCTGATTCTAACAATTAAAACACCATACAGACACTCTTTTGTGTTCCAACTACTATATACTCAACTCTACCACTCTTCGTTCGCTTGTTATAGTTTCAGGTTAGAACATCCAATGTATCCAAAAAAAACCATAGCAATGACTTTTCTGAAGCATGCAAGTGTTCTCCTAGCGCTTGCGGTATTCTTGTCTCTATTTGCTTTTCCGGCTGAACCAAGCAACATTATCTAGTCCTTATGCACTGAACAGTATAATAGTGATAGTTCCCACCCATGCAAGTACCCTTTTCGGTGGTTGAATCACCACTGGAGACATCCTGAAAAAATGATCCAGTCTCAAGGACTACATGGTTTGTAGATACTTCTGTTTCCTGTTTCCATATTAAGCCCTGTTACTAGGCAACCATTTCAATTATTCTTACTGTACAAATGAATCCGCTAGTAGGCAGACAAACATGATAGGGGCATGGCTTACACAGCCGACGACCATGACGGCTTCATTCAGAGTTCAGACATTAACAAGGCGGAGACGATGGATGGGAAACACTACGCCACTGCAGCATTTGCTTACCATGGTGGCATGGTATGAAAATATCGGTCTAGATTTAATCTATGCTACGAAATAATGCCGGGTTTTAACCAATAATAAGAAGGTACTCCCTCCGGATTTTTATATATGACGTTCCCAGGTAATCTCAAACCCTCCAGGAGACGTCATCTAAACAAAACCAGAGGGAGTATCTAACAAGCTAAGCCTAAAAGCCTTAAGACCCCATCAGAGCAACTACCAAACAGGCAAACATCGCGGCAAATTGGCACGATTAGTCGCTAATCGGAGCGAAAAATTAACTCAAATTAGCAGCTAATTTATCAATTAGGGTCCACCGCACCGCTAGGGTTAAATAACTAGGTCCAGGTATGAGCGACAGGCAACGCGCGTTGGCGCGTGCGTGCGTGCGTACCTCGCCGATGACGTCCTCCTTGCGCGAGTTGAACTTGGTGCCCTTGTATATGTACGTCCCGCAGGTGCCGCAGCGGATGCTCATGGGGAGCATCATGCGCACATTGATCTGCTGGTTCTTGGGCTGCCGCCGCCGCGGGATCTTCGACGGGTCGAAGTCCGGCGGGTAGTACTTGTTCAGCACCTTCCGCTCACCCATCTCGCCGCCGCCGCCGGAGAGATTGGCGGAACCCTAGGTTAGAAGCACCGGAGAGGGGAGGGAGGGGTCAGCGCGTGCGAGTCGCGCAGGCGATCGGGAATCGGGGTTCGGTTGGGATTTGGGATTTGGATCTGGGGGATTGTGGTCGGAGTCGGACTCGAACTCCACTGGCCCACTGGGTCGGTGCGTTGCGGTCGGTCGGAGACGACCGGCGGAGCCCAGTTTTGGTGGGTCGTAAGCACAGTTTCTCCAATGGGCAGCCGGTCCGGCACGGCATCCAATTCAAACTATTTCCCTGTTTCTTTTGTGTGGATATTCGCAAATCCATCGGTATCAGTATCTCTCAGGTCACTCGATAAATAAAGGCATGCTGTTATCTTTTAATGTTGTTTTTAAAAGCTTTAACTCATCAATGGGTAACTTTAGAGACATCGTCTTTAATAATTTATCTATAAAATTATTAATTTTTAACACAACTTCTCTCCTTACACACTCATTATTTTATGATAGTTTGCGTGTCCAGTTTGTCTCTTATATAAGAGATAATATATTATCTCTCTTCACATCATCTCTCTTCTAACTAAGATTTTAAATAATATGATAGATAAGAAACGACTGATGTGACCACTATTAAAATACCCTAAGGCTATGTTTAGTAACTCAAACCAAAGAGACCCCATGGAGACTCCAACCGCTTTGCTTGCGTAGTTGCATTCCCGAACTCCCCAAGCAGAGCTAGATGACTGTATGAAAAAATATTATGAGTGTTATCTCAACACTCGCTCTTTATTAGTCGGACAGTACAGTAAATATCGCTTTTAGTGATATGCACGGTGGATCCCTCCGCGCACGGTAGATTCCTCCGCGTTGAATCCATTTCCGCTGGCCAGTCATCTCCGCTTCGGAGTCCAGGTGCTTCTTTTTATGATTGGACCAACAGCCGCGTAGTATTTTTCTATCCTGATCTACCCATTTCTTTTGTTACGGATACGTGGCGAGCCCAGTAGTGCGCTAGCGCTGTGTCCTCTCAGAAATGTTTTTCTTGTCTTGCGGGAGACAAGGCCGCACGGCGGGGTAGAAGCATTAAACGGTTTGCGTAGCGGACAGCCGAACAGTGCTTCGTTTTGCGACGACCGCATAGAATGTTTTTATGCGTA
This sequence comes from Phyllostachys edulis, assembly GCA_036346405.1. Taxonomy (NCBI): domain Eukaryota; kingdom Viridiplantae; phylum Streptophyta; class Magnoliopsida; order Poales; family Poaceae; genus Phyllostachys; species Phyllostachys edulis. The sequence continues at coordinate 74,175,630 of CM070545.1, forward strand.
GTCGTCTGTATCCACCGGATTTAAAATGGACCGTGGATGCGAGGGTATATCTTCGGCGGCATATCTTCTGAACATACACTCATTTGTAGACATATACACATAGGCAATCTCAACCGTTCTCAAGCAAATCGGTGGCCAAGATCCCTCCACCTCCCACTTCTATGTAATTTGCGAAAAACCCCATGCTGCCCTTTTTTCTCTCGTTACTTCACACAAGGCCACACTTCGCCAGAGTCCAGTCGGCAGCGCGCATTCCCGATGCCGCCGCCTGCCCTCCGCCGTCCCGCCCTACGCCACCGTGACCCCTCCGTCTTGGCCTTCTCGGCGCGCCTGCCTTTCGGCGACTCGGGCAGCCGCTTCAGCGACTCTCCACGTGCTAGGGTTGGCGCCGTCCTCTGATCGGCCCCTGCTCGCCTCGGCTAGCCTCCCTCCACGGCCACTTCTCGGCGACTTCATGCCGCCTGCTCGGCGACTCTCCAGATCGCCTCCTTCCGCCGCCGCCTCACTTCCGATCGCCTTCCTCCGTGAAGTTGCCTCCATATCTTGTCTCCCTCCAGTGAGTCCCTCCAATCGCCGCCTCCTTCCAACCGCCGCCCCCATCTGAAGAAGTAAGTGCAATCGCATCACTTGAATTCCCAAGTTTACACAAGTTTATGTTGTTGTTGAACAGAGAGTCGAGGTTGTTGTTACATGTGTAACTACGAGAATTCACAAATTTCTTTACATGATGTTAATCATGCACACGCAAACGCAAAGATCGAGTTGCATGAATGATGAGTGCAAACTAAAGTTCATCGAACTGAAGTCCAAGAGGCTGCACCGTTTCATCACTTACAAGATGGATAACCAGATAGTGCAAAGATAAGGAGAAAGATGAATTTGTGGGTTTGTGTGAGACTGCTTGATGAATTTGTGGGTTTGTTGCTGTGTAAAAAGATCTTCATGGCTCCCCTCTAGAAAACCATGAAGATTGGTTCTATCATGTAATTTGTTGTAATTTTGGTAGCACTACAGCAGCTACTCTTGATGCCAGATTATGTATTTTGGTTTCAAGAAATTTTGTGTAATACCTCTTGTGCACTAGACTAGGTAAAATGTAGTGCTTTGTAATGTACTGGAATGTTGTCTGAAATGCTATATGAAATGTTGTCTGAAGGCTCTCTGAGATGCATAGGGTGTTGTTTGAGTGCTATCCGAAATGCTATTATGATATCATGCTATTCTGATATGAGTGCACATCAAATGTTTGGGGTGTTGTCTGAGTGCTGTCCAAAATGCTTTTGTAATCCTGATATTCACTGAATGGCAATGCGGTTTGCTACGCTTATTATCATCTTTTTTCCCTTTCTTTTTGGAGTTTGTTTTGTCAAGAGGGCATGCATCATAGGTGAAGTGAACTCAATTTCCAGTTTTTTTTTTATTTTCCTGGACTTAATTTTTTTTCCCTTTTTCTTGGGTAGTGTCTCTGACTTTAAGTCTAGCATGTAGTGCTTGATGTGCTGAGCATTGAGTTGTTATGGATCAAAGGTGTATTAAATCAATTCTGACTATTCTAAAAATCAATTATCTACATATCAGGAGTTTGGACTAATGTGTGCATGTTGATTGAGATGAGAGATGATGCAGAAACATGAGATACAATCTCCTCATGTGTTGTATCTTTCAGACTCACTATTCACGACAGGATTTGGATGCATCATTGCTTAATTTTGCAGCTCCGCCGTCTTTATATCTTGTGTCTGCATGTCCGATCTCATCCGATCATCTCACCAAGGAAGAAAAAAAGAGAGCTTGTGAAGAAATAAGGTTGTGAGATAGTGAGTGATGGACGGGGAGCATCAAAAACGGCAAACCAGTCAGGCAATAGCATTGCTTCTTCTCAATTCATACATGAACAGTATCAGGTATGCACAAATTGCATGGATTTCATCCATTTGATTTTGCATTTGATGTTGCATTCAACAATTCATCAATGACAAAAACTTTCATCCATTTGATTTTGCATTCAACAATTCATCAATTCAACAATGCCAGGAATCATTTTGCTAAGAGACATAGATCCATTTGATTTTGCATTCAACAATTCTAGGTATTACACAACATTGGTTGAAAGCAAAATTACAACAATGAAGTCATAATTCGGCACCATGCCTTATCAATACACAAGAAATAACTTAGTGCTTGCCATCACTCCCACTAAAAAGAAGAAATCTTTGGCAGCATGACCTCATCTGGATTTGCCCCAACAATCTTCTTCACCACCTCTTTGTCCTTGATGAGAAAAAATGTGGGCATGGCCTTCACTCCAAGCTTGGACGAAACACTCTGCATGTACAGTACATAATAGTAGCTTAGCTTAATTAGGCTATCTTCAGAGAAGTATACTAACTCAATGGACATATATGCAGAGAATTTTTCTAACAAATACTTATCCCACAATCTCCATGAAAAACAATGAAACATAGTCTTTATTTCAGACTGTAAGGAATACTTATCCCACAATCTTCCTTCATCTGAATATAATTGCACCACACTCTAAGGATATTTCAGTCTAATTTTTTTCCTCAAAAGAGACGTGATCATGGGAGTTCTTCTGAAGTACATAAACAAGCAGCCTGATCAGACGATTGGAGAATTATTACCTGTACATCATGTTGTTAATCAATTGCACACACCAGTCATACCAGAATCAATGTCGTACAGTTTGACTGGCTAGCACTAATACTACTGAACGCATGAAAGTGAGTACTGAACATATTGTTAACCAATTGCATACCAGTCATACCAGAATCAATGGCAAACCTTGCCAAGCACTCTCTAACCAACCAACCAAAAAAAAAACAGTGTAGTGATTAGTCAGCAACAAACAAACCTTGCCGAAGCAGACATGTAAGCGTGTAAGCGACTGGGTGTTCTGCCAATTTCCAAATCGTCTGAAAATCAAAGGAATAAAAATATGTCAAAACAAGTTCATTTCTGAATTAGAAAGAATCTACGAGAAAAAACAATGATGAAGGTCTAGATCTGAGAGGAATGGATGAATTGCGGACAGGGAGGCAACTCGATTGGTTCGACGACGACTGGATCTGGGTGGAGGTGACCGAATCTGAGGGGGCGGCGATGGGATCTCTGCGGCAGCAGGTGGCACGGCGCCTCCCTCCTCTCCCTTGGTCTCAGATCTCACGAGCACTTGGGGGAGTAGGGATGGGATTAGGGCTCGCAAGCGGTGGTGACGAGGGGAGGTGGGCATAGTGTGCATGGGAGACGGTGCAAGGGGAAAGTAGAGGGTGCGGCAGGCAGGGGCGTCGGAGCGGCTGCGCGGTGGAGGGGCGGCGGAGTGTGGTGGAGGGGCGACGGAGCGTCGGGGCGAGTGGCGGGTAGGTGGGGTTTGTGGTCGACGGCGCTTGAGCTCCGAGGTCGCGGTTTTGAGCGCAGGTGACGCGGCGGGCCAGATCCGGGGGGAGAGAGCGAGGGTGGTGCCGAATGGAGGATGGTCGATGGCGCTCGGGCTCTGGGGTCGCGGCTTCGAGCATAGGAGATGCAGCGCCTGACGGAGGAGGAGGCGATGGGTATGGTGAAGATTGAAGGAGGAGGCGACAGGGTGAGGGAGGAAACGCGCAGGGGGCAAAACATAAGATGCGTAAGTGGGACGGAGCAGCGCGCCCGCCTCGATCTCGGACGCTCGTTTCAGATCGGATGGCTCCCATTGCATATGTTCATATGTCTACCAATTAGGCTATGTGCATCTGATATTCCCCCTATATCTTCAGCCTTCAGGTGTATATGCTTGGTGGCAGTTTTGCAGCAGGAACCTTGAGAGTTTGCTATATCTTGTTTTCCGTCCTGGGCAGTCAGGTGTATCAGTGTATGCGTTCGGAATTGGAGTTTTCACTTTTGTTAGTATCTTTTTAGGGTGGCTCCTTCTCTATCCAATGTCACATTTTTTTTGGTTTTTCTAGTTTTAGAAACAATATTCGTAATACGAGTGTAAACCTTGTTACTTTTCTGGAATAGATATAGCATGTTATAAAAAAGATTTAAAATTATTATCTCGACAAGCTAGATAGTTTTGTTTTGCATCTTATTTTTCTGGACTAACTATAGCACGTTTCAAAAAAGATTTAAAATCACTCTCTCGACAAACTATATAGTTTTGTATTGCATAGCCAACCTCTAAGGAGCTATTCAGAAATAAATGTGAAAGGAAAGAGATGATGGTTATATAATTCAATGGAAAAAAAATATCGTAACACATCCTACCGGTTAATTAGGGGGAGAATTGGGGCGCTCCAAGGCACGCTACGTCACCTTTTTTTCGTGCAACGTCCGATTGTGTCTCGTTCCTTTCTTCGCCGTTCGATCGATCGGTGAGTTCTGCCTTCGCGTCTGCTGTCTGCGCCTCATCCACTCCTCCCCTCCCCTTTCCCCGTCTCTGCCCCAAGTCCCCGCCCCCATCCCCTCACCCGGACCCCGTCCTCCCCTCCCCTTCGCCCGCTCTGCCCTCTACGGACGCCTCCTCGCCCACGCCGCCCCCGCCACAGGCCTCCTCCTCCCCGCCCTTGCCCCCTGTCCCCTCCTCCTTCCGTCTCACCGCCTCCTTGTCAGAGGCCGGCTGCTCGTGATCTACCTCTCCCCACCCGCCCAGCCAGATCGTCCGTCCCACCTCTTCCTCTCACCGTGCTATAGCCGCCTACAATCCCTGCGCCCTCCCATGCGACGAGCCGCCGCCGTCATTGTCTCGGCGGAGGCCTCCTCGCCCTCGCCGCCCTCGCCTGTGCCTCGCCCCTTTGCTCGCAGACCACTTCCCCTCCTCCTTCCGTCCTCGTCGCCCCTCCTTGCAGTGGTGGCGCCGCTCGCAATCTAGAACTCTTCCTCTCCGTAGACGCCAATAATCCCTTTGCCCTCCCACGCAACGAGCCACCGTCGTCGTTGTCTCGGCCGCACTCGGCCAATTCACCATGCTCCAGCCCTTCACCATCCGTGCGTCCGTAGCGGCCGCAGCCTGCCGCACAAAACCTCCGTGGCGAGGGTGAGTCCATCTCCATTTATTAGTTATTGTTGTTAATTGCTTGTTCATATTAGTGATTACATCTGGATTTTTCTGGAAACGGGGAATTGGGGCATTGATTTTGGTTTAGACAAGAGGTGGTAAGGTTCTTGAGTTCATCTCACCATGGCAGGATTCACCATCGATTTTTTCTTCACGGCTGTCTGGATCGTTGTAATTGCTAATTAGTCGAGTAATGGCAGAGAGAGCACGAAATAGTGAGGAAACAACCGAGGAAAGGTTGAGACGAAACGAATTAGGCTTGGTGGACAGGAAGAGAGGGGGAAAGAGATGAGGATTTGATAGAGCTGTTTAAATTGTTTAAGCCTTGAAGGTTCATTGCAATTGCTAATTAGTCGAGTAATGGTAGAGAGGGCACGAAATAGTGAGGAAACAACCGAGGAAAGGTTGAGAAGAGACGAATTAGGCTTGGTAGACAAGAAGAGAGGGGAAAAGAGATGAGGATTTGATAGAGTTGTTTAAATTGTCTAAGCCTTTAAGGCCTCTTATGGGCTACAACACTCCATATTCTCCTATACACTTCGTACCTACTCTCCATTGATATCACATCAATAACAAACACAAATCATAGTTATCATAGAATATTTCTGTCATGACCTAGCGAACGAATCAGATAATCGTGAATCGTAGGAGGCTTTTGCTTTCATGATCTTTCCAATTTTTTAAGGTAATATTCAATAGGAACTTCGGGATCTCGCAGAAACCATGTTGTGTATATATAGAGTCAACGAACAATGTTATATCGTTTGCTGGTACTTGGATATCCCTTATGTGCTTTTATGGTGATATCCTGTTTCCATTCTGTCATTACTCATTAGTCATTACCTAATGTATTTGTTCACCAACGAAAAAAGTCATTACCACTTTGTCACCTTACACCTAAAAATCAAAAGTATGATCGCTGACAACAAGCATACCTGTGTATTTGACCATCCAACTTGTGTGACTGTTTAACAATGGGAAGTCTTTATATTCATACCTTATGCTTATTATTGCTACAATTATGTATTCTATTGAAAATTCGGTTAGGAGGGTTTTACTTCTAGATCCCCATAAACCAACATGGTGGGTGAGGGCATAATGAGCTTCTTCAGGACGAGGTTAAGGTCTCAAGCTTTGGCCTTAAGCCGACACACTACAAAAAGATATCAGAGTGTTCAGAGGCACTCATAGTTAGGTAACTAAGCTTGTCCAGTTCAAAGATTATATATTAATGATCATCGGACATGAAAATTTGTGATTAATCTTGGAACTCAACATACATATGTTGTGCTGTAGTGTTTAGTTACTTGTCGATTTATTGTAGTTGTGATTGTTAGTTCTGAGGTATTTGTGTAAAAGCTAATGGGTTCAGTACTAATGTACCTTCCATAGTTGCGCAATTCCGAATTAGGCATACACATACCTATGAGAGCACTTGAACTATGGTATATTACTCATTTCAGGTTGAAGCTGTTAGGTCACATATTTGGCGTAAAAATGATATTTTGACAAGCATTGACAGAAATGGGTGGATTATTCTGTGCTCTAATGAAACGTAAGTATATGGCAAGTTGGATTGGATGCCTTCAATTGATTAAGGCTAGATATGAGATGATCTTGTAATATGAAAACACACATTGTTTTCGAATTAGTTTGGAGCAGCACTGTAGGAGATTTAACATTTGTTTACCAGTCTATTTTCCGTGACATTTTTTTAGCTATATTCAGTTTTCATGAAGGTACATAGCAATTGTTTTGAAGTTGCTCATGACTACAATGGGATGGATGGTGAGTTCGTTGTCTTCATAAAAAAAACATCACAAATAAAAACAAATAAAGTGGTGCTTGGTAAAATTAGAGTTTAGACAAATGACATAGATGCAGTTCAAACTCGTGGACATTGTGCAGATCATCGTTTGCTTATTTGTTACAGGGCTGTTGTGCACTAATGGTAAAAACCCAATGAGATTGTTTTTAATGTGGGTGTCTCTTTTGCTTTTGTTTTTTTTCCATTGATGTGATTTGAAGTTATTGGTAATACTGAAATATAGTTTTGAGTTACTGCCAGATGGTGAAAGAACGCCTTCTGCAACCAGATGCTTAGGAAAAAGGTTGGCTTTTGGATGGGTACCCAACAAGCTGTTCGGAGGCAATGGCACTGGAAACTCTTGTAATCCGGCCTAACATTTTCATTCTATTGGATGTAAGTATCCAATTAGATCAAATTATTGACATGTAATACAAATTCCAAAACATGTTTGATCTTTAGACTACAGAATTTGTCACCATTATGCCATAGTACTTGTAGTACCGATTATATTTCTTTGAAGTTTGAACACTCCTTGCACGCCTCAAAACACCGTTGTTGCCTATCCTTAGGCTAATGAATACCTTGAACAGTACAAATGCTGCCAATTGTGACCAATGTAGCAGTTTTTTATTGAGAGATAAATATAGTTTCGTTCTTTAGCAAGTTACATAATAAAATTTAAATGTTCACCCTTTTCAGAATAAATAAGATTCACAATTTTTATTCCAGCCTTTTACAGTCATTACTTGTGCTAAGTGCTAACACTGGAATATTATTGTGCATTCAATATTTTTCATTATTTACCTATCGCATTGAAATGAACTGCAATTTAGTCATTAGATTTCAGAAATGGAGAATGTACAAATATTAGCTCTTTTTTTTTTTGCCAATGTAGGTTCCAAATGAAATTATTGTTGAAAGGGTGGTTGAGAGACAGCTTGATCCTGTAACAGGGAAAATATACAATCTAAAGTATTCTCCAGCAGAGAATGAAGAAATTGCTTCAAGGCTTAAACAAAGATTTGATGATACAGAAGAGAAGGTACATGTTTCTTCAAATTATCAGTACAGAGAAATGGCAAACATAGTTGTGCATTTATCATTAGACAGGGTGGAGGTGCTCATTTGTTACTAGACATGCTGAACATAGTGTTGCTACAACATGTTTTTCTTTGGTCTCTTACTAATTGAAGCTAGCTTGACGTACGTTACCATGCGCTCATGGACCATACATTCATGTGAGTGCGTGTATATATTCACATCCACTAGGTACGCTGGACATTGATGGTATGAAAATTGTACATTTGTAGTGTGCAAGACATTGCAATGATGTAGTGATGTCAAAGAGTTACTTTGAGCTGATGGTGTGCTGTGATTCTTGTGATCGTGGAGGATAATTGTGAATTTAGGGGGTAGAGTTACTAATGTAATATGCCAGTTCTTGAACTGCACATTATGATGATGGAACTTTGCATAGAGTGCCCATTCAGTTTTATTCTTCTTTTTCCATTAGATATTTCTCATCGATTACTTATCTATGTATGCACAAGACGGTGTTATCAGAATCTAATTTACACATGTGGGCTTCCTTTCTTTTACAGATTAGGCTGAGGTTGCAGACTCATTATCAAAATGTCGAGTCCTTGCTATCAATATATGAAGATGTTATAGTCAAAGTAGGCAATTTATTTCTTTTGAATTGAGAACTCTATGCCTGATTGGTTAGCTCAAGGCCGATATGATATCCTGCTTTTTGTTGTCTATATTTCGTGGAGTTATCCAATCACAGATTAATCGATGTCCCGAATATTATGCATAGCTTTTTGTTATGCTACTTAGATAGAGTAACCCTTATCATTGTTAATTTCCTTGTTCCTCGATGGCATTCTTATGATTCTACTTCTCTGTACAGTTTTAGCTTTTGTTGATGTTATGCTTTGCTGTATCTTCAACTTTAGCTGCACATTCTTTTTTCCTATTATTTGATATGCCGGTATTAGTATGGTATTCACTACTTCTACTCATGTAGGATAAAGAGTAACATACAAAATCATTGATTAAATGATGCTAAATCTAACTATACACATGTTCATAGATGTTGTTGGTATCATAGAATGCTGATTATTTGTTCGTGTTTATTTGGGCACGATGTTGTTTCTTTCAAAAAAAAAATCCCCCACTATTGTGTAGTTTTCAATACTTTAGGTTGTCGCGATGTACAACACTGCTAACAATACAACTTTAGGATTTGTACTTTTCACTTTTTTGGAGAGCATAGAAGCACAACTTGGCTCGATATCGTGTTGTTTTCTTTAGGCATGTTTGTACCATCCAAACAAGCATGATATCAAATTATACTAACTATGTCAACACTCACCAGGGAAAATGCTATAGGTATAACGTAAACTATATCCAAGTCTACATTTCTATTTTTGACAAATAAGCAGGATGGGCAATACCTCCGGCCATCTAATCCAAACTATAAGCAAGTATTTGATTCACTTGCCATGGTTGCTAGGCACACAACTTTGTGTCTTTTTGAAGCTCTTCTTCAATGGAGAGAAAGGTATGCTGATTGACCCAGAGTCCTGAGAACTCCACCCTGGTAGTCTTAGATTTTCATTATTTGAGCTTTCAGATTTATTGCTTACTGCTTCCTAAAAATGTTGTTGAACAACTCTAAAAATTCTCTGTAGTCTTTTATCTTTTTATCAAGTATTGTTCAGATCGTTCATGATGAATCACAAAAAGGTGCCCATGATGCCTCGACATACCAAAAGAAGGTTTGTTACTGATCGACCATGTCCTTATCCTTAAAAAGGAACCACTTTGTTTTGCACCAAATTAGGTATCAATACAACACAAACACTGTATTACTCTTTCATACCTTCATAGTACTCATGCATACCACCAGTTGGTTTAGCAAAAAAAAATCGTTGTACTGTTGCCCCGGTGCGCAAATGCGTGCAACGGGATACTAGTATATAAGATCCAGATCTAGGCTAAAAGTAGCAATCCCAAGCCTAAGAAATTGTTGACACCTAGCATGCACAAACAGTGAATTTGCGTCATAGACATGTTCTAATGAGTAAGAAAACATTTTATTCTTGGAAGCTTTTGAGTGCTACTCCCTTATGTTACAAAAGGAAGTTATTTAGGGTTACATTCGGCCAAACATTATAAACTTTGGTTATCAATATATTTTTGAATATTTAGATTGGATACATGAAAATGATACATGTAGATTAGTCTAAAAAAGTACTTTCATTTATTAGGTTTTATAAATATATTTCAATAGAAATGACCGGTCAAAGTTATATTTTGGGGATCATGTCGATGCCCAAAACGACTTTTTTTGTGACTGGAGGTAGTATTTGATAGAACTAACCATGACACGCTTAATAGGACAGTCAGTACATGGATTGTTCTTATCCTAAGAATGCACAAGATAATAAGTTATACTACTTTGGAGTACCACTACATCCAAACCATATTTAAAATTGAAACATGTTAGCGTATGAACTTGCCAAGCTTTAACAAAACACAATATGTTCAATCCTATACATCATCTTTATATCTCTAGCCACTAAAAGGAAACAAGAGAAAATGGACCCGAAACATCCTCTTCACCTTTTTTTACTCTACAATGTATTTTCGTGGGTGTTGTTCTTCATTCTCAACTAATCTCAACAAATTTGTCACAAAATACACTTATACACTACTACACAGAAGGCTATACTGCACGCCTCATCACAGACGGTTCCTAGAGACCGTCCGTGTTGTAATTATCACAGACGGTTTTACAAGCGCGACCGTCCATGTTACTAGCGATTGCTAGAACCGTTTGTGATACGTAATTATCACAGACGGTTTTGAATAAGAATCATATGTGATAATTCACAGTTGGTTATTAACAAGAACCGTCTGTGATAAATTGCAAACGTCTTAAATATTTTTTTAATACGAACCGTCTGTGATAATTCACAAACACTTCCAACCGCAAACCGTTTGTGATAATTACATATCATAGATGATTTGTGGTTGGAAGTGTCTGTGATATGTTCAATGCCACTTCGGCTCCCGCACGATGCGTCTCTTCATCTCGCACGTCGATGTTACGATGCGTCTCTTCATCTCGCGCACGGTATTAAATACGTACGCAACTAGCTAGTACCGTCACGCACCATGGTGAGCATGCGAAGCATGACGACGAGGACCAAGGCGAGGAGGTCAGCAATCACCATTGCTCTTACTCACGATGTCGTCGTCCACATCGTCGGCCTCATGGCTGCGAGCTCTCCTCAACCCATGGCTGACCTCTACAGTCTACGAGCCATGTACGTATTTATATACCTACAAAAATACGTACTATTGTTTGTGGCAGCAATCAATCCATGCATGCATATATGTTAGTAATTTGTGTATTACGATTCTAATGTCTTGAATAGTGTACATATATTGGAGTTGCAAGGCCATGTACAATGCATCCAAGGAGCGCGCTGTGGGGAGGCGCGTGGTGCTGGAGCGGGAGAAGGCAATGAAGTGGCTGGACAACGAGCGCTACCTCGTCATCGTCAACCACCTAGCCGGCACAGGCAACCCGGAAGCCTATTTATCGTCGGCCTCACGCTCATCTTCGCGCACCAGGACATGCAGCGTGGCCTCATGTGCCTCGACCAGTAGCCGCTGCCGGCAAGAAGGTCGCAGTTTCACGGTTTCAAGATCCTCCTCTACACGGTCGGCGAGGCACGCGACGTTGGGAAGCACTACATCAGCTAGGTCGAGGGCGAGCCGGTCGACGGCGGGTGCGAGACGATCAAGAGGACCAACCGGGAGTGCAGGCGGTGCTGGAGGCTCGCTGTGGACGTGGTCTGGGAGGCGACATGGAAGAAGATGGCTGGGCCGTAGGGCTGGGTGTTGGCGCTGTCGGAGGACAGCCACCGGTGCACGAGCACCAGGTGCGGCATGACGGAAGGGTGGGATGACTACGTCGTCTTCTGCAGCGAAGACTGTAGAATTAGGCATGAGTACGCCAAGTTCTATGCACAGGTTTTGAACTACTTATCGTAAAATTAGCGGTTTTAGCAAATATTCAGATATAATTTCAGCCAACAAAGGATCATTTGTTTAACAGTGAACAATGTGTCTTTTATCTTACTGTCTTCTATGTGAAAAAAAAACTCATACATACTAACTCCTGAGGCTAGCCGAAAAACAGAATATTTTTTAGCTACAAAAGGAACTATCATAGGCAGTTTAATGGAACAAACCGTCTGTGATATGTATCACAGACAATTATAAAATATAACAGTCTGTGATATATAATTATCACAGACGGTTTTTAATAAGAACTGTCTGTAGTAGTGATGTAATTATCACAGACGGTTTTACAAGTGTGATCATCTATATTACTAGCGATGGCTAGAACCTTCTGTAACTAGTGCATAAGTGTCTTCCTTCTTCGTGGCTATACTAGATCATCGTGAAGGACTATTTTTTAAAGGAAATTGTTCCATTGTAATTAAGAAACTCAACATATAATTAATAAATTATTCTATTGTAATTGATTCAGCAATTAAGAAATTATTTCAACTATGATTTTATTTGCTTTCTTGTTTTCAGAGGGCATGGCTAGTATTTCCTGAGGCTAGCCGAAAAATATAATATTTTTTAGCTATAGAATGAACTATCACAGGCGGTTTAGTGAAACAAACCGTCTCTGATATGTATCACAGCCGGTTCCAAAATAGAACCGACTGTTTTAAAAATAGAACCGCCTGTGATATCCCTTTATTAGTAGGGCGCCATGAGGGTTTGCACACTTACTTGTACTCGCCCGTTCCCCTCCTTAGTGCCCTTACTCTCGCCTATTCCCCTCCCCACCTGAGCACCCCCGACCTCGATGCCGTCACCCCCGACCTCGAAACCTCCTCCCTGACGATCGCCCACAAGTCGCACTGGCGCCGCCTGAATCCCCCTCCCCGACGCCTCCTACCCCGAGCCGCGCCACTCGGCCTCCTCCTCCGCACGCGGAGCCACGCCACTGTAGGATCGAGGATAACCGACTAGAGGGGGTGAATAAGAGGTTTTAAAACTTTTTCACTAATTATCAAACTAAGACAATTATGAGCTAAGTCTAAACTAGATACAATTCTAGCTAAACAATTCTACACAAGAATAATGCTAGAAAAGTAAATGCGAAAATAGTAAAGACAAGAATAAACCACAAATGAGACGATGAGGTTTTTCTCGTGGTATCGAAGACTTGCCGGTCTTCACTAGTCCACGTTGAGGAAGCTTGAACCAATCAAGCGGGCTCCACAGATTAAGCCTTCCCTCGATCACTATTGGTTGTTTTTCCTCCGTTCCGGAGATGGTGAACACTGAACCACTCACAATTGGCACCGGTCCTCTTCACAATCTTCTTGAAAAGATCACCGTGTGAACTTTTGCCAAGTCATCTAGGTGTTTGGCAAATACCAAGAGTAATGAATCTCAATCTTCGCTTGACGACAAACAAGTGCTAAGGGTCAATCTAGAATGAATGCACTTGAATTTTGGCTCAACTACCACATAATGAATGCAACAAGTGAATTGGAGGTGTAGAGAGTGTGCTCAAGGCTCAAAGATATTAAATGAAGTCTCTCACATTGTCCTTGAGTAGGTGGAGGGGTATTTATACCCCCCCCCCCCAAACAAATACGACCGTTGGGGGCAAAACCCCCAATTTTTCAGCAAATGCGGTAGTACCGCCATGCAATGGCCAGTACTACCGCACCTTCCTAAAATGCACAGTAACGGCTAGCGCAGACGCATTAACTATTCTGACATAGCCGTTGGAAATTTCAGCGCGGTACTACCGCCATGTAACATGCGGTAGTTCCGATGTGTGGTCATACCGAAATCCAAGAGCGGTACTACTGCTCCTCTTCAAAAATTCAAAAGGGTACTCTCTGGAAAAAAAATGTACCGCTAACATTTCGGTAACACCGGGGTGCGGTAGTTCCGCATAAGGAATGCGGTCATACCGTAATGCAGTAGTACCGCCAAGTAAATCCGGAACTACCGCTCATCGGGTGAGCAACCAAACCATAAACGATGTCACTCTGGAAAATACGTACTGCCAACTAATCTTCGGTATGACCGAGTTGCGGTAGTACTGCACCACTATCCCGGCCATACCGCTGAGCGGTAGTACCGCCAACATTGAGCCGGTACTACCGATTATCCTGAGAAGTGCAAAGTTGACTTTCAAAACAAATTCAAAGTGTATGCATGATCCTATATTGATCCAAAAGGCACAAGAACATGCTATCAAGCTACTAGTCATGATCCCTCTTAATAGTACGACATTTAACATACAATCTGGTCTTCTATCCATTTCTCCTAAGACCGGTAAAACCAAAAATGATCCTAGACTACTTGTACCTTGTCTTTGAACCATATTGATCTTCATATTTACCTTTAGCATGCATCTCTAGGTTGTCATTCTCATCACTGGGACTTAACCTTGTAAATACTCAATAAACATGTTAGTTCCATATTCACATAATGTCATTAATTACCAAAACAGTTTTTAGGGGCCTAGATGCTTTTAGCCACTCAGCCCCCCCCCCCTCCGGTTGTCACTCCTCCTCCCCCACCGTGGGCCGCCCCTTGGTTTCAACTCGGTGGCTTTGAGTGTCATATACACACTGTGAGTTTACTATTTCTGATTTTCACTTTACAATGTGTGTTGTGCTAGTTGAAGTTTTAAATTATATTTGCTATACCTTAACACTGGGAGACTTTGCATTGTATGGTTTGTGGGCTCGGTATATGCTCGATGAAGATTTGATGTCAAATTGGAATTGAATACAATAATTGGATACAAATTAGTCTTGAGCTTGTAGATTACTTGTTGTTTTCTATTGAGCTATGCAATTGCTTTATTCGGTTTAGTATATTGTTACGTGCATCATTTTCAGTCACTGTTATGTGAACTATGAATTATTGATTTGCTTTAAGTGACTGATTAGAAGAGCAAGATTTTATTTAAAGCTCAATGCCTAATTTATTTCAGAGTAATTGTTATATTTAATTTGTGATCAAATTTGACCCAAGTGGCGGGGAGGCGAAGATCTCATCTCGAGCAGCCCGACATCTGAGAGCAATAAACAATCAACTAAATCTGAGCATTATGCTGATTTTGTTTGCTCTCAAGTTCTATCTTCTGAGCATTTATCATGTTTAATTGATATTAGAAGATTACATGATAATATGTATTTTATGTCTTTTATATGGTGTTGGGAATATGCTTTCATTATCATAATTAATGCTTTAATTATGAAATTTTAGTTCATTACGTATGTAACTTATATATTTTTCTATATTTAATATGTTACCAAGGAGAAATTCTTCATGAAAATACAAACTAAAATTTAATATCTTCTATTTGGTTCTTTGGGTGTGTATCTTCTATTTGGTTCTATATTTAATATATTTCAAAGGAAATTCTTGATGAAAATACAAACTAGGTATCAACTTCCACACCATCCCACTAAAACTTTCAGAGTTAGAAGTGTAGTACCAGAAATAATTATATGAAATTATATTTTCTTTGTTGGTATTGCTTCTTAGAGTTAGCAAGTAAGCGAGATGGTGTCCTCATAGTCTTCGCCGCCGTCGTAGAATGCGTTTGGCGCTCTGAAGAAAGGGGTCACTAAGCGAGATGACAAAGGAATATCGAAAAGGTCTGAGGGCCGAATGATCATCACAGAGGTCACTACCGTTGGGGTCTCTCTACACTCTAAGAAAGCAGCGGCAGCATTCCGGACCACCTACAGGATACTTGGAAGGGAACGAGTCCCTATCACCACACCAAACTAGAAGCCTCTGACGGACGTAGAGAGAGACAAGCTATGGGCTGAAATTTCAAGCTTGTTCGAGATCCCAGCAGAAATCCAGGGACTCGTGCAACGATAGACGTTGCTCACAATGGTAAAAGCGTGGAAGACCTTCAAGAGTACACTTGTCACGGAGTACGTGAACAAGGATCGGACGCCCTTCACGAAGTATCGTTTTGTGTCGGCGGATATATGGGATGCCTTTGTACGGATGAAGATGACGACCAAATTTCAAGAGCAAAGTGCAGCGCACAAGGCTATCCAAGTATCCAGACACGAAACTCTCACCCCCATAGACTCGGTACCGCTAGGTACGCGGGTAAAATCCTGCAATGGACAATAGAGGATGAGGACGCAATCCGATGGGAGGCCTCCCCACCATTTGCTGGGATCACAGACGACTACGTCCGAAACTGGTTAAGAGCGAGGTCATCAGCCATGTCTTCGGGCGCCATCTCTTTTACAAACCCGGCAGACGAGAAAGTGTCACAACGTCTGGTAAGATATGTCGAACTATCTAGTTGTTAATAAGTCCATAACTTCATAGGGTCTAAAATAACATGATGGCCTGTTCCGGCAAACATTGATTACCGAATCTTCCCAAGGCTCCTTCAAAGTTGTCAGGGAGAAGTATATACTATCTATGACCCTGGGAAACAAGGAGCACCCGGGTTGCACGTGAGGCCTTAGGGTTTACGTACATTGGAGACAGGGATTCTCACACGACTCCGAGGTGTATAGGAGTCGAAAGAGATCCAAGGCCGAGCGCGAGGAACGGTTGAAAGAAGAGATTTGTGCAGAATTTCAATGATAGATAACATCATTGCAAGAACAAATGAATCAAGTCCTGAACCAGTCACAAGACGCCCCCGTTATTTTGGGAGTCAGTCCCCTCAACGTCGGAGTAGTTGCGCGTCCATGCTACTTTCTAAGCATAGCGACGTCCAATTACCTATCAACGACATCCATGTAATATACATATCTGGAATGCTCCAAAGATAGACCTGTAGGACGCCTTAGCTAATTGTGTATCGTTTTGTAGGAGCCCACACTTTGCAAGCTCCAAGTGAGGCTGGTTGGGTCAATTTCTATTGAGGCTAGGCAGGGGATGGCATTTTCATGCCAGGAAGGGACGGTGTTGCAATGTGCCCAGCTGGCGCAGGGTTACACTAAGGTCCAGGTGGACATGGTACATGACAATTTTATGGCCGTCCCGCTGGAGAAGCCCCCAAATGAAGACATCATAACATTAAGGGATGTCGTACACACTTTTGTCTAGTGGCCCAAGAGGGACATCGCCTTTGACCCTGCAATGCCGCGATCTCTACACGACCATGCCTCTCCAACAGGCCCCTCGATGACTCTACCTCAACCTCCACTTCAGAAGGCCACCGTATCAGTTCTCGTGAAGAAGACGCCGAAGAAACAAAAAAAGTGTGTCACTGTATCGGTTCCCGAGTCGTCTCACAGGAAGATGTGTAGCAAGCGAGTTGTTAAGACCAAATCGAAATTGAAGAATATTAAGGCACCTCCCAAGCCCTGGAAATACTCCCTCGGAAGTCTGTTGATCCCCGACACACTATTACCCCGCCTTGGAATGGGTTGCACGAGTTTGCATGCCTGGTACATGCGGGATAAAAATGAGGTGAGGACAAACCGACCTACTGAAATCACTATCAGTTACACGGAGAATTATTTCTTCCACAAGCCGGGCTAATTCATCGTGGGCTTCCAAGACTTATTCAAACGATTCAACCTCGACGCTCTCAACGCCTCACTTCTACGATGCTGGACACTGTAAGTGTGTACAATCAAGTTCTACATTCACGCAATACTAATAAATATCATAACTCATTGCTTATGTATAGATACATGATGCAACAAGCCCAGCGATCGCGAGAACCGATAGGTTTCCTTAACCCAAAGTTGATCTCTGAGCAATGCATCGATCAAGATGTATCCTATGTCGAGAAATACATAACGAAGGGGTTGCTTGCTCATGCCAACAAGGACTACATACTGGTACCCTACAATCATAAGTAAGTGCTTTACTATTTACTATACAAATTTTATTTGTACATTATACACAACACGAACTTAGGTTTAATGACTTTAGTGACATACATGAGTAAGTGGCACTGATCCTTTTAGTCATTGTACCAAAGTGGAACAAGGTTATATACCTTGATTCCCTAGTCAACAACAACCACGACTTCACCCTTGTGCAAAATCGACAGATATGCTCATTTCCTCCATACGTAACTCTATTATAGTCCTCCTTCGTTTGAAATGGCTGAGGATAACTTTTTGGAATCACGTAGGTCGTTCAACACCTATGTTGCTAGGGGAGAGACACACAAGAAACTAAGCGCCACACTGCAACACAGAACACGATTTCTGGTACCCGCTACAACACAATAATCATATATCACACTATGTAACCTGACCTCTCGAACTGACTATACCTATATATGTAATTATATTTTTGCAGTGCCACCAGCAACTACAAGACAACGTTTGTGCATTCTACGTCTGCCGTCATATGTAGGAAATCATGAGTGCTAAGACAAAGGATCCAGAGGTTTGTCATTCTCGCAATAATTATTTTTCTAATTATCAATTTAAATATATATGCTTACTACTTTACTCCTTCTGGCAACAGGGCATGACAATCGAATCAAGTACGTTCAATCTGGATGAACTCTCGAACGTTCGAGGACGGCTTTGCACCTTCATCAAGGCAGAGATCATTAACTCGAAAGGAGAGTTTCACTCCTCCGCCGACACCGATTAATACATATTCAAACAATTGATTCACTTGTAATTGATTCAATTGTAATTTACTTTGAGTTGTAATGCAATTGTAACTCTAGCGAAGCGACAATACATGAACATTCTTTTGTAATTGATTTTGAGTTGTAATTCCCTTATCTGTGATTTATTTGTTCTCTGCTTGCTTGTTTTCAGAGGGCATGGCTAGCATTTCCTAAGGCTAGCCGAAAAATAGAAAAAATAGTCCGTCTGTGATAAGTCACAACATAGATGGTTTTGTGGTATAAGCCGTCTGTGAAGACCTACTATCACAGACAGCTACAACCAACAACCGTCTGTGATATGTCAGATATCATAGACCAGTAACGCATGCCCAGGTTGAGCCGGTGCTTGGACTTGAAGAACTTGCATCTGTCCCTACACCAACAGAGGGATGGTGTCTCCCTCTCGGGCGGGTGTTGTGGCGAACGCTCGGTTGGGATGTTCTGGTAGGGGTTGCTGCTATGGGGGACGACATCATTGCGGGAAGGTGGCCTCCTAGCACGCTCCCTTTGTTCCTCCTGGGCCGCATACTCCCTTTGCATTTCGCGGATCTCCTCCCAGTGCTTGTCTATCTGAGCAAGATTGTGTTGAAGTCTAGATGCAGGAGAACCCGCCGTGGAAGGGGTAGTACTTATATGCCGAACTGGCGCTGCTTATGCGGCTGAATTGTAATTCGGCTGAGGGAAATTCGCGTCCATGAGGCAGCGGCCTTGACTTGTCAGGTCACATCGTTGCGCAAAGCTGACTCGTCGGGTCACATCGCTGCGCAAAGCTGACTCGTTAGGTCATGTCGTTGCACAAAACTGACTCATCGGGTCACGTCGCTCCCGCAAAGCTGACTCGTCGGGTCACGTCGCTACGCAAAGTAAGGGGGAGTGAAGGCATAGAAAGAGGGTGGTATGGGGTGTCCCGATGTAGAATCGTACACGTGGTTGCAGTTTTCAAGCAAAAAGAGATATCGAAACACTAGACTAGCATAATAATAGTTGTATAGAAATTAATATTTACATGGCATGACTGATATTTGGAGGAACAAATATCTATTGGCGGCCCCTCTTGGGGTGCACCCCGCGTGTCGTCCCTGGCCTCACCTGGCGATGGTCTGAGTACGTTAGAGGATCAGGTTGCCTCACTACCCGACCGACGCGAGTAGCCTGAGGTGGTGTCGTGAGGGGGGGTCCTGCGTCGGTTGGGTCGATCTCGGTGCACCGTGCAGCTGAGAAGCCCCCACGGAGAACTAGGTGTCAAGCTGGTCCATGAAGAAGTCCTTGAGGTGAGCCTTGTCGTACGACAATGAATCGTCCTCCCAAGCCGATTCTGTGAAGCATTACGTTACACACGTAATCATGGCGAAAACCACGAAAAAAGACGTTACGCAAGCAAGCAAGATGGTCATACCTGGTGGCCCGAAGGCGTGCCTCGACAACTCCGTGTACTCCTGCCCCGCGTACCGGTGGAGCTCAGGACATGCAAGAGAAGATTGCCGTTAGTAACTAGTGGGGTTCGAAATAAAGAAACATTACGTTACGCACGTAATCATGGCGAAAAGCACGAAAAAGGACGTTTCGCAAGCAAGCAGGGTGGTCATACCTAGTGGCACGAAGCCGTGCCCCGATGACTCCGCGTACTCCTGCCCCACGTGCCGGTGGAGCACAGGACCTGCAAGAGGACAATAGTTACGAAGATTTACGCAAAACTGGCAGATCCACCTCAACGTCGGGCCATGCGGGCTGCTGAACTCCGTGTACCCGCTGCTTGGCGGCAGCACATCGTGGCAGGCGCCACGTGGCCGGGATGTCGTACGCCGCCATTGGGGAACCTATGCAGGGCAACCCAGTCAAGAAGCCCACGTCCTGCAGCGTTGGCGCCATCTCCCCGCATGGAAGGTGGAACGTGTGCGTCTTTGGCCTCTAGCGGTCAACCATCGCTGTCAGTAGGGCCCGGTCGTATGGAAAACGTCGGTCCTGGTCGTCCTCCCACGTTGCCTCCACCATCCTCGCTAGTGGAAGGAGGCCCACTGCTCTCAACCTACGTCGAAACGATTAAGACCAAATGTAACTGCACGCAAAGTAGTCAGACCGCGATTGAGTGCATAAAGGTAAGAACTACACATATCTCGGAACCCAGTCTGGGTGCAGCCTCCATGCCTTGATGGGTGTGCGCAGCCGCAATGCGCCAAGCTCAATCGACGCCTCGCCCTATGGGGGGAGCATGGTACTAAGGTGGCTACGGTGATACGCGTTAATCACCGGGTCAAGCAACTCATAGTGGCTTGCGTCCGCCATACCTACAAATTAAGTGCATGTATTGTAAAGACTACGAAACATGTACAAAAACCAAAATTCCTACTTTAAAAATAATTTTCGGCGTTAACAAAATAATTACCACACAAAAATGTAAACCAAATTTAGGCTACTCAGCAATTTAAACAGATTTGTAATAGGGTCTTCCAATTTAGAGGATATTTTTAAATATTTTCCAAGTGCAAATATAAACAATAAACAAAGTTCTTTCTATTTTCCTAGTTTCATAGTTTAAAATTAATTTTTGACATTAACAATATAATTACCACACACAAATGGGAAGCTAAATAAAGCTGGGATTATTTTTTACATATTTCTAATAGGTGTTTTCCTATTTCCGTTGATTTATCCTAAATTGTTCGACTGCTGTAACATCCATAATATGTGTACGACGAACTACACTATACACAGCTCAAATAATGTAGTACATAATTTGACTACAATTATCTAATCTACTAAATTCTATTTGCTATTCTATTGAATTCTATGTCACTATTCTACTGAATTCTATGTACTTAATTCTACTAGCTATTCTATTTAATTCTATGTCGATGTTCTACTGAATTCTATGTACTTAATTTTACTCGCTACAGCTCAAATGATGTACTTAATTCTACATAATTTGACATAATGCACAAAGTTGGAAAAAAAATGTAACTGTAAGTTGGTCAGCCGACCGGATCTGATGCTCTATCAATATCTCTCCTCCGTGACGAACTAACAGAGCTTCGCTACCTTTCTTCTCCTCCTCTCTTTTGTTTTTTTTTTCTGGAATGAAAATAAGTTTTAGAGAATTTTTTTAGAGATTTTATAGAAAACTGTTCACTTCCTATCGCTTTAACATTGCACTCTACATCCAATCCCTTTACCATCTATCACCAAAACAACCAATTTGACAACAGAAGAACAAAAAAAGAGGAACATCCAGCACATTGGTGGAGCTAAGCCTCTCTGTGCATTCTAACTCTATAGTTATGCGTCCCGCATTCCTCAAAGGGGTAGGACATGGCATTAATACTTGCAATGCTATTTTGCTGTGTGATATTTGTGAGGGCTCTGATCATTTGGCGAATAAGTGCCCGTTGACACTGATACTAAGGCCTATTGCTAGTTTGTGTGGTTTCGGTGCTGATGGATTGGGATTTTACCACATCCCAACATCTGGGACAAAGAAACTGAAGAAAGTTAACAACAAGACGGGGATTGTTCGGATAATTGGGGCTCCTATGGTCAAGACTTGCCGATTTGAGTGAAAAGAATAAATCCAAAGGAATTGGCGTACCACAAGTGGAGATTCAAGGGAAAATGAGTTCTTGGTTCATTTTCCTAATAGGCTTGATATGCTTCGTATGGTGGCTATTGGCGAGGTCCATGTAAAGGAGCATAAAGTAGTGTTACAATTTGAGGAATGGAATCTGTGGCCTAAACCTAAGTACCAACTTCAGAAGGTTTGGGTTCAGGTGGTAGGTGTGCCATTGGAAGTCCGTGATTTTCTGAGTCTTTGTGCTGTAGGATATATCATTGGCATAGCTTTACGGGTGGATATGGAGAAGGTTCGTAAAAGTGATATGGTTCGTATACTGGTGGGGGTGCTAGACATAGATGCCATACCTTCCAGTGTAGAGATTGTGGTTGGCGAAAATGTTTATGACATTTTCTTCAAATTAGAAGATACTGTGGTGGATGATAGCGTCGATGTTGTCGATTAGAATGAAGGTCATGAGGGAGGAGATAAATCTAGCAGGGGCAAAGATGTTGAAATGGAAGATAGGGATTCTAAGAGACCGAAGAATAGTTCGGATAATACGCAACCAAAAGCTTCGGAGATCAGCAAGGGTCAGTCTACCTCAAATTATAAGGGGAATTCTTTGGGAGTTTCGGCTTCAGATATCTTATGGGTTACTCCAAGGGCGGACAGAAAGGATATGAAGAGTGGTTTCAGAAAGAAGAGTATGCCTATCTTGTTAGCTCAGGGGCCGAATAAGGTCGCCAAAAAAGCTTTACCAGTTCAGTTGGTCGAATCAAATGGTGTATCGACTATTTGTTCTATTGAGAAAGATGCTGGTGCTTTACTCAGGAGGTCAGTTGATGTAAAGAGAGACTTTCCTACTGCTGGGACAGTACCTACTGAGACAGATTTTCATTCTGTTAAGACAGAGTCCATTGTAAGCCAGCCAGATTGTTTAACAGAGGGAGTTTTGGAGAGGTTTCATCCAAATTTGGTTGAACCATCTGTCAGTACTAGGGAGCATCCTGCTTTGTTAGTGGGATTGGTTGCCGGGATGGATGTGGACAGGGTTGCCGAAGTGGTTAAAGGTCCACAGGTGGGGGTTTCAGTAGATAGAAGTGAGTCATTTGAGGGTACTGAAACTGGGATGACTAATATTGATTCGGATGACTCTGTTGTGATTCCGGTTGTCCAGGAAGAATCTAATGAATTTGCTTTGATAAATGAGTTAGGTGCTGTGAATTTTGTTTCGCTTCAGGAGCAACCCTTGGACGCTGCTGCGGCTGCTGAGTCGTCATACGAGTTGTCTTTGGAGGCGCAGGAAGGTCTGGGCGATGTTGTGTTGGCAATAAACAAAGGCCTGGGTGCTGCGTCAGTTTCTCCTCAGGAGCGTGTCTCGGATGCGCCAAAGTTTCTGGGCGGCATCCCTTTGGACAGTGGCTCGGAATCTGCTGGTTTTCTTGTTTCGTTAGCTAATCGGGGCAGGGCGGATGATGACAAGGCCAATGCACGTCCCAGCGTCGGTCAGTTTGACCATTGTTTTGCACAGGATTCCGGGAGTGAAAATGCCAGTTCCGCCGGACAACATTCTACACTGGAATCCGGGTTCGGCAAGAATTGCAAGGTGGGCTTTAGTTCTTCCAAAACTGAGGGGGTTTTTCGGTCACCTTTGATTCACAAGGAGGTTACGGTGGAGCCTCGGCAAAGTGAGCGTATTAAGAAGCAGCAGTCTGGTGATGATGACCTGGTCCAAAAGGCTATACGGTGTGCGAAAGTGCGAAACCTCGAAATTGATTCAAGCAATCCAAGTAAGTCCTGCAATAATATTTCATTTATGTCTTTTTTTTGATGAGCAACTTGTTGAAAAAGTTACTAGCATTGGCATTTCATTAGGAGCAGATAGTTCTGAGATTGATAGTTCAATTAACAATCTTAAGAATATTGAAATAAGAAGATTAAAAAACAAAGAAATTGTAGATGTAGAAGGCATAGAAGATGAAAATCTAGATTGCAATGATTTATCTACCTTCAGTCACTTCTGCAATGATTTAGATGGTACTTTAGAGGATGACCAATCTAATTTTTCTTTAGTGACTTGTAAAAAGAGGTCGAAAAAGAAGAATCTTCACAATAGGCCAATTAAATTAAAGTTAAAATGAAAGGTCTTTTTTGGAATAGCAGAGGTCTGGGAGACTTGGCTAAACATTGTTATATCAGTGATTTGGTTAAGGAACAACATTTAGATTTTGTGGCCATTTTAGAAACTGGTAAAAAGGACTTTTCTGTGGCTTGTCTTAACCATCTTTGTGGTGGGCGGAATTTTTTGTGGCATTTTTCTCCCCCACAAGGTCGGTCGGGGGGTATCCTTTTAGGGGTGGATACTCGGGTGTTCGATATTGGCTCTATTGATGCTGGTGATTTTTATGTTAAGTTTCATCTAAAAAACAGAGAGGATGATTTCAAATGGGTCCTTGTGGCTGTTTATGGTGCAACTCAAACTCAATTCAAAGAAAAGTTCCTTACTGAACTTGTTCAAGCCTGTAGGAAAGAATCGCTTCCTATTCTAATTGGGGGTGATTTTAATATCATCAGGCATTCAAATGAAAAAAAATAATGATAATTTTGAGTATAGGTGGCCTTTCTTGTTTAATGTTGTGATTAATAACTTGGATGTAAGAGAAATAGCTTTATCAGGAAGACAATATACTTGGGCCAATTCTTTAGCTAAGCCAACCTTTGAAAAACTGGATAGAGTCTTAATGAATATAGATTGAGAGTCTAAATTTCCTTTGGTCACTGTTAATGCCCTTGAAATATCTTTATCTAACCACACGCCTTTGCTTTTAAACACGAGAGCAGCTTCTTTTAGAGGAAGTCAGTCGTTATTTAAATTTGAATTAGGTTGGTTGTGTAGGGAGGAGTTCAGGGAGTTGGTGGCAGATGTGTGGAAAAAAGATACTAGTGGTCATTCTGCCTTACAAATTTGGTAGTGTAAGGTTAGATTCCTCAGAAGTTTTCTTCGGGGTTGGGCTAAAAATATTAGTAGGACGTATAAAAAAGAAAAAATAGAGCTTAATTTATTAATTGATGAGCTTGATAAAAAAGCTGAGATTGTGAGGTTATCTGATCATGATCTTAATATTAAAAGGGTTGCTAATGAGAGATTGGCTCATCTTCTAAGAGAAGAAGAAATTAAGTGGTATCAGAGATCCAAAGCGAAATTCCTTTTAGAGGTGGATAGAAATACACGCTATTATCATTTGATGAAATTCCTTTTAGAGGGGGGATAGAAATACACGCTATTATCATTTGATTGCGAATGGGAAGCATAGACATCAAAGAATTTTTCAGCTCGAACAAGATGAAGGAATAATTTGGGGTGATGTACAATTAAAAACTTATATCACCAATTATTATAAAGATTTGTTTGGACCGTCCAAAATTAATCATTTTTCTATGGTTGATACTGTTGTGAATGATTTACCTCAAGTTTCCGAGGTGGAAAATAAGTTCCTTACAGAACCCTTCACTGAAAAAGAGGTGAAGGAAGCAATTTTTCAAATGGAACAAAACAAAGTACCTGGGCCAGATGGCTTCCCTGCCGAGTTTTATCAGGTGTTTTGGGAGGTCATTAAATTTGACTTGTTAGCTTTGTTTCAGGATTTTCATAAATGCTCTCTTCCTCTCTTTAGCTTGAATTTTGGGATCATTACTTTGCTTCCTAAAAAAGCGGATGCTAAACAAATACAACAGTACAGACCCATTTGTCTTTTAAATGTTAGTTTTAAATTTTTTGCTAAAGTTGTTACTAATAGACTTATGGGAGTTGCTCATAAGGTTGTTAGGCCGTCTCAGTCGACGTTTATGCAGGGGAGATTTATTCTTGATGGAGTTGTTATCCTTCACGAAACCATTCATGAGTTGCATAAAAAGAAATTGGATGGGATTGTTTTCAAGATAGATTTTGAGAAAACTTATGACAAAGTCAAATGGCCTTTTTTAATTCAAACTTTAAGGATGAAAGGCTTTTCTGCTAAGTGGTGCTCTTGGGTGGAAAGTATAGTTAAGGGAGGGAGTGTTGGAATAAAAGTAAATGATGATCTTGGCTTCTTTTTCCAAACTCATAAGGGTCTTAGGCAAGGTGATCCTATGTCTCCTATTCTTTTTAACATTGTAAGGGACATGCTTGCCATTTTTATTTCTCGTGCTAAAGAAGCAGGCCTCTTATCATGAATAGTTCCTCACTTGATTGAGGATGTGTTGTCAATTTTACAGTATGCTGATGACACTATTCTCTTTTTGAATAATAATTTGGAACAAGCCAAGAATATGAAACTCATTCTTTGTGTCTTTGAACAGTTATCAGGTTTAAAGATTAATTTCCATAAGAGTGAGATATTTTGTTTTGGCTCTGCCAAAGCTGTTGAATCTCAGTATACACAATTATTTGGTTGTGAAGTAGGTACTTTTCCTTTCAGGTACTTAGGCATCCCAATTCACTTTAAAAAGTTGAGGAATAGTGATTGGAAAGTGGTAGAAGATAGAATTGAGAGAAAACTTAGTAGTTGGAAAGGAAAAAAATTGTCTGTAGGGGGACGGTTAGTACTTATTAACTCGGTACTCAGCAGTCTGCCAATGTTTATGTTTTCTTTTTTTGAAGTTCCTAGACAAGTTCTCAAACGACTTGACTTTTATCGGTCTAGATTCTTCTAGCAGGGCGATAATCATAAACGTAAGTATAGGCTTGTTAAATGGAGTTTAGTTTGTTCGCCCAAAGAGCATGGCGGTCTTGGTGTTCAGAACCTAGACGCAAAAAATAAAAACTTGCTTGGGAAATGGTTATTTAAATTGCTTAATGAAGAAGGGGTTTGGCAATCTTTGCTAACAAGAAAGTATTTGGGTGACAAGAGTCTTTCGCAGGTGGTTAATAAATCTAGGACTTCCCATTTTTGGTCGGGTCTTATGAAAATTAAAGATCAATTTCTTCGCTTTGGGTCCTTCCAGGTTCAAAATGGGATGCAAACTAGGTTTTGGGAAGATATTTGGGTAGGGGACTCTCCGTTGAAAAGACAATACACTACGCTTTATAATGTGGTAAGGCGAAAGGATGTTACTGTGGCAACTATTATGAGATCGACCCCTTTAAATATTTCCTTTCGAAGACCTATTATTGGATCCAAGTTACTTGCTTGGAATGAATTAATTTTGAGAATTGTTAATTTACAGTTAAGCTCTCAAAAGGACATCTTTAAGTGGAATTTAAATAGATTTGGATTATTTACGGTCAAGTCTTTCTATGGGGCACTTATTAACAATTTTCAAGTCCCTATTAGGAATTTATTTTGGCTAATTAAAATTCCCTTAAAAGTGCAAATTTTCCTTTGGTATCTTAAAAGAGGAGTTGTTTTAACTAAAGATAACCTACTTAAACGAAATTGGAGGGGAAACAAGCAGTGTTGTTTCTGTATTAAAGATGAAACAATTCAAAGATCTTTTTATTGATGTCGATTGCACGCCTTGCACAGTGGGTTGTTCGATGCGTGTTTAATTTAACCCCCCTGTGAGCATAGCAAACATGTTCGGGAATTGGTTAGCCGGCATTCCAACTAATTTAAAGTCACAACTCCTGGTGGGAGCGAGTGTCTTATGTTGGTCTATTTGGTGTTGTCGGAACGATGTTGTTTTTAACAAAAAGATGATCACTAATCCTTTGCAGGCTATCTTCTTGTGTGGATTCTGATTGCGTGCTTGGGTAAATTTACAAAAATCTGCCCAGAATGAGTATATGGTGGATGGAAGCCTAAGATTGGAGTTTGTAGCAAAGCAACTCCTCAACTCTAATAGGTGGCGGCTCAGTCACCGGATTGGCAAATGATCATTTATTTCTCAATTGTCTGTTTATGATTGTAAGGTTTCTAGCCAATATTAGCAACTTTGGTTATGTTGATACTTCTGTCCTTTTAATAAATGGGCTATGTGTATCTTTCATGCAGAGACCGGGAGAGAGTTTTTCTCTTCCATTATCTAAAAAATTTCTCTTGGTTCCCAACAACCGCTCTCTGCCACACTGTGAGATATTGGTTCCAACATCACATATCACTGCGCGCAACGATAATTATCACCTCCAATCATGGGAACACATGTTACATGAATATGAACACTCCCCTCCCCCTACACCATGATTCACATAGAGGCGTAGTTGTTTCATTAGGAAAAGAAAGGGTTCTTTGGTTTCCTGCCCACGAGATCCAATTCTGACTTACCAAGCTTTCAAAATTATGACCAAATTTGGGCACTACTTGATTTCTCGCTAAAATTTTGGTTAATGTTCCGTTTTCTTTGGTTCTCTTGTTCATTTTTGGATTCAATCTCATTAAAAAAAAACTTGGGGAACTAATTTGGTCGCCAGATTTTGATCGCTCGGAAGTTTGGCTTGGTTTTCGTACGCTTCGTTTGAGCACAAAACCAAAGAGACCCAGAATATCAAAATCTTGGAGGGCCATTCCGCTAAATCCCGTTCCAGAAACGGCGCTCATAAGAAGAAGCCACCGGGCCGCAGCCTCCTCTCCCTCCCTCGCCCTCGGTCATTGCCAAATTCCCACTCCCCTGCCCGCCCTGCCCGAATCCTTCTCGCAGGGATCCCCTTTCCCCTGCCCGCCCTGCCCCGACACCCCACCCTTCTTCACACTCTTCCTTCCTTGCTCCTCCGTCCCACTCGCTGCGCCTAGCCCCCCATGCCCGCCTCCGCGCTCGCCGGAGGCCGCGCGCTGCGGCTTCCAGCCCCGCCGCGCTGAGGAGCGAGTCGGTCGGTGGGGGCGCTGTTTTCTGAAGGTGTGCGTCGGTTGAGCTGCGGGGGTGGTGGTGGGCGGGTTTGCGGAGATGGGGAAGGTGGGGAAGCGGTGCGGGGAGGAGGGGAGGCGGCGGAGGGGGAAGGAGGCGGCGATGGAGGAGGAGGACGCGGCGCCGGCGATGGGGTGCTGGATCCGCCTCCCGAGCCTGGGCGGCGGCTGCATGTCGTCGCGCTCCAAGGTCGACTCCTCTACCAGCGGCGCCAGCGCACGCGGCGGCGGTAAAAATGCTCTCTCACTCACTCCCTCTCCTCCGTCGCTTGTACTCCCCTGTCTGCTCTGTCGGCTGTCGCTCCCGCCTGTGCCTTCGTGCGGGTGCATGCTTGCCTCGGTGTACGCTTGCTAGCTTGCGTGTATGTGTCTCCGCATGGGCGCTTGGGTGCACGGGTGCGAGGGAATTGTGCTTTGAGCGCTTGAGATGGCGGAAGAATGTTTTTTCCTTCCATTTTTTTGGGGATTAAGTTGATGGTGACGGGAGCATTGTATGATGAAATTGGATGTGTGCTGGTGTGCTCTGAGGTCTCTGGTGGGTGTCAGGACTTAATAGTGTGAGTTGGATAAAGTGGTTGGTGTGGAGTGGGGTGGCATGGGATGGGATGGTTCTGTTTCATTCACGTACGGTGGTAGATGAGTTCATGTGAGCTGCGTGCTGTGCTGTTGTCTATGAGTTGTAGGGTTGGCATCCTTCCATTGATGTGCATTGGTGTGTGCTTGCACTCGTGGGAGTAATTTTTTAGCTTGCTGGTGATAGGGGATTCTGTTGTGATTGAAGTAGGAGTAGCTTGGGTAAAATGTAGGGTGACGGTTTGGTTGCTTCGAGACGGGTGGTGGTTGCCTGGTTGGTGGGAGCAGGAGGGGTGCCCAAATATGGTTAGATTCTATACTTGGCCGTTTTCGGTTCGTGTGTTTGTAGATGCGTAGAATTGATTGATGTGTGGATGCGTGGCGATATGCATATTTGGCTGTAATTAAGTAGATAAGGCACCATACCTTTTTGGAAGGATTCAACGGTTTCAGCTATAGCTGTGCACACTTCGAATATGGATGCGTAGAATTGATTGATGTGTGGGTGCGTGACGATATGCATATTTGGCTGTAATTAAGTAGATAAGGCACCATATTTTTTGGAAGGATTCAACGGTTTCAGCTATAGTTGTGCACACTTCGAATATGGATGCGTAGAATTGATTGATGTGTGGATGCGTGGCGATATACACATTTGGCTGTAATTAAGTAGATAAGGCGCCATATTTTTTGGAAGGATTCAACGGTTTCGGTTATAGTTGTGCACACTTTGAATATGGACAAGCAAATACGTTGGTGTGGAGTGTCCAGTGAAACACTCAAGCGGGAAACTCTTTCTAGTTATGGACAAACACTAAAATACAAAAAGTGCTTGCATTGGTTGGTTGGTCATAAGCTTAGTACTGAGTCACTTCAAATTGCATCTCATGGTGTGTTTGCAGAATATGCATTCTAAACACCGGACTTAACTTTACATGATAGTTTAATACTCCAATGAGCAATGTGAAAAGGATGGAGCTTTGGTTGAAGATGACATGCACGTACAGCTCTATTAGAGTAAATGAATAATTATTTTCCATCTTGTTGTCCATGAATGTGTTAAGTTTTCAATGGAGTTTTCTTTCTTTTTAAGCCTGCATACCCGCATAGCTTTTATATTTTAGAAGCTGACTTGTCTATTACTGCAATTTTTCCATTGCTCAGGGACCAAAATTGGAAAAGTGTATCACGCCATGAACTAGTTGCCTTTGTTGGGAAAGACCAAAGGAAACCTGAGATGCTGTTTTCTTAGAAAGCAATTTGCATTGTGTTATTCTACCTTTTGGCATAAGAAATTTACATGTTTTTATAAGAAAAGGGTTGTACCTCATGTTTGGTTTTTCAAGTGCACTTCCAATTTTATTAAGTTGAATTGCACCTAAAAGAGTTCCATTTGTTTAAAATGTACAACTTAATTATGTTGGAAATACATTTGGAACCCTATCGACGGCAGTTATGCCTATGAAATCATCGTATCCAAGTTGAGGATAAACTCCAGACATGTCTTGGTGTTTGATGAAGAATTATTCCAATTCATTGGATTTACACATTGACATGGAATGAACTGCTCCCAGATTTACTTGTTTATTAAAAAAATAGAATGGATAGTCCTGTTCATTGCCTTTCAAACTATGGAATCATCATATCTAACTTGAGGATAAACTCCAGATGTGTCTTGGTGTTTGGTGCAGAATTATGCAATGAACTCCCAGATTTACTTGTTTGTTGGAAAAAGTAGAATCGATAGTCCTGTTTGTTGTTACTGTTTGGAGTCAGTCTTTACTGTTCATTTTTTATATGAGAGAAGTTCGCCATTCTTGTTGTTTGTTGTCATAAGAATATCTGCTATCACGTTAGACAAATGGTTCCCAGCTTGTGATCTTTTGCTGAGACATAAGAATATGCTCTTATTTCTCTCAAGCTATACTAACTACTAAGTTCATCAGCATTGTCATTTGAATTATGTCAGGAATTTATTACCTAACGGATACTATATCTACATGTGCAGAAAGCAAACCAGCAAATGATGGTTGTCAGGATCAACAAGTTCCACCAACAGCCTCTGGTTCCACAACAACCAGTAACACTGGAAGTATCTCGCCTTCTTCGATAGTTGGAGAGGACCTTAAACTGTCTTTCCAACTCCGAAGATTCACATTCAATGAACTTAAGTGTGCCACCAGGAACTTCCGACCTGAGAGTCTTCTTGGTGAGGGAGGTTTTGGTTGTGTCTTTAAAGGGTGGATTGAGGAGAATGGAACTGCCCCTGTAAAACCTGGCACAGGATTAACCGTTGCTGTCAAGACGCTAAACCATGATGGTCTGCAGGGGCATAAAGAGTGGGTGGTATGTAGACTTTCTTTGGTATGTTTCAGTTTTCTTTTAATGCTTCATTAAGCCAACTATCATTATGTTCTCAGGCAGAAGTTGATTTTCTTGGAAACCTTCAACATCCACACCTAGTGAAATTGGTTGGTTACTGCATTGAAGATGACCAAAGGTTGCTAGTATATGAGTTTATGCCCCGTGGAAGTTTGGAGAACCATCTTTTCAGGAGTAAGTGTCCTTTTTTTCAATTTTATTCAATATCTGTTGCTGACTGTTAGAATTTTTTAATGGATGTTAGTATTTTAAATGACCAGTGGTTTATATGTAATAATCTTTTTTGTACTTTGTCTTAGGGATTTAGTTACCAACCTTGTTGTATTGTGTTCTTGAACTTCCGACAGCTTGGTATTTAAGAGTTCATTAGGGAGTACTAGGTCTTGTGTGGTTTCTCACCTAATGGTTTATTATAATTTCTAACTGTCATTAAGGGGTTTAGGTGGTCTTAGCTACTTAGCTTACATGTTCTCACTTTCCCATTATTAGCATTTCTTCATTATTAACTGAATGACTTGAGTGCAACTCATTGGCCTTTATTCCGTACTTACTGATTGTCCCCTCCTCCTAACATTGTACTTGCTGCCATTGATAAGAACATGCTAGATTTGAGCCAATTGGATTTTTTTTTGGTTTTATTATATCTCTATTCTGAAGTGTCTAATATTCATCCGATAACTGTTTTGGATAATTGTATTAAATAGGGTCGTTGCCTCTCCCATGGGCAATCAGAATGAAAATTGCACTGGGTGCTGCAAAAGGTCTTGCTTTTCTTCATGAAGAAGCTGAAAGACCAGTGATCTATCGGGATTTCAAAACTTCCAATATTCTTTTAGATGCGGTATGCAACTATATTCAAAACACAGACTATATTCATTCAGAGTATTACACTTGCTTATTTCTTAAACAAATATTTCCAGGACTACAACGCAAAACTCTCTGATTTTGGACTTGCTAAAGATGGTCCTGAGGGTGATAAGACACATGTATCTACTCGCGTCATGGGAACATACGGATATGCAGCTCCTGAGTATGTAATGACAGGTGAGTTGATCATTAGTTGTCCTGCTGTCCTGCTTGAGTAAATTTGAAGTTTGCATCATGCTGCTCAACCTATCTTCAAACTTGCAGTAAATCTTTCATGGTGTTGTCCTTATTAGGTGTTCTCTAAAAATGTCTGTTGCACCTATATGCTAATCTTGTAAAATTCAATTGATTCTAGATAGACTGAATTTGCTACGTACTTAACCTACCAATGGTGCATTATGTTTCGTTTGACAGTTAGGTTGTTAGGCTTGGAACATACTTATAGTGATTTGACATAAAGGTGAAATCTGTGTACAACGAATGTGTGTGCAGTGTTTTATTAGGGTCTGCACCTTTTTTGATCACTTAACATTTATCTGGATGCTATCATAGCACACCATCTTAGTTTTACGTGATTATAGATATTTAAGGCACTCCGTGTGCTGCTGTGGGTTGTGCACTAGATGTTCTTCCGAGTTTGTTTCTCTGAGGTAGTCTGAAAGATTACCATACTTGCCCATTTTGATTATGAACTTCAAATTGGAATCTGTTGAGTTATCTGAGCTGAATGAATATTCCCATAGGCGATATAATTGGACATAAGTTGCCATTTATTCCCTTGTTTGAGAAGCCTATTGAATTCACTTCGTATTCCCTACTTATAGTTCATTTCTTGTGCAGGTCACCTGACATCAAAGAGCGATGTATATAGCTTTGGAGTGGTGCTACTAGAGATGATGACAGGCAGAAGGTCAATGGACAAGAACAGACCAAATGGGGAGCACAACCTGGTTGAATGGGCGCGTCCTTATCTTGGAGAAAGACGTCGATTCTATAGGCTTGTTGATCCCCGTCTAGAGGGAAATTTCTCCATAAAAGGCGCCCAGAAGACGGCTCAGCTGGCTCATGCCTGCCTCAGCCGGGATCCCAAGGCTAGGCCTCTCATGAGCCAAGTGGTGGAAGTCCTCAAGCCTCTCCTGAACCTCAAAGACATGGCCAGCTCCTCTTACTTCTTCCAGTCCATGCAGCAGGAGCGTGCGGCAAGCCTTGCCAACCCAAATGGTAGTCAAAGCATGAAGGCACAGAGCACCTTTGTGCGGAACGGGCAGCAGCCAATGAGGAGCCTCTCATATGGCCCGCACGCTTCTCCGTACCGCCAATCGCCAAGGCCCAACGGCAAACCGCATTGAGACTCATGGTGCTCACCTGTTCACCATGATCGATTCAAGATTGAGCTTTCATCCAAAACTGGTGGATAAATGGGGCGCTTACCTACCATGGCACTGGAGCACCCTGTGTCGCTTATAAAGCCACCCTCAAGGATATGATTAGAATTGCGCAGAACGCCTGCGATGTGAAATTTC
The DNA here is from genome assembly GCA_036346405.1 of Phyllostachys edulis. Taxonomy (NCBI): domain Eukaryota; kingdom Viridiplantae; phylum Streptophyta; class Magnoliopsida; order Poales; family Poaceae; genus Phyllostachys; species Phyllostachys edulis. The sequence goes on from CM070545.1 coordinate 74,209,904, forward strand.
TTCTTGTCGATTAGTTTTCTAGCTGTCTCTATATTTACAACTCCAGCTACCTTGACTTGAGAGGGGGGAATTAAACAGGGTTGTCTCTCTTCTGAACAATGGTCAGATAGATGCTTAGAGATGCATCTTCCTTGCTGGAGAACCATGGATAGGGGGAGAGGGGAGAGCCTGTGCATGTGTGGCTGGCTCTCTGGTCTGGTCTCATACTCAGAATGTCGGTCGCCTTGTAATTAATTGCCATGTGGAAAAAGCAAAAAAGGGCAAAATTGATCAGAGACCGTCGTCGCCGTCGCTATCATCATTCCATAATGCTCGAGGGCAGCAGCTCAGTTAAGGCGCATGTGCCATTGATGGGGTGACAGAGCTCGCTTTCAGGTAGGGGTACATTTTGCCAGATCATAAAATTCATAATCATGCATGGTTATAGCTCGCACGTGCCGTTACCCCTGGCATATTTACAATCCGTTTCGCTTGATATTTTTCATGTTACCACTGCGTTGTTTCCCTTTTCGGGTGGGTCATTCTCAGCAACCTGGTAACTAACTGATGCGACTAATGGAAGGTGCGTCCGCTGTCTCGTAAGACTGGTACGATAGTACCGGTGCATGGTACAGTACTATCTCAGGTCGCGTAGCTCATCTAGTAAGAGGCATCCGTTTCTTCTTTGGTCGAGGTCCAGGTTACATTGTGTATTCGTGTTGTGGCGAAGGCGTCGGGTAATTTTTTTTTGTTATCATATTATATTCAGAGTTTGCTAACACTGATTTTTTTTACGTTAGCTTATTTTTAAACGGTGATCCTACCGTCCAAAAAATCTGGAGCCTTCCTCCTACCATTCGTTTCACTCGATAGCTCATCTCCTCTGTTCTCCAAGCTCTACTCTCTTCCTCCTCCAATCCCACGCAATTCTCATCTCCTCCTTCCTTGGTGACTCACCGGCAGGTAGAGCCCAGTGTAGGAGCATCTCTCTCTCCACACACACCCCTAATCCTCACGTCCATCAAAAGAACAAGACACAATAAATCTAGATAGAGCGTTGTCTGACCTACGAGTTGCTCCTCCTGAGCTTTCTCTACTTGTTCTACTTGGCAGTGACGATGTCCTTAGGAAGTGCCCCTGGTTTCTATGATTTGGCCACTTGGCTGTGCCTAAAGAGAGGATTGAGATGTACTTGCCGGACTTCTCCCTTCCCTCACTAGGCCATCGAGGAGAGAGGGTGGTGCCTAAGTGCGTTGGACGGCGGTCGAAGGAGCATTGGAGAGGCGGATGTGTGCTATGGCAAACAAAGGGGTTTCCAATGAGGCGTTGGGATGAGCAGAGGGCTAGCGACGAAGCATTGGACTGCTTTCCACTCCGCCACATTTTCGATAATCAGCAACAAGCACCAGGCTGGCTGTCGCTTCCTCTGACAAGAATGAAAAGTTACAATAGATTATTTGAGTTGTTGGAACTATTTTTTCCCAATGTTGGAATGATCATTTCTAAAGTTTTTCATGGATTTTCAATTTGTTGCAAATGTTTTTTTTACGATTGCTGCATTTACATTTACATAATGTTGCAAGTTTTGTACCAAAGATTTCATTGTCTTTCTTGATGGTGTCTTCTATTTTTGCATTGTTGCACTCCTTGATTAATTTGCTGCACTTTTTTTTTTATCATCCGATCTTTTATTGCAATCTTATGTTTTTTGTTTCGGATTGTCGATGATCCACCAATTCGAGGTGGAGCTCTCATGAGGAGATGGTGGATGCTGCAAGGATGAAGATGATGTTATGAATATTGTGTGTATATTGAAGAGGCCCAATAGGCAATATATATAGGATGTACAAGGGTGCATGCCATATACAGATAAGGCAATACAAAAGACAGATAAAGAAATATAAAAGAGTCCGTATTCTAACACCCCCCTCAAATGCAAGGCGTATGCAATAGCGTTGCATTTGGAAATGGTTGACACTAAAATATGGAAAATCCGAAGTCTAGGTCTTGATAATGTCGTCGGAGCATGCAGCTCTTAAAAAATATGCCGAGTATCAAAAGATCTCCTCCCATCCGGGGTCGTACAACAGCCCATAAAGCACAAGGTGCAGGGGCTGAGAAAGTTGACCGCGTCAACACGACGAAGAAGATGAATGAAATCGACATTAATAGAGTGAGCTGTCAAATCAAGCCGAATAGGAATAGGTGGAAGTATGACAGCGTAGATCGAAGCCCAAGACAATGGCGCTAAAGAAGCGGCATGCCTTAGAAGCTTCTGGGCGTTAAGAAAGCGGTGGCATCATAACGACTTCTACGATCTGCACACGGCTCGGAAAGAAGAGCGGGAGCGGCGGCTGCTGTCATGCATAAGGTAATTTCTATGCTTCTATGAATGACAATAAATTTATGGACTCGTATGGCTTAGACGAACTCAAAGATTGAGTTGTATGGACTTGGATGGACGCAACGGAAGAAAATGACAAAAAACCCTAAAGATAACTAGCAGCAGCAGCAGCAAAATATTGCTCCTCATCCAATCAGCAAGTACTAGTGAGCCCACCCAGCTTGTAGCAACAGCAACAGTGCAATGCCATCAGCAGCCCAAACAAAATCACGGCCCAGCCCCCTGTCCACCGACAGAAACAGCAGCAGACCCAATCTGGATGGAGAAGGCGCCGACGACTAGTCGGACAAGATCGAGCTCAGATTGGGGCTCTCGCTGGACGACGGATTCGACACAGACCGGTCCCCGGAGGCCAAGCGGCCGTGGCTGGCGCGCTCGTCGTCGATCCCGTCCATCTGCTCGGTGTCTGTCGGCGATGGCGACCCCTCCCCGCTCCGTTCGCTGCCGGCTGCCAAGCGACGTTTCGCCGCCCACGGAGACCGAGGAGGAGCGGTGGCACCGGCGGGGAGATGTAGAGTCAAGGCGCATGGAGGCCCGGTGGAAGCGGCTCGAGCGAAGGAGTTCGATGGGCTCCTCCTCCTCGGGGTTGGGCAAGCTGGGCAGGAGGACGGCGGTGACGTATTGCGGGTTCCGGTGAGGAGGTCGATTGATCGCAGGGAGCATCAACTCGCTAACGCAAGAAGAGGAGGTGCAGCTCGTGGCAAGACGAGGAAGATCCGCCGCGAGAGCATGGCGCCGATGAGAGGTCGCCCGGGAGCGAGAAGCTCCTCTGGGCGTGGGCAACGTGGAGACGAACGTCGGCTAGGAGGCAGCGGTGGTAAGAAATCCTAACCCTAACCTTTGCTCTGATACCATGTTATGAATATTGTGTGTATATTGAAGAGGAGGTATGTACAAGGGTGCATGCCATACACAGATAAGGCAATACAAAAGACATATAAGGAAATATAAAAGAGTCCATATTCTAACACCTATTCTAACAGATGACATCCATGAGAGAGCAAGGATGAAATAGGGGGACATTGTTGCAATTGTTGCGCCAACAGTTGTTGTTATTGTTGTTGTCAAAATGACAGTGTTGTTGAGCAATGGGAAGAGGTATCAGATGGCTAGGATGCCTCGCATGAAGTGAATCGAATGGCGACCGAAGTGTACAACGCCCGGATTATTTACAAGTCATGTACAAGAATCCTTTACAAGCATAAGTTACAAGAGTTCGTTACAAGCAGAAATAAGACAATAATACAATACCTGAATTAATTACAAGAATTTTTACAACAGATCAGTACATATATTACAACCTTGACTACATTACAGAAGATAAGAATAAAGTATTGCATTGCATGTCGCAGAAGCCCTCCTTGCAAGCTTGTGCATATATCGCCAACCCATTGTTGATGGCAAGATTTGGCATCTATATTGGTCATTGCAGTGCTGATTGGCTTAACGATAAGAACTTAAAGCTGTTGCTGATTCAACTTAAAGATGTGTCAATTATAGAAAGTTTGGAGATCAAATGGCATAGCCGAATCATATCTGTAAGTCTTGTTCGGTTTGAATTAGGAGTCTTGATCTCTTACGGTTAAGACCTGCCGCCCTTTAAATAGAAGAGGGTCATGGCCGATTGGAAGAGAACCAATCGATCAATACAATTTGCATCCACTATTTTTCTACCGTAGCTTCCCTATAGTCCTGCTCTCTCTTCGATCTCTCTTTGTTTTCTTCTTCCTGGCCGGGTTCCAGAACCTAGCTAGGGCACCGTCGCCGCCCAACACCACGATTAGCTCTGCCTAGGTGTTGTGCGTTGTGGTTCTTGGCCAAGTTGAACCCTAACGTCGCCTGAGTTTGGCTTTGCTGTTATCCATCCAAGGACGCCGGTTGGTTTCTTTCGCGCAAGGAAGGAGCACGTTGTCGTTTTTTGTCAGTAATCGCCCCGCATCGAAGCAAGCTATTGTGCACAAGGGAATCAACAAGGGACAACAAAGCTTCGCCAAGACTGCCCAAGGCGGATTGAATCAAGTTCGAGCCGTCTTTCAAGTATTTTTTACACGAATTTGTAAGTTGTGTGTTGGTGCTTCTTCGCGTCATATTTTTGTGCCAACACATTTTGGCAACTCCGCTGGGGAAATCGATCTATTCCCTAGCCATGATGAACGGATCCGAAGTCGACCCCAATAACGTCATTGTGCCCGCCATTGAGGAGCTAGATGAGGAGGCACAATGAAAATACGAGAAGCACAAGATGGATTTCGACAGGGCGTTTGCTTCTCGTTACCAAAAGACGAGACATGGCGTCATTAGGAAAGGAGGAGAGTTCACACCTGTCTACACCAAGCCCGAGGTAACTCCCACTATGAGTAACACATCTCTTACTGAAGAGCAAGTTGCTTTGATGATTGATCAACAAGTAGGTGCTTATGTATCTAATACCTTGGATAGGTTGCTATCTAGTCGTCTTAAAGCTATGGGTCTTGAAGTGCAAAGTGAAAAAGATTTGAAACAACCCATTTTGCCTCATGCTAATGCTTCCAATGTTAGCAATGATAGCAGCGTTCAGCATGGCTCCTTGCTTGTTAACGCATCGGTAGCAGGTACACCATCTAAAGTTATACTGCAGGGTGTGCCGGTACAACATATACATAGCCGAACTAAAGCATTAAGTTCGGTTGGTCACAGTGCATCACCACATGCTATTCCAAATACTGCTATACCCGAATCTGCAGCCCCTATGCCTTCATCGTATGCAAATGCTAATATGGTCAATTCAGGTGCGCCTAATGTTGGCAATTACACTAGTATGGGAGAAAATTCAGCAAAATTGGAAACACCTTTGTACCGCACTGTAGCATACAGTATACCTCTCGTGCCATCTCAAGGTTCCGGCATTCCATATGATCCACTACCTGCTAGTAATTTCAATAGTTCTCCGCAACGTATAACATATGCACAGCCGAACCATACTACATATGCCTATGAGACACCACAACCCAATGTTTTTAGGCCACAACAACCGGTTGATGTGACACCCACTCGGCCTACAACCGAGCCATATATGGGGCCTGAAAATGTTAGAGAGCAAGTGGTTAATGTTTTGATAGAACAGTTCGGGGTAGAGCCCAAAGGTAGAGCACGTGTGTATCAAAGACCATACCCCTATTTCTATGATAATGTTCAGTATCCCAGAGGGTTTAGAGTGCCTAAATTTATTAAGTTCACTGGAGATGATTGTAGAACCACTTTAGAGCATGTTGGTCAATTTATTTTGTAGTGTGGTGAAGCTAGTGCTAGCGATGCATTAAAACTGAGATTGTTTCCTTTATCATTGTCTGGCCCTGCATTTACTTGGTTTACTTCTATGGCACCTAATTCTATTTATACGTAGTCTCAATTAGAGCAAAAATTCCATGAGTATTTTTATACTGAGGATACTGAGCTTAGATTGTCGCATTTAACATCGGTTAAACAAAAACACAATGAGCCTGTTGCTGATTATATTCGAAGGTTTAGAGATACAAGGAACCGATGTTTTAATTTGACAATTTCTGATAGAGACTTGGCCTATCTAGCTTATTTTGGTTTACTTTCTCACTTAAAAGAAAAGCTAGAGAATCATGATTTCCTAGATGTTAGTCAAGTGTTACAAAAAGCTCTGGCTCAAGAAAGCCATGCTAAGGAGTCTAGGAGTTTTCAGAAGTTTCATGACAAAAATAGAATTGATCATCCCGTTGTTAATCTACTTGATCATGACTCCGAATCATTGGACGATGATAGTGTAGATATGTGTGTGGCCGAATGGGCTTGGTCTTCAAAATCTAAACCATTCGTTTGCTCAGCTTTAAAGCCGGTTCCACAAAAGAATTGGCAAGAAGAAATTAAGTACACTTTTGATGTCGCTAAATGTGATAGAATCTTTTATTATTTGCTACAAGAGAAACAAATTAGATTGCTTGACTATCATGTTATACCACCACCTGAAGAATTAAAAAGGCGTGCATATTGTAAATGGCATAATTCTTATTCTCATGCCACTAATGATTGCAATGTTTTTCGTCGACAAGTTCAATCGGCCATTAATGAAGGATGATTGAAATTTGCTGAAAGTCCGAAAATGCAGCTAGACCACAATCTCTTTCCTGTTAATGTGATTGATTTTGAGAACAAGAAAGTGCTTGTTCGGCCATCTTGGCTCGAATCTACAAAAGGCAAGAATGTGGTGGTAGATGAGAGGGGCACAAGAACATCGAATTCTGGGGCTATGCGAAGTGTTAGGCCAAAGATGATCAAACTGAAAAGCCCGGAAATTGATCATTGGAAGGTTAATGAAGGTAGAAGCAAGACCATCAAAAGAGTTGAAAGGCCGAAGCCCACATTTAAGGAGCTTCTGGCTAAGTATGAGGATAGCAAGGTCGGCCGAAACGATGCTAGTCGGCCCAATAATTTTAAGCAACAAAGATCACCTACAAAGCAAAAGTTTGATGGTCGGGATCGTCGTCGGGAGGACTTCCGTGTAGCAGCGCCGTATCCTCCTTTTGGGCCGCCAATGCCCATCCCATGGGGTCCTCCGCCTGTTGGTTTTCCTCCTTGTCCACCGTGGGGCTAGTGTGGTCCGTGGGTGCCGCCTCCAATGCCTTTTGGACTATTTCATCCGGGGTGGACAGCACCAAGAAGGCATGTGTTTGATAGGTTATCACATCCTAATAATGACCGTTTTGATCAAAGAAATCAGTCTTATGATGGGAGAGATAATAAAGTGGTGAAGAAGGTGTATTGTGTGAAGAATGATGGTAATTTAGGTGAAAGGTTAGGTCTGAATTCAAAGGAAAAAGAGCCGATTATCGAGAAGGAAGGGGAGCAAAAACGGTCGGCTATCGTTGTTTCAAGTATTAGCAATGGGAAGTACACGGCAGCAGCGGCAGTACATGGTTCGGATACGAGCAGTAGCACGTCTACAACAGCCATGAACAGTACCATAGCTATAGTGCCCGTGGACATCAGTTCGGCTACAATTGCAGCTACAGTAGTGGCCGAGCAAACCACATCACGTGCTGATTTTGAAGCGCCAGAAATAGTGGGGAAAGTTAAAGAAAAAACATCTTTGCTGCCTGGGACAAAGCCACAGCCCTGTTGGTGTCCTCTCGGTCTTTCTCATTCACAAAAGAGAAGGTTGCAGTGGCTGCGCATGCAAGAACTTAGAGAGGCTAGAGCAGAGAAGTTGAGAGACGAAATATTTAACGAAGTAAAACCTATGGTGCCTGTCCAAAGAGAGTGGAAGGTAAAGTCAGTTGAAACACCAGTTTATGTACCTAGTGATGATGAGGATGATTTGCTGGATTATGAGGGGTCTCCGGTGATTAAAGATGATACTCCGCCTCATGAAGGTATGAATATTAATATGGTGTTTACATTGCCTTCGGAGTTTTGGGTTGCTAGTGAGGAGGTTGCCCAGTTATGTCTTGGCCCTAAAGAAGCAATTTTTGAGAAGCCCGAGGAATCGAGCCGACATTTGAAACCATTATATGTTAGAGGGCATATCAATGGTAGGCCGATTTCTAGGATGTTAGTTGATGGTGGGGCTGCCGTGAACTTGATGCCGTATTCAGTTTTCAAGAAATTGGGGCGAGAGGACAACGAGCTTATGAAGACTAATTTGATGCTTAATGGTTTCATGGGTGAGTCTACGGAGGCCAAGGGTGTCATCTCTATGGAACTTACTGTTGGGAGCAAGACCCTACCTACGGCCTTCTTCGTCGTCGACGTGTAGGGTAATTATAGTATTTTATTGGGTCGTGATTGGATACATACAAATCGCTGCGTTCCTTCTACCCTGCATCAAACTTTAATACAATGGATCGATGATGATATAGAAGTGATTCAAGCAGACACATCGACTTATGTTGCTTGGGCCGATGCTTCAGCTGATTGGCAGCATGGTGATGTTCAGTGTTTGACGGGTCTAGATATTTCTAGTTATGATTATCTTAGTGTTACTAAGGATGGTTTTGTACCCGTGTCTGTAGAGCCGGCCTCCGCAGCTCGGCTTAGTAATACGATGTTATAAATGAGTAAAGAAAATAGTTTAGAATGGTTGCAACAACGTACAGAGCAATATCAGTCAAACAAGAACGATATTTATGAAGCTATTGATGATTTTGATGAAGTAGAAAAGTTAGGACAAGATTTCTCGTCGGCTGACCCATTAGAGGAGGTTGATATAGGCGATGGGACTATTCCTAGGCCGACGTTTGTTAAAAAAAAATCTGCTGAATATAAGAGTAAAGTGATAAAATTCCTTAGAGAGTATGTTGATCGCTTTGCTTGGGAGTATCATGAGATGCCAGGACTCAGCCGAGAATTAGTTGAGCATCGATTGCCTATTAAATCTGGTTTTAGGCCTTATAAGCAGCCACCTAGAAGATTTAATCCTAATATGTATGATCGGATCAAAAAAGAAATAGGCCGATTGTTGAAGGCTAGTTTTATTAGGCCATGTAGGTATGCTGAATGGATTTCTAACATTGTCCCGGTTGAGAAGAAAAATACTGGTAAGTTGAGAGTATGCATTGATTTTAGAGATTTAAATAAAGCTACTCCTAAATATGAATATCCTATGCCTGTAGTCAACATGCTAATTAATGATGCTTCAGGACATAGAGTAATTAGTTTCTTAGATGGTAATACTGGTTATAATCAAATTTTTATGGCCAAAGAGGATATGTCTAAAACGGCCTTTCGATGTCTCGGTTTTGTTGGTTTATTTGAGTGGGTTGTTATGACTTTTGGTTTAAAGAATGCCGATGCTACTTATCAGAGGGCTATGCACTTAATTTTTTATGATCTACTTGGTGTTATCTTAGAGGTATACATTGATGACATAGTTGTTAAATTAGATGGTATGGATCATCACTTAACCGATTTATGTCTAGCCTTTGAACGAATGTGTTGGTATGGTTTGAAGATGAACCCACTCAAATGTGCTTTTGGTGCGTCGGCTGATAAATTCTTAGGATTTATAATACATGAGAGAGGCATAGAAGTAGATCCTAGCAAAATAGAGACTATTAAGAAAATAGAGGCGCCACAGTGTAAAAAGGGATATGCAAAAGTTCCTAGGAAAAGTAAATTATTTGAGGAGGTTTATATCTAATTTGTCTAGTAAAGTTAGTGTATTCACTCCTATACTTCGGTTAAAGAAAGAGACTGAATTTACTTGGGGGGGGGGGCAGAACAGCAACAGACATTTGAGGAAATTAAAAGGTATTTGTCTACACCTCCTGTGTTGAGGGCGCCTAAAGTCGGGATGCCGTTTTGGCTATATATTACTGCAGAAGAAAGTGTCATTGGCGCTGTTTTGACACAAGTAAAAAAAATGGAAAGGAATATGTGATTACTTACTTGAGACGGCGTCTCCTGGGAGCTGAAACGAGGTATGTATTTATTGAAAAATTATGTTTATCCTTGTATTATGCTTGTACCAAGTTGAGACATTATTTTCTATCTAGTACTTGTGTAGTGGCATGTCAGACCGATGTTATCAAATATATGTTGCAAGGGCCAATTTTAAGTGGTTGAATCGGAAAGTGGGCTTATGCATTAATAGAGTATGATTTGGCTTATGAATCTTTGAAATCTATGAAAGGCCAGATTGTAGCTAATTTCATTGTTGATCATAGGATTGATAATGATATAGAGTTGGTTGATTATTTATCTGTACGTCCATGGAATCTGTATTTTGATGGCTTGGTTTGTAGAGAAGGACAAGGTATTGGTATTGTTTTAGTTTCACCTGGAGGCATCATTTTTGAAACATCGGTCCGTTTAGAATATTTTTGTACTAATAATCAGGCCGAGTATGAAGCTCTTTTGTTAGGATTGCAAATTTTAGATTCCATGGGTGTAAAGAACATAAAGGCTTTTGGTGATTCGTTGTTAGTTGTGCAGCAGATTTCTAAAGTTTATCACTGCTTTGATGGATCACTAAATAGCTATTTAGAAAAGTGCTTAGAGGTCATAGCAACTTTGGATGATTTTACTATTAGTCATATATCTAGAGAAGAGAATATTAGAGCAAATGATTTATCACAACAAGCATCTGGTTATCAAGTTAGAAGAGGTAAATTGTTCATGATAGAAAAACTGCTGCTAGAAGGTGCTACAATTTGTATAGCCGAACAGCATGATGGCAGTTCGGATGCTTTGAAAACATCAAGTGTTGCCGAACCTAATGACTAGAGAAAGCCTCTAATTAGTTATTTAGAAAACCCTAGTCAATCTGTTGATAGCAAGCTTCGGCGACAAGCATTAAAGTATACATTGCTTGACGGAGAGTTGTATCGCCGAACTATAGATGGGTTGCTTTTAAAATGTTTAGGTTCGGATCAATCTAAAGTTGCTATGGGTGAGGTGCATGAAGGCATATGTGGTACACATTAGTCGGCCCATAAGATGAAGTGGTTATTAAGAAGAGCTGGTTTTTATTGGCCGACTATGTTGGAGGATTGTTTTAAATATTATAAAGGGTGTGAGTCATGTCAGAAGTTTGGTGATGTGCAATTGACACCTGCTACTATCTTACATCCTATAATTAAACCATGGCCGTTTCGTGGATGGGGTTTAGATTTTATCGGCCAGATACACCCTGCATCTTCTAAAGGTCATCGTTTTGTTTTAGTAGCCACATATTATTTCACTAAGTGGACAGAGGCTGTTCCTCTAAAAAATATGACTCATAAAGATGTAATTAATTTTATTTTGGAACATGTTATTCATAGATTCGGCATACCACATATTTTAACTACTGATCAAGGTTCATCTTTTATGTCTCATCAAGTACATGAGTTTGCCGAATCACTTAGAATCAAGCTCCTTAATTCTTCACTGTATTATGCTCAGGCCAACGGTCAGGCCGAGTCAAGTAATAAAACTTTGATTAAGCTCATTAAGAAAAAGATAGAGGAAAATCCTAAGAGGTGGCATGAAGTGTTATCTGAGGCATTATGAGCTCATCGTATATCTAAGCACAGTGCTACAAAGGTAACACCGTTTGAGTTAGTATATGGGCAAGAGGCTGTTTTACCTGTTGAGGTAAATCTGGGTGCCCTTAGATTGGCCAGGCAAAATGATTTGTCGGCTGTGGATTATCATAACTTGATGATGGATAAGATAGATGAAGTTGCAGATGAGAGGTTAAAAGCTTTGAGGGAGATTGAAAAAGATAAATTGAGGGTAGCCAAGGCCTATAATAAGAAAGTGAAGAAAAAATCGTTTCAAATAGGAGACTTAGTTTGCAAGACGATTTTACCTGTTGGGTCTAAAGATAATAAGTTTGGGAAGTGCTCTCTGAATTGGGAAGGTCCATATAAAGTTGTAGAGGTTGTCCCTGGAAATTCTTATATAGTGCAATGTTTACATGGAGATAGGCTGCCTAAAGCTCTTAATGGCAAGTATTTGAAAAAGTACTATTCGAGTGTTTGGCAGGATGCTTAGGAAGCACACATGGCCGATGGGTTGTTTATCATCATCCTGAGAAACATACACATGGCCAGTGTTTAATCATCGTCCTGAGGAACAACTGAGGATATTGTTTTGTGGCAAACATGTCTGTTTACCAAAAAACCGGGGGTGCATGTGTTGATGGCAAGATTTGGCATCTATATTGGTCATTGCAGTGCTGATTGGCTTAACGATAAGAACTTAAAGCTGTTGCTGATTCAACTTAAAGATGTGCCAGTTATCGAAAGTTTGGAGATCAGATGGCATAGCCGAATCATATCTGTAAGTCTTGTTCGATTTGAACTAGGAGTTCTGATCTCTTACGATTAAGACCTGCCGCTCTTTAAATAGAAGAGGGTCATGGCTGATTGGAAGAGAACCAATCGATCAATACAATTTGCATCTACTATTTTTCTACCGTAGCTTCCTTGTAGTCCTGCTCTCTCTTCGATCTCTCTCTGTTTTCTTCTTCCTGGCCGGGTTCCAGAACCTAGCTAGGGCACCACCGCCGCCCAACACCATGATTAGCTCCACCTAGGTGTTGTGCGCTGTGGTTCTCGGCCAAGTTGAACCCTAATGTCGCCTGGGTTTGGCTTTGCTGTTATCCATCCAAGGACGTCGGCTGGTTTCTTTCGCGCAAGGAAGGAGCACGTCGTCGTTTTGCTGTGCACTGTCCTGCATCGAAGCAAGCTGTTGTGCACAAGGGAATCAACAAGGGACAACAAAGCTTCGACCAGTACTTGTCCAAGGCCAGATTGAATGAAGTTCAGGCCGTGCTGAAGTATTTTTTTACACGAATTTGCAAGTTGTGTGTTGGTGCTTCTTCACGTCATATTTTTGCGCCAACACCCATCAAACCTTTCATCGATCCACATTTCCATCATTCGCCAACAACTTAGAAAACGATTAGCAAACCAAAAGCGTTCAAATAGAATTAGAATAAAGAAGGTTGCCGTCAGTTTGTCCCATAGCCCTTTAGTAGGTCTCATCACCCGACGTTTATTAGAACCCGAAACCCACGTTATATCGACTTACCTGAGTCGCAGAAAATCCGACAAATAGTGATCTTTGGACCAATGAAAAATAGCCAAATAGTATCATGTGAGAGAGATATGGATAAGGGAGGGACAATTTGTGAATGCACAGTACAGGAGAGAGTCCTCAGCCGAAGCCTCCCCCACATAAACACATTCCCACTTCATAGCCAACTCAAAGCATTACAAGGCCCTCTCTTTCCTTTCACAGCCAAAAGGCAACCATGCACACAAAGCAAACCGAGAGCACAAGCTCCCTCACAAAACCACACACAACCAAGCCTCACAAGCAACCCCACTTCCATTTCACCTCACAGCCAAGAACAAAGATTCACAAAGCTTCCCAAGCCAGCAAAGCCAACACAAGCAGCACCCACCTTTGCCATCACCATCCGCAAACCACCCACAGAAAACAATCGAAGGAGGGGAGCAAAGGAGATGGGGAAGACGACGGGGCGAGGACGACATCGGCAACGGCTTTGAACCATCACCGAACACCAGGACCGACGCCAAGACGACGTCAAGAACCAAAAGTACCAAAAGGGAACAAGGAGACCACTACCACCACAGCCAGCACAACCATCGTCGTGACCACTGCCATCACCAAACCGACCAAGTCAAGCCAAGTAACCCACATATGCCTTTCCCCCAATTGGAGTATTGTTTAGGAAGAACAAAGCTAACCTTGCACAGAATATGCCTGCCTCAATAACCACTAACATTAGCAGCCACCAAAACCATCACAGAACCAAGCACCCACCCTAGCAACAACACCTCCACTTTCAGAGAATCGAGGAACCCACCAAGCCACCACCATAACCTCCATACTAGCACAGAACCTCACCAAAGCTTAATGGACTCCCATGCCATCACCAAAGCTCACTGCTAGTTACCATCACACCATACCTAGGAGCAAAGTTTTCCCCGAAAACCCATTGACCATGTGCCATTCGGACTTCAAACCTGCAAAAATAAAATCGGCATAACGAACTAAATCATTAAAGTAAGGGGAACCTGGGGAGGTGTTTCATGAAAGGGCGGTCTTGCAAGGCGAGAATCTTGAGCCAGGATGGATCTGGCTAGCCTAGCCGAGGCGCAGGCGGCGCATGGGAGAGCAATTTGGGCGAGGGCAAAGTAGGGGTCGAGTGGACGGAACCACGAGCGCAGGCGCAGCCGGTGGAGGCGGTGGGCCGGAGGCACTAGGCCGGGCACAGGATAGCCGGGGGCGGCGCAGGAGCCATGCGGCCAAAACCCCAGGAGCAAAGAACCAAGAAAGAGAAAGGAGAAGAAATGAAATAGGGAAGAAGAAACAAAACCAAGAGCCTCTGTCGGCCAAACCAAGTAAAAGAGATAAGGTGGAGAGAGAAATAAGACAAGGAAAGAGAAGAAAAGGAAAATAAAAATATATAGAAAATTTTTATAGAAATTAAAAATAGATAGAGGGAACGTGTACGCATCATACCTGCGAGTTTCGGACGAATCACCCAAAAATTAGATTTATAAACCCCGTACAGATAAATAACAACAGCCAGACCGGGAAGAAAATAAAATAAAAATAAAAATGTTATAAAAATAAAAATAAAAAGGGACAAAACGCACATAGGATACCTGCGACTTTTGGACGAATCGCCAGAAGTGTAGATTTTTAAACCATGTGAGAAGATTTAGCAGTAGACCGACCGATAAAAAAAAGTGGGGAAAAAGGGTAAAATAAATCTAAAACTTTATAAATAAAATCACCGGTAGTACTCACTGATAGAATAATTTGGTGCTTCAGAAATAGTTTAATCGTGATAGAATAATTAAAATAAACAACCCTGAGTCTATTTAGAGAACTAAATAAATGCGTACACAAATAAGTAAAACCAGTTAGGGATATTTGCATTAGTAAAATTGAACAAACATAGTTGCATGCGAGTACGTGTAGTATTTTATTTCCATGCGATAAAACGCGAGTATAGGCGACCACGGTTCTAGAGCCAGTAGACCGTAGAACAACCGTAGTTGGGGAGTGCTAACTTAACTGGGCGGCGGGGGCGGGGGGGGGGTCCAAAAAATGTTAGTAAATTAAAATCCGCTAACGAAAAGAACCAACTGACTAATGTACGCATAATAGCCCCAAAAGCAACTATGTATTTATTTATTATTCGTGTCTGCCATATAAATTACAGAGGACGAACCAACAAGAGTAGCGGATATCGATTTTGTCGACGACGATCTTTTCTACAATTCTGAAGGCAAGCTTATGTCTTGAACATCAATATAGTTATATTAACTGTAAACTGTATATTGTTGTATCATATATGTGCATGCATCAAAACTATATCTCAAAATCAAATCGGATGAATGAGTTAAAGAGAAATAAGAAAGAGATGATGAATGAAATAAGAGATGAGAAAAGAGAATTATTATGGCTGGTAAAGGGGTCCCGGGGTAGGAAAAAGAGATGAGAAAAAGGTGATGATGATGATGAGGCAAGAGGTGGGACCCCATTACATATGGGTAATATATAAGGACCAACAAAACTCTTACTCAGATCAGAGACCGTAACTTAAGCGTCAACCATTTCCCCGTTTCAGCGGGCAGAAAATGCTACCTTTTTATGTAATTATGCCATCCACATCGGGTAAGTAAGTATGTAGGATGAAGAGGCGCTATAGAGCTAAAGTGGTCTGCTGGGGACCGGGGAGTCGTGTCGGGACCCCAGGTCTCCGGACTGGGACCCTCTGTGTATAACTGAACTAGTCCCTGGATCAGTAGCTAGCTCACACAGTGACGTCATCAGTGACAATCATAACCATACAACACAATATTGATGAAGCAGGCAAATTAATATTATTTAGTAGCAAAAGGACATTATGGTTAGTTCTTACAAAGTTGGCCACATCGGGCTTTAACGACAAAAGATAACTTGCAGCGGAAACCAAAAAGTCTTGTGGTGGTCACCAGACATGCCCACGGGCAATCGAGTGTAGCACGCGGCCTAGTTCGCCTGGTCTTCAAAATATTCTTCCTCGTAGAACTTTGCGGTTCCTGATTCTTCCTCGGTGACTGATCAACAAATGGCGTATAGCCGTGAGTACATAAAGTACTCAGCAAGTCGTAGGGAAATACATGCAACTAGTATTTATGCAAGGCTTGACAATGATAGCTTTATGGCTAATTTGCAGAAAGCAATATTGACAGTAAATACGGTAAATAGATTGAAAGCACAGGTTAAAAGATTAAATACATAAGTAAATAGTTTTCTTTGAATCAACTAGTGAACAACCCTGTTCACTTCCCAACCATTAACCAACACTAACCACTCCAATCCCAACCAAACCATTCCAACAGTTTTATCAAAATCTACCCCTCGTGTGAAATCACTAGGCATTGTCCATAACCGGGGACACGGTTATTCAAATAGTTTTACACTCTGCAGAGGTTGTACAGCTTGACCCACAAGAGATAATCATCTTATAATGTCAGACATTACACGCTTCCGAAGGCGTGCAACTAAGTGATTATCACAAGACTTTTACAAAGTTCTGTTTTGACCCGGTTCTGCTCGCTAAGGATTCGCCATTCTGGGCCCCCTCTTGCGCCAAGTGTGAATGTCTAACCCAGGGTTCACACTTCAACCAAAACAGAACCGAATAAAAGTATTGCTAATTGTTCAGCTAGGTCCACCCTATCCTAGACATGTGGTTGTACAGTATGGCCTTGATCAATGGCACACAAAGTTAAGTCCTTAGTGTCTACTCAAGCGAGGCAACCACATCCCAAAATTCTCTCCCTTTACTGCACGATCATTCGCCTGAGTAAGAAATCATTTTTGGTTCAACCTGGCCAAATGACAACCCTTGCCATGGCACAACAAATTTTATCAACAGTGGCTTCCGCCAAGATTCCATATATCATCAAGTCAAGATTAAACATTTATGAACATGTGATCAAGAGACAGCGCATAACTAAAGCATGACTAAGCATATTACGCACCCATGTTGGTATTTCAATAATGTCCAACTAAGATTACTCAACCTAAAGTGTCCAAGGGTTCATGTCAACATGTCGTTCACAATTATTCAAGGAGTCATACAGTCAAGTTGGTATTTATCTATTCCCGAAAACCATTGATATAAAAATAGCAACACATGATGATATAAAACAATATAATTTTGTAAAATGGGTACGCCATGATCAAATGTCTACGACTTGCCTTCGTTGAAGGTTTGATATGCTTCGGTCGACGGGTCTAAGAATTCTTCATTAACGTCGGAATCTACACGAGCGAAAAGAGCCAAATAAATACACAATTCCAAATAAAATCCAAAAAATTATCAAATTAGCACCAAAAGAAAGGTATTAAATTTATATAAATTTAGAAACGAGAATCGATGGAATTGGAGCTCGTAAGAGGGAGAACAAACATCCGGAAGATTGTGATCACATGAAATGATAGAAAGTATAGAAAATGAAATATGCCGGAATATTCCATTTCAGGAGCTGGGATGAAAGAAGGCTGACGTCTGGGTTACTCTTGGGAGCGAGTGCGGTGATAAGCTGAGGGTTAACTGATTCCTAAGTATATGTGAGCTCAAGAGTCTCATGATAGGATCATTATACTAAAATTAACCCTAAACACGATGTTCTTAGATTATGGTATAACACTTAACTAAACTCTAAACAATTCTAACAATCTACTACTCACTTGACTCTAACACTATCTACAAAGTTGAGCACAATCTGCTAAGTACAAACACTAGCAGATAATCAACCTAATGTAAATAGCTAACAAACTTTAATTCCTGTTCTTACTAATCCCCTTACTAATCAGTTAATTAACATCCTTTCTAACTGAACTACAAGCTTCAATGCTTCATCTCAACACAGAGAGGGCCCACTGTCAGACAACTACACGTACAAGCACAACACATGAGTGATAGAGAGAGGGCGCCTACTGTCATGGACTGTTACACGGAGAGAACACACACACTGAGAAACACACGCAGAGGGGGAGCAGGGAAGGAGAAGGCAGCGCTCGGGCAAGGGGAGGCCGGCAGCGAGGTGGGGCCCTAGGAGATTGGCCGGCGACGAAAATGAGTCGCCGGGTCCTCGAGGAGCTCATGCAAGGTGGCGGTGCCGGTGGAGCGGCACGGTGGCGGCCCACGACGGTGCGGTCGTGCGGTGGCGCCGGCGATTAGGCGACGCCCCTAGGGAGGCGGCGCGCGCACGATTGAGGCGACGGCTTGGGGAACACGCAGAGCCGCTCGGGGAGGCTCGGGAGGGTCCGAGGTGATGGCGCGACGGAGCCGGAGGTGGAGAAGAAGAGGCAGCGCGGGGATGGCTCCTCGGCGGCGGAGAGGGTAGGGGAAGTTGGGGGAAGAGTAGAGGAGGAATGCGCGTTTGTGGTGACGCGGTGGGCCGGGCGTATACTTCACCGGAGCAGCAGATTGGAGGATGGGCGGCGGTGCCGGCTTTAGGGAAGATGGGAGGAGGCGGCGGCCCGGAGCTCCGTGGCAGGGAAAAATGGAGGGGGCGATGGGAGGAAAAGTCGAAAGAGGTTCCGTGCGCGCTTTTTATAGAAGGGGAGGAGGTGAGCTGTGCATGGCGGTGAGCGGTGGCTCGGGCATGGAGGTGAGCGGCGCTGGGTAGGGCGGCGAAGCTTGATCGCATGGCGAGGCGGCAGTGGAGGCGGTGCGATGTGGCGTTTGCGGGAGCGAGCGGAATGCGAGGTGGCGTGCGGGCTACGATGTGGCGCCCATGTGCAATGGCAGCGAGGCACGGCGTGGCAGCCGTTTGGAGCATCGGTGCTCACGGGGAAGAAAGGGGCGGGCGTGAGGCTGGCTGGGAGGGCCCGCATGGCAGTGTGAGAGGGAAGGGGTGAGGTGGAGTGGGCTGACGAGGGAAAGTGGGTTTGAGGAAATTTGTCGCGTGAAACAGTAGGAAAAGGTCGGGTGTGGTGGGATTCGCCCAAAACCAATTTCCGGGTTTTGGAGATTTGGCAATTTTAAAAATAGAATTAATTCATTTAGGATTTTTAGAAAATAGAAAAAATAGTCCAAAAATTCTAGAAAAATTCAGATAAAACCTTTTAGACATTTTTGACTTAAATAAAATATTTGCAACTTAACATTGATATTTATATTTGCAAATAATTTATTTTTTCTTTTAAGAAAAAGCTTTTTTTTTAAAAAAAATCTAGGAATTCAAAGAAATTATTTTAAGTTTTATTTTTAACTAAAATCGAAACTTTGGGATGTTACAATCCTACCCCTCTTAAAGGGAATCTCGACCCCGAGATTCGAGCTGACTAGAGAATAGGTTCGGGAACTCGGTCTTCAGGTCTTCTTAACACTCCCAAGTGGCTTTCTCTTCAGTGTGATTGCTCCACTAGACTTTGCAGAAACAAATGATCTTGATCCTCGTAACTCACTTTGCTACTTCCAAAATCTTGATGGGTTGCTCCTTGTAGGTAAGATCATCCTGCAGATCAACTGTTTCTAACGGCATCCGCTCCTCTGGAACACGCAGACATTTCTTCAATTGCGACACATGGAAGACGTCATGCACACCTGACAATTGAGGTGGGAGCTCTAATTTGTAGGCAACTTCTCCTTTTCTAACTAGAACGGGAAAGGGCCCAATGTATCTTGGCGCAAGTTTTCCGCTTACTTGGAAACGGCGCATTCCCTTGAGAGGTGAAATCTTCATGTACACATGATCTCCAGGTGCGAAAGCTAAATCTCAGCGACGGTTATCACCATAACTTTTCTACCTGGTCTGTGTGGTTCTCAGCTTTTCTCTAATTGACCGAACTTGATCTTCGGCCTCCTTCAGGATATCTGGTACAAACTCTTGCCCTTCTCCTGTTTCGGTCCAATACAAGGGTGTTCTACATTTTCTTCCGTAAAGAGCTTCAAACGGGGCCATTTGTAGACTTGATTGATAACTGTTATTATACGAAAACTCTGCATAGTGCAAACTTTGATCCCAAGAGGTTTGGTTTGCTAGAGCGCAGGCTCTCATCATATCCTCTAAGATTTGATTTACCCTTTCTGTTTGTCCATCTGTTTGCGGATGGTATGCTGTACTGAAATTTAAGTTAGTGCCCAAGACGCTATGCAACTTCTGCTAGAATCTTGAGGTGAACTGAGATCCTCGATCCGACACGATCTTCTTTGGTACACCGTGCAAACATACTATCTTTGCCATATACAACTCTACAAGTTTGTCTCCTGAGTAGGTGGTCTTAACTGGAATGAAGTGTGCGACTTTTGTTAGGCGATCTATAATCACCCAGATAGAATCATGACCAGCTCTTGTCCCTGGCAGTCCAGTGATAAAGTCCATGCCAATTTCTTCCCATTTCTATTCTGATACACTCAAAGGCTGCAAGAGTCCAGCAGGTCTTTGATGCTCGGCTTTAACTCGCTCGCAAACGTCGCATTGTGCTACATATTCAGCAATCTCACGCTTCATACTAGGCCACCAATATAACTCCTTCAGATCTTGATACATTTTAGTGTTTCCGGGGTGAATGGAGTACAAGGTCTCATGCGCTTCCTTGAGTATCAACTGCTTAAGCTTCTTCTGGTCCGGTACACAAATACGTTTACCAAACCAAATGGTTCCTTGTTTATCTTCTGAAAATCTTAGGGATTTACCCTTATTCATGTTGCTCTTTATTTCTTTGATATCTGCATCTTCAGTCTGAACCTTTCTGATCTGATTTTGTAGGGTGGGTTGCACTTCCAGAGCGGCTAAGTAACCTTCTTCAACTAATTCAAGCTTGAGCTTCCGAAATTCTTCATGTAGTGCGGGCTGACTTTCCTTGATCATCAGAGTGTTGCAGTAGACCTTTCTGCTTAAAGCATCTGCTACGACATTCGCTTTGTCTGGATGATAATGGATTCCCATATCATAATCCTTGATCAATTCCAACCATCCTCTTTACCTCATATGAAGATCAGCTTGAGTGAAAATATACTTCAAGCTCTTATGGTCAGTGTAAACTTCACAGTGATTACCAATGAGGTAATGACGCCATATCTTCAAAGCATGCACTACGACAGCCAATTCTAAATCATGAGTAGGGTAATTTGCTTCATGAGGTCTCAACTGACGTGAAGCATACACTACTACCTTCCTTTCTTGCATCAGAACACACCCGAGTCCTTGTCTTGATGCATCACAGAAAATCTCAAAATTCTTCCGGACATCAGGTAGAATCAACACTGGTGTGGTGGTCAAACACTTCTTCAACTCTTGAAAGCTCTGCTCACATTTTGACGTCCAAGCAATTTTTTTTCTTTCTTCAACAACTGAGTAAGGGGTCTTGCTATCTTGGAGAATCCTTCTATAAACCGACGATAGTATCCTGCCATACCGAGGAAACTTCTAATCTGAGGCACTGTCTTGGGCGACTTCCAGTTGAGCACATCCTGGACTTTGCTAGGGTTAACGGTGACTCATTCTGCAGACATGACGTGTCTCAAGAAAGTAACTTCCTTTATCCAAAACTCACACTTATTGAATTTGGCATAGAGTTGATGATCCCTAAGCTTGTTCAGGGTCAAGCGAAGGTGTTCTTCATGCTCTTCCTCACTCTTGGAGTATATTAAAATATCGTCAATAAAGACAATGACGAATTTATCCAAATACTTCATGAATACTTTATTCATCAAGTTCATAAAGTAAGTAGGAGCATTGGTCAATCCAAAAGACATGACTGTATATTCATACAATCCATACTGGGTTGAGAAAGCTGTCTTGGGAATATCTTTCTTACGAATCTTCAGCTGATGATACCCTGACCTTAAATCTATCTTGGAGAACACTCCGGCTCCCTTTAACTGATCAAACAGATCATTGATCCTGGGCAGAGGGTACTTGTTCTTGATGATGACATCATTGAGTGTGCGATAATCCACACACATCCCCTAGGTACCATCCTTCTTTGCAACAAAGATCACTGGTTCTCCCCAAGGTGAAGAACTTGGTCTGACAAAACATTTTCCTTGCATCTCCTCAATCTGCTTCTTCAGCTCAACTAGGTCATCAACCGGCAAACGGTAGGGTCTCTTGGATATGGGTGCGGTTCCAGGAACTAGGTTAATGACGAACTCTATGTCCCTGTCTGGTGGCATCTTGGGTAAGTCATCAGGAAAGACATCTGGAAAATCTCTGACCACTGGCACATCTTCCAAAAACACAGCCTTGACATTGCAGACTAGTGCTCCTTCATGCTTTTTCGTAGAGGCTTCAAATTTTACTTTGGTTCCATCTGGACTGACTAAAGTAATGCTTCTACTAACACAATCCAAAACTACTTGGTGACAAGTCAGCCAATCCATACCCAAAATCACATCTAAGTATATGGTGTCGATGATTAAGAGGTTGGCTAGAAATTCTACCCCTTCTATGGTTACTTTAACATTTGGGCAACCCTGGTTCGTACTCATATCCGAACCGAGGGATTGGACCATTAAAGCATTTTTAAGAGTCAAAATCTTTAGATGATGCTTTGCAGCAAAACTCCGAGAAACAAATGAATGCGAAGCTCCAGAATTAAACAAAATAGTAGCAGGTGCTGAATAAACTAGGAACTTACCCAGCACGACATCCGGAGCTATCTGGGCTTCCTCTACAGTGACATGGTTCACGCGGCCTCTCCCAAAAGGATGAGGACTTTTGGTTGCTGCAACTGGAGTCTGCGGTGCTCCATATCCTGCTCCTGGCACGGGGGTTCTGGTAGGATTAGCTCCTGGATTCAATCTGGCAGGTGATGGAGCTTGCTTCTATAGGCAATTGTTGGCGTAGTGACCCAGTTGATGACAGTTGAAACAGGTAATTCCCACAGCAAAGTTGTTGTTTCTTGGCTGCTGGTTGTTGGTGGTGTTGTTGCCTGAATTGCGAAACGCTAGGGTGGCTAGGCGAGGTGCTGTTGCAGGGGTCCTAAATGTAGCATGATGAGTGGAATGAGTAGGATGTTGCATATTCATTCTAGCTTTCTGCGAGTGACTTTGGTGAGCAGCATGCTACATCATCTTCCTTTTTCGAGATTCCTCAAGCTCACAACGAGATTTCTCTATGAGCATAGCCTTATTCACCATGTGCTGAAAATCCACATGGTCATTGACAATGACTTGAACCTTCAACCCAGGGTTGAGTCCCCACTTGAATCACTTCTGACGTGCATCATCTGTGGCAACGTCGTCCTGGGCATAACAAGAGAGTTGAATAAACTTATTGAGGTACTCACTCACTGACAAGTTTCTTTGCTACAGCTCACCGAACTCATTTTTCTTCATCTCTACTATACCATCTGGGACATGAGAGCACCGGAAGGCCGCTAAAAACTCAGCCTAGGTAATAGCTTCGGGATCCTCGTGAACAGCGGTGTAGTTGTCCCACCATTCTGATGCGGCGCCCTCCAGCTGATGTGTGGCGTATAGAACCTTTTCACGATCTTTGCACCGGACAATGGCAAGCTTCTTCTCTATAGAGCGTAGCCAGTCATCTGCATCTAAGGGTTTAGGAGAGCTGGAGAAGGTAGGTGGACGTGTCCTCATGAATTCTGCCAGCTTTGACTGAGGAAAAGTTGGTGATGGTGATGGTGGTGGCATGGCGGCTGTTTGAGTGTTCTGGTTCATCATGGCGGCTAAGGCAGCAGTAGTCTGGTTCTGTTGGTTCACCATCTAATTCATATTCTGCATCATAGCGTTCATTAATTGTGTCTAAGCTGCCATGAACTAACCCAGGCCATGACCTGTTGTTGTGGCCGCAGATGGGGTATTGGGATCCGAGGGTTCATCTTCACTTGCAGTGAGGCGGGTTAGGACCATCTGTAGCAAATCTTCCCAAGTTAAATAGATGAGAGGGAAAAAGCACGATAGGTGAGGGGGGAAAAAGCACCAAAGACGAGAGAGAACAAGGGAGAAAGACAGAAACAAGCTAACGGGGAGATGTCGGTTTCATCCAAAGAACAAATAGTCGAAAAGCTACTAAGAAGCAATTAAATGCAACACTTAAAGAGAAAGATTCTATTGCGCGGACTAGACGATACTAATACTGAGAAAGGTGATTCTACTAAAGCATTTCTAATCTAACTTATATGGATAGTTGACTTCAAACCAACGGCAGATCTTGAAGCATCCAGGGCATCCATCGCTTTGATCGCGAAGGGTTCTATCCTATAGAGATTTCTGAGGTGAGAAAGATCAATTTAAATACGAAAACAAAGTAGAAGAGATAAGAGGTAAGAACCAGAGAATGAAATGAGATGAGATTAGAATAAGATAAGAGAAGAAATTCTATCCAAGTTAATTGGTTGGTTTGACTTACAAAATAAATTTTGAATTTTTTGACTAAACGACCATACTAACTAAGGTTGCGTCCTACAGTCGATATATATGGCTTTGATACCACCTCTGTCGGGACCCCAGGTCTCCAGACTGGGACCCTCTGTGTATAACTGAACTAGTCCCTGGATCAGTAGCTAGCTCACATAGTGACATCATTAGTGACAATCATAACCATACAACACAATATCGATGAAGCAGGCAAATTAATACTATTTAGTAGCAAAAGGACCTTATGGTCAGTTCTTACAAAGTTGGCCACATCGGGCTTTAACGACAAAAGATAACTTGCAGTGGAAACCAAAAAGTCTTGTGGTGGTTACCCGACATGCCCACGGGCAATCGAGTGTAGCACGCGACCTAGTTCGCCTGGTCTTCAAAATATTCTTCCTCGTAGAACTCTGCGGTTCCTGATTGTTCCTCGGTGACTGATCAACAACTGACGTATAGCCGTGAGTACATAAAGTACTCAGCAAGTCGTAGGGAAATACATGCAACTAGTATTTATGCAAGGCTTGACAAGGATAGCTTTATGGCTAATTTGCAGAAAGCAGTATTGACAGTAAATAGATTGAAAGCACAGGTTAAAAGATTAAATACATAAGTAAACAGTTTTCTTTGAATCAACTAGTGAACAACCATGTTCACTTCCCAACCATTAACCAACACTAACCCCTCCAATCCCAACCAAACCATTCCAACAGTTTTTATCAAAATCTACCCCTCGTGTGAAATCACTAGGCATTGTCCATAACCGGGGACACGGCTATTCGAATAGTTTTACACTCTGCAGAGGTTGTACAGCTTGACCCACAAGAGATAATAATCTTATAATGTCAGACATTACACGCTTCCGAAGGCGTGCGACCAAGTGATTATCACAAGGCTTTTACAAAGTTCTGTTTTGATCTGGTTCTGCTCGCTAAGGATTCGCCATTCTGGCCCCCTCTTGTGCCAAGTGTGAATGTCTAACCCAAGGTTCACACTTCAACCAAAACAAAACCGAATAAAAGTATTGCTAATTATTCAGCCAGCTCCACCCCATCTTGGACATGTGGTTGTACGGTATGGCCTAAATCAATGGCGCACAAAGTTAAGTCCTTAGTGTCGACTCAGGCGAGGCAACCACATCCCAAAATTCTCCCCCTTTACTACACGATCATTCGCCTGAGTAAGAAATCATTTTTGGTTCAACCTGGCCAAATGGCAACCCTTGCCATGGCACAACAAATTTTATCAACAGTGGCTTCCGCCAAGATTCCATATATCATTAAGTCAAGATTCAACATTTATGAACATGTGATCAAGAGACAACGCATAACTAAAGCATGACTAAGCATATTATGCACCCATGTTGGTATTTCAATAATGTCGAACTAAGATTACCCAACCTAAGGTGTCCAAGGGTTCATGTCAATATGTTGTTTACAATTATTCAAGGAGTCATACAGTCAAGTTGGTATTTATCTATTCCCAAAAACCATTGATATAAAAATAGCAACACATGATGATATAAAACAATATAATTTTGTAAAATGGGTACGACATGATCAAAGGTCTAAGACTTGCCTTCGTTGAAGGTTTGATATGCTTCGGTCGACGGGTCTGAGAATTCTTCATTAACGCCGGAATTTACACGAGCGAAAAGAGCCAAATAAATACACAATTCCAAATAAAATCCAAAAAATTATCAACTTAGCACCAAAAGAAAGGTATTAAATTTATATAAATTTAGAAACAAGAATCGACGGAATCGAAGCTCGTAAGAGGGAGAACGAACATCCGGAAGATTGTGATCACATGAAATGATAGAAAGTATAGAAAATGAAATATGCCGGAATATTCCATTTCAGGAGCTGGGATGAAATAAAGCTGACGTCTGGGTTACTCTTGGGAGCGAGTGCGGTGATAAGCTGAGGGTTAACTGATTCCTAAGTATATGTGAGCTCAAGAGTCTCATAATAGGATCACTACTAAAATTAACCCTAAACACGATGTTCTTAGATTATGGTATAACTCTTTACTAAACTCTAAATGATTCTAACAATCTACTACTCACTTGACTCTAACACTAACTATCAAAGTTGAGCACAATCTGCTAAGTACAAACACTAGCAGATAATCAACCTAATGTAAATAGCTAACAAACTTTAATTCATATTCTTACTATTCCCCTTACTAATCAGTTAATTAACATCCTTTCTAACTGAACTACAAGCTTCAATGCTTCATCTCAACACAGAAAGGGCCCACTGTCAGACAACTGCACATACAAGCACAACACAGGAGTGATAGAGAGAGGGGGCTCACTGTCATGGACTGTTACATGGAGAGAACACACACATTGAGAAACACACGCAGAGGGGGAGCAGGGAAGGAGAAGGCGGCGCTCGGGCAAGGCGAGGCTGGCGGCAAGGTGGGGCCCTAGGAGATTGGCCGACGACGAAAATGAGACGTCGGGTCCTCGAGGAGCTCATGCAAGGTGGCGATGCCGACGAAGTGGCACGGTGGCGGCGCACGGCGGTGCGGTTGTGCGGTGGCGCCGGTGATTAGGCGGCGCCCCTAGGGAGGCAGTGCGCGCACGAGTGAGGCAGCGGCCCGGGGAACATGCAGAGCTGCTCGGCGAGGCTCGGGAGGGTCCAAGGGGATGGCGCGACGGAGCCGGAGGTGTAGAAGAAGAGGCGGTGCGGGGAGGGCTCCTCGGCGGCGGAGAGGGCGAAGGAAGTTGGGGGAAGAGTAGAGGAGGAATGAGCGTGTGTGGTGATGCGGTGGGCCAGGCGTATACTTCACTGGAGCAGCGGATTGGAGGATGGGCGGCGGCACCGGCTTTAGGGAAGACGGGACGAGGCGGCGGCACGGAGCTCCGGGGCAGGGAAAAATGGAGGGGGTGAGGGGAGGAAAAGCCGAAAGAGGTTCCGCGCGCGCTTTTTATAGAAGGGGAGGAGGTGAGCTGTGCATGGCGGTGAGCGGTGGCTCGAGGCAGGAGGTGAGGGCGAAGGCGGAAGCTGGCTGGCGAAAGGTGAGCAGCAAGTGGAGGCGGTGCGATGTGGCGCTTATGGAGTGAAGCGGATGGCGAGGTGGCGCATGGGCTGCGACATGGTGCCCTTGCGCAATGGCAGCGAGGCGCGGCGACTGCTTGGAGCGTCGGTGCTCACGGGGAAGAAAGGGGCAGGCGTGAGGCTGGCCGCGAGGGCTCGCATGGCAGTGTGAGAGGGAGGGGGTGAGGTGGAGGGCCGACGAGGAAAGGGCCGGAGGTCAGGTTGTCTTGTGGAAACGAAGTCGGGAAAGGTCAATTTGGTGGGATTCGGCCCAAAATAGAATTTCCAGGTTTTGACAATTTTAAAAATAGAATTAATTCATTTAGGATTTTTAGAAAATAGCAAAATAGTCCAAAAATTCTAAAAAAATTCAGATAAAACCTTTGAGACATTTTTGACTTAACTAAAATATTTGCAACTTAACATTGATATTTATATTTGCAAATAATTTATTTTTCCTTTTAAGAAAAATCTTTTTAAAAGAAATCTAGGAATTCAAAGAAAGTATTTAAGTTTTATTTTTAACTAAAATCGAAACTTTGGCATGTTAGAAGTCGGCCCAACGAATATTACCGGAACTCGGTGGGTGACGAGGTCAGCATCGACGAAAAGTAATGGGTGGAGACTTAATCACGTAACCTAGAAAACGTTCTGTATTATGAACTCGAAGTCGCATATAAAGAAATACGGTGGACCTAGCTCAGAGAGAGAGGGCTCGGAATAGTTATGGGTAAAGTGGTACAAAGCTTGCACAGTGCTTTATATAAAATTTTGAATTCATGTCTGTCTCCTGGATTGGGGTCTACAGGAACCTCTAGGGGTCTATCTTCTCTCCGAGTGACTAGTAGTCTTTTCAGAATTAAAACTACAACTTAAATCTTGGTAAATTATTTTCCATAGAAGAGATGAATTAGAAAATATGATAACAAACAGAGATGAGTCATCCAGTGCATCTTTTACTATTAATGCTTGCTGAGCACACTAGTATTCAACCTTGCTATTATTCTCCTTTGTTAGATCCTAGTCCGACCGGAAACTATCCTAAGTGGGATGAAGGACACGCAGGTACCGAGGAGGCTGCAAGAGGCGAGGGTGCTTACTACGAGGACCAAGGTGAGGTGGACACTGTCTTCAGCGAATGGGACGAGTCGATGACCGGTGAAGCAGGGCAGGCAAGCGAGAGGACTTAGTCCCATGTTGCAGTTGTAAATTACTACTCGTAATGTAAAACCATAGCCTTGCGTGGCTAACTGGAATAAAAAAATACAGTTTCTATCTTATTATTCTGCTGCGTTAACTCTAGTAAGGATTACTATTCGTCGGAGCAGTGTCCTACCGGGCAAACGGATAGTATCCGTATGCTTAAGTGTGATTATTCTCTGGGGTAATGACACGGGGCGCCACATCAACTTTCATAAAGCATTTGCTCCATGCATCTAGCGCTTCTAAATTATAAACACATACGTCTCGGCATAAGATAAGATTAATTAAGGCCTTGTTTGGATAGCTAGGATTTTGGTCCATCCAAACGAGGCCTAATCAAGCCCGTGGTCGTTCGCAACTACCGTTCCCTTCCGATCCACGTGTGCCGGTGCGAGATCGATCCCCCACGAAGCACGTCGCGACACGATCACACGAATAACCAAAACTAGACGAGTGCACGTGCGTTGCAATAGATCTCAAATAAACATATATATGTTCTAAACTTGAAAAGCCAATATGCGTAAGGTAATTATCTTTCCATCTAAAAGTTATATAGAAAAATCACTTACGATCAACAAGCCACAAAGTCTTATCATAGACCAAATGTGTATATGATCTAACTATCCACAGAAGATCATTGTAGTAACAAGCCATAAAGAGTATTCTCACGGCACCTCCACATGCACTCTGGCTCAAGCAATTGGACTCGTACGTTTCACACGTACTGTCATGAGCTTCTCCGACGCCACCCATTGCTACCATGCAAAGGACTGTAAATGTTCGCTACATGCAAATGAACAAAACAAACATGCAGCTACAATTTTACCAAGATTAAATATCTAACATCCCCCCCCCCCAATCTTGATCTGCCAAACCATACTCCATCAAAGCAGCGTAGGCTCCTCATCTTCACTTTGCGCCTCGGCAAGGAGTGCTTGATCCTTTTTCTTTATCGGACATTCATAAGTGAATTGCCCAAGATCTTGGCAATTGTAACACCTGACCTTGGTTTTGTCCCAACCTTCGCCACGGCCACGGCCACAGCCGCACCCTCGTCCTTGGACTCATCCTTTGCTTTCCACTCAGCACGTGTCAACAACACGTGCTTCTCCTCGGCGTCGCCAAATCCTCATAGACGCTCCTTGTGCGCTTTTAGCCGCCCAATGACCTCTTCCACCGTCATAGTTTTGAGGTCCCCAAATTGTTCGATAGTCGAAGCAATCTAGAGAAACTTTTTGGGGACGGCACAAAGGAACTTCTTGATGGCGTAAAGCCTCCTCGACCTTCTCGCCGAGTGTCCAAATCTTATTGACAATGGTCATCAATCGAACGACAAAATCGTCGACCAATTCTGTCTCCTTCATGCGTAGCCCCTCGAGCTCTGCCTTGATAGTTTGCACCTTAGCCTCGTTCACACGCCCGACACCTAGATGCATCGTCTTCAACACCTCCCATGTCTCCTTGGCTGTCTCTTTTTCAGCCAGCAAGTTGAGCGCCTCCTCAGGGATGCCATGGTAGATGGCAGCCAATGCCAGCTGATCCTTACGCGCGTCGACGTCGCCGAACTCAACGTCATCCCACACACCTTGAGCTCTCATGTACACCTTCATCTTGATCGCCCACGCCGCGTAGTTGCTCTTTGTGAGCAACGGGTATTGGAGGGACACTGTTCCCTCCGTCACCAGCGCTTTCGAAAACACCGTTTCCACGACGTCATCGCCCATCACAGATTTGCTTGGAGACGACATTATCTTCGGTATCTACCCACGCAAAACCTCGCTCTGATACCAAATGGTGGAGTTAAACCACTCAACTCCTATCTCTATCCCTCTCTAGATGTGCTTCACACACACCTTACTCTTGATACACACGCGCTCACAGGAGGTAAGAGATGAACTCAGCGTTTTGTGACGCAGCCATACATGCTTACGTCGTTTTCTGTGATCCCCTAGTGACTTAGCTAATCAACCGAATATAAATAGTGTTCACAAAAAACAACCAAGCAGCAACCTGCTTCGGTCCTATGCCACGCACACCAACTAACTCAAAAAAAGTGACGCAAGTACTCCTACATGCAAGGCAACTAACTTGCACGTCACACAATAATACACACGATGTAATCCCATGCATGCAACGACTCACTAACAAACCAACTAATATGTTGATCATTACTCCGAACCTCTCATGCAACCCGTTGCGCCTAGCAGATATTAGCGCATCCTTCCGTGCAATCCGTCCGCTTCTCACGGCACCTCCACACGCAGTCTGACCTTCTCCGACGCCACCCACTGCTGCCACGCAAAGGACTGCAAATGTTGATTTTTTTATTAATTAATCTTTTATTAATTTATTTTTATTGTTAGCTCTTCGCAAACTTTATTTCTAATTCTAGCCCTTTTAGTCACGCTACCATCTGTAGCGTGACAAAACAACACTGTCACGTCAGGCCGTATCTTGTCAAGCTCTTATCAGTTGTCACGCGTGACACTGTTGTTTGGTGTGACAAAAAGTGCTATTTAGCGGACTTATCCTACGACATGACAATATTATTTTGTCATACTACGGATAGTGGTGTGATCAAAAGAGTCATAATTAAAGATAAAGTTTATGGGAGGTTAACAATAAAAAATAAATTTAAAAAAGGTTGATTAATAATAAAAATTTCGCAAATGTTCGCTACATGCAAATGAACAAAACAAACATGCAGCTACAATTTTATCAATATTAAATATATAACGACCACTGCCACCAAATTTTTTTTTTATAATAGCAAATATAAAGAAATCAGAAAATGAACAAAACAAAAATGCAGCTACAATTTTATCAATATTAAATATCTAACGAGCACTGCCACAATTTTTTTTATATATAATAGTAAAGATAAAGAGATCAGAAGAAAAAAAGTAACTAAAGAAGAGGGAAAAAGGAATGGAGGAAACAAGATCTGCAGCGACTCCGTTCTAACTGGTCGCCGCCTCCGCCCCCCTCCTCCTCTTCCGCTGCCGCTGCGACCCCTCTCGATCTCTCTCCTCCAAATCGCTCGTCTCCTTCTCGCCGTACGCGAGGCAGGCGCGCCGCCATGGCCCCTGGGCTCTACTCCGACATCGGCAAGAAGACCAGAGGTATCACAACCATCTCTCCCTGTTTCCCCCCTTCTTCTCCCGTGCCAAGAATCGCTCGATCTTGACGATGTGATATGATGGCTGCGCGCAGATCTGCTGTACAAGGACTACAGCACGCACCAGAAGTTCACCCTCACCACCTACACCCCCGAGGGCGTCGTGAGTACCCTCCTCCTCCTCCTCCTCTCCTCTCCCTCACTAATGTACCATTTGCCCATTTCCCATAGCAATTCACCATTCTGAGTCGCATAGGACTATAACAGTATCTGAATGTAGGGTTCGTTTTGCACCCGCCACATTAATTGAGTAGTTACAGTACGAATGGGCGTTAACAACAGGCCGATCGATCTCTTTTCGTGCTCTTTGTAGCGCATCGTTGCCCTAACAGATCACCGTTGCCTGTTCTTCATCCTGGCACCGTGCCGCTGTCCATATCGGTCTGTTTTTCTGTCGGCCTATGCCATGTTGTGCATGTAGAATTTTCAGTTTTTGCCAGGGAGGAAAATTATAGACCATCATGTCATCTTGTATCCGGAGGATCTTAAATCTTTGTTTAGGCATGATCTGTGTACTGTCGCGATGAGACTGTCAAATCTACTCCTTGTTCTTTTCCCCGTGATTGGCGCATTGTGCATCTTTCTTTCTTCCATGCCACAAAGCTGAAGTACGGGCACATTAGTTGATTACTATCCACGAAGGAGATGGGTAGAGGATCAGTATACACCTTCAATTTAGCATGTGTGCATATAGCATTTGTGCTCTGTATGTTGATGATTTTTGTTTTACCTACAGGCAATCACAGCCGCAGGAACAAGGAAAAATGAGTCCATCTTTGGTGAGCTTCAAACCCAGCTTAAGAACAAGAACTTGACTGTTGATGTGAAAGCAAACACCGAGTCAGATGTAAGCTGCCTTGCTCCACTTCTCTCTTTTTTTTCTTACACGGACCATGTTTATGATAATCTCATAGCTGTTTTTTCTTGACAGTTGACATTGTTCCTTTTTTGTTTACTTTTTTTGCCTCATAATCTGAATTTCTGGAATGTACAATCCTTGAGATGTATGATTCGCTGATGAATATTTTGTACCTTCCAGCTTTTGACGACAGTTACAGTGGATGAGTTTGGAACTCCAGGACTGAAATCAATTCTCAGCTTGGTTGTTCCAGACCAGAGGTCAGGGAAGGTATAATTTTGGCATCACTCCATTTGCTCGATTGTTTTTGTCCAATATGGTAACCATTGAGATAAAACACTTTATTCGTTTTTGTCTGCCTTAATAGCTTGAACTCCAGTACCTACATGAACATGGTGGCATCAATGCAAGCGTCGGGCTGAATTCCAACCCTATGGTTAACTTTTCTGGTGTCTTTGGAAGCAAAGAACTCTCAGTTGCTGTCGATGTTTCATTTGATACGGCAACTAGCAATTTCACCAAGTACAATTCTGCATTGAGCCTCACCAATTCAGACCTTACTGCTTCTCTCCATTGGTAAGTACCATTTTATATGCTCAGCTACCATATATATTGCTAGGTAGTGCCGATCAGCAAGTTAATTCCAGACTAAGACGTCCAGGTCACTGCTTGTAGTGATCAATTACTCTTGTATCAATCTTTACTGTGGCAAATGACCTTACAAATCTTATTCAGGAACAATCACGGAGATACCTTGACTGCGTCCTACTACCACTTGATAAAGCAACATTCGAGCACTGCTGTTGGAGCTGAGCTGTCATACAGCCTCTCAAGGAATGAGAGCACACTAATCTTTGGGTCTCAGCACTCATTGGACCCCCACACCACAGTGAAGGCGCGCTTCAACAACTATGGCATGGCCAGTGCACTCGCCCAGCATGAATGGCGTCCCAAGTCGTTCCTCACCATCTCTGGTGAGGTAGACACCAAGGCAATTGAGAAGAGCACGAAAGTTGGTTTGTCCTTGGTGCTCAAGCATTGAAATGCAATATATTTTGGACCCTAGGGATTCTCTTTTCAGTTCTGGTGGATTGGAATAACATGGAAAGAAAACACGTTCCCAAGTTATGTTTGTGGCATCATTTTGATCTTGAATTCTTCTTTTATCCCCATTATCTGTTTCCTAGGTAAATATTAGCATTGGCCTTATATTTTTGATCCTCAGCACCGGTTGTTAATAATTTCTGGGGATGGAGACCTATTGTTAATCTTGTCAAATATGATGGCGATTACTTTGTGTTCACCGCAATGTTCATTCCTTGATCTACTTGTTTCCATTCATGCACTTGGATGTCTCAGAATAATCTGAACTCTAATATTTATGCCCCTCCTTGCAGCATGCTTACGAAATTCAATTGTTTGGAAAGTTGTTTATTGTGGTGTACCTGGGTATATTTGATATTATCCCGTTTCAAGGCTTCCTTAGGAGTAGATGGAAGGGAAAAGGAAGATTCAGTTTCTTATTTAAGAACCAAAACTAAAACATGGAACAAGGGTTTGCAGAGTTTATTCAAAGGAATTACACTGTTTCTGCGAAATTCCTGTGTTCGAAACATGCTTCTCAACTACAATTTGAGATCAGCAACAATAACAATTCAATTGCAAATAAGTAGCATAAGTTTTATAGTTTACTCCCAAACTTAGGCATGACATATTGGAAGCTGATGCTGCCAGACATGCAAAGGCTAAAACGCTTATACACAGCATTTCAAGATAGAGATACCTAGTTACCATTGCACAAGACTCCAAAGCAGCACAATGAGACAGTAGAGTAGTAGACAACCCAAACACTGTAGCTAGCCTGCAAGACCTTGGCAAGCACCGACTGACTATGGGTGATGAGCAGCAGCAGCAGCAGGCTGGCCGGTCTGGAGCAGCCCATCGCGGATCTGCGCGGCGACGTCGCGCACGGCGCCGGGCCCGTGGGGGATGAACACCGTGGAGGTCTTGGACGCGGCGCCGATCTCCTTCATGGTGTCGAAGTACTGGGTGATGAGCACCATATCCATGACGTCCTTGGCGGTGATCCCGGGCACGTTGACGGAGAAGCCGAGCACGCTGTCCCTGAGCCCGTCGACGATGGCCTGGCGCTCGCGGACGACGCCGAGGCCCGACAGGTACTTGGCCTCAGCCTCGCCCTCGGCTCGCCTGATCTGGATGATCTTGTCTGCCTCCGCCTTGTCGTTGGCCGCCACTCTCAGCCTGGTCGCCGCGTTGATCTCGTTCATGGCCCGCTTGACGTTCTCGTCGGGCTCGATGTCGACGATGAGCGTCTGCACGATCTCGTAGCCGTACATGGACATGGCCTTGTCGAGCTCCACCTCCACGGCCTTGGCGATCTCGTTCTTCTGCTCGAACACCTCGTCCAGGGTGAGCTTCGGTATGCTTGCCCTGATCACTGACAGCATAAACAAACCCCACAGGACAAATTAACAGAACTAGTAGTAATGTGACAGAAAGAACATCGAATTTTTGCAACGAAAAAAGAAGCCCCTACCATCAAATACATAAGCCTGGATCTGGGACCTGGTGTTGGTCAGTTGGTAGAAGGCGTCGCTTGCCTTGCCGGCCAGAGCCCGGTACTGAACAGATGCAACAACATTCACAAACACATTGTCCTGCAGAGAGCGGGAGAGAGAGATTAGTTAAAATGACAAGAAGTGAAATATGTAACTATCCGTCCAAGGATGGTATCATCTCAGTCCAAGTCATGCAGTTTACTGCAATTTAACACAAAAATCCACTTAGTGAGCAATTTAACACAAAATTCCACTTAGTGTCAAGAAGGTACCATATATCTTGTGGCTAACGGCCATAGTTCGAGTCCCACTAACTACATGTTAGGCTTCTTATTGTGCATTTTCTGGGATTTGATCTCATAACCTCTCGTTGCTGAGTCTCAAGAATGAGTACAATAGCCAACTACACCCCTTCGAAAAAGTATAAGATCAGAGAGAGAGAGAGAGAGAGTTCTAACAAACCTTGGTCTTGGTTTCGCAGCGCACCTCCAGTTGCCGCAGCCTCAACGAGAGAGGGCCGCGCGCCTGTAGTCCCAGGAACCAGGGCACGAAATGGCACCCTGGCTCAAGCACTCCATCAAACCTTCCAAACTGTTCTCTGATGGCCACAGTAGATTGGTCAACTTGAACACAGCACATCAAGTTGCCCATAGCTACAGACAGAGCTGCGTTTTTCTTTTCTTTTTGCTGGGACCTGAAAATTGGTTTTGTAACTGTAGTTTAGCGTAAGGACATCCAAATAGCTCCTGCAACGATGTTTATTTTATAAAACTGTGTGTGGTGAAGCACTCGAGTTCGTATCTCCGTAAGAACTGCATCAGGAATCGACAACAATGGCACTTGGCACATCAAGTTATATATTGATGCGGTAGCTCACTCCAATAAGTAAGTAGTTGCAATAATTTTTTAGACTAAACACGCAATGAAAAATGACAACGTTCGCTTCCGAATTCAAGCTCGTAGAACTCTTGTTTCCACCCAAAAAAAACAGTAGATACATATATCCTGATAACATACTGCTACAACATAGCTGTACCGCCACAACATATCTGTACTAATAAAGGGATTTTTTGTTAAAATAATTGTTCTTCACAAAGGAAAAAAAAGAGAGAGGCAGGATCAACAATAATGTTTTTTAAACAACAATTATGAAGCAAAAAAACATAATGGAACTTGCTTCATACAACATAGTGAACCTAAGCTTGCTGGTATCAGAATAGGACTTACAATGGAACTGGAATGGCAGTGCAGAAGAAGTGAGAGAATGCAGTTGCTTATATAGGGGGGAAGGTATTTATTCCCTAAAAACTACTTGATCTATAAACTACCATATCCATCTGGACCATCTCCATGATTGACAGGAGACAGATTATCTAGGTCATCGTATGCATTAGTTAATCCCCATTGGTGCATGATGAACTAACTTACAATTCCAAGCGTCCTTGATTCCTTTAAGGATTGCAATGGACAGGATGTGGTGAGTGTCGTAGGGGCGGCTCCAGCGGTCCCAACGACCCGATGAAGATCGTGTTAGAATTGAGCCCTTATTTGTAAAAGCCCATTTATTTCTAAATTCCAAAGCATGTATGGTTTAGTTCCATACTGTCTAGTTAAGTGATGGGAGAGCAATTTATAAGTTGGAGTTCTTGCCACCCCTTGATATATGTGATACATGTCATTGGGGTAACATGAGGAGGACTATAGCTAAAGTCACACATATGCACGTACGCACGTGCGCACGTTTATTCGCGTGGCAATCGCATGACTTGTGACTTGCGACGTACGACCGTAAACGTATCGTGAACCAAGTTCACCTTTCTTTTGCTGA
Source organism: Phyllostachys edulis (assembly GCA_036346405.1). Taxonomy (NCBI): domain Eukaryota; kingdom Viridiplantae; phylum Streptophyta; class Magnoliopsida; order Poales; family Poaceae; genus Phyllostachys; species Phyllostachys edulis. The sequence continues at coordinate 74,246,840 of CM070545.1, forward strand.
GCGTGCATTTCTCTTTATGGTCGAAACAAGTGGTCCATAAAATCAGTGAGAGTTTTCCTTAGACCACCCTTGAACCTCCTCAGGAGATCCTTTTGGACCTCTTTTGGAGATTTCTTAGGATCACTTCAAGAAAGTGTGGTTAAAACACTGTATTTCCATTGGACTTTTTCGGGAGACCCTCTTGGACCTCCCTTGGGGATTTCTCTTGGACCTCTTCAGGAGATCCTCTTGGACCTCCCTTGAAGATTTCTTTGGATCACTCCAAGAGAGTGTGGTCGGAACACCGTGGTCAAACCAGAGTGATCCAAATAACATGGTCAAAACTGTAGACCAGTGGTCAAAGCTGAAGACCAACATGTAATCAGGATATGATAAATACTGATTAATTACCATTAATTGGTTTTTAATTAGCACTTACCAATGTTCTAATGTGTGCTTTATTTAGCATTTATTATAGAGTAATAGACTCGACCCTTAAAATGATCTGGAGAGGTCCAGACCAAGATGAATCATTTTCCATTCCATTTTTTCTTCTACTTTCTCCCTGTTCTCTTGTGTTGGAGGGTTGTACTGTTTGAACCAAGTCGTTCCTTCTCCGCGGTGTGCACCAGGAAGGAAGGTGACCAGTATCTCCGAACCGTTGTCACAGAGTTTACCTGCACGGGGTGGCAATAAGGTTTCTGGGTAGCGCATCTACGCGACCGCTTGCTGCACTGCGACGTCTATGATCTGCACTGCATCGAGTATGCACAGTTTCCTGTTCTTCATCGACCTATACTGTAAGTTGTGTGTACAACCAATATATTCTATTATAATCATGATATTGAGTATGTTTAGATGTGCAATGAGTTGTCTGCTGTTGATATCGTCTTATGCATCTCTAGTTTTATGTCATCTTTGCCTCATATTAAAATATGGAATTAAAATATTATCCACGTATCAAACAATCCAGAAACCTTACTGTGGATATTTTTGTGATCTAGCAATGGCTGGTACTTGTGATGCTATGAAACCTAAGAGGTTTTCTAGTCAAAACTTTCGTAGATGGTAGACAAGGGTCAAGTTTTGGCTCATATTTTTGGGACTGTGGTGGGTGATTCACACACAGTATCCAATTACAGATGAACAGACCAGACGTTTTAACACAGATAAAAACATAGCCCTTGGATGAATACTGACCATACTATCCGATCAGCTCTATGATGTGTACATGGACTCCAAGTCCGCCATAGAGTTGTGGGATGCACTCGAGCACAAATATGCCGAAGCTGAGGCTAGTTGATGGCTCTATATGTGTGAGCAATTCTCCGACTACAACATGGATGATGCTAAGTCGATAGTTGCACAAGCTCATGAGCTACAGTTACTGGTCAGAGAGATTACACATCCGGGTTGTGTTTTGCCTCCTAAGTTTGTGGCTGTAGGTATTATTGCCAAACTTCCTGCTTCATGGCGGAGTTTTGCCACTGGCTTAAAGCACAAGAGGGAAGAGATATCTATTGAAGATCTCATTGCTGCTCTTGATGTGGAAGAAAAGGCAAGAGCAAAAGATACACCAAGCACTTCCAGTCAGAACAATCAGATCAACGCAAATGTCATAGAGAAGAGATATGCCAAGAATAACAAAGGCTTTAAACCAAAAAAAGGATAACTAGCTTTAAGAAGAAAACTGAGAAGAATGATATGAGGAACATCACCTACTTTGTGTGTGGGAAAAACGGTCATACGGCGAAAGACTATCATTTCCGCAAAAGCAAGGATGGTGTACAGCCAAAGAAAAATATTGTCAACGTGATCATAGGCGAGGCCTCAATAGGAGGGTATGGTAATTCACATATTGTATTTTCAGCATGTCAATCTACTGATTGGTGGGTTGGTACTGGAGCTAATGTTCACGTATGTTCTGATATTTCCTTATTTTCTTCTTATCAGGTAGCCGGGGCTTCCTCCGTCCTAATGGGGAACGGGTCGCATGCTTTTGTTCTTGGTGTTGGCACGGTGGATCTGAGGCTTACTTCAGGGAAGATTGTCCACTTGGGGAACGTGCAGCATGTGCCAACCATAAACAAGAACCTTGTTAGTGGTTCCCTCCTATGCAGTGATGGGTATAAGCTAGTATTTGAGTCAAATAAAATTGTATTGTCTAAGTTTGGTAACTTTGTTGGTAAAGGTTATGAGAGCGGAAGCTTGTTCCGCATGAGTACTTTAGAGTATAATCTGAATATTGCAACTGGTTTGAATAAATGTGAGACCAATATATGGTATTCTCATTTTTGTCATATTGGTTTTGACAGTATTGCTAGAATGTCCAGATTAGATTTAATTCCAAAATATAAATTTGTCAAATGATCAAAGTGCCAAACTTGTGTGCAAGCAAAACAACCTCGAAACCCCTTTAAGGGGTTATAGGAGGAAAAGAACTTGGCACCTTTAGATCTTGTCCATTCTGACTTGTGTGAGATGAATGGTTTGTTGACCAAAGGAGGCAAAAGATATTTTCTAACTTTTATTGATGATGCATCATGATATTGTTATGTGTATCTACTGAAAACAAAAGGTAAAGCTTTAAATTACTTTAAAATTTATAAGGCTGAGGTTGAGAACCAACTAGAAAAGAAAGTTAAAAGACGACTAAGGTCTGATCGTGAAGGAGAGTATATCCCTTATAAATTCTCTCAATTCTGTGCTAAACATGGAATAGTCTATGAAGTTACACCACCATACTCACCTCAATCAAACGGGGTGGCTGAGAGGAAAAACCAGACACTAACAGACTTGGTAAATGCCATGTTGGAGAGTGCCAGTATACCTAAGATATGGTGGGGGAAGCTATTTTGACAGTAACTTTCGTTCTAAACAGAGCAATCACTAAAAGTTGTGATATTACTCCGTATGAGGGATGGAAGGAGAGAAAACCCGTCAATATACCATTGTAGGAAAAGAGAAAGCTTGGACCTAAAACAATCAATTGTGTCTTACTGGGATATGCTCATAACAGCACGACCTATAGATTCTTACTAGTAAAATCAGAAACTCCTGATATTATTGTTAACACAATAATGGAGTCCAAAGATGCGTCATTTTTTAGGATATTTATCCTATGAGAACTGCAGGTAGTACTTCTCAAACTAAGGATAATCAAACTATGAATAATAGTAATTTTGAACCTACCACCATCTCTGAACCAATGAGTGCTATACCACCAGTTTGTGATTTTCCTGAGGAAGATAACAATTTAGTCGAAGAGGCTCCTCGCAGGAGCAAGCAACAAAGGGTTGAGAGAAACCTTTGGTGGAGACTTTATTGTATATCTTATGGATGATGTGCCAAACACCCTTTCAGAGGCTTATGCATTACCTGATACTGAGTATTGGAAAGAGGCAGTCCATAGCAAGATGGATTCCATCATGGCTAACGGGACTTGGGAGATCATTGAACGTCCTATTAGGTGTAAACCTGTTGGATGCAAGTGGATCTTTAAAAAGAAAATGAGGCATGACGGTACTATTGATAAGTACAAGGCAAGACTTGTGGCCAAGGGTTATACGCAGAAAGAATGTGAGGATTATTTTGATACTTACTCTTCTGTTGCTAGATTGACCACCATTCGTGTGCTTATTGCATTAGCTTCTTCCCATAGTCTACACATTCATCAAATGGATGTGAAGACAGATTTCCTTAATGGAGAGTTAGAGGAAGAAATCTATATGGAGCAACCAGATGGTTTTGTGATTTCTGGACAGGAAAGTAAGGTATGCAAATTAATTAAATCCTTGTATGGTATAAAGCAAGCACCTAAATAATGACACGAGAAATTTGATAAAACTTTAACATCTGCTGGTTTTTCTGTAAATGAGGCAGATAAGTGTATGTATTACCCGTGCCCGCCGCGCTCGATTGCCATCCCTAGTTCAAACCATCCTCAGGGGAAACAATGAGGTAGCTGACAAGCTCATAAAACCGGCCAGCTCTGCTGAACGTCCTCCACCAAACATTTCCTACAAGGTACTACACGCGCCCTTGGCCGCGCTCGAAGTACAAGGGGCAGTGCTTGGAACACATAGGGCTGCGATCGAAGCTCAAGTCGCCGCGTGCGAGTCGAACCTCATACTTCTCATCAATGAAGCCGACTAACGGGACGCCATCACCAAATACCTAAAAGGCGAAGAGCCCGAGACCCCGCCAAAGCAAAGCGCCTCCAACACCACGCATGAAACTACTAGATCGTAAATGCGTTACTGTACAAAGGGTGTGTCTGCGCCCTCGTACTGGAAGAGGGCCAATCCCTCCTATGGGACATCCACGAGGGGCCATGCGGCGCGCACCAAGCCCCCCCCCCCGAGGCCTTGTCGCAAAAGCCTTCCGCCAAGGCTTATACTGCCCGATAGCACTGCGCGACGCGAAAAACCTCATCCAGCGCTGCCAGGGATGCCAATGGGCTGGCCGCAGCTCGAAGGCACCGACGGTTCCGTTGCAACCCCTGCCCCCGGTGGACAAGGGCAACCTCCGCTTCACCTTCATCGCCATTGAATACTTCTCAAGATGGATAGAGGCGGAGCCTGTACCAAAAATCACTGCCGCAGCAGCCCAGCAGTTCGTATGGAAAAACATCATCTATAGATACGGGGTGCTGAGCAACATCATCACCGACAACGACACCCAATTTGACTCTACACGCTACAAAGCATTCTGTGAAGGCCTAGGAACAAACATATGCTTCGCGTCGGTAGGCACCTCGAGTCCAATGGGGAGGTTGAGAGAGCCAACGACAGCCTACTAGAGGGGCTAACGAAGCGCCTCGTTGGCATACCGAAGGGCCTTTGGCCCTAAGAGCTCCTCAAAGCTCTATGGGCGCTTCGCACCTCACCCACCTGGGCCACGGGATTCTCACCATTCAAACACCTCTTCGGCGATGAAGGAATGACCTCAGGAGAGATCGCTACAAGGTCCCTCCACGCCGGGGCGGATCATGAGCCTGTAGAATTTGAGGTCTCCTTGGACCTCCTCGAAGAAAACCGCGTACAAGCCATAACAACCATGGCAAGATATGTTGCAGACGTCGTGACGACATACAACAAGAAGGTCAGGGTCCCCCCACTAGCACTAGTCGACATGGTCCTCAAACGTGTCGTGAATCCCGCAACCACATACAAGATGGGGCCCAAATGGGAAGGGCCGTACATCATCACTCACGCAACAAGGGTGGGATCCTACTACATTGTAACACCAGAGGGACAACAATTGGACCACAATGGAACACCAAAAGCCTCTACAAGTTTTATCCTTAGGGCCGCTCAATTGTAAAAACCCAGCTGCGCCAGGGCAATCGCCGCCCCGCCGCGCTAGAACGGCGGAGGCATGTACAAAAGCGTATGTACGGCTTCGAGCACTTCGCCCCCCATCAATCAAATAGACATCGTGCATGGCTCACAGCCCCCATGCACATCGATGCCCCCGCAAGCATGAGTGTATACAAAAAGACACCGCGCATGAATCACAGCCCCAATGCACATCGATGCCCCCCCGTAGGCACGAGTGTATAAACGAAGACACCGCGCATGTCCCACAGCCTCGGTGCACATCAATGCCCCCGCAGGCACGAGTGTATAAATAAAGACACTGTGCATGGCCCACAGCCCTGGTGCACACCGATGCCCCTTGTAGGCAAGGGCGTATAAACGAAAACACCGCGCATGGCTCATATAGACCGTCACCCGTCGGAGAAGCGTGGTAAAACCACCTCCAGGTCCAGTCAGTCTCCCACCAATTCCGCGCTGCCGGAGCAGGCGCGTACATCTAACACCACACCTTCGGTTGGAAGTTGACATTGCCGAAGTTCAGCATCTCGCGGGTGTTTTTCTTCGGTTGACACTGCCTATCGTGCAGATAGGCGAACAAGCGCCCCTTCCCGCTCACCCCCGCTGACCGCATGATCCACGCGAAGACGGTGAGCTTCACAAGGGAGTTGGGCGTCAGCAGCACCAACTCCACCTAGTACAGCCGAAGCTCCCGCATGACGAGCTCCACGCACGGAATCCAGAGGTCGGCGTCAAAGAATGCGACGAAGACCACGACCTCGTCGGCCCGAGGCACTAGTACATCTCCGCCCCGGGGACCCGCACCTTCGTCAGGCTGTCCAGCTTCCCCTCGTCCACTGGGGTCCGGAGAACCCGCTCCATCATGGTCGATCGGCCGAGGTCGCTGGTGTAGGCCACACTGTCGCCTCCCTCTTTGCCACGCTTCATCATCCGAAAGCCCTGAGGAACACACTGCCAAAAATCCAAAGATCAAAGCTCCAAACAACAAAATGTACAAAATTGCAGAGGCAGGAAGCTAGAATTCTTACGTGCAAGGTAAGAAAAGGGCTAGTGGTTACCCCATTTTATATACGCACCAGGACCACAAGGAGACAAAGCGGGGAAGCCAAAGAGCTACGTGCCAGTCACCAGGTGACACGTGACACACGCACAACACCCCCAACCAACAGTATTATAGCGCACGACAACCAACGGTGGCCCGCGTGGTTCGAAGGAGTGCCATCACTGCCAACCAATGGCATTATGGCGTACGACAACCAATGGCGGCCCGCGCAATTCGAAGGAGTGCCATAAATGCCAACCAATGGCATTATGTCGCACAACAACCAACAGGAGCCTGTGTGATTCGAAGGAGTACCATAAGCAGCCCACACTTTGCGGGAGGACCCGCACAAAGCACGCTTCGCGAGGTCAAAGAGGACGGTGTGCTTGGACCCTTCAGAAAAAGGGTGCGGTTTCAGCCATAACAAAACAAGACCTCGACCGTGAGGGGCCTGTCATAGGGACGGCCGCACTGGTCTAAACGACCGGACGAAGACCGCAAGGGCCCCCTCCTCCCGAAGGCCATGAGCTAGAGGCGTGACCCAGGGCCTCCGAGGGGGTACCAAGTATGCCTTCGGGAGGGCCTCGAACCCCACGCAAAGGCTATCAGGAGGCCTGCGTGGGCTAGCGGCCGGAGGCGTGGCCCAGGGCCCCGAGGGGGTACCAAGTACCCCTTCGGGAGGACCTCAAAGCCCATGTTGGTCGTTGGGAGGGTCGCGAGGGCCAACAATTGGAGGCGCGATAAGGTGCCTCCCCGAGGGTACCAGGCATTCCTTCGGGGAGGCTTCGAACGCGATGCGAAGGCTTCCGATTGACCGCCGAGCCCGAGCACTACGGACCCAAGAGTCAGGAGCCCTCCGGGGTCACCTCGGAGGCGCGCGCAGGGTGTCGAGGGCCCTCAGCCCAGGGACATCCCACACGGGGCGAAGGGCAGAGAGCACCGGTGGACTGAGCGCACCTACTAGATGGACCAAGACCAGGAAAGTCCACCATAAACCATAGGCTCCGCATAGAGAAAGGAAAATCCCTATGACCCCTATAAGAGTATGGTCTTTTTTGGGATAGATTTATAATCTCATGTACCCGGTCGAAAGGCTATAAATAGTCATCTTCCCTATGTAATAAATGATACATTGATTTAAAATAATTAATACACATTTACTTCTCTACCATCGGTCATCTTCTGAGGATCCCTGATCCACCTTCTTCAGGAATCCCCTTTTTATACTGTCTAACCCTCTTTACTACAACAGTGAGATTTGACGTATGCAACCAGCATGCAACTATGGACTACGGAGGTGCTAAAAAAATCCATCCGTGCACACAACCAAACACGAGATGATCCATCGGGCTGACTATCCTTGCAATCTGCCAAGTCCTTCATGTACTTATTCTTGTACTGGAACGGCAATTTCCACGACATCAAGCCTCCGTTTTTTCTCTCTTTTTATGAAGAACCAAGACAACGAAATTTCAGTACGAAACATCCATGTCCTTGTCAAGGGGAAAAATAGGCCAAGATTCCAGCAAGTGGATCAGTTTCAAGTGACTCAGAGGAGGGGATAACTCATAACTGATGGCAATTGCGGAAGAAGTAGAGAGTTAAGAAGCTCAAGAAAGCACTTGATTGCCATAAGCAGCCAAGCACCTACATAGGTTATATACAACTCTTTGAACTATCAACCATGGATAACACTACTAATTTGCTACTAGTTTAGAAAGTTCAAACGAACAGAGACAAGACTGAAGAGCTTAAAAGTCATATTGAAACCTGGAGCCCTTGGACTACTCCTTGTTGGTAGTCATTACCCAATCCAAAGCCATTGACGGCCACATCTGTTCTTTTCTTTTCTCTACTCATTTTTTTCCTCCAAAAAGAAGTATTTACCTTCCAATAGAAGGAAATTGCAAGCAAACAAAAACAGTGGATAAAGAATAATGAGCCTACTGACGGGATTGGCGTGAACAAATAATAATGAAACAAAGAGGAGCTAGTGCCTGGAGTTGTTGCGCTTAAACGGTTGGGAAACAAGTAGGCTGTACTAGCGCACAATTCAAAATTCTACAACATAAATCAGGAAATCATGTAAGAAAGACATCATAAATCGTTATCACTAGACATGCAGTGCAGTGGAAGAAGTGTTGGAGCAGCATGGTCCAACGTCCTGCGCATCCATGTAGTGGTGGTAGTCGATCGTCCAACATTCTTGACCACTGATCGTCTCCTCCAGCAGCCTCTCGAGTTCCCTACATACTTTGCGGATTGTCCTTGATCAGTGTAGCAACTATCGCAGCAGCGTCTTTACGGTATCCACACGTCCAAAAGTGGAACGTCGTACGTCGGTGTGCTAGCATCAACATGTACAGCAAGGCCTTCAGGGAGGTGGCGGCTAGGTGGGTAGTGCATCTACTCCCAACAGCCCTCACGCCTCCCTTATAAAGAGCCCATAACCAATCCAATCCGGACTAGTTTGTTCCAATCCGTTAAGTGTTAGACCCTGTAGATTCATGTATAATCGCCAATGACACAGAAACTCCTTTCCGATCACTAGTCGGTAACAGTTCCTAGCAGGACATAACGACTCCCGAATACATCTAAAGATCAAATCGGACGAACCTTATGCAATATGATCTGCAACCATATCCTTATCACTCACGACCGGTTCGTAACTCCTTAGAACAGTTCGTATCTGGTCACGACTAATTCGTAACACCTTACAACAGCTCAAGACCAGTTCATATCTGGTCGGACTAAGCGACCTGCTTACGTATTCTCCTTTTCCCTCGCGATATCTGGTCAAACTCTAGGTGAGATATATGTCATCCATAGACTGTTCAACCTTTTCTCGATCTAGTAACAGATAACTCCATGTAGTCGACTCTTCAACCACTTGTGGCCCGACCATGCACTTCCTTTATCCGACCACATCGAAGGGCCCAGAGATATCTCTCCTGTTATGCTAGGAGGAGCAAATCACATATTCGACTAGTCACATCCATCCGTATATTTCATAGCATACTCGAAAGCTATATTTATAACTATCCAGTTACAGAATAGCGTTTGGTAACCCCTAAGTGTACTATTACATATGTAAAAAAAATCATGCTAATATCCAGTCTCAGGATTTTACACCATCATGGCTTGAAACTAATTGATGACACATAGAAATATACCAACCTCAATAGTGTTGTAAGGTATGTCAATCCAACACCATGTTCTTTAACATGTGCTCACACTATTGATTCGATACCTCCATATCTATGACCGGTGAGATATAGTCATCAATCAATATATGTGCTGATCTATAAGTCACTAGTGTCCCGACCAGTGATATCCGATCAAATATCATTTTAGAATGATATCATACAACAAATAAAGTGCTTCACGAACAAATCACGTATTTGATATTTTTCATAAATGATATCCATTCAAGGAACATAATAATATTTATTTTATAACTTATAAATATAGACGTGATACAATCATCTCCATGATTACCTTTTAGGAACCTTAAATGCGCTCGTGCACAAGAAGGAAGGATGAACACACACCACAGCCCACTTCTCATGGACCTATCCTATCCACTAGTGATCAGCCGTACACGTCGCTCACTCGCTCTTCACGTACAGGTGGCCGGTGGCGACTACTCCGGTGCGGCGTAGCCGTACGTGCCGATCACCTGCGTCGTGACGTGCGACTTCCCGGCGGACGGGCCATTCTTGGCGAGCCCGAAGTCCGACAGCTTTTGATTGAAATCCTGAAAAGTGTATGTGTATATGGTTCAGTGATAACCAAGATGGAAGATCTCTGCAAATTTGCAACGACGAGTTGAGGAGATTTTAGTGGATTAATTACCGAATCGAGGAGGATGTTGGATGCCTTGAAGTCCCTGTATATGATCTGCCTCTCCGATGAGTGCAGGAAGGCGAGGCCGCGCGCGGCGCCGATGGCAATCTTCATCCTTGTGCTCCATGAGAGCAGCTCAAACGCTGCACTCCCTGCTCAATGATTTGTCTCCAAGAAGCCAGACATGATACAGCGCACCATGTGTGTTACTATTATTATAAAAAAAGTATTTAATCTGATGATGAGGACCATGCATGACTAGTACAATGGACTTACAAGCTGCAACAAGCAGAACATGATGATTACATTTGCCAATTCAGATCAACATGAATACATGATGCAACTAGCTGCTAAGATTGTCCTTCCAAAAGTCAACTAGGCTTCTAGAGGACCAACATCTTTCACATGTCTGAACTGAAGCACTGTTCGTGCTTATTCAGATAAAATACACCATTGGATTTCAGGTGTCAATATTGGAAAACGTCAAATTAGGTTAGGTATGTGATTATCAGCTGGAACGCTGTCAGAAAACGAACTTTCAGAAAGTGCTTATGCAGTTTGTCAATCTCATGGAAGTTAACGAAAGGGTCTAAGTTTTGTCATCAGATCAGATTCGTGGAAAGTACAATGTCAATGCTCGCACGGGAGGACTTGGGCTCTCATGGTGCTCCTTTCTTTGAGGCAACCATTGGGGAAAAATCCTGGCCATTAAAAAAAATGCTCGTTTGTTGAAGCCTTACTCCTGAACAGATGTTATTCCAAGCTGTCTCTCGTCATGAACTCGTACACCAGGAGAAGCTCCCTGTCCTCGCCGCAATAGCCCAGGAGCTTCACCAGGTTCGGGTGCGACAATCTGCCAAGGAAATCATCGGTGATCAGAGAGTACATACAACTCAAATGAACATGGACAGGGACTAAACAATCCAGTTTGCTAACCAAACAAGCAATGCATGACATACAAGTCACTTGAATCGTGTGCTCGCGTTTGGCCATTGCGTCTTCCCTGCACATACAGAGAAGCGATCATACATGTCACTTGAATCGGGTGGACTGAGCGCGGCCATACATCGCCGGCGGGCGGAAGCTGACGAGCCTGATCGACCAGCGGCTCGGCGGGCAGTACCCGCCCAAGGAAGGGATGAATCCGAATAGAAGAGGGGTAAAATATATAGGTAGTTCACTAATGAATAAATAGAAAATAAGAGAAAAGAAAAGAAAATAGGCGAAAGTAGAGATAATGACAAATTTCAAAGGAGTAAGAAACTGGAGTGATATATTTCTAATTTCAATATACTGAGTGGTATATCTCGAAGTGTCATATTACTCAGTGACATATATTAAATTTTGCCTTTACTTCAGCCCAAGCAATTTTCTCAGGCTGAATATCGTCTATGAGACAGAAAAAAAAAAGGCTCAGTGCAAACCAAGCTCATAGTTACATCATATCATCAAATAAACGATAGCTATAGTCGATAACCATGTCATCAAGCACATGATAATCTCCAACTACTAAGCTACATTTCCCAAGTCAGGAGGGAATCGAACTTGGGTTGGGCTGGGCATGGGCCAGGCCTACGATGGGTTAGGGTGGGGTCAGACCTTGAATATATGGGCGGGTCCGGGTTGGGTCGGGCCTAGCGAAGCAGGGCTTGGGTTGGGGCAAATTAGGCTATCAGGGTTGTGCTGGGTGCTTGATATTCCACATATATACACTCTACAGTTGAGTTTTTTTTTAAAAAAAAAAAATCTACACTTGAATATTCGTAGCTTTTACACGATAATAATTTTCTATGGACATTCGTAGCTTTTACACGATAATAATTTTCTTGGTTGAATGTTTTTTTAGGCCGCAAGTGCTAAACAAATGATTTGCCCTTTTCTCCACTCATTTTTTCCCACTGGATTTTTCGGAGTTTTAACGCAGAACGTGTGGATTTAGACCGTACAAATTTACGTAACAAAGAAAAAAAAATCAAATACACGAATCACGACAACCACGCGATCAACCGACCGACAATCTAGGTCGTCCAAAACATCTGGCGAGCCCACGAGCATTACACGGCACATAGCTTGCTTTCGTGAGGTGAAGACGAAGACACGGGTGGTAAGTAACTCGGTACCGTGCCGCATGCCGAAAGGCACCGGCGCCGGAGATGGAGATCCCTTGCTATCCTTCGCCCAAACCTCGACGATAAAATTATATGTGTGACCCTCGAGAAAAGCTTGGAATAAGTTAACCTAGCAAACCACACAACACAAACACTGCGCATGCGTGCAACGTATGCGTTGCGAGGCCGGCGGCGGTAAGGCACCTCGATATATGGATCCCCTCGCTCACCGGCGAGCTAGAACCGCACGTACGTGAAAGGTAACACACGCCAAGTTACACGTAGTGCGCTCGCACACATCAAGCCAGGCGCCATGGCGAGCAGGAAAGGATCATTAGCGGAAGCCATGGCGGCGGCGGCGGCGGACCAGCCCCGCGACGTCGCTGACTTCTTCGACCCCGTGCACGAGTGGCTCGACGGCGGCGCCAACTTCCTCCTCCGCCTCAACCTCCCAGGTAGGACCGTAGGAGTGTCAGAATGTACGTAGAGGCATGCAGACCAGATGAGATGAGATGATTATGATGTTAACTCGTACTCAATCTCTTGGCTGATTTTTTGTTTTTGTTTTTGTTTTCAAGGGTTCAAGAAGGAAGACTTCCGGGTGCACGTGGAGCCCACCGGCCGGCTGACCATCCGGGGCCAGGGCCTGGCCGAAGGTGGCGCGGGGAGTGTCCCAGTCCGGCTCCACAAGGTGTTCCAGCTGCCGCCCACGTCCGACCTCGACGGGATCGCTGGCCGGTTCGACGGCGGCGTGCTCACCCTCACCGTGCCCAAGCTGCTACCCGGAGCGGTCGCGCCGCCGCAGGCCCCTGAGGAGGAGGAGGACGACATCGCCGACAAGCCAACAGATCAGAAGGCCAAGGTTGACCGTGAGGCGGAGCGGAGGATTGAGGCGGCGAGGGCGACGCTGGCGGCGAGGAGGCATAGGGGGGAGGAGGAGAAGCAAACAGGAAGAAGCAAGAAGCCGCCGGCCAAGAAAGTAGACGAAGTAGGGGAGGAGCCCAAGGCGGTGGTGACAGCGACACCAAGCGACATGGCGGCGAAACGAGAAGACGCGGACGATAAGGCCAAGGCCGAACACAAGGCGAAGGTTGGCGGTGAGGCGGAGCGGTGGATCGAGGCGGCGAGGGAGAGGCTGGCGGAGGCGGAGTGGGAGAGGGAGAAAGGCCGTCGGAAGGAGCGCGCGACGGAGGAGGGGTTCAAGTGGGCGGATGCCATCGGCAAGAAGAAGGAGGTGATCGCCACGGCCGTCGTTGCCTTCACGCTCGGCGTCTTCGTCTCTTACAAGCTCTTCTCCAGGAACTAAATCATCACATCACACGAGCGCTTTGCATCGTGCGTGCGTGCGTGTACATAATTATACATCGATGTAGGTATCAGAGGCAGACATTCAAAGCTTCCAGTGTGTGTGTGTATTCATGGCTTCACTCTCGCCCCAGATGGCCTAGCTCCCTACTGCTCTCACGGCCTCATCGCCCCCCGTCACTCCGTCACGCTGCTTCTGTTGCAATTAATATGGGCTAGGCTCAAATATTATATTCTAAATTAATTCTTAGTAAATCTTAAAGGCTTATGTGTATGTGCTAAACTGTTTAGTCCCACATGGACAGATGAAGGAGAGTTACACCAGTTTATAAGATGGAACGTGATAGCCCCTCTTGTGGAATTGGAGAGAGCCAATACACGCGCGCTCGCTCGCCTCGCCGAGCGGTGCATGTGCGCAGGCGTGTCGGGTGCGGGCGCGATTTTCTTTATCTATTCGAAAATCAAAACGCACTGACATTGATGGTGACCATTGGTTTCTGGTCTCTTTGTTTTGGCCATTAAAAAGAACAGAGTGCTAGTCTTTGATGGTGACTGTTGGTCTTTAGACTACTTGCGACTGTCCTTGATGGTAACTGTTGGTCTTTGGTCTTCTGGCGACCTTTGGGCTCTCTGTCTTTTGGCTATATAAAAAGACTGAGAGTACTGGCTCTGGTTCGGTTTTTTCACTTCCACAATACAGAAAGAACTCCATAGTTTTTGTTTGCTGTCTCTTGCGATCTCCATCCCGGCGAGGCGCGTGTACGGCCGCACTGGGAGAGCAGGCCTCCGGAACCTCGTCGCGAGGGCGAATAAGGTTTTTAGGGAGCGTTCGCACGACTCCTCGCTGTTCCTCTGCTACGTTCTATCAACTGCACGTCTACTACTCTGCTACGTTCTACATCAACTGCACGTCTACTACCACTAGGCCATGAAGAACGATGTCCTCATCAAGAACTCTACTGCAACTTCTTCTTCTACAGAATCTCAGTATGTCTATATCTTTCTTGTTAGTTGGTTTGCTTTTATCTCATCGTTGTCTTGAACATTGAGATAGGAATGCTAGCTTCTGTTCTTCTAGAATCTGATATTGCTATAGTGTTCTTTGTGATCTGCTTTGTGAAAATAGCTAGAGTATTTTCCATGTTTTATCTAGCAAATTTCTGGATTAAAGTAATTCAAAAATTGCTTATATACTCAACAGCTTCGTAGTGTCTTTCCATTGTTAAATCCAAACTTTTAAATGCCCATTCAAACTTTCAATTCGAGCAACTTTCTACTGATTTGGGTAGAAACTTTCAACTAGGTTGTAGGCTTTCGAACTGAATGGGACCTTCCAATTCCATACATTTTTCGACTTTCAACTGTTTGCGGAAAATATTCAATTTCAAAACTTTCAGCAAACATCAGCCAAAAAATTCAATTTCTAGCTTTCAACTGATCTAACTCAAACTTTCAACTTAGAAATTTCAAAATTTTCAACCACCTCGGGTTACTCACCTTTCATCCGCTCCCTCGCACGATCACGACAGCCGATGGCAGATGCACCCCTCAGCGGTGACAGAGGATGCACGGTGCGCACCAATGGTACCCCTTGCCAGCAGTGGAGGCGGCACACATGGTGCTTGAAGGTCGGCGCCGAGGGATGGGCCGGGGTAGTAAAGTTAGGGTTTGGAGGGGGAAAGGAGGAGATGTAGCGGCGCGTGGGACGTGGAGGCTTTACCCAGCGTCCAGAGTTCATGGCATAGTTGCTGGAACAAATAAGCTACACGAGGTGACCAAGTGGATGTGGTCCACGTGACACAGCCAATCTTGACCGTTGGATCATGCAGAGTGTTTAATGTAGGGCATTGGAGGTGTGAGTATATAGGGTGATTAAATGGTTTGGAGGCGGGAGCCCACATTAATCTTGGTTGTTCAATCTAGATCCAATGGTCAAGATTGACATTAGCACCTTAGCACTCAATTACCCATTATCACTAGATATGTTCCCATACATATATATGTATTATATGTATGTATGTATGTATACACACACAGTAGCGTAGCTATTTGCGCGCTAGCCCACGCTCCCCGTGCTAAGCGAGGTGCGTCAGCTCGTGCGTTTCCCGCGTGGGATCGACGGTAACACACACACACACACATACGTGTTACAACCAACGGTAAAAGTATCGGTATCGTCCAATCTGGTAGTAAAATCCACGTGGATCTTTATTTTGTACGTGAATGTTTCTTTTCTTGTTTTCACAATAACTTTTGATTGGAAGTTTCGATTCATGAACGATTTTCACCGGTAGCTTGGTGACGACGAGGGTAACAAAATGATATAAGTCTCGAAAATAAAAATATCTATGTGCGTTTACTAAAAATATTTACTGCATCGTTAAAAGAGATTTACTACAGCCTTCACATGACTTTACTGCCATATTAGCCAAATAGTACAGAGAAGTAGACAGACAATTAGCAAACAATCAGTTTCTTATTTTGTACATGAATGTTTCTTTTCTTGTTTTCGCAATAACTTTTGATTGGAAGCTCCGATTCACGAACGGTTTTCACCGGTAGCTTGGTGGTGACGAGAGTAACATAATGATATAAGTCTCACAAATAAAAATCACTCTGTGTGTTTACTAAAAATAATTTACTGCATCGCTAAAAGAGATTTACTATAGCATCCACATGACTTTACTACTTTGTTACAAAAATATTTACTGCTGTCTCCACATGACTTTACTGCTCTGTTGCAAAAAGATTTACTGCAACCTCCACATGACTTTATTGCCATCTTAGCCAACTAATAGAGACAAGTAGACAATCAACTAGCAAATAATCAGTTCCTTATTTTGTACACGAATGTTTCTTTTCTTGTTTTTGCAATAACTTTTAATTGGAAGCTCTGATTCACGAACGGTTTTCACCAGTAGCTTGGTGACGACGAGGGTGTAGGAGCAAGGATAACCGACTAGAGGGGGGTGAATAGGAGGTTTTAAAACTTTTTCAACTAATAACCGACTTTAACTTCAATTGCCTTAGCAAGGTTTTCTAGCACAAACACAATGAATGAAAACTTATGCTAACTCAAACAATTTCAATCTTAGGTCAAAACTAGATACAATTCTAGCTAAGCAATTTAACACACACAAGTAAATTGCTAGAATTGTAAATGCGAAATAGTAATGACAAGAAATAAACCACAATGGAGACGAGGATATTTTTTCCCGTGGTATCGAAGACTTGCCGATCTTCACTACTCCACGTTAAGGAAACTTGAACGAATCAAGTTGGCTCCACCGAGTACTTCCCTCGATCACTAGAGTTGTGCTTCCTCCGCTTCGAAGTTGGTGAGCACAGCACCAATCACAATCTTATCGGGACTCTTCACAATATCCTTGAAGAGCCAGCAAGCACCAAGAGTAATAGATCACGAGTTTTTCTTAAGGAACTACAAGTGTCTATGTAGGATCGGAAAGGCGACTAGAGGGGGTGAATAGGAGCTCAAATTCTTTTTTAACTTTGAATGGATTCAACTTGTAAATCACTTCAATAATTATGAGAGCTATGAAGATCAATGATTAAGCACAGAGGAAGCCTTGTATTGAATCCACTCCTAACCCCCAAAGCTCAGCAAACAAAACCGAGGAAGTGCTGAAGAAATCAGAAAAATCGGTACAACCACAGGCAAACGGACGGTTGTACCAATGTTCGGTACAACCGTAGGCAAACGGGCGGTTGTACCAATGTTCGGTACAACCGCAGTTATAAGGGCAGTTCTACCGATTGTCTTGGAACAGCCCGACGACAAAAACTAAAATTGGCATAACTTTTGAACCACTTGGCCAAACTCTACGAGATTTGAAACACACCTTCGTATGGAGGTTAGGAACCTATTCCAAGTAAATATTGACTAGATCCACGTCAAAGTTCCTACCTTTTTCGATATGAACGAAGAAGGTTTCAAAACCGAGTTTCAAACCTAAACATGATCTAAACCTTGCTCGTGGGTAAAGAATGATAAAGTTGATCTTAGATACACTAGCACATCACACAGCAAGGTAGATCACAGCAAGAAACTAAAGAGAAACTCCCATATCAAGGAAAACCCCAAAATCATCAAATAGAAAGGAAGAACACAAAAGAACTCATCTTGTGAAATCTGGTTGGATTGATTTGAGATAGATGATTGTTGTTTACAGCCACTCCATCTAGGAGGACAAAGCTCACCACGTGAGTACACACTCAATCCAAACCCTAGAAACCCTAGCATCTCCTCTCTTCTCCTCAAAACCCTAAAACACACAAATAGGGTTACAAATGGCCAAAGGGTTCTAAGTACAACCAGCACTTAGCCCTATTTATAGTGGAGGCTAGATCCTAGAGAATATTCCATTAGGGCGCCCGTTAAGCCCAACACACAAATGGGTTAACACACGCACGTATCTCAAAGTGCCGTCTTTATCTTCGCTTAACCTAAACCGCTTCTCCATGCACCGTCCCGCGCCGCGATTTAGCCAAGGCCAAGAAGGTGGTTTCGCACACCACCACTTACCACTTTTCCGGTATAGAGCAATTTCCCAAAATGCCCCTCGACCGACCTTTTGCGAATCCTTCGCCTCGAAGCATCTCCCATGCTCCATCTTCATCCATGTGATCCCAATGACTTCCTGCCAAGCCCCTCACGCTTTCGAATGCCACCGAACCGTCCTCGCTTGCAACTGGGACCAAGTCACTTGGCACACCACATGTCTCACCACCGGTTGCTTCCGCTCCGGTTCCTTGTCTTCTCAGCTTGTAAGCACTCCGCTGGCCTTAGTCATCTTCCAGCACAACCTCGATCGTTCTAGACTTCGGTTCTCCTAACCTAGTCCCGATCTAGTTCGCCTCACTATGACCTAGCTCTGGTGTCCTACAACCATCACAAATAAGCAAACCGTTACGTAGCACTGCACGATACGCACAATCATCAATCCACATAATTGATGAGGCATGAGCACATACCTTCACAAAGGCCTTACCTCAAACTTCGCCTTCTATGGTTCTTGTCCATCTTGCACCTTACTTGAATCAAACCATCTCACCCAACATCCACGACCGTTCTGGACCTTGGTTCTCCTAACCAAGTCCCGGTCCTCTTCATCGTTGACCATAGTTGACTCCAAGCCACCTGCACAACAATAGACCAAGCAACCATTTCCAGGCACAAGTTCTTCACAACTTGACCCATGTTAGTCAAAACATGCATCATGCAACATCTATGCAATGATCAACATGAACTTGACCTAACCCAAATTCAATTCTCCAATTGAAACAACATTCAGCACACAAACGGTACTACCGCTATTTAACCATCGGTACTACCGCACGGTAATACCACTCACAACACTACGGTCGTACCGCACCTCGGAGAATCCCCAAAACTCCAAAAACATCTCCTCTGGAATTTTTCAACCACCACACAAAGTTCGGTATCACCGCATCGCGGTACTACTGCCACTTGCCCTGCGGTTACTACCGCTTCACAGAAATGCTCAAAAGCCTTAGAACGAAACGCCCTGCCACATGGACGACTCAGATCGACGCGACCGATCGGACCCCTTGACTTGCGGTAGCACCGCTCCAAACTCGCGGTCATACCGCACTGCAATAACACCGTTCCCAACAAGCCGGTACTACCGATTCCCGAGGAAACCCAAGTTCCAAAAAACATGTCTTCGGGAATTTTCATACCGCCAACAAACTTGCGGTTGAACCGACCTACGGTAGTACCGCAGCTTCAACGCCGGTACTACCGATTTTACTGACACTTGCTGAAAACTCCAGATTTCAACAAACCTTCAACACTATTGCCAATTGTCTCATCACCTAAGATCATGAGCATGTCTCCATGACATCCACAGTCTAAATGATCAACTAATGAATCAATGCACTTCAATACTCTCAACTACCTCAAGAATGAGAAATCAATGCAAATGAGTAGTTGAAGAGTGTATATGAGCTCAAGAGAGTTCAATGCAAGAGTATAATGCTAAATGGTCTCAAAAGTTACTGCTAGAAGGCATGTAGGGGGTATTTATACCCCTCACCAATAAATCTAGCCGTTACAACTTCTTTCCTGAAAAAAATCAGGATTTACGTTAGTACCACCGTTGAAACCCGGTACTATCGATTTTTGCTCAACGGTCGAAACAGCAGCATTTAATGCTCTGAACTAGCCGTTACCAAATAAAGTTATGATACTACCGCTAGCTACAAATCGTA
Organism: Phyllostachys edulis; assembly: GCA_036346405.1. Lineage (NCBI taxonomy): Eukaryota > Viridiplantae > Streptophyta > Magnoliopsida > Poales > Poaceae > Phyllostachys > Phyllostachys edulis. The sequence goes on from CM070545.1 coordinate 74,266,711, forward strand.
GTACCACAACGCGGCAGTACCGCTCGGCTTGAACGGAACTGCAGTTTCCAGAGTTCAAGAAATCACACAAAAACACCTTCTCTGAAAAAACATACCACCATGAAAATATCGGTACTACCGCACTCCGGTAGTATCGCTCAGATCATGCGGTCATACCGATTCTCAGGAGAGCTCAAAAACTCCCAAAAATACACTCTCTGTAATTTATGTACTGCCATATAAATATCGGTACTACCGACCTGCGGTAGTACCGCGGTTGAAATGCAGTTGTTCCGATTTTCAGAGAGGATAAAAACACTTAAAAACATGCTCTTTGGAAAATATGTACCGCTATGTAAATATCGGTACTACCGACTGCTTGGCGATCTGCCTATCACTTCTTGATCATCTGGATTTTCAAAACAGTTTTCCAGAAGCTCAAATCAAAGTAATGCATGAACCCTAGTTGATCATTACGGCACAAAAATAGTCTCTCAAGTTACTAGCCATGCTCCCTCTTTATAATACGGCGTTTATCCTATAAACCCAGTCTTTTCTCCAAACACCGAGACTAGTAAAAACTATAAAAGGGTCTTTAGGCTATACAATACCTTTTTCTTGATCCATGTTGATCTTTCATCACATTAGCATTCCAAATAGCCTTCTCATCAATCAATCATCAGGATTTAACCTTTAACACATCTTAGCACACAGGTTAGTCCCTTAACATAATATTAACATTAATTACCAAAATCAACTTCGAGGGCTTAGATACTTTAAGAGGGTAACAAAATGATATAAGTCTCGCAAATAAAAACTTCTATGTGCGTTTACTAAAAAATATTTACTACGACGTGCTAGAGGTTGGTGGTGGTGGTGTCCAAAAGTTCTTTGACGCCCTTGACAGCCAGGAGCTGGTGCATGTACGTGAAGGTGTAGGCGAGGTGGACGCAACAGAAGGGCCCTGGTGTGCAACAAGGGCAAGACGACGGCGTAGGCCTGGTGGAGCCGAAGGAGGAGGCCTGATGGTGGAGGATTTGCGAAGATGCCGAAGAGGTCGCCGGTGACGGGCAACAGCGGCGGTGGACGCTTAGTGGGCCAGAGGTGAAGGGCTGAAGAAGGCGATGAAGAGGCCGCCAACGACAGGGGCGAGCAAATCCAGCGCAGGTTGAGCTCAACATTGCTCTAAGCGATGGTCTCCGGTGATGATGAGGTGACCGACATGCGTGGCCGCGGCAACTCGAGGTTGCGGATGAAGGATCTGATCAGGTTAGACAGTGATAGCAGGGTAGAAGGTGATGGAGGGGTGGTGGTTGCTAGGAGAGGGGCAGGGAAGTCCTTGCCGGATCTGGATGGAGAGAGAGGAGGAGGGTGGAGAAGAAGAAGAGGACGATGGTCGGAGACAACGGGGGAGAAGGAGGATGGTGACCTCTGATGAAGAGGAAGGCGGAGGGTGAAGAATAAGAGATTTGATATGTGGGTCCGTAAACTGAGAGATGATGGGAAAAACTGACAAGGTTTGCACCTCTAACGACGCCTCTCAAACGATGGGGTGAAGTGGGTGGTATGAGAGGTCAACGAAATATTATCCGATGGCATAGAAGGAAGAAGCATGTTTTCAGTGGTAGATTAGTAAAGTTGGTATCTTTGCATGTCAAATAAGGAATTTGCTCTTGTCTTTTTTTTGTATTTTGCAAGTGCAATTGAGTTTGACCTTAAAATTATGCATGGATATGTAACATGATCTACACTCTCTCTGATAATTCTTTAGATTTTTTAAAAATTTCTAGACCAATTTTTACGGCATTTGCAACACTTATAATAATTGCACGGATGCACGCCTTTTCTTGGGATGAGAAGACTTGCATTCGCTCTGGGGGTGTGGTAGCCTGGTAGCTAGGTGACTAGATAAATGTCGAAAGGTACCTACTAGAGAGAGAGGAGATAAAGGAAAGATCCCTAGTCTTTACCCAAACCTCGGCGCTAAACTAAAATTTCCTCGTGACCATCGAGAAAAGCTCGGAATAACCAATTAATTAGGGTACATTCTATTGGTAGTAAGGGACGGCAATAGAAATCAAATCTGTCCATCGATTTCTTAAAGATGGTATAGACTCTCATACCTACGGGTGAAGTATAAGTAACTTCTAACTAATTTGACTCGTTGGATTAAAAAGAATGGACATACCATGCAAGAGCTCGTTAATTAAGCACCTGACAACACAAGCACCGGCGATACGTATATAAGGCACGCAGCAAGGCGCGTCTTCACCCATCCATCATGTACACTACTACAAAAATGCTAATACTGGATGCCCGATCACAGACGGTTCATCGAAACCGTCTTTGTTAAAAACAATCTCAGACGGTTTTTGTTTACCGACCGTCTGTGTTATCTTCCGCGCTAAAAACCGTCTGTGAAGATGTCATATCACAGACGGTTCATGTTTAAAACCGTCTGTGAAGTATCATAGACGGTGGCGATAACAACTATACGTGATATTACTACATATCACGAGGCGGTTTTTGTCGTAACCGTCGTGATACTTCACAGACGGATTTAAACATGAACCGTCTGTGATATTACTACATATCACAGACGGTTTTTTGTCATAACCATCTATGATATTACTACATATCACAGACGGTTTTTGTTGAAAACCGTCCGTGATAATTAACTCATCATGACGGTACATAGCTCCCCAACAGAGTCTTCTTGATCTCTATCTCTGGCGCTAAGGTAACCGCGGTAATCTCCAAGCCCGGTGAGTCCATCGCCACTCCATGCCCGGTTTGAGTATCGCCTCACCTCACTGAGCCCGCTCGTGTGTGGTCCATTTCAGTTATTGTTGCCGAGGAGCTTGCCACCGTTGCCTCTGTTCACCGATCGACGACCAGCCGCCTTGGACCTTCCCCGACTTCATTGACACCCTTTTATTTATTTCCAGGGTTTTCAATACGAACCGTGTGATGGACCGAAGCTGGATGTACGTTGAGAACCGTGTGAGTGAAGAGTACATTAATGACGTGTCTGCTTTTACAAGAGTTGCCAAGGAGGATATGTTCAATAAGGGGGCGGAATATATGTACTGTCCATGCATTGACTGCGAGAATCTGAAGATGTTTAACAACCGAGCGTAGATCGAAGCACACTTGATTCGAAGGGGTTTCAAAAAGGGTTATACATGTTGGACCAATCACGGTGAAGAGCATATTACATGTGAAGTCAACGATATGCATATTATACAGAAGTCAACGATATCTTCACGGATGATGTCGATTGTGGTTCCGATTCGGATAGGCCGCACGATGACAATCTAGATCGATGCTTCGCGATGCGAATGGGAAGCGTGATGAGAGGAGTATGTTCAATTCGGGGCTTGATGGAGGACTCGGAGAAACCTTCGTTTCGCCGCAAGCGGAATACACAAGGTTGTCATCCGTGCTTAAACCGCTGAAATTGAAGGCAAGCAACGGTTGGTCCGACAATAGTTTCACAGTACATTAGGTCTCTTAGCGGACATGCTTCAGAGGGAAACGAGTTGCCCAAAACCACCTACAAAGCCAAGAAGGTTCTTTGTCCATTGGGAATGGAAGTAGAAAGAATACATGCATGTCCGAACGACTGTATCCTCTACCGTAATGAGTATACAAACATACATGTATGTCCGGTGTGCAACGCATCCTGATACAAGCGTAAGAATCAATCAGATGACGACGAGGGAATCGAGGTGAAGAAAGGACCTCCTGCTAAGGTGGCATGGTATCTTCCTGTAATTCCTCGTTTGAAGCGGTTTTTTGCGAACCCAAAGAATGCAAAACTATTGTATTGGCACTCAGAGGAGCGTAAGAATGACGGAAAGCTAAGACACCCTGCTGATTCCGCACAGTGGAGAAACATCGATAGGAGGTTTGTAGACTTCGGTGCGGAACCGAGGAATATAATGTTTGGATTGAGTACAGATAGAATGAATCCTTTCGGTAACATGAGCAGCCGACATAGCACTTGGCCCGTGACGCTATGTATCTACAACCTTCCTCCTTGGTTGTGTATGAAGCGGAAGTATATTTTGTTGTCGATACTTATCCAAGGGCCGAAGCAACCTAGGAATGATATTGATGTGTACCTAGCACCATTGATGGAAGATCTACAAATACTGTGGATTGAAGGGGTACAGGTATGGGATGCGTACAAACGAGAGAACTTCACTTTATGTTCCTTGTTGTTCTGCACCATAAATGATTATCCTGCCCTTGCTAATCTGTCGTGCCAGAGTACAAAAGGGGCCAAAGCATGTACTCACTATTTAGATGATACCGAGAGTGTGTGGCTGAATCACTCACGCAAAACCGTGTACATGCGTCATCGTAGGTTCCTTCGGAGGGCTCACCCATACCGCAGGATGAAGAAACAATTCGATGGAGAGAAGGAGGACAGTTCAGCTCCAAGGCATTTAAGCGGAAAAGAGGTCTATGATATGGTTAAGAATTTAGATGTTGTGCTCGGAAAGGGATGTAAATCGAGGACCCGTAAGAAGAACATGTGGAAGAAGAGATCAATATTTTGGGACTTACCTTATTGGGAGCACCTAGAAGTTCGCCACTGCATTGACGTCATGCACGTAAAGAAGAATGTATGTGATAGCTTGATTGGTCTCTTACTGAACATTCGTGACAAAACAAAGGATGGTGTCAACGCACGGCTTGACTTGGTTGATATGGACATCAGACCTGAGTTAGCACCAACAAAGGCCGATAAAGGACAAACGTACCTTCCCCCTGCTTATTACACTCTGTCCAAGGCCGAGAGAACCGAACTGTGCCGGTGCTTGCATGGTGTGAAAGTTCCGTCCGGTTACTCCGCCAACATGAAGAAACTTGTTTCGATGGAAGATTTGAAGTTAATTGGCATGAAGTCTCATGATTGTCATGTGTTGATGACACAAATGATCCCTGTTGCAATTAGAAGTATTTTGCCGATCAAGGTCCGAGAGACAATCATGAGGCTGTGTTATTTCTTTAACACAATTGCTCAGAAGGTCATCGATCCCGAAGGACTAGATGCTCTGCAGGACGAGGTGGTGACGACTCTATGTGATCTTGAGCTGTATTTCCCTCCGTCGTTTTTCGATATCATGGTCCATCTCATTGTTCATATTGTGAGGGAGATAAAGATGTGTGGGCCTGTGTTCCTACGTAGCATGTACCCGTTCGAGAGGTTCATGGGAATTCTCAAGTCCTATGTACGGAATCGATCTCGGCCAGAGGGCAACATCGTCGAAGGTTATGCAACCGAAGAGGTCATTAAGTTCTGCGTCGATTATATGGCTCAGGTCGAACCGATAGGTGTGCCTCGATCTCGCCATGAGGGGAGGCTCGAGGGTATTAGGACCATCGGAAGGAAAGCAATCACTCCAGATATGGATGCGTATGCTCAAGCCTATTTCACGGTCTTGCAACACATGACTGAAGTGTCCCCGTATATCGACCAGCACAAGGACGTACTTCGGCAACAGAATCCGGTGCGGCCGGATGTTTGGATCATGAGAAAACACAATAGACGGTTCAACCAATGGTTGAAGGAGCGACTCGCTAGGAGCTCGTCAAGTGATATGCTGACATGGTTGGCAAAAGTGCCAACATTTACAGTTGTGACATGGCGAGGATACGACATAAATGGGTACACATTCTATACGCAGGCTCAGGATATAAAAAGCACTAACTAGAACAACGGTGTCCGTATAGATGCATTCAGTACCGATGGGCTGAGGAGCTCCTACTATGGGCAAATAGAGGAGACATGGGAGCTCGACTCGTACTTTTCAAGATCCCCTATTTGGTGCGTTGGGTCCATCTCCCACGGTGAAGGTCGACAAATGCAGGCGTCACTACCGTGGACCTCGAGCGTGTCGGATACAAAGACGAACCATTCATACTGGCTAACCAAGTTGTTCAAGTCTTCTATGTTACCGACCCGGCAAATAAGAAGCGCCACATACTTCTTCATGTAAAAAGGAGGATTGTCGAAGTTGAGAATGTAGTGGACGAGGAAGAATACAATCAATTTGACGAGTTGCCTCCTTTCAGAAACGGCATAAGGGTTGAGGAAGAAGAACGTGACGAAACTAGCTACATACGCGTCGATCATCATGAAGGGCTAATTTTTAAAGATCAATTGAACAATGTGTGTATATATATGTACGTTCTAATGAATGGTTGATTTTAGTTCATTTGAGTTAATTAATTGATTTGTACTATGAAATGGATGTGATTGTTTCTCAAATGAATGTGAATTGGATGTATATACATGTACTTGTTGTCTTTTCTGCTTGTTTCAGAGGGCATGACTAGCATTTCCTGAGGCTAGCCCATAAACAGATCTAGATTAACCAATACAAAATAATATCACAAACGGTTTGAGCTACAAACCATCTATGATTATATATCACAAACGGTTCCTTGGTAAAAACCATCTGTGATGCAATATATCACATACGGTTGTTAATTGGAACCGTCTGTGATACATCACATATCACAGACAGTTCTACTTTAGAACCATCTGTGATACACATATCACAGACGGTTCTAATTTAGAACCGTCTGTGATGTCCATCCCTATTTACATTTGGACTCTAGGGTTTGCCGCGCTCGCCACTCAAACGATTAAGTTTCTCAACTCCTCGCTCCCTCCTCCCCTGAGCCCGTCGCCGCCATCCTCGACGCCGCCTCCTCGAGCCCGGCGCGACTCCTCCCCCGATCCCGTTGACGTCGCCTCCTCCTCTAGCCCGGCGCGCCTCCCCCCAAGCCCGCCGCGCCTCCTCCTACAACCCGCCGCGCCTCCTGCCCCGAGCCCGCCGCCTCCTCCCCTCACCCAAGCCCGGCGCGCCTCCCCTTCGACGCCGCCCTGTTGCTCTGGTACTGCTCCCTGCTCGTCCTTCTCCTCGATGCCGAAAGGTAACCAATGCCGAGTTGCCGACCCCGACGCTCCTTTCCTTAACTATTTCTATCAATAATCTGTCATGGTCCCTCATGATACTTGTACTTGTTTTAGGAATTTGTATTTGTTCTAGTCAGTTATTCATATGGTATTTGTTTTGATACTGCTACTGGAATATATTGCAATGTGGTGCGGTGGGCTTGAGATGAATGCTCTGTGATGATAATAGTCTTGTACTGAAATTGTTTTGATAATCAGGTTTGAACTTGAGCTCTAATTGGAATACTTACTCTACATCTGATAGCAATATCAAAATGTTAAATCATAGCTTTATGCTAATTTCATTTGTTCACATGATGTTCTATTTCTTGTGAAGATGTCTTCCGCTCATTCTTCGTCATCGCCGCCTCATGTGTCTGATGATGCACCATCGTTTGGAATAATATCCAACCGCGGTAGAAGAAGAGGAATATCGAAAAGGCCAGGGGCGATTTACCATCACGAGGTCGATCGGTCTAGGACCCTATCAATCCTCGCCGAGCGGCGTCCGCGATTTCGAGAAGCGGTCGAATAGTTGCGAGAGCGGTCGGCGTCACCTACGATTCGTGGAAGGTGGTGCCCGAACAATCGAAAACCGCCAGGCCGACGGATATTCTCAAATCGTTCGAGATCCCGCAGAACACACCTGGACTCCGTGCAACGACACGCGTTGCTACAGGCGTGCAAAGCGTGAAAGAACTTCAAGAGCACGCTTGTCAAGAACTACGTGGAGAAGGATCTGAGGCCCTTCCACAAGTATCCATTCTTGGAAGAGTCCTGGGCCGAGTTTGTGGCGAAGAAGACGACAGATGAATTTAGGAGTGAAAGTGCGGCGCACACGGCCCTCCAAGCAAAAAACAAGAACCCCCACAGACTCGGCACCGCTGGGTATGCGGGTAAAGTCCCGATATGGAGGGATCAGGACCAGCAGGCAAGCTGTTTGAATATCTCCCCGCCATTTCCCGAGATCACTGATGTGCTCTCCCGACAGTGGTTATTTGGGAGGTTTCGTATTGGACCTACGGGGGAAGTCTACTTTTCCAAACCCTTGATCAGAAGTGTCCCGCTACCGTAAGATATTGAACTACCTAGTTTGTAATTACTCCATAACCAGAGGAAGTGAAATAACATGTCGGGCTATTGCGGTAATCTTGAGTGCACAATCTTCCCAAGGCTCATTCCAGCGAGACAGGAGAAAGATATACTCTTCGCAACCCTAGAAAACAATGAGCATCCGGTCGCACGAGAGGCGCCGGTGTTTATGTTACATGGGAAAATGGTTCCAAGCGGACTCGGATCGCATCGAGTAGGAAGAGAGCCAAAGCCGAGCGCGATGCAAAGCTACAAGAGGAGATTCGTCAATCCCTCAGAGATGAGCTCATTGAATCCATCAGAGATGAGATCACTGAATCCATCAGAGGTGAGATCAGAGCTGCCCAGCAACGACAGATGGAGACCTTTGAGGAAAGGATTAGAGAATTACAACTCCCAAATCAGTTGCAAGCCCCTGCCCCTACTATGCTAGCCAGCCCCCCCCCCCAAACTTTCGAGTAGCTGCGCGTCCAACCCTAACCCTACCCCAATAGGTGACGACAGATTTCCCATCGATGACATCCAGGTAATAATTATTATATCTGGAATGCTTGATCCATTGATAGGCCTGTTGGAGTAGCTAATTTTGTATAGTTATGTAGGTGGCTATGAAGTGCAAGCTCCAAGTGAGATATGTCTCTGTTGCCCTAAATGCTGCTTGGGGCCAGGTGTATCCATCCGGTGCTGGGGCTTTGGTGCACGGTGCAACAATTACTCCTGGTTTCGCAAAAGTGAATGTGGACGGTGTTTGTGCCAATTTGGGGCCGCCCCATTGATATTCCCCAAACGACGAGGTCATGACTCTAGGGCAAGCCGTTGGAACATTCATCCAGTGGCCCAAGGTGGACATCTGCCTGGAGCTACCTGCTCCGGTATCAACTTCACAGGAATGTCCTGCATCTACACCTAGTGCTCAGTTGACTCTTATGAAGTTGACCGATACAAAGCGAGGCAGCAAGGGCAAATCGAAGACGGTCGACTCCTGTCCTGATATCCCCTTCTTGCCGTTGGTTCGGAAATTCGTGCTAGGCGAGCTATTGGTCGAGAGGTTAGACAGCCCTACCCTAGGACCGGCTTGCACGGCATTGCATACATGGTACATGGAACAGTCCAACAAGCCAGCTGATCAGTGACGCTCGGGTGTCACCGTCAAGTTCAAGAAGGATCATTTTAACCACGAGCATCAAGATTGTGTCTTCACGGTGACCTGCGATGACTTGTTCTGTCTCTTCAACCTCGACGAGCTCGACGTCTCACTCATACTATACTGGACACTGTAAGTGTGTACAATCACGGTCAATGTTCGTGTAATACCGATAAATGTTATATATAACTCCTTGCTTTTGTATATAGATACATGATGTATGAAGCCGGAAGAAGAAAATCACCGGTAGGTTTCCTCGACCCACACGTGGTCTCCGAGCAAAGCATCAAGCCGAATGCAAGATTCGTTGAGGATTACGTTATAGAGTTTTTCCGGGCTCGCCGCAACACAGAATACATACTTTTGCCCTACATCCAGGAGTAAGTGTTGCACTACTAGCTATACTTGTTGATTTGTACTTTATAAGCAACACGAACTTAGATTTAATGACCATGCTGACATACCTGTGTAGCTTCCACTGGATTCTAATTGTAATTATACCAAAACGAAAATGGGTAATATACCTAGATTCCCTAAAGAGGTCCAATCACAGCTTCACAGTTATCCGGAATTTAATCAACAGGTAAACACATTTCCTCCATACAAACTCTATTGTAGTTTTTCCTTCCTTTGCAATGGCTAAGGCTAACTTCTTGGAGTCACGTAGGGTGTTCGACGTGTTAAATGCTACAGGAGGATATTGCAGGGGAAGGTTGCTGCAGCACGATCTAACTTTCCCAGTACTCGCTAGCTAGTACACATTAATTCTATATAACACTTCGTAGTAATGCCTCTCGAACTAATCAATTCTATTTTTGCAGTGCCACCAGCAGCCGTTGGGCCGCAACGTCTATGGATACTATATTTGCCACAACATGGAACTACTCATCGGTTCCGCGATCACCAATGATCCTCAGGTTTGTCAATCTTGCAACAATTATTTCATATATACTTACCAATTTATATAAGCACAAATTTAATCTTCCTATCGACAGGTTGCGACCATCACTGAAACTGCGTTGGAACAGAGCGAGCTCATAAAAGTTCGATCACACCTTGCATCATTCCTGAACAGACAGGTCATAAATCCAGATGGAAGTTTCCACAGTGTAGATTGAACTTGATTGGGATAGATTGAACTTAATGGTACATGTGTGTAAATTAATGTACATTAATGGTTAATTTTAGTTAATTGATTTGTGAATTGGATGTGCTTGTTTCTGAAATGAATGCAATTTTGATGTGCTTCAAATGAATGCTAATTGGATGTGCTTATTTCAGAGGGCATGGCTAGCATTTCTGAGGCTAGCCAATAAGCGTAAATAGATTTAGCAATGCAAAAAATATCACAGACGGTTTGTAGATGAAACTGCTGCGTGATACTCGATTACTACAGACGATGCGTAGATGAAACCGTGCGTGATAGTAGAAAATCACGCACGATGCGTAGATGAAACCGTGCGTGATCGACGGTTTCATCTACATACCGTGCGTGATTTTCTACTATCACGCAGGCGGTTTCATCTGCACGTCTCTGAAGTCGAGTATCACGACGGTTTCATCTACTGCATCGCTCAGGATTTTTACTATCACGCAGCGGTTTCATCTACGCACCGTGCAGTGATAGTCGATAATCCTGCAGCGGTTTCATCTACAAACCGTGCAGCGTGATATTATATTACGAGCGGTTCGAAAACCGCTCGTGATGACCTCATGCATTATCGACCCATAAACTCGAGGCGGCTCACGAAACCGCTCGTGATGGCGTTACGAACCGTCTGTGAAAGCCTTTTTCGTAGTAGTGGTACCCGCCACGGACAGCCAGATCACACGTGCGCCAGCTCATCACGTCGAGCTGCTGGCCGCAGGGATCAGAGAAAGTCGTGGTAGCAACACGACATCAACTTGGACCCCAAGCCAAGGAAAACTACATCAGTAGGGAAATTTTATTGGATCCCACCGATACAACCACTTATTTCTGGTTACTGAAAAATTCAACGAAATTTTGGACGAAAATTTTCAGTTGAAATTTGTTTTTTTTTCAGATGTAAAGACGAAATTTATCTAAATTTTGAACCGAAATTTGAATTTGAATGAAAATTAAATAAATCCCTTTTTTTTATCCGGTACAAAAATCTATCGTCGATAACACTAGTGACCAGCGATTACCAGCGAAATTTCGGCTATAAATATGTCCACGCGGCAAGCTCGAGTGGCAAGACACGCCAACAGCTATCTCCTCCGCCTCGACCTCCCAAGTACATCTATATTCACGTATACAAAACCGGTGGGATTAAAGATGCCTTTTTCGCTTTGCCGGCGTTGTACGTCTGATTGAGACAGACGAAATGAAATATATATCATCCAGTACGTATGTACTCCAGCTTGAAACAATTCTTGGCTAACTGAAGGACTCAACAAGGAAGAGTTCCGGGTGCTCGTGGAACCCTCCGGCAGGGTGACCATCCGCGGGGTACGTTCGGGTCCACCGGCCGTTCCAGCTGACCTCCGCAGGATCGCCGCCCGGTTTCTACGGCACCGTGCCCAAGCTGCCGGTCGGCGCCGCCGAGATGGTGAGGACGAGGATGGCGGAGGCGAAGGTGGCGGAGTGGGAGATGGAGACGGAGAAGGAGCGGTCCAAGTGAGACCTATTGACTTTTGGGCTGGTAAGATAAAGTTTTAGGCTTATTTCGGCCTATTGACTGTGCAGACCCACGGCCCATACACTCTGGCCCATCTAAGCTGCTACCCACGGCCTTTACTATTGCCGAGCTTCGGTTTCCGCCATCTGGTATGCACCGTGTCACCGGCGGAAATCTGCACGTGGCGCACGGAGAAGACCAGGCGCAGCCGCGCAGACGCTCCAGCGTTCGAAACTCGTGCGATGCATGATACTTATGCACAAGTGTCTAAAGGGATGTAATATAGTCATGCCATCGATTTCATCTACAAACCGGCTCAGTAGGATTTCAGTCCAACTAACAAATTGCACTGATTTTTCAGGTTTCTTTTTTCTTTTTCAGCTGTGCTTTTTTACCGGGCCCCCGAGGCCCAGCTCCGCCCATGTTTCCAATGCATGATTTCTTATGGTGTAGTATCTTAAGCTGTTTCATTTAATTATATGCATGACTATACAATAAATTTTACACGTTGGATTTCGAGCTCAAACTAGTATCTAAATTAGATACTAGAGTACTATCTATCCTCATTAACTATAGTATCACATCATCAATTTGTCTACATTTCATACTTAAGATACTAGCCAAGGTAAGTATCTTTGTTGTGCGTGCTTAAATATTGTATTATTTATTAATTAGATATAGTTATATACCTAAACATTTATTAAGTGTCGGTATCTAATTAAATATCGATTTACAAAATAAGCATCTTACCTATCCTATATAACGGACAAAATCAGTTTTCTTTCTGAGCACCTCTGCATGCTCTAGCAAGTAGCGATGGGTGACACAAGAAAGATGGAAGGCCAGATTTGCGTACGCACGTTTGTGTTCGCATCATCTCGATGGATCATCGATCGATCGATCACTTTATGGCAGGCACGCCTGCACTGCGTATCCAATTATCCAATGAGTCACGACTCGTCATCTGGGGCGCATCACCACGTCATTGGTCGGTCGGAAACGGAAGGGAGCGTACAGATCGATGGCGCCAGTCCTCACATTGCTTTGCAATGTCACCATGACCATGACATTGCTTCGAGCCGTCGGACCATGAAACGAGCGATGAGAGTGTGCCATGACACGGTAGCACACTATGGCAGTGATTCTGACTTTCATTTCGGAGCCGTGGATCGAACGGCTCAAATCAACTCAATGTTTTAACACTGTACTCCCCTGCCACTGCTAATGCAATAACAAAGGATGTGAATCCCTTTCTGACAACCATGGGTCATGGCCACTTTGCTGTTTACTTGCGCACTATCTATTGCGTTATTTCCCAAACTAATCTACTATCAGGCAGCAGCCAGCAGCTACTAGCAATTAGCATCCTGAGGACACTGCGTGTCCATCTCTACCTATAATTGGGTGAGTGACCAGGGGCAGATCAAAGTGAAGCTTATCGAGTTCAATATTATTTTATTTTATTAAAATCGACATATGTATATATGTGCACCGTATTTTATGTTAATTAACTCTATATACATATAGTGACATATAATATAATAGAGGCCACCTCACCACCGGACGGCCGTAGCCATCGCCGGCCACAAGCATCTTTGGATCTCGCCCATCCCTGGTGAAGTTTAATTTCAGGGGTCACTGGCTCAAGTCACGAGTGTACTGTCAGGTGTTGGAGATCTTAATTGCAGAATACTCTGGAAGGGGGAAACCAGGTGAAAAGGCGTGCAGAGTGCAGGGTGCAGTGCAGCAAAGCACAAGATACAGCACACACACGGGGAACTGGAAGGCTTTTTGCCGCGCCGCGGCGGACAGAAGTTACTTAACCGCCTCCCTTCCCTGATTTTTTTTAAATAATATTAATTTAATATATAATTACAAAACTAGGTCCCTGAGCCTATCATTATTTCAATTGACGATAGGGACCTAAGCACTGACGACAAGAGGCTTAACAGTACATAGAGGTTCATAGCGTCAGTTGAATTGACGACATGGATCTGTCGCTATTTAGAGTGGCGACATGGATTCTAAATTTTTTAATATTAAAATTTGAAAAACTGTCATTTCAAATGACGATAGGGAACCCACAAGTCCATGTCGGCATTCCAAATGGCGACACAATCTACCTAGTAAAAAATCATAAAATTCTGACATAACTCACTTTTATTTAGAAAATAAAGATGGGAAGGAAGAGAGAGGGGTAGAGACAAGTAGAGGGGGAGGAGAGAAGCTAGCGAAGCGCTGTCCGTATGATCGTCCACTTTTCAGGTAATTTTTTTTTGCAACAAAATGGATATAGGATCAAGGATGAACAACTAGAGGGGGGGTGAATAGAAGGTTTATAAAATTCTTGTGCTCTAATTGATAATTTTAGCAAGTATTATCTAATTAAAGAATTCTAGCACAATTAAAGAGATATATTCCAAGTTTTCACTAAAACACTTCAAAGCTATGTCAATACTAAATACAATTCTAGCTAACTAATTTTACACAAATAAATTGTTAGAAATGTAAATGTAGAAATAGTAAAGACAAGAGAAAAAAACCACAATGGAGACAAGCGATGTTTTCCCGTGGTATCGAAGACTTGCTGATCTTCACAAATCCATATTGAGGAAACTTAAACGAATCAAGCCGGCTCCACACAAACACTTCCCTCGATCACTAGAGTTGCTCTTCCTCCTCTCCGGAAATGGTGAGCACAAGGCCACTCACAAACGATGCCGAGTTACTTAACAAACTTTTTTGAAGAGATCACCACGTAAAGTCTTCTCTAAGCCGTCTAGATGCTGGCAAACACCAAGAGTAACAAACCATAGAATTGCTTGAAGAAATTCAAGTGTCAAAAGGATCAACCAAAGATGCAATGCACTTGAATGCTCTCAACTACCTCAAAATGTGAAATATGGGCAAATGTGTAGTAGAGAGTGCACTAGAGGCTCAAATGTATTCAATGAAGTACAAGACACTGAGCTTGGTGCAGGTATGGGGGTATTTATAGCCCCCAACCACAAAACTAGTCGTTTGAAACTGATCTCAGAAAAAAAATCAACATATGCGGTAGTACCGCCGTAGAAAACCGGTACTACCGCATTCATTGTTCAATGGTCGAAACAAGTGTATTAAATGCTTCCGAACTAACCATTATATAAAGGTGCGATACTACCGCACACACAAGGTCCGGTGCTACCGCAGAGCGGTAGCACCGCTCGGCTAAAATGGAACCACCGACTTCCAGAGTTCAAAAGAATCCCGAAAACATCCTCTCTGAAAATTACGTACCGCCATGTAAACATCAGTCCTACCGTACTGCGGTAGGACCGCTCAAAAGATGTGGTCATACCATTCTTCTGGGGAGAAGAAACCCCAAAAAACATACTCTTTAGAAAATTACGTACCGCCAACTAGAATCCGGTCCTACCGCGCTGCAGTAGTACCGCTCATCAACTGCGATCATACCGATTTTACTGAACTATTTCTGGACGTAATTATAAATGCAATGCATGACATTTTGTTGATCAAAATGGCACAAAATAAATCCTCAAGCTACTTAGCCATGATTCATCTTCATAGTACGACATCTAGCCTACAAATCCAGTCTTTTCTCCAAACACCGTGACCGGTAAAAACTATAAAAAGATCCTTAGGCTATACATTACCTTTACCTTGAGCTACATCAAACCTTTGTTATCTTTGCATTGCCACCTCCATATTGTCATCTATACTTTGGGACTAAACCTTCTTAAAATATCTTAAGCACAAATATTAGTCCCTCAATACATTATTGTCATTAATTACCAAAATTATTTTAGGGGCCTAGATGCTTTCAATGGATTACATAGCTTTAGATGTACGGTTACATAGTGTGAAGACAAAACATTAAAACATACACACATATCTACCCATTTGCACTAGCAACTGGTCCACAATATGCAAAACTTGCAAGGAGCAGAATGGATTTATGTTTTGGGATCAACACCGAACTTGTAGTATGTTGTATATAATCTTTTTCAGCAAGTAGTTTAGTTTTAGATATGTAGTTAATCATGAAAATCTTGTTTACGGTGCGGTACGTCAAATATGTCAGACGCCACTAACTTTAAAATTTACTGCGACCAGGGGACTATTCTTGAGGGTCCTGAGGGAATTGATTTGTATTATTTCCAATCGGTGACGGTGACCCTAACAAGACTAGAGCAGCGTACATGGGACACTGTAATGCGGTAGTTGTTGCACACATTCGAT
Source organism: Phyllostachys edulis (assembly GCA_036346405.1). Classification (NCBI taxonomy): domain Eukaryota; kingdom Viridiplantae; phylum Streptophyta; class Magnoliopsida; order Poales; family Poaceae; genus Phyllostachys; species Phyllostachys edulis. The sequence goes on from CM070545.1 coordinate 74,282,786, forward strand.
TTGGACCGTGCCGTGTATGATATGAGATTTAGTTGCCTTACCAACCGAGCACCACAGAGCACATATTGGGAGTTAGTGCAGCTCAAGGGAATAAGGTCATGGCAGTCATATGTACACAGGGCGAGGGGGGAAAGGTGAGATTTGGTTCTTCTAGCCCGGGCATATGCCAAGCCACTCCTGCATCAGCGACTGAACAACAAGGAGGTGGTAATGCGGAAGAAGAAGTCGGGGACTCTAGCCACAGTGTAGCGCACACAATGGCTGAAGCTAGTGGGCTTACTGACGAGGGTGAGGAGCTAGAAGCCCTAGTGCAAAGGATGGATCTCGAAAACCACAACTACATAGTATTGTCAGAAGATAAATGATCCGGCGATGAGGATGTTGTGGACCAGTAGGTGGTTCCATCCGAGTGGAACACATACCAGTTCGACAACCACGTCATTAACGAAGGCTCCCGTGTGCCGTAGGAGTACGAGTAGAGCGAGGCCAGGCAAGGATCTATGTACAAATGTAAGGAGGTCGTGCAGGAAGCGGTCAAATTCTAAGCCTTGTTGGTGCGACGTACATTCACAGTTGTCAAGTCCAACCCAAGATACTACGTGTAACACCTTAATTTTTGGAGCCTTTTTGAATTTTCAAAATAAAAAAGAACCATTTTGTTTTGATGAGAATTCAAAGCTTAACTTGAGAATTTTAGAATTGACTTCAATTGACTAAACCAAACTTCAACTAAAAACTCTCTTTTGGTTTGTTGGGTGTGTTGGAGCTTTGGTGATTTCCTCCCCATTTAAGCTTGCTTCGTTCCTCTCTGGACCAAACCTCCTTAGGTCTAGACCTCCCAAGTGCTTGGACCTCCCTTGGTCCAAACCTCCCTTTTTGGTCCTGTTTTGGCCTAAACCTCCCTAGGTCTAATCCTTCCCCGGGTTCATTTGAGTTCCTTCTACACTCTCTCGAACCTCTCTGTGTTCGCGTGGACTTCCTCTTTGCTTTGATCTATATAACTCTCTCTGGAAGTTCCTTTCTCTGCCAACCCGGTATTACCGCCCCCAACTCACGGTATCAATGTCCGTTAAGACCTCCCCTTTGGAGATCTTAATCGTCCAGACCTCCCCTTTGTTAGATCTGGCTGTTAAGACCTCTCCTTTGGAGATCTACCGTCCAGACACCCCCCCCCCCTTGTTAGATCTAGCCGTTAAGACCTCCCCCTTGGAGATCTTAACCGCCTGCATTCTCCTTTAGAGATCTCGCCGTTAAGACCTCCCTTGGAGATCTTAACCGCCTGCATTCTCCTTTGTGAGATCTGGCCGTTAAGACCTTCCCTTTGGAGATCTTAACCGTCTGCATTCTCCCTTGATTTGATCTCGACCGCCGACTTCCCCTCGTTGTGTCCTTTGGACCTCCTGTCCGCAGGACCTCCCCTGACGCTTTGACTGGCCCCATTTGGCAGTCACACACCTCTTTCTTTATCCTTTGACCGTGTCCTTTGCGCATGGGAGTCTCCCCACATTTAATGTCTGTTCTATCGCATTAAATGCTTCTACCTTTTTGCAGCACCCGTGTTATCCTTTTGTCACATCTTTTGCCTGCTCCCATTGTCCTTTTCACTAACTCTTGAACACGCCTACCCTTGGAAATCTAGGCAGCTCTCGTTATATAAGCTTGGGCAGCCTTTCCTCTTCACCCTTTGCTCATTTCCACTCCTGCTAGAACCGACCTCTTGGACCTCCTCCAAGAAGCTCCTTGGACCTCCCCGATCACCTAGCCTCTCTGTTGGTTTTATTTCAGTGTTTTATTGGAGTTTCCTTGGTTCTTACTTGAGCTCTATTTGAGTTGTTTTGTTTTCCAATCGTAGATTATGTAAGGCAAGGAAGAACAAGAGCTCCTTGAGACAGAAGAGAACACCCAGGCCTTTAAGCAAGGCAAGTTACACTCTTGATCATATTGCACCCATTATTTCACCCTATATATGTTCCATTTTAAATGTTAATGCATGCTTACTTTACTAAGTTATTTTAATACCTGTCTTTAAATTCATAGCTATACATAAATCCTTTGTATGGCCAACATTAAAATTGAACCAAACCTGTTGTTACCCTAGATAAAATCTGGTTGATACAATAGTGTGAACCAGGAGCAATTGTGAAATCTTATGCTTAGTCTTGCTTTGACCAAAAGTATTTGATTTGGGAAAATTTTACCAACATGACCAACTGTTGTTTAAAGGGTTTAAGCCATGGCATTGGGTTGTCATGGAAGCTCCTAAATGTGTTTGAAAAGCAAATGAAAGGAAAAATTGTTTGGACTGGGGCGAATTGGTTGCTTGGTTGGTGCATGTCCATGCACGAACTCAACTTGGGTGGAGTTGAGGCTCATGGGTTCTATGGTTGTCGCCCTAGTCATTTGAGGACCGATCTTTGAGCCGCAACTTGATATGCCTATAATAGGCTTTGCCTCACCGTACAACCACATGTCTCCAGAATGGGGCGTGGGACTGGCTGAATAACTTGCAAAAGTTTCTCCGCGGCTATTCCACTTTGATGTGTGGGAGGTCTTCTGTGGCCTATGGTCTTTTATAACCTATGTTTCTCACTGGCGTCAGAGGGGGCACCCCAATAACCCAGAGGGTTTCTATCCAAAGGGGGGATCTGCGAAACCTTAACGAGGAGGGGCTTTGGTGGAATGATGCATTGTAAAGGCCTTATGGTGATCTCTTAGTCGCACACCTTCGGAAGTGTGTGAGTGGACAGTATATGGGGATCATCTCATGTGGGTAAAGTGTACAACCTCTGCAGAGTGAAAACTATTCGAATAGCCGTGTCCACGGTCATGGACATGCTAGCAAAAGCCACTCAAAGTTAGATATTGGTTTTTGTTTGCAAAAGGTTTTGGATAAACTGATTTTGGGATGTCTATCCCATGGTTGGGCGGGGGAGCCTTGTGACAGGAGGGTATCCTTCACCATTTGATGATGGATGTTATCCAACTGAAAAATGAAATTTGGTAAATGAATTTTAGTTATTGTATAACCGCCTTGGAACTTAGTATATGTATTTGAAAGAAACTTGGCTTTACGCAAATCAACC